>CAJHVM030000005.1:1200000-1800000 GCA_905147345.3 Mythimna impura | reverse complement strand
GCGACAATACCTCCTGTTTTATTTGGATCGGTAGGTATTAACTCTGGTTTTGGCCGCTGTCCGTAAGTTTTGGCTTCTACCGACGTATCCACTGCCTTGACTTCGTACATCTGGCATGTTTTGGAGAGCTCGTGGGTCATGACGGTATTGTACTCGTCCACTTGTTTTATAGTAGGAAATATGCGCACACACTCGCGATCTGCAAACGGACCAGTCAGTGGAACTCGACGACAATCCAGTACTTCGAGTTGTCGCATGGTAAGTTGACCGACTCGCAAATTATTTAAGATGTCTACAAAAGTGCTGTCATCCGCATGCCTCATATTTTGGGGCAGTTCACAGAAGCTAAACAGTGCCCATAAATTGATTTCAGCGTCTAAATGTGATGGTTGCTTAAAGCAATATGCTCCACCCGCAGTTTTAGCTACTGGTGGAAGCTGCATCAGGTCTCCAAAAAGTAAAATATTAACACCTCCAAAATAAGAGTCGCTCACTTTCATCTGTTGGAGTCTAAGATGAACATTTCTTAGAGTGGTATATGATACCATTGAAATCTCATCTATAATGAGCCATTTTATGGTTTGCCATTTTTGCCTTTCTCTTTGAAGGCGCTCGCCTGTCAAGAGTCGCATCGTCTCAACTCTGCCCTTTTCTATAGGTAGGGAAAAAGTGGAATGTAAGGTAGAGCCCCCAATTAATCTCGCTGCTACGCCAGTTGGTGCCGCTACAGCTACGGCTTTGCCATTAGAATTATGGCTAAGGCGACGTATTTGTTCCACCACAAGCTTTAAGGTAAAAGTTTTACCCGTGCCGGCGCCACCTGTTACAAATACTCGTAATGGGTCTTCCTCGCAGTTCGTAGACAACAGCCGTTCTGAAATGGATCTGAACAACTCTCGCTGGCATTATATTCATTGATCCTACTGCTGCTGCATACTGCTCGTCAGTCATTGACCTTAATTCAGACTCTTCAACTTGTTCGGCCATGATACCCTCACCCTCATCTATTAAAACTTGGTTTTGCATGGCATCATTTTCGATTATATCCGCAGTTACGTTTGTACTATTAGCCAAATTTTCTGCAACAACGCGCGAAATAGCTTGCTGGATTTCTTGTTCCCATGTGGCCATTTCTTCTGCACTGCGACCTTCTTGCAGCGCTCGAATCAAATTTCTTTTAGCATAAAACGCTTCTCTTGATGTACTATATCCTTCCAAGAGCTCTGATTCTGACCGGAACGGGACGTGAGCAACCAGGAGAGAATAGTAATAGCCCTCTGGGTCGGAATTTGGCGTATAGTACCTTGTACGTAATACGGCTGGACGGCTGCGTTTTTTCATCCTACCCTGATTGTCTAGCAATGTGATAAATTGCTGTCGCGCGTTATCTTCCGTCGCTTCTTCATAGGCATCGGCATCTTAATCGTCCTCAGAGTAATTGGATCGTGTAACAGGCTCGTACCATATACTGAACTCACCCAAGCTTAAAGCCTCTAGTGTGAGCGGCTGCGATACGTATCGGTCAAATATATTTTTATATGGTTCATTGACACTATCATCTACCCTGAGCATTCGATACCTTAAATCAGGAATACAGGAATTGACAAAAACTACTTTTCGAGAAGAATCACGCATTTTGATGTGACATAAACGAACTGCAGCCTCGCATGCCGAAACTTCTCGATGAGTTAAAATTGCATTTTGCATGGCAAACACTTGCTTCCCCATACCGCCACCCTTCTCTTTTATTCGACGCATTGCTTCTCGGATACTCCTTGTTACTTACAAGGAATATCCGAGAAGCAAGCAGCAGGCTCAGATTTTGAAATATATTTTGAAATGTAATAAGCTATACCCGTCGCCGTGCCACAAGGTTGTATGTCCATATTTGCTTGCCACAAGCGCAACATTCGTGGGTTATAATTATTGATATTTATTTATTTTTTTATTTATTTAATACTTCATGCACATAAAGGTACAGAGGCGGACTTAATGCCTTAGGCATTTTCTACCAGTCAACCTTTGGGTGATGCAGAGAAGAATAGTGGTAGGTGCGACAAAAGAAAGAAAAAGAGAGGTTAATATAAAAAAGATATACAAATGAATCATCGATACAACACAATATAAGTAAATATATTATATACATAATTTAATGAACTAAATATATAATACTCAAAAACAAAAAAAAACAAAACATAGTCCAAATCGACAAACAGAGAAATATTAACGTTGTGATGATACTACTGCCAACTTCTTACGAATATGCTCGCAAATCTCAATCTTGAATCTTAATCGGCTTGTAACCATCCTGACCTCTTGGGGGAGCGCATTCCACAGAGAAATAGCCTGAATAAAGTAAGAACAGTGAAGAAAGTCAGTGCGATGAGTAGGACATAGTAGAAGACGGTTATGAGATGAGCGTAGATTTTTATTGTGGTTGGCGCAAATGTATTGAAAGTGAGGGGCTAAATAACTAGGTGAATTGGGAGATTTGAGAAATGAAAACAAGGTAGTGAGCGCCCGTTGTTCTCTGCGCTGACGTATGGGCAACTTTAGAAGCGATCGATGTGCAGAGACATGATCATATTTGCGCAGATTGAAAACAAATCGAATGCAGTAATTTAGAAGACGGTCAAGTTTATTGAGGAGATCTGCATTCAGGTCATAGTAACACACATCGCCATAATCGATGATAGGAAAAATTAGGGTCTGTACAAGCATTGCCTTCGTGTTCGATGGCAAAAAGTTTTTAAGACGATACAGGGCCCGCAGCACTCCCGTAACCCTCTGACTAACACTAGCGACTTGAGTACGCCAATTCAGAGTGCTATCGATGCGCAAGCCCAGATTCTTTACGTCACAGCTGAAAGGAACGATCGTAGAGTCGAAAAGAACAGGTGGCAAAGCTGCAGAATCCACTTTGGCGATGCTTCGAGAGCTCCCAATGATGATCGCCTGACATTTATTGGGGTTTACTGCAACACCAAATTTATCAGACCAGGTCTTAATGGCCATCAAGTCCCTATTTATCTTTTCGATAGCATCAGATATTTCATCGACCCCTGCTTGGCAGTACAGCTGGAGGTCATCTGCATAGAGATGATACGCACACTGAAGAACGGAAGTAATAAGATTAATAAAAATAGAAAATAGAAGAGGAGAAAGAATGCCGCCTTGTGGAACGCCAGTTGCCAGATCACGCCAGCGAGAAGAAGTGTCTCCAACGTGAACCGATTGCTGACGTTCCTGAAGGTAGGAGGTGAACCATTCCAGTGCTCCAGGAGAGACCATCAAATAGGACAGAACGGCTAACAAAATATTGTGATTGACGGTATTGAAGGCATTCGAGAAATCAACCAACACTAGTACAGTGACTTTGGTATCTTCCAGTCCTGTCCTTATATCGCCAGTCATTTTAAGGAGGGCGAAAATAGTGCCGTGTCCCGGCCTGAACCCAGACTGTAGAGGGCTAATCAGTGAGTTAAAGTGCACAAAGTTAGAGAGTTGTTTGTGGGCACAGGCCTCAAGCACTTTGGATAGGAAGGGAAGGATTGAAATTGGGTGGAAGTGGGTAAGTCTTCCTACCCACTTCCGCCCAATTTCAATCCTTCCCGGGGGATTTGGAATTTCAGGTAGCGGATGAACATAAGCTTTTCGCCACAAGGAGGGGAATACACCAGAGTACAAGGAGAAGTTTACGATATGGGTAATTGCGGGTAGGAGTTCATCCAGAATGGTTATGATCATAACACGAGTGATATTATGACATCCCACTGCTTTGGATTTGATGGAGAGGATGATTTTTCTGATCTCTCCCGGCTCAACTGGAACGAAACGAAAAGGATTAATATGAGGACGCGTTAGACCAGAGATAAGAGACAGAGTTTGTTGTTTGGTTAGATGATCCATTGTAGGCACAGTAGAGAAATGACGGTTGAGATCATCTAAATTGAAGGAGTTTGGAAGGTCTTAATGTCGTGGTTTGCCGATACCAAGTGTTCCAAGGAACTTCCAAATATCGGCAGAAGAGGAAGAAGAAATATTTCTAGAATGTGGCGGCGTTTAGCGTTGCGTATCATCTGGTTGCATCTATTCCTTGATGCTTTAAAAAGTGTCCAGTTCTCATCAGTACGATCCCTTTTGTAATTACGGAACGCACGGTCCCTGCGCCGCATGGGCATCTGTATTGCCTCTGTCATCTATGGCGCGGGCGGACGTTTCAGTTGCACTTTTTTTACAGGAGCATGTATGTTATACAGGCTGGTCACAATATCATTAAAAATCGCCACCTTATCGTCGACTGAAATGGCCTCCATCATGATATCCCAATTACCCACCCCCTCCCTTACCAATCCGATCATTTCGAATAAGTATGAAACCAGTGAGAGGACCGCATCCACCAAGTGGTGGACAGAAGATGCGGTTTGAGCCAGGTTTCGGAGATCAGGATGGAGTGAACGTTGCTGTCATTAAAGGCGTCGTATCATCACTGTAATGGCTGGCAATGCTCTGAGCGTTGATATGGCAGACATTAAGCAACCGACTAGACTCGCCATTGAAGTTACGTTGCAAAAAATCACCAAGAGTGTCACCGAACGAACAAAAACTTGTGTCGCTCGAAGAGGCAGCAGATTCAAATGCAGAAAAATAAGACTCATTGTCAGACATAAATGGAAGATAATATATATATACAAATATACTACAGCTAAAAAAAAAAAAAAACTAAATTCCTTTCTACACCACCCGCCAGCCAATACTAAAATAAAACTACAGCAGTACACAGACACAATTGAATACTAAAACAACACAAATATGACATGTTATCAAAATAAACATAAAATCGGAAGAAAATCGAAGTTCCCAAACACAAATGAAAATAAAATACAAAGCAAAATCATAAAAGAAAAAAAAAAACATTAAATAGTGGCTCACCCAACATGAAGGACGTAAAACGAAACGATAAAGTCATGAGCATCATTTAATACGTTCAGAAACCATTAAAAATAACGGTTTCTGAACGCATCAAATGAATGTCAAAATCATGTTAGCGATTTTTATGATTAGTTACATAAATTATGATTGTTTTCTGTATTGGCAACATTAAAATGTATTTATTTTGCACTGACAACTGGAACGTTATGCGATTTGACAGCTCAGTGCTATGACAGTTGACAGAGGTTATAAAATAACGCGCTGCGCTGTCCTGACACATTCCGTTCCAGTCTTCGGGGTAAGCAACATCTCAGAGTAAGTGCTACTATATAATTATTATTATTTTAAATGGTATTGATTTATGATATTTGTAATAATTGTGTGCTGTCAAGGCAAAAGTATAGAGGGTGTGTTACCCGTTTTGGTCGTTTTTTAAAACCTTCCCGCTACACTATATCTAGGTACACTAAATAAGTTTCCTATGCAATCTTTCTCTAAAGTTAACACATTAGCTAACAATTCAGAAGTGGGATTAGAAGCCCATTCTAATATGTTTTTTTTTGTGTTCTTTTTTTTCCGGTCGAAAATTATGGATAAGCAACGAGTGCTTATAACATCCCCGATTTTGGGAGGTGTTCGATCACTACCAAGCAGCCGCCGCTCACACAGCCCGACGGACCGCAGCCCGAGGACCCACAGCACTAGAGGCTTTGGCCTAAGGGATTCCAGCATGAGGTGCCCCAGCTCTAAGAAGAGCCGCAGTCCTAGGGGCCACAGACCGAGGAACAGCAGCCCAGGGTGCAGCAACGTGGAGCGAAGAAGCCCGAGGCGCTGCGGCCCGAGGCGCTGCGGCCCGAGGTGCTGCGGCCCGAGGCGCTGCGGCCCAAGGCGCTGCGGCCCGAGGCGCTGCGGCCCGAGGCGCTGCGGCCCGAGGCGCTGCGGCACGAGACGCTACGATCCGAGGCGCTGCGGCCCGAGGTGCATCAGTTCAAGGCACAGCACCCTGAGCCACCGCAGCCCGAGGCACAGCCCGAGGCACAGCCCGAGGCACAGCCCGAGGCACAGCCCGAGGCACAGCCCGAGGCACAGCCCGAGGCACAGCCCGAGGCACAGCCCGAGGCACAGCGCGAGGCACAGCCCGAGGCGCAGCCCGAGGCACAGCCCGAGGCGCAGCCCGAGGCACAGCCCGAGGCGCAGCCCGAGGCACAGCCCGAGGCGCAGCCCGAGGCACAGCCCGAGGCACAGCCCGAGGCGCAGCCCGAGGTGCAGCCCGAGGCGCAGCCCGAGGCACAGCCCGAGGCACAGCCCGAGGCACAGCCCGAGGCACAGCCCGAGGCGCAGCCCGAGGCACAGCCCGAGGCGCAGCCCGAGGCGCAGCCCAAGGCGCAGCCCGAGGCGCAGCCCGAGGCGCAGCCCAAGGCGCAGCCCGAGGCACAGCCCGAGGCGCAGCCCGAGGCGCAGCCCGAGGCACAGCCCGAGGCACAGCCCGAGGTGCAGCCCGAGGCACAGCCCGAGGCGCAGCCCGAGGCACAGCCCGAGGCACAGCCCGAGGCACAGCCCGAGGTGCAGCCCGAGGCGCAGCCCGAGGCACAGCCCGAGGCACAGCCCAAGGCGCAGCCCGAGGCACAGCCCGAGGCACAGCCCGAGGCGCAGTCCGATGCGCAGCAGCCCGAGGCGCAACATACAAGGATTTACAGGTACCACCACTCCTAACAATAGTAGTGGTGATTTTAATATATTAGTGCAAGCACTAAAGTCCCTTGTCCGGAGTCATGACAACGTAGGTTCATTTAATAATACTCATAGTTAAATAAGCAAGGCAGAATAAAAATATTATATTTCGTTCGTTTGGAAGAATACTGTTGCAACTCAAAACAGGTATTTTTTTCAACAGAGCTGATTGAAGTTTACTGTTATTTCAAATTTGTATAACTTTTGATCTATTATATATATCGTTTTTTTTTGTGAAAATGAAACAAAAACATTGAACATTTATTGTAATATTTATTTAACAAACGCCTGTTTCGATTTTAACTTTCACGTGGAACTAAACTTATAAAAAAATAAAAGATCTTCGACATACTACAGAACGTCTTTGGTAATTTTATGACGTATATAGACTCAATTTCGTAATGAGGCGTTTAAAGGCACATATTTTTTTCATCATCAATGACGTTTCTTGCAATAATTCAGCACAAACATGAAATTTTTTTTAAGAATATAGTCACATTTGGGTCTAAGACATTCAACGCATTAATATTCATAATGATATGGTCATAACGCGAATTCCGCCGTTAATGAACCAAAAGAAGCAGTATATCAAAACATAGAATAAAGACATACAATGTCATATTTAGTCTTATGACAGATAAAACCAACCTAGAAAAAATTTAAAAACATAAAAATATTAGAAAACGAATCACCTTAATTATCTAAATACTATCTTTAAACTTTCATGACCTCTCTAGTAAAATTTAATTTGGCTATTATCACAGTAGTTGCCAAATCAGTACATAATCACCACCTCAAAAGCTACGCTTATATAAGTACTTCCCTTACTAACTGTCTTTTTCTTGTAGTATAAAATATTAATATTATAACTAAGCCATTTGCATTTAGAAAAAACAAAACTTTTTCATAAAACATTCATTAACACAAAGGTAAACTTAAAACATACAAATAACAATAATAAATGAGATCAACTGTTAAATCAATCAGATCAACAAAAAAAATCAAACACTGAAATTACCTACATTCTAAAGGTTTTCATAGAATAGCAAGTAACATTTAGGAATAGTATTTTTTCTTACGAGTTCTAGCAGTCCTTTTTTCTTTTTTTCACAAACTGTCATCTTTCTTGTATACGCTTTTGTCAATACAATGCTATTTTGCGTATTTCTTGTTCTTCCTACTGTAATGATTTTTAAAGAAAATATTCATAAATCGTTCAACTTCCATCTATAAGCGATAGATGGCGCTAGTAGTTACATGAATATAAGGCACTTGTTGTAGACATTAAGTAATGATTTATGGTATTAGAGTTTATGTATTAGTTTTGTATAAATATATTATAATTGTTAAAATGAAATAAGTACTTGCAGTTAATTATTGATAAACCCTAATGTATATTAGTTAGTCAATTGATATTACGTACTGTTAACTTTGCTCTGATTGGTCGGACCGAGTGTTTGTGAAAGTTTGTGGTGGGGAAACATTGAGTTTGTAACTGTCATTCTGGACAGTCAGTCTGCTCTGAGTTGTTGAACAGTGAACATGTCCTACCAATCCGTGTATTTGAAAATGATTGTTAATAAAGTGATAAATATGAAATTGTGTTGATCAAAGTGAATAAAATATTTATATAATTGAAGCTTGAAGTTTATGATTCATCACATTTCAGAAGTGGTACATGCCTACAAAAAGCCTACAAATATGTGCAGTGATAACAGGAATGTTAGGTTATGTGTGCCTAAATTAAAGCTAAATGAGATTGAGATATTTTTTCCAAGAGTGCTAATGTTATTTTAGACAAGTGTTATACTCACTCAATTTTCATACTGATGGTGGCGCGTGGGTTGAATCATTCGGTTCCCTTCAAATGTGTGAACTGAGTGGTACTTATATGTTCGTAAACGAACGCTGACAGTTAAAACTGGACATCGCTGACACTTTCACTACTAGTGGTTCATTTTAGTTCCTATATTTTAAATTGGGTTGTTTTTTCTTTATTTGTTTTAATTGATCATGCATAATGCTAAATTACGACAAAAGACAATTGCTATGCATAATTAACCTATTTTCCATAGCGGTAATTGTCATTATGTTGCCTTGGATTACTTTGTGTGCTATGATAATTTTCTTTTCCTTTTGACATATAATTGTAAATTTTAATGTTGTACCGCTAATGGGTATGTTACAATAATAATTTTATGAACTGAATTTCCACCACAAAAACAATAAATGAATTTGAATTTAGAAGCGAAAAAAAAATACGAAACCGTGTTTGTGGATTTAGGGTGTAAATGGATTTCCTTGCACATAGAGATCTACACTTAGGAATATGCAATTACCGTCAATTTGCTGACTGACTGACTGCCTTGGCAATACAAGAGTGTCTGGAGTGTGTAAATGTTTTATTTGAAATAAATGCTTTGATTTGATTTCAGTGCTTTGATGAGGCCGAGTATGCCTTTTTTTAATTCATATAAACCAGTGCTTGACTGCGATCCCACCTGATAGTGAGCAGCGATGCAATCGTTGATGGTGAGGCGCACTAGTTTATTAAGAGCCTATTCACTCTAGCCTTGAAGACACCTAAATTATAGTTGGACGGGAAGACCGCAGCAGGCAAATTGTTTTCCAGTCCTTCGATGTACGCGGTATAAACGACGAAGCGAAACGCTTAGTCCGGACCGTTGAAGTTTCAACAACGTAAGGATGGATACTCGCCGTACGTCGGGTTGTCCGATGGTAGAAAGGAGATGGCGGAATCAAGTCAAGTCAAGTCATGCAATCAATCAATGCAACCTGTAAAATACCGATAGGCTGGCTACCCTGCGCCTGTGCTCGAGGCTTTGTAGATTGGACTTAACCAAATCTGGATCCCCAATTAGCCTCTTCGCACGCCTTTCCACTGAGTCCAAAGCTGCTAGATGGCATTTTGCAGCACCAGCCCATGTGTGACTGCCTTTGATGAGTCCAAGTGTGCCTTTGGTGAGGCTGAGCGTACCTTTGGTGAGGGCGAGCGTGCCTTTGGTGAGGCCGAGCGTGCCTTTGGCGAGGCCGAGCGTGCCTTTGGTGAGGCCGAGCGTGCCTTTGGTGAGGCCGAGCGTGCCTTGATGAGGCCGAGCGTGCCTTGACGAGGCCAAAACGTGCCTTGACGAGGCCAAAACGAGCCTTTGAAGAAGACACGCGAGCCTTAATGAGGCCAAGTGTGCCGTTAGATAAGTCTATGTGTGCCATTTGAGGCCATGTGTGCCATTTGAGGTCATGTGTGCCATTTGAGGCCATGTGTGCCATTTGAGGCCAAGTGTGTCATTTGAGGCCAAGTGTGCCATTTGAGGCCAAGTGTGCTATTTGAGGCCAAGTGTGCCATTTGACGCCAAGTGTGCCATTTGAGGCCAAGTGTGCCATTTGAGGCCAAGTGTGCCATTTGAGGCCAAGTGTGCCATTTGAGGCCAAGTGTGCCATTTGAGGCCAAGTGTGCCATTTGAGGCCAAGTGTGCCATTTGAGGCCAAGTGTGCCATTTGAGGCCAAGTGTGCCATTTGAGGCCAAGTGTGCCATTTGAGGCCAAGTGTGTGTGAGTTGGCCACATGTAACATTGGACTAGGCCAAGTGAGCCAATAAAGATTCGGGTTAAGTGTGCCCAATGCAGACGAAATTATCATGAAGAGCGTAAGTAACGTATGAATTTACCTACTTAAGTGATTTCAGTGTGACTATGTTGGCTTAATAATGATGTTAATGAATTGAATAATTTATTAAGTTTATTTCCATATTAATTTTTTTATTATTGCTTCATATCATTTTGACCTGTTTATTGGATAAGTTTCTTTTAATTGAACATTCTGCTATAGCTTATGAAGATATTATAAGTATAGATAAAATGAATTGAAAGAAGATTTTTATATTGAGATTTTATTTTTGAAAAAAAAAAGCGAGTTCTAAATGAATGGTACAAGTTATAATTCATGTAAATGTTTTAACTTTTTTCTTTTATTTTTGAGGCCTTGGAGTCCGATTGCGTCAGGACTACAGAAGAAAAACCATCAGTCTTATTGAGCAAACGGATAGTTCATGTTTTGAACAAAACAGACTCGAAGAGGAATGATGCAAAGAGACGATCTGGAAGGAAGTGCAGAAGTTATAATTCAACCTCTTCGTCGACTACACCACCACGACGCAAGAAGCAATGAGGTACCTCATGTTGGTTAAATGATTTTCCAAAGAGAAAAACGTTACAAGTATCGAAGTTTGAACATAAAACATTAGAATAATGTGATACGGGAGTTCGATCACTCCAGTAAATTTTGAGAGTATTTAAGTTGGATTAGAAAGAGTATTTGTAATTGATTTGTATGCAAATAGGATCAGAAACTGACTATACATTTTGACTCAAAAACTTGCTAGGCTTACCAAAAGAAAATAGAAATGTTACGAAACCCTACCAAAGTGTAGTATTTAGTGACGAAGTGGTAAACTAAACTAACAATAGTTTTTCTAATGAGCAGAATTATGGTCAGTTTCAAGCAGAAATGTTAGCTGGTACGACTTAAGGTGAAACTTATGTTAATATTTTTATGACAAATCAGTGCTTATATACGGATATTGATGACAATCAAACGCTTTACAAACAAGTAGAAATAAAATGATCAATTTTATTGGGTATTATATAGATTTTAACAGCGATGTAGTCTTTTGCGTGAATCCGATATAGAAGTATTAGTTGTCAGTCAAAAGTTTATGCAGACTCGTCTAAAGATTGGGAAGATTTTGAGTTACCATCCATTGCAATTTGTAAAGGTACCTTATCCTTTCACAAGAACCTTGTACTGTTCAACAGTAAAATTGATTTAATTTTCTAAAACTTACCTTGCGCAACCAAATTCAGCTATAGATTCACATCATTCTGGAAATATTTGTATAGACGGATCTTATATCAGAGTATTTATCGTGTGTTTCTTTATCGTGTCAAATCTTTCTGACTATATCATCAACAAATCTATGCACAGACATCACCGCAAAAGATATACATCAATTAAATGGTATTTATTTTACAAGTAGGTGATAAATAATAATATTACATGACCATCGTCAAGACTGAAATCGGAGTCGGTCCCCAAGTTAATGATGACAACAAAAGATTTAATTTGAGCTAGATATTATATTGTTACAATTCGGTTAAGAGGAAAATAGATTTAAAATGCATACACTAGAGTGGCGGGTCAATTTAAATGTTCCAAATTAAAATAAAGTTTGATAAACAGTGCGATTCAAACATCATTATTATAACCTTAACTTAATACGAATTTGCACACAGATGCTGGGGCCTGGTTTCAAATAGTGAATGTAATGAACCCTGACTAAATAAGACGCCACACAACGTATAGCAATATGGTGGCTATACATTCATGAGTTTAGTTAACCATTGAGAGTGTAAGATCTGGGACGCGTATGTCGATACCTTAAGCCGTAATACCATGCTGTCTACAGACACTAAGACGAATCCTCTGTTTCTGTTTATAGTATTGAGACTGAGAATTGATTATCAACATTATAAAGATTAGACCTAGATTCAAAGTTCTTAAGGCTGAACCATATGAAAAACCTAATGACAAAGTATGTATAATTATGTTGTCGTGAATTCAGTGTGCGTAAATAACGAAGACTATACTCTCGGACAAAAAGCTGGTCAATTACCTTATACTTACAGAAAGTTGACCAATTGTTTCGAATGATAGTGTTGGTTATAAAATATATTTACATTGGTTTACTATCTCGAATAATAGTGCAATCGTGGCTTTCTTTTAGATACTTTATCTACTCTAAAGAGCTTTTACGATAGTCATGGTATTGACCTTGTTCTTAACGCTGTAAAAATGACTACCACTATTTTAAATGCCCTAGCAAATAAAATTACTTCAACGTTTATAACGAACACCAATGAAACATGCCTATCTTGGAAAATTCAATGGAGTCTTGTTAATTCTGGTAATTCATTCACTAGAAAGACTGCCACAAAGCTACTAGGATACTTTAACCTTTTGACGTGCGTAATTAGAGACACAATAGTAAGACAATGGCTTCCGGGCGCCGGCTACCGCCTGAGCGTTAATGAATTAAACGATAGACTACGACGACATTACGAAGTACGAAACACGTTACAAAGCTTAAGAGATGAGGTGAGCTCCAATATCCAAGTTAGACAAGCAAAAGAATACTTACGTTACCAGTAAAATCCCTGCTACTACCTACAGCATAAGTGATCTGATTAAGATTAGTAGATCTGATTGCAAATAAGAAGGTAAAATTACATTAACCTCATTTTAAAATCTATAGATCCATTCAAAAACAAAAGTTTTAAGGATAAAATTACTGGAATATATTATAAATGGTAAGTTTTATGATCCCAGACATGTAGAAAAGCTTTTGACAAAAAACCTTACAACACTATTCTTCTAGTGATGAATGTTCTAAACATATGACGTGACGACAAACTAATGATCCGGAAGCAAACCTAAAATCAATACTTAGCCGAATGTAATGAATTTGAATGTAAAACTCATTTTCTTGTCGAACTGAATGAAGTATCATAATTTATATGAATGTAGTCTATCATTGAAATTGTAATCGTGCGTCAGGAGATCGCACGATGTCGGATGGCCGAATGTAATGATTTTTAAAGAAAATATTCATAAATCGTTCAACTTCCATCTATAAGCGATAGATGGCGCTAGTAGTTACATGAATATAAGGCACTTGTTGTAGACATTAAGTAATGATTTATGGTATTAGAGTTTATGTATTAGTTTTGTATAAATATATTATAATTGTTAAAATGAAATAAGTACTTGCAGTTAATTATTGATAAACCCTAATGTATATTAGTTAGTCAATTGATATTACGTACTGTTAACTTTGCTCTGATTGGTCGGACCGAGTGTTTGTGAAAGTTTGTGGTGGGGAAACATTGAGTTTGTAACTGTCATTCTGGACAGTCAGTCTGCTCTGAGTTGTTGAACAGTGAACATGTCCTACCAATCCGTGTATTTGAAAATGATTGTTAATAAAGTGATAAATATGAAATTGTGTTGATCAAAGTGAATAAAATATTTATATAATTGAAGCTTGAAGTTTATGATTCATCACACTACCTTATCTACAACAACCTTCTTGAAATGTTCTTGTTCGTAGGAAGTTTTGTATAAGAAGGTGTAATTTTGGGTATCATCTTACTTCTGAATTACAGTCTTAATAACTCGGTCGTTAATATCCAAGGTAGCCTTGAAAAAAGCTCGTCGACGGCGCGTAGTGTTCCACGCGCGCCTCAAGGAGATCTCAGCAACCGTAGGGGCCCAGCAGGGTCGAGGCCTACTGGGGCCATGGGTGATGCGAAAGTGACCCCCGGGGCCCTGGAAAAAATGGCAAGGAAGGAACAGGAGTGGGTTTTTAGTCAGTAGAAGTCTGACACTATCTCCCGCTCCGCCCAAGAGCGGGGGATGTCATTAGATGATTTTCCCACCCGAAAAAAAAAAAAAAACACTGTCATCCGAGCAATAATCTTGTATTTGTAAATTATCGCAATCCGTTAAAAACTTGTTATCTTGACACGGTAATGGTGATAGTACTTCGCGTTCTATAGGATTTTCTTCATTTTGTGTGTAATTGACCTGTAATGAAAATTTGACGGTTAAAGTTGTGATTATATTTCAAGTAATTTATCACAACTTTAACCGTCGTAAAATAAATGAACAACACTCGAAAGCGCTAGAAACAATTATAACAATAGACATAACTCGTAGGTACTTGAATCGCACGCGCCGCCGACAAAGGGAAGAGCGATAAATAAAATCGTTCAAAGCAGCTCTCAAGTGTAATGGTACCTATGGCATAAACTAGCCTGCGCCACGGTAATATATAGATAATATTACCGTGCCTGCACGCTACAATTACAAACGAAGCCGCGCGCCTATTGTGTTACCAACTCAAAATCTTTTCGCTGCGTAAGTACCTAATATATAATTTTGCGAGCATAACTAGGATAAAACAAAAGAATACCATCGAGATATAAGTACTAACGTACTAGAGAAGACACCGTAAATTCCTACTTTGTCTCGTTCAACTGCGGCGATCGCGCCGCACTTTGTCGAAGAAAACGCGTAAGTACCGTGATTTACATGGCGCTTAAGACCTTTTTGCCGATAATAAATACACTTCCACAGCAAATCTAGCGCTGTGGTAAATTAGTTACGGTTTAGACGAATTGTTATTATTTTAGCGCTGCAGCGAACTAAAGATTCAAATTACGAAAATAGGACAATTCAGTTATTTGACGTAGCTTCTCTAGTACGTTAGTACTTATATCTCGATGAAGAATACTTACATCTTCTTCTATCCCTTTAGTTTTTATAGGAATATTTATGTTTTGAAACATTTGCAGCGTTCGTCGATTTGCCACTGAAATAGTTAAACATAGTTATAGTCGATAGGTAAGTACTTTTATTATGAAACCTTTTTGCACAAAGAGAAGCATTCATAGCTTAAATATTTTTTTCACTTATTTTGTGAGATTGTTTGTTGATTTTTGTTAGTAAATAAATACATTGGTCAATAAAGTATTAATTTTACACAACTTTAAATAATAATCATGCTAAATTCCATAAAAACATCAAACAACAATAAGCACTGTTTTTTTGTGAATTAGGGTATTAAGTTAAAAAATCTACTTGATATTTTAGGATATAGTGTCTTATTCAAAAACATAACAAAAACAACAAAGTCATAATTATCATTTCAACTGTCTTAATTAGAATAGTGACAAACGACTTTGTTTTATTTTGTATGTAATACAGTATTATTTGCTAATAAATACATTACACCCATACTTACTTTTTCTGGAATAAGGTTACAAAACAAAATGTGACACTAAAACTTTCACTGTTTTTATAGAATAGTGAATCAACACAAAATAATACACTAAACTGGATAAAATGAAGCACACTTTCGTGGTGTTATTTCGTGTTATGACTGTTTCCCTAAGAAAAAACGTGTCTTCGCCTCAAAAGTCATGTCACTACTGGTGAAACAACACTATCGAAAAGAAATGGCGACCAAAATCAACCAATGGCATAGTCTTTTCGTAGCGCCACAGTTACAAGAAACGTGATACAAATATGATCTTTACTGAGTATATAGTATGGACTATTCTCTATCGCATGGTTTAACTAACTCGAAATTGTAGTATTTGGTAATAATACAGTATTCTTCCAAACGAGCGATTTAATAAAATATGGTTGGCAGTTGTCAATAGTGTTGAGTCCAAATATTACCCTAATGCATCTTTGTTGTTGATTAAATGTTTTTTTTATTTTGTAAAGTGATGTGGGTATCAATGGAAATGGAGAAGTGATACAAGTAATTACACAATATTTTTATGTGGTGCTACACCAAGGGGCTCGTATACTCTATAGGTTAAAAGAAGTTCCGTTACAGAATACAACACCAAATGAGACACGAGAGCGCACAGTGCCATGTTATGCTGTTGGGATAGCTTCATTATTGACAACTGCTAGGTTTAGACAAAGCTCTTGTTCAATTATTAATATCTATCAATTGTGCTATGTAGGGTACCAAGAGTGTGTTTGTTCTTGGTTTAAAACAAAGACATTAAATATATACCTACTACCAATAGACAGGACATAGCGAACAAAATCGTGATCCGATACTTATTACCTAGTGGTCATAAGTCGCTCAGTCTAGTATGACGCCCCTACACGTCAAGTCGTATTTGTATCCGCTCTATGCCCTAAAAGAAAATCATTTTCTGAGAAAATATGCCGAACTGCCCATTACGCTATTGCAAATCTTGTTATGATAAAATGACTGAACCTAACTTCGGTTTATTTTCGTAAATATTTTTTGTATTTACGAATTAATTAATTAAAATTCAATAATTTTTATAAATAGTTCTAGAACATTTGCTGATTTTGTGATAACGCCATCTATTGCTGAAAAGCTTAACCTTACCTTTATCACACAGAGGCTCTACCACGAGCTCATAACGTGATCCATTTTACGACTGACATTTTAACATTATCATGGTAAGGCCCCTGGCCACCTACCGAGCGATAGTTAAATAATTATAAATTTTGACAAATTTAATTCGCGTGTTTGCTATTCAAAGCCAGATGGCGTCACTGAGATATAGGATGACAGATTTTCTAAGACATTTGTTCTGATAGCCGCTCTATTATAATTATCTCTTTAAATCTCTTTGGTTTAAAAGGTGTACATACTGAGTATGTAGAAATTTGGTATCTGTCTGCGCAATACCAACTTTCTGAATTGGTTGATATTTTGATGGTTTTGGTTTATTCGACGGTTATGGTTTGATATAGGTTTGGTTTAAATGATACGACTTTAGTTTGGTTATGGTTTTATGGTTTAAACAACTAATTATCTATCTATAAGTAAGAAAGCTAAGTTGATTTAATCTAAAAGATGGTTTGAATGGTTTTAGTATGGTTTGAGTTACGCGGTCGATGGCCGAATACGCACTGACTTAAATAATTACGTTTGCTAGATGATGGTGACGAGATGATGGTGTAGTGATGAATATCGTGAACTGATATATCGTTCACTTCTGCTTTTGTTGATCTCAGGGTCTCGATCTGTTCTCTGAGGGTAGATAGAGAACTGTTTAGTGTTTATCCCCATGTTTTCTGGTAACTCTTCTTCGGTTGGTAGTTTTACGTTTACATTATGGTTTATTTGGTCTAACTCTGGCACTAGTATATTTGGTGAAAGCTCGATTTGGTTAGATTGTTGCTGTAGCGAATACAGTGCAAAATCCTTGCCCTTGTCGAAACATTTCTGATTCATGCTAATGACCCCTGCCCGAGTCAGCTGACGTGCCGACTTGATTGTCACATATGATTTTAATTGAATATGTGTCACAACAGAAGTACCAGGTATTGTGACGTTGAGTGTAATTCTACCCATCTGTTTGTACACCTTGACCTTTCTGTCTTGCATTTTTAACCGACTTCAAAAAAAAGGAGGAGGTTATCAATTCGGTTGTATTTTTTTTTATCATCATTTTTTTTTTTATGTTTGTTACCTCAGAACTCCGTCGTTTATGGACCGATTTGCAATTTTTTTTTTCTCTTTATAGGATATGCTTCCAGATTGGTCCCATTTTTTTCAAAATCCAGTTCTGATGATGGATTCTATGAGGAATCGAGGGAACTCCTCAAAAATTATAGGCAATCCTATGGTAATTTTAGTATTTTCATCAAGAACTTAAGCACTTACAGTCAAAAAGTAACATTTGATGAAGTGGAACTGATGAAGAAGACCAGAAATGGTCAACAGAACTTCATACTCAAATAGATATCACAATGAAGATATAGTTAAGCGACTATGACAATACAAATAAATGAATGATTCTGAATAGTTACGTTGAAAATGGTATCATCGAAGTGATCTGATGATGATGATGGAGCCGGAAGGTAGGCACTGGAACTCCGTAATTAATCAATGTAACCTAGCCGTGTTTGGACTTATTAGAATTGTCATGAGATGCACTTTGGCTTTAAGGTACTATCGAACTGATCTGGTGATGGAGCCGGAAGGTAGGCACAGGAACTCCGTAATTAATCAATGTATCCTAGCCGTGTTTGGGCTTATTAGAATTGTCGTGAGATGCTCTTTGGCTATAAGGTACTATCGACACAGGAAATTTATAATAAAACAATGTAACCTAGCAGTATTTGGGTTAATTGGAATTGTCATGAGAAATAGGCACTCTGTTTATAAGTGTATCGTAACTAAAAAGTGTGAAATAAAAACTTTTTAGAAAAAAAAAAATAACCGACTTCACTAAAACAAAAACACTAAAAGGATCAAAATAACTTTAATTTCGGAAGTCGGTGTTAAATAAGAAACAAACAATACCGAGAAACACCGACATCCGAAATTAAAGTTATTTTGATCCTTTTAGTGTTTTTGTTTTAGTGAAGTCGGTTATTTTTTTTTTCTAAAAAGTTTTTATTTGTTTACTATGTTAGTTTCACAAAAGTTTTCGTCGTTTTCCAAATGAAAGATGGATTTAAAAAGTTGGCACATGAAGTATTCACCATGATACAGACACGTATCTAGGTCATGGACGGTTGCTATAAAGTAAGAGTCCTTTTTCAGATTTACGGCTACGTATTCCGATACTGGTTTTATGCTGATCATGCTGTCATTGATTTGTTGTGGAACTGGTATTATTCGGTATAATTGAAAGCTTTCCCTAGCTATTAGCGGGAAAGTAATTTCAAAGATGATATATTCTTTTGTGACGCGAGCCTTTGTTCTCAGAAGCTTGTATAATTGTTGCAAATCTGTTTCAACGTTCTCGATGGGCAGAGCCAAGTCTTGTGGTATTTGTCCGTATATAATTTGTAACTCTCTTTTGAGCTGAGTTGGTGTCAATAAATGCAAGCTGATTTGGCCGTGATATATGTCTGAAATGGTATCGATTAACGTATCTTGTACTCTTCTAAGGTTTTGCATCATATTTATGGTGGCTATGGATACCGATGTAAAGTCTTGGTGTGTTGACATCACATTGATTTCCTGCTGCATCTTACTGCTGTTCTTGTCCAAATCATTCAAATGTTTGTTTATGATTTTATGTTGTTTTTCTATCAAATTTTCAGTTCTTTGTAGGATATTGTGCTCTGCTTCAACGATAGACGTCAGGTTCTTAAATAGCTGACCTTGGTGATGTTGATTACGATGTACAAGTTCAATGTCCTGCTTGTATTTTTCTGCGAAGCTTTCGTCCAATACGCCGAATAGTGAGTTTGCAATTGACCCGACCGCGTTGATAAGGCCGCGTCGGGTTCGTAAGCGTGCGCCATAATGCTGGCTAAGCAACAGTTGGTTGTAGTACTGCAGTTCGTTGTAATCGTGACGTACTTGTAGGAGTATCATCTTACAATGACTCGTCTCTGTGATCGATTGACAAGATTTTTCCAGATAATTTGTAAAATCGTTAACTGCTTTGTCCCCTTGCCAGTATGGTGCCATGTTGTAATAAGTTACGAGTTTCCAATTATCTCTGATTAATCGCACTTTTCCCACTGTGTCAAAGTACAAAGTTTTATTGGTATCGAACTGCGTAATGGTGAATGAAGCCGTGGTAGGTAATATGATGCTCAAAAACAATAACAATGCTAGTGCAATATTTACTAACTTAGGGTGGGTTCTGGTGCTAGACTGCTGATGATAGTTTGGTTCTTTCTCAGCTGTTATGGTTTCCAAATGTTCTAATGGTTCGTCTTTTTTCGTGCCTGGTTCTGGTGTTTCTGTTTGATCTATAGGTAAAATGGATAGTTTCACTATAGGACGCTTTATGTAGCCATTTTTGGTTTTTAGAGTCACTACTCTGACTAGTTCATCTTTTCCTGGATGTACTTCTATTACTCGACCCATTGGCCACTTTCCCGCTGGTAGATTCTCGTCATGTATCATTACTAAGTCACCCACGCTGATATTCTTCTGGTTTTTCATCCATTTTCCTCTGGTTGATAACTGAGTCAAGTACTCCGTTTTCCATCTCTTCCATAAATCGCCGAATAATTTTGACACTAAGTGCCATCTGGTTCTGGCGTCTTCTGGCGTTTCAATAATGGTTAAACCTGGTCGTCCTGTTATGAAATGAGCTGGTGTGAGAAAATTTAAATCCTCAGGGTCTTCTGATAGCGCGCAAAGTGGTCGAGAATTCAGACAAGCCTCCAATTTCGATAATAATGTGGTGTATTCTTCAAAAGTTAATTTTTGTTGGCCAATCACACGTTTGAGGTGGTGCTTGAGACTGCGCACGGCTCTTTCTCAAAGTCCTCCCGCCTGAGGCCAAGAAGGTGCATTAAAATGCCATTCAATTTTTAGTTCGGTTATTTCCGCAAAGAAATTCTCACTAAAGACGTTCTGAAGGTAGTGGTATTCTTCTTGCAGTTTTCTGTTAGCACCAACAAAATTGGTTCCATTGTCACTGTAAATGTGACGTGGAGCTCCGCGTCGAGCTGCCATCCTGTGTACTGCGGCTAAGAAAGCTGAGCTGGTTAAATCTGACACGAGTTCCAAATGCACAGCTTTTGTCACCATACATACGAAAAGCGCAATGTAACCCTTGGTAGTTCTTATGCCTCTTCCCTTGTTTGCTTTAACTTCAACAAAGCCTGTGTAATCGACTCCACAATGGTAGAAGGCACTTTCAGGGTTAACCCTGAATTCTGGTAGGTCGCCCATGAGCTGATGTTGTCGGATTGGTTCTTGCTTCTTACAGGTAATACACTGCCGTATAAATTTCTTTGTAGCCATATATCCTTTGATTATCCAATAATTTTGTCTAATATTAGATAAAGTAAGCCGAGCTCCAAAAAAAAAAAAAAAACCATGATAGGTTAACTCGTGAGCATATTTGATTATTAATGTGGTTATTCGGCGGTTATGAGGTAATATTATCGGATGTTTCATCTCGCTGTTTAGTTGAGCATTCCTTAACCTACCACCTACACGCAACATTCCATCTTGGTCTAGAATGGGATGTAAAGGTAAAAGTTTACTTTTCGAATGTACTCTTTTATTCTCTTGTAAACAACGAACGTCACTAGCGAACTCTATTTGTTGTATATTTTTAATGATCAGCAGTCTTGCCCGACGGAGTTCATGTAATGTAAGATAAGGTTGACGGCCCGCTTTCGCTGTTGGTAATCGTAGTATCCATGCAAAAATACGTATGATTTTTGCAAAGGAATTGTATTTGTGTATCAAATGGTCAATAATATTAAGTATGGTCATGGTTGGTTTTTCATGTTGCTCCACTGCTACTGCATTGGATCGTACCGTTTTTCTTATCTCCAGGTTGGTCTAATAGATGGTTTGTGGTGTCTCGAGAGTTACGAATGATTGAATCCAACATGGTCCGTGCCACCACAGATCATGTTTTCTGAGCTGGTTGATTTTCAATCCACGACTTGCACAGTCAGCTGGGTTTTCACTAGTATTGACATATCTCCACTTGTCTTTTGGTACTATTGTGGTGATTGCTTTTACACGATTTGTCACGAATGGTTTCCATCTTGCTGGATCTCCTTGGATCCATCCTAAGACTGCTGTCGAATCACTCCAACAATATACTTCTTGTTTATAGCTTGCTAAGCAAGTTTGGACTTTCTGCATCAATTGAGATAACAGGTGCGCACCCATTAACTCCATCCTTGGTATGGATATATCTTTACTAACGGGCGCTAGTCTAGCCTTTGCAGCGACCAAAGTCACCTCGTTAGAGCTGCGTTGGTTACTGACCTTGCAATAGATAACTGCGGCATACGCCTTATTTGACGCGTCACAGAAACCGTGTAATTGCAAGTTATGGTTTTCTGTAGTACCGAACCAACGTTTTATTTCTATGGTATTGATGTCTTTTAACTCGCCTCTTAGTTCTAGCCATTTGATCTTGAGTTCATCTGGTAGTGCGTCATCCCAGTTAAGACTAGATAACCACACACTTTGAAAGAGCATTTTCATGGTTATACTTAACGGGGTTAGCCAGCCTAACGGGTCAAATAACTTGGATATGTCGGAGAGGAGCGATCTCTTGGTTGGTTTTGTTACTGATACTGGCTCCAATTTTAGGTTGAAGATAAAGTTTTCCTGTTGCGGAGTCCATCCCAGCCCCAAATTTTTTGGTTGAATCTGATTGTTTAAACTCATAGACTTGTTGGTTGCACAAGTCTTTATCTAGGTATGCAAGTAACTGTGGTCCATTTGCGTAGGTTGAACCCGCCCTTGCTTAGTAGTTTTATGAGGTCTGATTTTAAAAGTTTTGCTTGTTCCAATGAATGAGCCCCTCCACAATAGTCATCCATGTAGAAGCACTCCTCTAATGCTTTTGCTGCGTCAGGGAAATTCTGTTTTTCTTCAGCGGCTAACTGTTTTAAGCACATCATAGCTAAAAATGGTGCCGGTTTTGTGCCATAGGTAATGGTCGTGAGTTGATATGTTTGTATGGGTTGGCTGGGAGAATCTCTCCATAGTATCTTCTGGTAAGACTGATCTGCAGAGTGTACCATTATCTGTCGATACATTTTTTCAATATCAGCTGTGTAAACGAACTGATACTGCCTCCATTTCAGAATCAATTCCTGCAAGTCTTTCTGTAAATTTGGACCGCGGTACATGACGTCATTCAAGCTTAGTCCTGATGATGACCTAGCTGATGCGTTGAAAACTACACGTAGCTTCGTGGTGGTGGACTCAGCTCAAGTGACGCAGTGGCGTGGTAAATAGCACTCGGGTGTCGTGCTCCTGGTTGATAGTTTCATATGGTTTAGTGTGTGATATTCATCAATAAATTTAGCGTATTGATCTTTAAGATCCGAATTTTTCTGTAGCTTCTTTTCCAAATTCCGGAATTGTGCTAAGGCTAATGGTTTTGTGGAGCCCAGTTGTTCCTTGGCTTCTGGTTTGAATGGTAGGCGTACTTGGTATCTCCCATCTTCGAGTCTCTCCGTGGTTGAGAGAAAATACTGTAAACATTCATGATCTTCTGTGGACATTTCGATCTGCTGGTTGATGTCTTCGTTTTCCCAAAATCTACGTAAATCATCCATATTGTGAAGAACGACGTTGCATAGGTACTTTGGTGTCATTGTCCCACAAAGCAACCAAATTTGCGTTTTGCCAATTGCGTTTGTTGGGCTATTGGTTGATCTTCACTATCACCTCTCAGAATGCCAACTAATGCCATCTTACAGTAGACATCAGCCCCAAGGAGTAGGTCCACTGTTCGACTGGTATTGAATTCGGGATCTGCTAAACTAATATTTTGAATATGAGGCCACGATGGTTTTACAAAAGATTTGTTTGATAGGTGCTTTATTAGGTTATTCATTATTAGGACATCCCCTTCTAAGGCGAAATCGCTATGAATAGACTTGAATCTTATGTTCATCGCTCCCTTGCAGCTGTTTTCTTTTTCTCCTACTCCGAATATTGTGCCTTTGCAATGCTGTCTTGGTAATTTTAAAACTTGCGCAGCTTTCTCGCTGATCAAGGAAGTTTGCGAACCTTGGTCAATCAGGGCTCTCATGGCGTGATATGTACCATCGGACCCCATCACTTTGACTATAGCCGTAGCCAAAAGTGTTTCCGATACCTCATCCCAGGAAACATGGGTTGAAGTTGGTACTGGTTCATTATTGGTTACGCAAGACGTGCTAGGTATGTGCCCAGCCTTTTGGTTAGATTTTGCTGATGTGGTTGGTTTACTTTTCGTAGAGATTGCTTCATGCAATAACGAATTATGCTTGGCGTTGCACTTGCGACATGTTTTGCTAGAAAAACATGGTTTATCATAATGGTTGAATAGGCAATTTACGCAACACTTCAGCTTGTTTACAGTTTTTAATTTTTGCTCATCCGACATTTGCAACAATTGGGGACACATCCAAAGTCCGTGGTCGTTGTTGCACAATGAGCAGGTCATTGAACGCGAAACGTGGAGTGATTTCCCGTGGTGGTTCATGTTTTTGTTGGAGGTCTGCTGGTTATGATTAGAGTTAAAATTTCTCTTTTGGTTTGCCTGGTAACTCGAATGATTTTGTGGTTGAGTGGTAGACTTTTGATGGTTTGATTCTTGTTTACGGCGAGATGCTTCCAGGGCTGTAAACTTGTTTTCCAGAAAATCCAGGAATTCTTTTAGGATTGGTAGTTCCCTAGGGTTCTTCACTGACTCGATATACTCAGCAAATGATTCACTGTCTAGTTTCTGACCCAACAAAAGTACTAGTAGTGGATCCCAAGTGGTGATATCCACTCCCATATTTTGTATAGCATGAAGACATTCTTTGGTGACGTCATGCAGTTTTTTGAACATGCCTATGGATGGTTGCTGCATATTAGGAATGTTCAGCAATATGTTCACGTGAGATGTAAAAATAAGTCTGCTGTTGCCATATCTATGGTTAAGTATTTCCCAGCATACTTCATAATTTTCGGAGCTAATCTGAAGATGGTGTATCAGACGCTCAGCCTCACCTGTCACTTTACTTGTCAAAAACTGCATTTTCTGTGCGTTGGATAAGGATGGATTTTTATGGATGGTTTCTGTGAACAAATCTTTAAAGGAAGTCCACTGGTGGTAGTTACCCTGGAAAGTCGGAATATCCATCTGTGGCGTACATTTGTCGCGATGGGATACGGACCACATTTTTGAGCTGATCGTTTTCTTCAAATCATTATACATTCGTTCGTATCTGGTAAATTCCTCCTGGTACCAAAAATCTTCATTTCCATTTTCACTTTCTATCTCCCAGTGCAGATTGTCGATGATGGTCCACCGACTTTGGAGAGATTTCAAAGCATCGTCGAACTCCCACTTGCTCTGCAATTGGTCGATTTCTATGGTTGTCACTGTTCTCATAAACGCTCTGAAGTTAATAGTTTGCTTTTTAATCAATCCCTCTAACTTGCTGTTTTCTTCTGGTACTGGCATCTCACTGCGCTGCTGTAGAGATGTTTGGGAACGAGACGAATCACCTGATTGGTTCATGGTCCTGGCCTCTGCCAGTGGCTGGTTGACGCCTTGCTGCTTCGGCAACAGGTTCGCCATGGTTTTGGTAATTAGTTGCTTGATCGACGTATAAACTTCCTCTGCTTTGTCGAAACAATTTTTGGTAAAATATACATGATCGAATTCCGCAAACTCACAACATTTCCTATGGTTACGTTGGTAATCTCTCCAATAATTCTCTAATAACTCCAACTTCCGCTTGCAGTAATCTATGGTTTTGCGATCTGCTCCGTCTTTTTTGATATTGGTTAAAAGTTTAACTAGAGAGTCGTATATTTCAGTTTGGTTGATTGCTAACTGCTCCATTTTTCTCACGAACAGATAAATTGTTAAGAAAAAGGATATATAAAATGGTTTGGTCTGACCTTATATGCTGCTTACGCTCCACAACTGGTAAATCTCCTGCAAAGTGGTCTCACTTCTCCCTACTTTCCCTACAGACACTTCACACTGGTTACACAAACACTTCACTTTACTGAACTTCGCGAACCGAGGCCCTTATGCTCGAAGGACCATGTAATAAAATAATATTCCAAATTCTAATTGATATTTTGATGGTTTTGGTTTATTCGACGGTTATGGTTTGATATTGGTTTGGTTTAAATGATACGACTTTAGTTTGGTTATGGTTTTATGGTTTAAACAACTAATTATCTATCTATAAGTAAGAAAGCTAAGTTGATTTAATCTAAAAGATGGTTTGAATGGTTTTAGTATGGTTTGAGTTACGCGGTCGATGACCGAATACGCACTGACTTAAATAATTACATTTGCTAGTTTTATAATAATGCACGAAAGCAAAAGTGCTTAGCTGTTCGGTTGTATTGCTCCGAACAGAGTATGAACTGTGTTCTTTCAAGGGAATAGCCACATGCAATTTATTTTTTTTAAGTATACCTACCTACACTGATGAAAAGTTGTGATTTTATATACAGTTTAACAGGAAAACACCGTAGCTCATGTTGTTCAATAAACCACGTTTCTGAACGAAATATTGTAGAATTTAACATTATTTTCATGCTCAGAAGTCATTGTTCATAAAATGGCTTTTGTAGACAAATTAATGTTGACTAGGCGTGTAACTCTTTACTGAACCGACTCACTGTTCCGAAATATTTTGGTGTTCCGAAGGATTGGAACATCAGCAGTGTTTTAAATTTTAATGCATCATTTGGAACAGTTGGAACACTGAGACACTGTTTACTTTGAGTGACCAGCCGTCCTTTAAAAATTCAAATTATAACGTAAATGGCGTACATATAATTAATGACCTGAACTAGAAGCCTCTGCTTTGAATTATTCTCAAGTCAAATAAAACATTTAGTGTATATGACGCAGCTTAACAGATCACGACTCAGTGTGTATATTTTGAGCCGTTGTTCCAAGTGTTCCGTTTGTGTTTTGTGAACCGATGTTTCAAATGATCCGTTTGTATCTTTTGAGCCAATGTTCCAAATAATATATGTTCTAATCGCAAAGATGACACACTTTTTTCTACGCCTAATATTTACCTACAATAAAAGTGGTGATATGACAGCAGTGTCATGTCACTGACGTAACACTGCCGTCAAACAAACGTTTCATGAATTTTACCGAACTTGGATACTTGCCTTTTGAGATGAGTTTGAAACTTCATAACGGTTTTATCTTCTATATAAAGTTAGAAGACCAAATAAATAAGATTGACTTTGAATATAACTATCGAAATGGATTTAGTGAAAGTATATTTTCAATACCTTCTGCGTAATAGATTTTCGTATGAGATTGTAATTCGTACAGAGACATCTGAGGACATGACGCTAAGCTATAAATAACTCGAATGTCTGATTTGGACTTTAGTCCTGCAGAATTTGCAATGTAATGTGAATTCTATTTAATGACTCCCAGAGCACTTCCAAATTATGTTCATGAATTACTAATTTTAGTGTACCAACTTAGGGGATAGCATTGATTGAATTATAGGAAGTAATATTCATGGAAAATCAGATGGTGCGGCAAAAAGTAGTTGCTAAAGTCAGTAAGCCTTTTGTAGGCATTTTTGATTTGTTTTTAGAGATTTGTCTTATCAGGGGGGTGTACCTAAATATCTGTAAATGTTGAGTATTTTAGGTATGGTAAAGAGTTATTGTAGATAAATATAATACAATAACTCCCAATTTGTTCACTAGGGACATGGAGGGATACAATGATTTATTTGTTTGAAATAAAATGGTAACATCCAAAAGATGTCTCACTGTAATTTATTTAGTATAGAATGTCTATGAATATTTTGATTACCAGAGGTTATTTTTACGGAAGTGTACCTGACTTCCCACATCTAAAATTATGTTAACGAAATAAGTGATTAGCGTAAAACCTATTATTCTTACATTAAGAGAAATTAGTCTAGACTGAATTTGCCTTGAGTATCTTAAAAGTGATGGTATTTACAGCGTACGTACTGGTAATTAATAGTTGGTAATTTTAATGAATGAAATAAAATAGACGAAACAATTTCATAGTTCGTGATCTCGCATTTTGATTAGTTATTGTATCGAAATTTGGAGTTTCAATAAAAACTAATCAGAGCCAAAAGAGTAAATGAAATATATACCCTCACGTTTTAGTCGGGTCAGTGATTACAACTGATATCAAATGTAAACAAACAGTCATTGTTGGTCAATGATTCACAAATAACGGGTGAAATTTTGTGGTTGAGGTAAATCATGGATGTTATTGTGACATGCACTTGAAACTTATCATGTACCTGGCCTGAGTTATTGTGTGTGTATATCAAAATCAAAAGGGTATTTACAGAAACTATTGAGGGATCTGTTTAGGACCATTGAGGCCTGTTCAGGACCATTGAGAGGCCTGTTCAGGACCTTTGAGAGACCGTTCAGGACCATTAGGGATCTGTTCAGGGCCATTGAGAGGCCTGTTCAGGACCATTGAGGGGCCTGTTCAGGATAAACCAATTGGCTTTATCAGGCAATTGTTTATTTACTAATGTTTGTTTTTCATTACAGGCAGGACATTTGAGGGACCTGTCTGTTTATATTAGAGGCAGGACATTTGAGAGGCCTGTTTTTCTTTAGAGGCAGGACATTTGAGGGGCCTGTTTGTTTTTCATTAGATTCAGGATATTTGAGGGGCCTGTACGTTTGTCATTACATGATAGTGACAAGAAATAAGTAACATAGATTTGTAACTTGACTTCTTGACATTTCAAAAGTGCCTGTAAATTGTTTATTTGAAATAAAATGCTTTGAATCTTTGAATCAGTAGAGGCAGGGCATTTTAGAGACCTGTTTTTGAATGACTGCATAAAGAATAAGATAATGATTTGTAAGAATAATAATAATAATATATATTTATTGAGCAACAAAGTAAAATCATGTATACACAATTGCTTATAAGCTACTTTTACATAACAACTAAATAATGCAATCAATTGTGTCTAAGTAGTAATTGGTAAATTGATAATTATGTTTAGTCTCGTTCCTAGGTACAGCAACCAGTGTATGAATAATCTAAAGTTTTATTCGCTACTGTAATAGATATCTGTTTGCTTTATTGCTGTTATTCTTTTTTTTCTTCTCTCATTATTTTGTGTATAACACCAATTTCTTTATTCTTTCACATACGAGGTCGTATTTGTAATACGGATGGCCGACTGTTAGCGATTTTTATGATTAGTTACATACATTATGATTGTTTTCTGTATTAGCAACATTAAAATGTATTTATTTTGCACTGACAACTGGAACGTTATGCGATTTGACAGCTCAGCGCTATGACAGTTGACAGAGGTTATAAAATAACGCGCTGCGCTGTCCTGACACGCACAGCGCAGCGCGTGTCAGGACAGCGCAGTTCGTGTCGCTCGCGTATTTTACTTCTACCCGAAATCAGCCGCACGGACCCGATTCAAACCGGGCCAACCGTTTGTGTTGTCGACGGTGCAGAACTAAGTTTTGTACCGGCGACAGTACGAAGGGAAGGTCCACCCCGCGTTCCTCAGGTGCAACAAGTGCACCGAAGTGGTCGCGGCGACTACAACTAGGACGAGATGAAACCGATGGAGAAGATGAAGCCAGGCGCCCGCAGTCCCTCGGACAGTGGAGGCGCCGGCCGAAGCGAAGTTGAGGACGAACAAGAAGCTGACCGACCCGTGTTGGGCCGAGCGACGTCGCTCCCGAATGTTCGGGCCGCGCTGCGCGGTTCAGCACCGGCAAGAGCACCGGCAAACGTCGTGGCAACGGCCGAGAAAAAGTCGGCGAAAAATTCTACCAAAGAGGGTAGCAAGAAAAACCCCAACCCCAGAGCGGGAGAAGAGGTCCCTAGAGTGGGAGAAGAGGTACACGGGAGGCAGGTACCTGCGGGGGCTGTACAGCCGTCGTTACCTGACCGCTGCCGCATTAAAAACCCCTACCCCAGAGCGAGAGAAGAAGAGTTCCCCAGAGCGGGAGAAGAGGACTCCAGGAGGCAGGTGCCTACGAGCGCTGCACAGCCGTCGATGCCTGACCTCAACTACCACAATCCCGGGAAACCCACTACGTACGCGCGAGTTGCCGCCCCCGTGACGTCAGTCGCCCCCAGCGGCGCTAACATTCCGGCGTCGACTCCGCGAACGTCCGCTGCACGTACTGTGGCGTCACCATCTTCGCGAGTGGCACCACCATCTACGCGAATGACGGCCACCGCCACATTTGCTCCGAGTCGCGCACCAACAACACCGACTCCTTATGCTTCCGCTCCCCGTCCATCGACGTCGGGTGGAGCGAGCACATCGCGCGACCCGAGACTGCGCACGGCGACCGTGCGCCCCGCGTCGCCACCTGTTCCTGGATTGCCCGCGCCACCGCGCACCTCGGCTTATGATCGCCCGCCGTACTCTCGACATGCTCATCGCGCGCAGGCTCGAGTCTGTCGCTCGCGTCGGTAGTTAGCGAAGTGCGTTCCAGGAACGACTACGATGACACGGAGACGCCGATGTCCCCTACCCCGTCGATGGATGAGCTGGAACTGATGACCAGGCCCCAACGACGACGAAGGAGCTCCGAAGACGCAAACGGCGAAGCGAAGCGCTATTGCAGCGCGCGCTCGCCTCAGGACTTACAACCCAGAGAGAGAGGGGTAAGTGGCCAACTTATTTCTAATAATTGTACAGTTAGTGCAGCCCCCGCGCCCGCCCCCACCGATTCGAACTCGGCCCCGGTAACAAAGGGCAAAAAGAAAGTAAGATACCCCCCGCTGGTAGTAGAGAGACTACCAAACTGGGCGCACCATTTCCGGCAAATAGCGGCCAAGCTGGGCCGCCCACCAAACGCCCGCCCCTACGGCACTGGCGTCCGTTTTACGCCTGAGTCGGAGGACGAATATAGATTGATCCAGCGCTATCTCACGACACTGGAAAAAGAGAGCAGCGTCAGTTGGTTCGCCTACTCCCTGCCAGCGGAGAGGAACGTGAAGGTAGCCATCCGGGGGTTGCCAGCCGACACCGAGCCCCAGGAGATAGAGGAGGAGCTCCGCGTACAAGGGTACGAGCCGGAGTACGTACGCCACATCCGTGGGCGCCAGGGAAAACCCGGCTGCGTATTTCACGTCGTGCTGCGACGCACGGAGGATGTGCGTCGTATCTATGACACTAGCGTGTTTATGAACATGCGGGGTGTCAAGATTGAGGCATGGCGTGGAAAGCGTGGGCCCGCACAGTGCCACCGGTGCCAAAAGTTCCGGCACTCGTCGCACCAGTGCCACCGCCCGCTCGCCTGTGTTCGATGCGGAGAGGGGCACACAGCCAGAGATTGCCCACGACCGCGAGAGGAGCCAGCCACCTGTGCCAATTGCGGTGGCTCGCATCCGGCGTGCCACATCAAGTGCCCCGTATTCCAAAGAGAGATACGGAACAGGCGTGCGGATACGGTCGCCATCACGTCGACATGGACGCGCCGCCAACAACCAAACCCGGAACAGCAGGTGCAAGAGCACGAACGCGACCAGGGCGCGTCGCTGATGGCGGCAGCTAACGGGCCCACCATGCGCGGGGAGGCCACCTCCTCCCGGCGGAGGAAGAGGAAGCGGGGAGGAAAGGGAGATAAACCCTAGCCCCCAGCGACCCACCAGGAGAAAGAGGTCCCCAAATCTGCCCCTCCCCCGAGGGGGACGCAGGTCTTGAAGGGGAAGAGAGACGCCTCTGCAGACGCCGGAATTGCGCGAACAAAGCGCACCCCAAAAACCACCCTCAACACCACCACCAACGCAAACAGCGCCCCACAGGGGGCCCCCAACTCTGAGATCACGACCTGCGCCATACAACTACTAATGGACCTAATCAAGGCCATCAGGCAGGGGCAGAGCCCGGAGCAGGTCATCCTTGACGGTCTGGCCAAGCTACTCACCTTGTGCCATGGCTAGACCGTTAAGGGTGCTCCATTGGAATGCCCGCGGCCTACGGGACAAGGTCGCCCCACTCCGCCATCTCCTGAGGGACCAAAATATCGACGTGGCGCTGATAAGCGAGACGCACCTGGGACCTGAAGATAGGGCTAGGTTCCCAGGTTTCCTCGTTTACAGGAAGGATGAAAGGTCGGCTAACAATACAAGATACCGTGGTCTGGCGGTGCTAGTAAAAAGGAGAGTCGTCCACCAGGAAGTCCCCTCGCCATCGCTCAACACGCTCTACGTGCTGGGCGTTCAGCTGCATGTGGCTGGCGAGGACATACGCCTGTACGCTTGCTACAAGCCGCCCTCAACTCGACTAGACCTGAGCGAGCTGAGGGCCACACTTTCCGACGCCAACTCGCCAGCGATCCTCGCCGGCGACATGAATTGCAAGCACCCGGCATGGAATGCCCTACAAACGAACAACGAGGGGAGACGGCTCTTCGACGATGCGGAGGCCCACGGATACACAGTGTCCGGCCCTGAGACGCCAACCCACTACCAGGATAACCCGCTGCACATGCCCGACGTGCTGGACATTGTGGTCCATACAGGGCTGCTCTGCCAGATCACGCAACAGGTCATCGACGACGAGTTACAGTCCGATAACCATCCTGTACTCGTCGTCCTATCGGGGATGCCGATCCGAATGAAGCCACCTGCGCCACGTCGATTAACGGACTGGACATCATACGCTGAAAAGCTTGCGACCACTACACCAACTCGGCCCATTGATACCGCCGCGGACGTCGACGCCCTAGCAAACGACGTCACTGCTTGCGTACAACGCGCCTTAGACGAGGCGACGGTAGAGTCGCAGCCGCAGGGGAGAGGGCTACAGCCGCCCCTACCGCCCAGAATCCAGCGCTTGGTCACCCAGAGGAGGCGCCTGCGCAAGCAGTGGCAGCGACTGCGCTGCCCTACACTCAAACTGCAGCTTAACCGTCTTGCGGCCAAGGTAAAGGCCGAGTTGGAGGCCCTGGCTGCCGAGAGCTGGGAGGAACAAATCGACGCCGTAACGTGTGACTGGCAGGCGACACACAGACTGTGCCGCCAGCTCACAAATACCCCAGCTCCGGTGCTCCCCTTGCAAGCAGCCGACGGGGCCCTCAAGTACGTAGCTGAGGACCGATCGGAAATCTTTGCAGAGCACCTGGAGCGTCAGTTTAGCCCGAACCCGACTACTGAACACGACCATGTCGCAGCAGTCGAGCAACACCTTAGAGACTACTTCGCGTCGCCGATAGCCCCCGATGAAGACCCCATAGTCTTCTCGCCTGGCGCAGTTAGACGCGCCATACTACGCACGAAACCTCGTAAGGCCCCCGGTGCTGACGGTATCACCAACACAGCGCTGCGCCACCTGCCGAACCGTACTGTTGCGGCCCTGGTGCGCCTGTTCACGGGGATACTGCGCACGGGGGTCTTCCCAACATCCTGGAAGGAAGGGTGCGTCATAATGCTGCCCAAGGCGGGGAAGAACCCACTGAAGCCGGAAAGCTATCGGCCAATCACATTGCTGCCCTCTATCTCTAAGGTGTTCGAGCAACTCCTGCTGCGACACCTCACCCCGCACATCTCCCCGCGGCCGGAACAATTCGGGTTTTGGGCGGAGCAAAGCACGACGCTCCAGTTGTCGAGGGTACTGCACCTCCTGTCATCGGCGATGAATAAGAAGGAGTACGGAGTGGCAGTATTCCTCGACATGGAAAAAGCTTTCGATCGTGTGTGGCATGAGGGGCTAGTTTACAAACTCGCCACCTCACCAACGCCCCGTAGAATCGTTAAAGTGGTCCAAGCTTTCCTGTCTAACAGGTGTTTCAGAGTGGTGGTCGACGGGGCGCTCTCCGCCCCCAGACCCATCCGAGCGGGCGTACCGCAGGGCAGCTGCGTTTCGCCGGCGTGCTACTCACGTTACACCGACGACATCCCTACCACGGAAGACGCCACGCTCGCGCTGTATGCCGATGACGCCGCGTACATTACCACTTCTATGAACGCGAAGTACGCGGCGGTGAAGATGCAGCGCGCGCTCGATTTGATCCCGGAATGGCTCGCCAAATGGCGACTGTCGGTTAACGTGGGTAAAACGCAGGCGCTGATCACAGGATCATCGCCCCTCCCACCACGTCTGAAACTCAGCGGAGCCGAAGTCGATTGGACGCCCCGGGCCAAGTACCTGAGTGTGACCATCGACCGGCGGCTCACCATGGGACCGCATGCAAGCAATGTCGTCGCGCAGGGTAGAGTCGTCCGCCACCGGCTCAAACCAGTGCTCTCATCCCACCTCCCGGCGCGCGTCAAACTGGGCATATACAAGGCGTATATTCGCCAGTGTTGACGTACGCCGCTCCAGCATGGTTCGCCCTCACTAGTGAGTCGAGCCGAGAAAGACTCCGCGCGCAACAACATCTTGCGTTGCGTAGAGTCGTCGACGCTCCTCGCTATGTGAGGAACGACATCATTGAACGCGACCTCGGGATTGAGAGCCTGGATGAGTTTGTGCGCCGCCTCGCGAAGGGGATGTTCGCGCGTGCCGACGCCTCAGCTTGGCCTCACGTCAAGCACCTGGCGCCCGGCATACGCGCCCCCCTGACGCGAGACGACTCCCCCGCGACCTGATTGCGGGCAGCGAGTCCCCCCCCCCCCGGACTGACGCCTGAGTAGGCCGTACCAGTCTACACGCGGCCTACTCAAACAACATGACTCTACATTTCACTCGCACCCCGACAAACGTCGTGTGCTAAGTTAATATAGGCACGACGCGAGTCGACCATACATTCGCCACTACACACGCGCTAGACTCACGCACCGAATAGATAGCGCAAGCTAACTATTCGGTGCACGTGCACTGAGCGATGTAACACAATACAATGCCGCTCACACACATACATAAAACGTCCCTGCGGTCTGAACCGTAACCGGCTCGCTCTGGAAGCAGGTTAGACGGGGGTCACATATCCTACTGTAGGTCCGTAACAAGTCGGCATACTCGTCGCAGGTCGTCTCCCGCCGGGCTTCCCCTAGGGGTCTCACCTGGCGGGGACTGACCGCCGGTATGTCGTGAAGAGTCGGCGCTGTGTGCAGCAGCGTCGTGACGTGCCTACAGTACACACATACAAGCATAAACACATAGAGCCATCTACTCTACAACCGCCGAGCCTAGTTAGGCACCATGACGACGGGTCCGTTGTTACGGGCCCCGGCTGGACTCTGCGGTCAGAGGGCGAAACCCTGACACCGCTTGCCACGCCCCCTGACGGGGACGTAGTGAAAGCCACGGCGAGCCGTCAGTCTGTGCTAGTGCGCCGCTGTATCCACGCATTGGAAGAGCTCGCCTAGCTTAGACGTACTCCCCGTTCCGTCCCTCGGTTACGCATCCTGCTTGTTTCGCGACGCCTCGCGCGACACGAACTCGCTGGGAACGTACCGTGTAGTTTTATTTACCATCGTACTGCATAAGTCTAGTTTTATATACAAAGTTGTGAACTGAAATATACTAACTGTTTATAGTGACCTTACGTTTTAATTACTGACCGTTTCAATCTGGCGCTCAACGTAAAGGCCCGGAAACAGGCTAGCCCAAAATCAAGATTACGAAGGAAAATAAAGGAGGAACCGCTAACCAACATGAATCTTTCAGCTGAGCAGTTCGAGAAGTTATTGTCGGTGATTGGCAACCAACAGCGACGAGGTTCTTTCGCCACTTGCAAAATCACTTTTAATGGTGCCAGAGATACTGAATCAGTAGAATCTTTTCTTGCTGCAGCTTCAGTGTTCAAGTCCGTGGAACTGATCTCCGACGAAGATGCCATCATGAGCGTCCCCTTAATTTTAAAGCAAGAAGCAGCTACCTGGTGGAACGGGATAAAAGATCAGGTGAAAACTTGGAACGAGTTTGAGTCGCGAGTTCGCCACGCGTTTGCTCCTAAAAGACCTGCCTACCAGCTGTACCAGAACGTTGTGAACATTAAACAAGGTGAGGATGAACTGACAGAAGTGTTTGTGGCTAAGAAGAGGGCTCTTATTGCACAAATGCCTGAGCCACACACAGAGTCCCAACAAATCGATATGATCTACGGGCAATTGAGGTACAAAATAAGAGTAAAAATGGCACGCGAGACTGTCAATACTTTTGACGCCCTAGTGAAGGCAGCCAGGGGAGTGGAAGAGCTCCTGGTTGAGAAGGAAATGCCAGAAGAGGGAAAAGAAACAGGAAAAGGGTCATTTAAAAAGAAGCGTTGCACGTACTGTCGATTGCCTGGACATTCGATTGAGACATGTCGGAAGAAGGAAAAGAAGGATCTCGCTTCTGGTAGTGGTACTTCTGCCGCGAAACCTGCGCCTACAAATGTCGCTATAGCCACCCAAGCGCCATCACCTTCTACACCAAAGTTTGCATGTTACGGATGTGGTACACCAGGAGTGATTCGATCGAAATGTACAACCTGCACCAAGGCTGTACCAAAGGCGGAAAAGGCTGAAGTAAGTTTCTGTTCCATGAACACTCAAGCAGATGTACGTCCTAGGCCGATTATCGGTATTGCCATAGGTAAAATAACCGGTAGCGCTTACGTAGACACTTGCGCAAAAACGAGCGTTGCATCATACACGCTATACAAATGCCTACGAAGACTCGGATTTGCATTCCAGACACAACAGCTTGTGGTGAAACTGGCTGATGGCACGAAGACGACGAGAGACGTTTTGACCGTAAGTGCACCCGTCAGTATCTGTTACCGTGTTGTGCAAACGTCCTTCATCGTGTTCCCGGAAGCTCGAGAATCTCGCACATTGTTGGGCGTCGGCTTTATCCAGGATGCTAAGATGGTACTTAACGTTCCACAGATGACATGGCATTTCGAGGATTACCCTGACGACATTTTTGACCTACAAAACGAGGATGCAGAGGAGATATCGATGGCCAAGGTGGAGGCTACACCCGTTTATTTTGATCCTCAGTTGCGGTCTATGCTAAAAGATGTCGAGCTGCCCGAATTTATTTCTCCTTTGTCGATTGCTTCACGAGACGAAAGCGTACTCAACCCGGCGCTGCCACAAACCAGCGCATGTACTCCAGCAACTGGCAGTCCATTGTCCAGCGGAGAACCAACACTCCCGGAAACAAGTGCCTGCACTACTAACACGATGCCATATCGCGTAGTGCCAATTGAACTGTCCCCTATACCAAGGAAGCGATCTCGACCATTATTCGATGGATATTCTCCGAGGTTCGTGGACTTTATGGTTCGTGATGCCCAAATGCAGCTTCACGGTGCTCCGTGCGAACTATCTCCACACTCTAAAGCACTCTTCCCTAGCGACCAGAGTAATAGCAGCAATGATGTCGAAATTGGATCTTTGGAAGTGGAAAAGGCCTCATCAGACACGCTAGACGCAACTCAGAAGACACAATTAATGGAAGTACTATTGGAGTATCAAGAAGTCTTCGGTGAAGGTGGAGGGCCAACTACTCTCGCTGAACATTGCATCGACACAGGTGAGCATAACCCCATCTCTGTACCTCCATACCGCCTCTCACCGCCACGCATGGCCGTGTTAAAGAAAGAGGTAGAGAAGATGTTGGACGGTGGAATAATCGAAGCATGCTCATCTACCTGGTCCGCACCCGTTGTAATGGTACCAAAGAAAGACGGTTCAGTACGAGTTTGCATTGATTACCGCAAACTTAATGCCATAACGGTTCCCGACAAGTATCCTATCCCACGCATTGATGATCTGCTTCATGCTGCTAAGCCAACGCCTTTCATGTCAACCCTGGATTTACGCGCTGGCTACTGGCAAGTAAAAGTAAAACTTGAGGATCAGGACAAGACGTCATTCATAACTCCATTCGGTATGTACCGTTTTAAGAGGATGCCATTTGGACTTCGCAATGCACCCTCTACGTTCCAGCGTTTGATAGACAGGATTCGAATTAGCCTGGAAAATGTAAAGATGCTAGCATATTTAGATGATCTAATAATTTTTTCGGCTACCTATCAAGCACACCTATCAGATCTGGAAAAGGTACTAAGTAAGCTGAAAGAGAGCAACCTTTATGTAAACTTTAGTAAGTGCCGATTTTGTTGCTCAACGATTAAGTATTTAGGTCACATTATTACTCCAGAGGGTCTGAAGGCTGATCCCGAGAAGGTAGCAGCAATACTAGCCTACCCAGCACCCAAGAATCTGAAGCAGCTGATGACGTTCCTGCAGACCTGTTCCTGGTACAGGCGATTCATACCAAACTTTGCCGGAATCAGTGAACCACTTTCCCGTTTAACTAGGAAAAACTCGGAATGGACTTGGTCAGCAGAACAAGAGCAAGCTTATCAAGATCTCAAAATACGTCTTACATCCAGCCCTGTGTTAAGACAAGCCGACGAGACGAGAGGTTACGGGAACTGACGGCTCGCGGCCGCGTCGGCCCCTTTTATACGTGAAGCGGCTAACGTTGTGTGCGTGAGCGGCGTCCCGACACGGTAGTGTTGTGTGGCGCGTAGTTGTAGACGTTCGGTGGTGCTACAGGCTCCCCCTCTGGATGCGAAGTCGCCCCGACGAGTAGCCAGTCAAGATGAATGTTCCACCAACTAGGCTGGCCGAGACGCGCGTCGCCGTGGTCGTCCTCGTCCACGAGAAGGCGGAGTGGCGCCTTCAGGGTTGGGCCTAGGTTTAGGCGGACGCCCGCGTTTCTTCAGTGGGCGCACCGGTGGAGGAAGTGGGTTTGCCGCATGGCCTTGGAACGGACTCAAGGCAGATGTATGGTACACTCCAAGGGGTTTATCTGGAGTAGCTGGGTCTGAAATCAGATAGGAAGAAGCACCATGTCGTGCTAGGATTAGATAAGGACCGTCCCTGCGAGGACAAAATTTAGCACTGATTCCTCGGGCAGCATTACTGATTGGATGGGTAGTTGCTAATACCAAGTCACCGGGACTGTGAGTAGGTGCGTGTGTGTGGGAGGTGTGTTGGGGGGGGGGAGTAACAAACATAAAAAAAAATGATTAAAAAAAAAATACAACCGAATTGGATAACCTCCTCCTTTTTTTGAAGTCGGTTAAAAAATAAACCAATATTATGCATGTTATGTTACTTTTAATTTAAAATTTGATTACGATTATGGTTTTATTAAGTCTTTTTTTTTTAATTTTATTTTTAATTTAATTTCTAATTTATATTTTAATTTTGGTTTTGGTTTTTATTTTTTATTTTAATTTTGATTTCTATTTTTAATTTAGTTTTTTTAATATTAATTTCTGTATTTTAATGCTTGATTTTAATTTTGTAATTGAATTTTGTATATTAATTTTATTTCTAATTTTGTGTTTTTTTTTAATTTTAATGTTTCCATTTTTATTTTATTTAGTGCCATAAATTATATAATTATAATCTAGTTATAAGGGGAAGACACTAGCTCCTGTAACACAGTGTACACTAGCGCAGGAGCTAGGGAATTCATAAAATGTATATATTATTTATGTCAATAAAGATTATTATTATTATTATTATTATTTCATACAAAAAAAAATAACACTTTTTTTTTCTTTTTTTGGCAATTGAGCCGGTTTCGACTATTCTGCCAGTGTCACGTTGGGACGGCGGCCCGGTAAGAGCAACGCAACCGTTGAACTTTATGGTACAGGCCATGGTCCGGAGCGAGGAGGAGTGGCAGACGGTTGCCTCCTTCTGCGAAGCAGTAATGCTAGCAAAGGAGGCGGCCGATCGCGTGAGGCAGCGGTCCTCACGCCCCAACCGCCGCCGGGATTCCGATCCCGATTTCCGGCCACCGTAGGCGCGGGCTTGCGGACGGCGAGCAATGGGTGGCTCGCCGTCCGATTGTCCGGTGACTGTCCGGACCGAGCCTAAGTCGTCGACGGCGCGTAGTGTTCCACGCGCACCTCAAGGAGATGTCAGCAACCGTAGGGGCCCAGCAGGGTCGAGGCCTACTGGGGCCATGGGTGATGCGAAAGTGACCCCCGGGGCCCTGGAAAAAATGGCAAAGAAGGAACAGGAGTAGGTTTTTAGTCAGTAAAAGTCTGACACTATCTCCCGCTCAGCCCAAGAGCGGGGGATGTCATTAGATGATTTTCCCACCAGAAAAAAAAAAAAAAAAAACGTCGAACTTTGTGTTAACTTCGTGTAATCGTGCGGACTGTAGGTTGCTGTAGGTTTGATTCCAATTGAAACGACTTGCTAATTATTACACTTTTAATGCTCACTGTTAGTACAGACAAACACGGAGGATCAATGGGGGACGTAAGACAGAAAAAAAAAGATAAAGCTAGACGCCCAACATTGTAGTTTCTTACAGACTAAAAATTAATATATTTTGTGTTTCCATAAACATACTGCCGCCTCAGGCAATCAAACAGTAACAACCCCTAATTTTACTTACAGCAGAATCCAAACGACAATATAGCTAACAAACATACCCACTATTTATTAGAAAGACACAAGATTATTAAACTATTCTAAGTTTAAATGCACAAAAACACAACATTTTCTTTCAGGTTCACTTAGACATTACTCATAAGCAGGGTTCTCTGCGGAAGGTACATACAGCCAGCGCCACCTATCGGTTTTTTGCTGAATTACCGCCACTCTGTTCGCTACACAGGCTTGTAATATAGTAAGCTCAGTTTGAATCCAAGCCAAAGTTATTTTGGTGTCGGTGAATAGGTAGACATCATCAATTTGAATATTTTTATGTAAGATAACATAAACTCGCTCTATTAAAATGGAAAGAAGCAATGTAGCATTAAGCTCCAGCCTGGGTATCGTTAATGCGTTCGCACGTGGGTTTACTCGCGACTTCGAACAGAGTAAAGATAATTCAGCCTTACCTGTTTTGTCGACCACGCGTAGGTATATGCAGCACCCGTACCCCGTCGTGCTGGAGGCATCCGCGAAGCCAATCAGCTGGACTGCTGCTACGTTGATGGTTGGGATGTGCCGGTCTAAACTGATAGGATGCATGGCAGCTAAGCCTCTAGCAAATTGAAGCCACTCGTCAACTAGATCATTAGGTATATGTTCATCCCATCCAATATTATATGACCATATTTTTTGCATAATACTTTTGGCCTTAATTACAATCGGACTAGCAAAGCCCATGGGGTCATAGAACTTTGATACATAACTAATAATAATAATATTTTTATTTCGGACACCAAAAATCGATAGAGTGTTAGTAAAATACAAGGATAAAAAAATAAAGAAAAACTTACTGCCTAGTGTTAGTAATTATCAATCTACGCACAAACTTCTGAAGAATTGGAGAGCCAAAGCTCTCAGCGACAGCTTTCAGGATGCTGTTCTGACTGTCCCTCACTCTCCTCAGTAGCTACGCGGTTTTTTTACGAATAATCGCGTAGAAACCGTCGGTACGGGCTTGCGTAAACATCTCCGACGCGCTACAGTAGCGAGGTAGTCTCAACAGCATCCTGAAAGCATTATTATATTGGACGCGCAGGACATCCAGCGATCTCTTAATATAATTGACCCGTAGACTGCCCGTGTACAGACTTTGGCAATAAGCCTTGAAAAGTGTTATTTTTACTTGGTCTGTACACCGCGCAAATCTACGGGACAACATATTACTCCGGACCGCTAGGGCCCTGCGCTCCCTCTCAATGTCCACATCGTCCCTGAGATCAGTGGCAAGTAGATGCCCTAGGTATTTAAAGGTTAACACCCTACTAATTGGGGAACCGTTCAATATTAGCCCAGGTCCTTCTCCAAGGCGTTTGCCGCTGACCTCAAAGACCATGTATTCACATTTCTTAACATTATATTTTAATCCATGTGCGGCAGCATAGGCCTCGCACGTTTTAAGCAGCTCTCCGATTGCTCCCGCCGACGGACCCAACAGCACCATGTCATCTGCATAGCTGATGTTGTTTATTCTCACCCCATCAACACTGCATCCGACACGCATGCTACTGAGTGCGACTAGCAGGTCATCCACGTAGAGGTTGAAGAGCCTGGGAGACGTCAGACCACCCTATCTCACCCCGCACTCCAACCTATACGGCTCAGAGACTGCATCATCCCATTTTACAAGATTAACTTGGTTACCATACCAATACTGGAATAGCCCACATATTTCCGCGGGTATACCCCTGTCTCCCATCTTTCTCCAAAACACATCATACGAGACAAGATCGAACGCCTTGGAGAGATCAAGGAAACAAGCGTACACTGGCGTACCGCGATCTTTATAATATTGAACGGTGTGCTTGAGGCTCAAAATAGCACTTTCAGTTGAAAGTCCGGGGTGAAACCCGAACTGTGTATCATGAAGATGTATATAATTACTTAAGCAAGAATCAAGCACACCATCAAACACTTTAGCTATTACAGTCGCAAGCGAAATGGGACGATAATAACCCTTGTCCGCGATGTCACCTGTCCTGTTCTTCACAATGGGAATTACGATGGTCTTCATCAGATTAGCAGGTAAGTACGCGTGACTAACACACATTGTGAAAAACATAGAAAGGACCCGCGACAGATGGACGCCTGCATGCCTCAGGTGCTCAATACTGAGCCCATCATGTCCTGGAGACCTGCCTCGGTTCATGTTGTTAATTATAGCATATACTTGCTTGGCAGAGAAACGTATCAGAGGTTTCGCGCCAGGACGGATGGGCCCACCATCACCTACCAATGTTGAGGGGCCGAGTGGGGATTGAACTATGAAATGATCTTTGAAAAAATTTGCAATTCCCTTCTTGTCATTTATCCCCTCCACACTCGCAGAGAGGCCAGGCTTCGCATTCAAATTGCCAGTGAATTTCCAAAATTTACCAAAGTCTTTACTAGCTCGCTGTTCTGCCAGCCTATCCATAACAATTTGTTCAGCGTTATTCTGGCAAAACTTCAAACGACTTTTAAAGACTTTTCGCTTTTCATGCATATCATCATAAACCGGACCCGACGAGGGACGATGATTCTGTACCCAGGTCTGAAAGCTACACCTGGCCTCGCGGTGGGCGTCTTTCACATACTCATTCCACCCACACACTCGCTTACCTCGCCTCGGTCCCCCTACAGATGTCCCTCTAGATTGCCTCGCCGCCGCACATAGGATTTCTACAATCTGTTCATACAAATTGTCCAGAATAACCCTAAGCTCAGCCAATCCGCATGATCCATCGCTACACCTTTCAAACTCATGGGGGAAATCAATGTCTCGCAATTTACTATTACATAAATCATGATAACTTTGCGTTTCTGACTTAGTTCTTTCACCCCAAAAGACCGAATTATGCCTAGCACTCTCCGTTATCAATTTCGGTCTCACAACTTCCAAGTCCCACTCTAGATATATAAGTAGATGATCCGAGACGTAAACATCTTCGGATACACAAACATTTGCAATTGTTTGCCAAGCTGATACAGATACCACACAGTGATCTAACCATCTCCTGCTGTTCTAACGATAGTGATGTGCCTCAACTAAACATAGTGTAAGAGAGGGTTGTTGTGAGTGATTGTTGTACAACAACAATCACTCACAACATCCCTCTCTTACATAAGTTAAACAAAATTAAAATTTAACAACAAGTTACCTACTACAGAACCACAAAGAAGCTATATAAGAGTGTAATGATTTTTAAAGAAAATATTCATAAATCGTTCAACTTCCATCTATAAGCGATAGATGGCGCTAGTAGTTACATGAACATAAGGCACTTGTTGTAGACATTAACTCGTTGAGTAGTGTAATTAGAGACACAATAGTAAGACAATGGCGCCCGAAAGCCGGCGTCCGTGCGGGGATCAACAGCTTAAGTAATGATTTATGGTATTAGAGTTTATGTATTAGTTTTGTATAAATATATTATAATTGTTAAAATGAAATAATTACTTGCAGTTAATTATTGATAAACCCTAATGTATATTAGTTAGTCAATTGATATTACGTACTGTTAACTTTGCTCTGATTGGTCGGACCGAGTGTTTGTGAAAGTTTGTGGTGGGGAAACATTGAGTTTGTAACTGTCATTCTGGACAGTCAGTCTGCTCTGAGTTGTTGAACAGTGAACATGTCCTACCAATCCGTGTATTTGAAAATGATTGTAAATAAAATGATAAATATGAAATTGTGTTGATCAAAGTGAATAAAATATTTATATAATTGAAGCTTGAAGTTTATGATTCATCACATTTCAGAAGTGGTACATGCCTACAAAAAGCCTACAAATATGTGCAGTGATAACAGGAATGTTAGGTTATGTGTGCCTAAATTAAAGCTAAATGAGATTGAGATATTTTTTCCAAGAGTGCTAATGTTATTTTAGACAAGTGTTATACTCACTCAATTTTCATACTGATGGTGGCGCGTGGGTTGAATCATTCGGTTCCCTTCAAATGTGTGAACTGAGTGGTACTGATATGTTCGTAAACGAACGCTGACAGTTAAAACTGGACATCGCTGACACTTTAACTACTAGTGGTTCATTTTAGTTCCTATATTTTAAATTGGGTTGTTTTTTCTTTATTTGTTTTAATTGATCATGCATAATGCTAAATTACGACAAAAGACAATTGCTATGTATAATTAACCTATTTTCCATAGCGGTAATTGTCATTATGTTGCCTTGGATTACTTTGTGTGCTATGATAATTTTCTTTTCCTTTTGACATATAATTGTAAATTTTAATGTTGTACCGCTAATGGGTATGTTACAATAATAATTTTATGAACTGAATTTCCACCACAAAAATAATAAATGAATTTGAATTTAGAAGCGAAAAAAAAAAATACGAAACCGTGTTTGTGGATTTAGGGTGTAAATGGATTTCCTTGCACATAGAGATCTACACTTAGGAATATGCAATTACCGTCAATTTGCTGACTGACTGACTGCCTTGGCAATACAAGAGTGTCTGGAGTATGTAAATGTTTTATTTGAAATAAATGCTTTGATTTGATTTCAGTGCTTTGATGAGGCCGAGTATGCTTTTTTTTAATTCATATAAACCAGTGCTTGACTGCGATCCCACCTGATGGTGAGCAGCGATGCAATCGTTGATGGTGAGGCGCACTAGTTTATTAAGAGCCTATTCACTCTAGCCTTGAAGACACCTAAATTATAGTTGGACGGGAAGACCGCAGCAGGCAAATTGTTTTCCAGTCCTTCGATGTACGCGGTATAAACGACGAAGCGAAACGCTTAGTCCGGACCGTTGAAGTTTCAACAACGTAAGGATGGATACTCGCCGTACGTCGGGTTGTCCGATGGTAGAAAGGAGATGGCGGAATCAAGTCATGCAATTCCCGCGCACACTCTCCAAAATGCAACCTGTAAAATACCGATAGGCTGGCTACCCTGCGCCTGTGCTCGAGGCTTTGTAGATTGGACTTAACCAAATCTGGATCCCCAATTAGCCTCTTCGCACGCCTTTCCACTGAGTCCAAAGCTGCTAGATGGCATTTTGCAGCACCAGCCCATGTGTGACTGCCTTTGATGAGTCCAAGTGTGCCTTTGGTGAGGCCGAGCGTACCTTTGGTGAGGGCGAGCGTGCCTTTGGTGAGGCCGAGCGTGCCTTTGGTGAGGCCGAGCGTGCCTTTGGTGAGGCCGAGCGTGCCTTTGGTGAGGCCGAGCGTGCCTTGATGAAGCCGAGCGTGCCTTGACGAGGCCAAAACGTGCCTTGACGAGGCCAAAACGAGCCTTTGAAGAAGACACGCGAGCCTTAATGAGGCCAAGTGTGCCGTTAGATAAGTCCATGTGTGCCATTTGAGGCCATGTGTGCCATTTGAGGCCATGTGTGCCATTTGAGGCCATGTGTGCCATTTGAGGCCAAGTGTGCCTTGACGAGGCCAAAACGTGCCTTGACGAGGCCAAAACGAGCCTTTGAAGAAGACACGCGAGCCTTAATGAGGCCAAGTGTGCCGTTAGATAAGTCCATGTGTGCCATTTGAGGCTAAGTGTGCCATTTGAGGCCAAGTGTGCCATTTGAGGCCAAGTGTGCCATTTGAGGCCAAGTGTGCCATTTGAGGCCAAGTGTGCCATTTGAGGCCAAGTGTGCTATTTGAGGCCAAGTGTGCCATTTGAGGCCAAGTGTGCCATTTGAGGCCAAGTGTGCTATTTGAGGCCAAGTGTGCCATTTGAGGCCAAGTGTGCCATTTGAGGCCAAGTGTGCCATTTGAGGCCAAGTGTGCCATTTGAGGCCAAGTGTGCCATTTGAGGCCAAGTGTGCCATTTGAGACCAAGTGTGCCATTTGAGCAGTGGTGGCCGAGTGGTAACGGCCCCGAATTACGAGTTGTAGGTGGCGGGTTCAAAACCCAGCCAGGCGCATTACTTTGTGTAATTTATTTCATCACCACTGCTCTCAAAACGGTGAAGGAAAACATCGTGAGGAAACCGGCAAGTCCTAGAATCAAACATTCGAAGACATATGACATCCACCAACCCGCACTGGGCCCGCGTGGTGGATTACGGCCTATTCCCTCTCCTTGAGAGGAGGCCTGAGTCCCAGCAGTGGGAACATTAAAAGGCTGATTATGCTATTATGCTATGTGCCATTTGAGACCAAGTGTGCCATTTGAAGCCAAGTGTGCCATTTGAGGCCAAGTGTGCCATTTGAGGCCAAGTGTGCCATTTGAGGCCAAGTGTGCCATTTGAGGCCAAGTGTGCCATTTGAGGCCAAGTGTGCCATTTGAGGCCAAGTGTGCCATTTGAGGCCAAGTGTGCCATTTGAGGCCAAGTGTGCCATTTGAGGCCAAGTGTGCCATTTGAGGCCAAGTGTGCCATTTGAGGCCAAGTGTGCCAGTTAAGGCCAAGTGTGCCATTTGAGGCCAAGTAAGCCATTTGAGGCCAAGTGCGCCATTTGAGGCCAAGTGTCCCATTAGAGTTGGCCACATGTAACATTGGACTAGGCCAAGTGAGCCAATAAAGATTCGGGTTAAGTGTGCCCAATGCAGACGAAATTATCATGAAGAGCGTAAGTAACGTATGAATTTACCTACTTAAGTGATTTCAGTGTGATTATGTTGGCTTAATAATGATGTTAATGAATTGAATAATTTATTAAGTTTATTTCCATATTCATTTTTTTATTATTGCTTCATATAATTTTGACCTGTTTATTGGAAAAGTTTCTTTTAATTGAACATTCTGTTATAGCTTATGAAGATATTATAAGTATAGATAAAATGAATTGAAAGAAGATTTTTATATTGAGATTTTATTTTTGAAAAAAAAGCGAGTTCTAAATGAATGGTACAAGTTATAATTCATGTAAATGTTTTAACCACTGATTTCTTTTATTTTTGAGGCCTTGGAGTCCGATTGCGTCAGGACTACAGAAGAAAAACCATCAGTCTTATTGAGCAAACGGATAGTTCATGTTTCGAACAAAACAGACTCGAAGAGGAATGATGCAAAGAGACGATCTGGAAGGAAGTGCAGAAGTTATAATTCAACCTCTTCGTCGACTACACCACCACGACGCAAGAAGCAATGAGGTACCTCATGTTGGTTAAATGATTTTCCAAAAAGAAAAACGTTACAAGTATCGAAGTTTGAACATAAAACATTAGAATAATGTGATACGGGAGTTCGATCACTCCAGTAAATTTTGAGAGTATTTAAGTTGGATTAGAAAGATTATTTGTAATTGATTTGTATGCAAATAGGATCAGAAACTGACTATACATTTTGTCTCAAAAACTTGCTAGGCTTACCAAAAGAAAATAGAAATGTTACGAAACCCTACCAAAGTGTAGTATTTAGTGACGAAGTGGTAAACTAAACTAACAATAGTTTTTCTAATGAGCAGAATTATGGTCAGTTTCAAGCAGAAATGTTTGCTGGTACGACTTAAGGTGAAACTTATGTGAATATTTTTATGACAAATCAGTGCTTATATACGGATATTGATGACAATCAAACGCTTTACAAACAAGTAGAAATAAAATGATCAATTTTATTGGGTATTATAAAGATTTTAACAGCGATGTAGTCTTTTGCGTGAATCCGATATAGAAGTATTAGTTATCAGTCAAAAGTTTATGCAGACTCGTCTAAAGATTGGGAAGATTTTGAGTTACCATTCATTGCAATTTGTAAAGGTACGTTATCCTTTCACAAGAACCTTGTACTGTTCAACAGTAAAATTGATTTAATTTTCTAAAACTTACCTTGCGCAACCAAATTCAGCTATAGATTCACATCATTCTGGAAATATTTGTATAGACGGATCTTATATCAGAGTATTTATCGTGTGTTTCTTTATCGTGTCAAATCTTTCTGACTATATCATCAACAAATCTATGCACAGACATCACCGCAAAATATATACATCAATTAAATGATATTTATTTTACAAGTAGGTGATAAATAATAATATTACATGACCATCGTCAAGACTGAAATCGGAGTCGGTCCCCAAGTTAATGATGACAACAAAAGATTTAATTTGAGCTAGATATTACATTGTTATAATTCGGTTAAGAGGAAAATAGATTTAAAATGCATACACTAGAGTGGCGGGTCAATTTAAATGTTCCAAATTAAAATAAAGTTTGATAAACAGTGCGATTCAAACATCATTATTATAACCTTAACTTGATACGAATTTGCACACAGATGCTGGGGCCTTAGATTTAGGGGAAATATTAGTACAATTAAGCCCATGGGCTCTCCAGCTGAAGAGTCACTTTTATTCAAAACGCTTAAGTTTTGTTTTATATTATGGTTTCAAATAGTGAATGTAATGAACCCTGACTAAATAAGACGCCACACAACGTATAGCAATATGGTGGCTATACATTCATGAGTTTAGTTAACCATTGAGAGTGTAAGATCTGGGACGCGTATGTCGATACCTTAAGCCGTAATACCATGCTGTCTACAGACACCAAGACAAATCCTCTGTTTCTGTTTATAGTATTGAGACTGAGAATTGATTATCAACATTATAAAGATTAGACCTAGATTCAAAGTTCTTAAGGCTGAACCAGATGAAAAACCTAATGACAAAGTATGTATAATTATGTTGTCGTGAATTCAGTGTGCGTAAATAACGAAGACTATACTCTCGGACAAAAAGCTGGTCAATTACCTTATACTTATAGAAAGTTGACCAATTGTTTCGACTGATAGTGTTGGTTATAAAATATATTTACATTGGTTTACTATCTCGAATAATAGTGCAATCGTGGCTTTCTTTTAGATACTTTATCTACTCTAAAGAGCTTTTACGATAGTCATGGTATTGACCTTGTTCTTAACGCTGTAAAAATGACTACCACGATTTTAAATGCCCTAGCAAAATAAAATTACTTCAACGTTTATAACGAACACCAATGAAACATAATTATGCCTATCTTGGAAAATTCAATGGAGTCTTGTTAATTCTGGTAATTCATTCACTAGAAAGACTGCCACAAAGCTACTAGGATACTTTAAACGATAGACTACGACGACATTACGAAGTACGAAACACGTTACAAAGCTTAAGAGATGAGGTGAGCTCCAATATCCAAGTTAGACAAGCAAAAGAATACTTACGTTACCAGTAAAATCCCTGCTACTACCTACAGCATAAGTGATCTGATTAAGATTAGTAGATCTGATTGCAAATAAGAAGGTAAAATTACATTAACCTCATTTTAAAATCTATAGATCCATTCAAAAACAAAAGTTTTAAGGATAAAATTACTGGAATATTATTATATATGGTAAGTTTTATGATCCCAGACATATAGAAAAGCTTTTGACAAAAAACCTTACAACACTATTCTTCTAGTGATGAATGTTCTAAACATAATTATGACGTGACGACAAACTAATGATCCGGAAGCAAACCTAAAATCAATACTTAGCCGAATGTAATGAATTTGAATGTAAAACTCATTTTCTTGTCGAACTGAATGAAGTATCATAATTTATATGAATGTAGTCTATCATTGAAATTGTAATCGTGCGTCAGGAGATCGCACGATGTCGGATGGCCGAATGTAATGATTTTTAAAGAAAATATTCATAAATCGTTCAACTTCCATCTATAAGCGATAGATGGCGCTAGTAGTTACATGAACATAAGGCACTTGTTGTAGACATTAAGTAATGATTTATGGTATTAGAGTTTATGTATTAGTTTTGTATAAATATATTATAATTGTTAAAATGAAATAATTACTTGCAGTTAATTATTGATAAACCCTAATGTATATTAGTTAGTCAATTGATATTACGTACTGTTAACTTTGCTCTGATTGGTCGGACCGAGTGTTTGTGAAAGTTTGTGGTGGGGAAACATTGAGTTTGTAACTGTCATTCTGGACAGTCAGTCTGCTCTGAGTTGTTGAACAGTGAACATGTCCTACCAATCCGTGTATTTGAAAATGATTGTTAATAAAATGATAAATATGAAATTGTGTTGATCAAAGTGAATAAAATATTTATATAATTGAAGCTTGAAGTTTATGATTCATCACAAGAGTGTACAACTGCTACACCACTACAAATATTTTAATAAAATGAAACTAACAAACTAGGTTTTATTTATTTCACACCAGTTAAACAAATCTTTAAACTTCTTATAAATCAACACAATTTTGTTTCATTACTTAAAATATAATCTTTTAAAGTACCTCATAGTTGTTTGTTTTATTACCCTTCCTGTCTTAATAACATGCATCATCACAACTATATAGGTATTTACCTCATACCACTTAAACTTAAACCTTAAACTTATTACAAACCAATTTTGTTTAATTACTTACAAATATAATCTTTTAAATAAGTTGGTCTTTTTGTTACCCTTCCTGACCTAGTAACATAAGTATTAGGTACCTCAGTAGGTTCATTATTACTTATATTTGTATTATTTGATGTATTATTAGTTATAATAGGATTATCTGAATTTAACTGACCCTGTCCTTGTCTTTCCAAAATCTCTCCATTACCTTCCTCCTCAAACATGTTTTTCTCATTAAAAGTACCACCCTTTATTAACATTCTCCTATTCCTGATTATTTCATTACCCAGTTCATTCTTTACTCTGTAAGACCTAGGACCCTCACTTTTTCCTATTATGATCCCACTTTCATGAGGCTTTCTCCCATTCTCATTTTGTATTTTCACTATGTCTCCCTTTCCTAACGGTGGTAAATCTCTACTGCCTTTATCATAATATTGTTTTTGTATTTTCTGTTTTTCTTTTAGTCTTTGTCCATGTTTATAATATTGTTTTTTATTTTGATAAGTCACATCCGGCAAAATAGTTTTCACTTTCCTATTAAATAATAATTCTGAAGGTGTATTTCCATTTGCAGACACAGGTGTATTTCTATATATTAACAAGCCTAAATAAATATCCTTATTTTCATAAATTAACTTTTTTAACATTCTTTTAACAGTCTGTATATATCTCTCAGCTAAACCATTACCTTGATGGTGTTTTGGACTTACAATTTTGTGAATAAAATTCCATTGTTTAGAAAATAGTTTAAATTCAAAACTACTAAATTGAGTGCCTCCATCTATATAAATAATTTCTGGAATTCCATGTCTAGCTAATATTTCTTTTATATTTGAAATAGTACACATTTTGTTAACAAATTATCCAAAGGTTGAATCTCTACAAACTTGCTATATGAATCTACTATCAAAATGTATGGTTTTGTGTAAAGAAAAAATATGTCTATTGATAATATCTCCCATGGCTTCATTGGTACTTCCTTCTCAATCATCGACTCTTTTCTATTATTATTTTGAAATATTTTACAAGTATTACAATTTTGAATTAAATCTTCAATTTCTTTACTCATATTAGGCCAAAATAAAGAGTTTCTTGCCAAAATCTTAGTTTTCTCTATACCTAAATGTGCATAGTGTAACTTATTTAGAATTTCTGATCTCTTTGATTTTGGTATCACAATGTTTCTACCCTTACAAATTAAGCCATTTACAATACTTAACTCATCTCTATAGCTGTAAAATAACTTTGCATTGCTGTCTACCTGTGACTTATTTTCTGGCCAACCCATCTGTATATATTTACTAACTGCCAACAATTCCTGATCTTTTGAAGTTTCTAATATTAATTCTTTCATTTTTTCATCTGTAATTCTAAAACTAGACACAACCATAGCAACATGTGTTGTAACCTGTAAATCAGAACTAAATTCTGTATCCTTTAAATATGATCTACTCAAGTGATCTGCCACTAAAAGTTCTTTACCCGGCTTAAATATTAACTGAAATGAATAAGGTTGTAAACCCATTCTAATCTTTTGTAATTTAGCTGGACACTTATTTAATGGTTTTGAAAAAAATGACACTAGTGGTTTATGATCTGTTTCTACTGTAAATTGACTCCCATATAAATATTGATGGAATTTAGTTACTCCATATAAAATTGCTAAACTCTCTTTTTCAATCTGACTGTATTTTTGTTCTAATTCTGTCAATGCCCTAGAACTATATGCTATTGGCTTCTTATCTTGTAATATAACCGCTCCTAATCCAGCTTGTAATGCATCTACGCTAAGTACTGTTTGTTTATTCATATCAAAATAACTCAAAAGCGGTGGCTCAATCAATAATTGTTTTAATTTCTTATATGCTTCATTCTGAGCTAGACCAAACAAAAGATACATCTTTTTTAATTAATTGTCTTAACGGTGCTGTAACCTCTGATACATTTGGCATGAACCTAGCAACATAATTAATCATCCCAAGAAATCTTAATAATTCTTTTTGATTCCTAGGCTCTTCCATCTCCACTATGGCTTTAACTCTATCCTTATCAACTCTTGTACCTTCTGATGTTAAAATATGTCCTAGATACCTGACCTCTGTTTTTTTAAAATTGCATTTCTTCATATTAAATTTAACTCCATATACCTGGGCTTTCCTTAAAACCTGCTCTAAAATTATATCATGTTCTCTTTCAATTTTAGTATGTGTCAATATGTCATCGATATATATTTCAACTCCTTCTATATCTTTGAAAATATTACTAAAAATTCTATGAAAAACTTCTGAACTTGACGACAAACCAAAAGGTAATCTGTTAAAATGATATCTACCGTATGGTGTGTTAAATGTTGTTATTTTTTTACTTTCTTCTGATAATCTTATCATCCACAATCCTTTATTTGCATCTAATGTGCTAAATACTGTACTACCTTTCAATTTTGCAGTAATTTCATCTAATGTAGGAATCAATAATTGTTCTCTTTGTATCTGAGTATTTCAATATTGTGGGTCTAAACATATTCTTAATGAGCCATGAGGCTTAGTAGTCATCACCAAAGAACTAACAAAATCTGTAGGACTATCTATCTTTGAAATTATACCCATCTCTTCTAATTTCTTTAATTCAATTTTTAATTTTGACTGTAATTTAAACGGTATGTGTCTGCTACGTTCTATTTTACCTTGCCATCCTTCGATTAATTTAATATTGTATTCATAATCTTTAATATTTCCTAATCCTTTAAAAACATCTTTATATTTTTCCAAAATTCCACTACTCTTTGTACCTACACTATATATTCCTTCAACATTTCTTTGTATTAAATTGATTTTTTTTAATATAGGTAAACCTAATATCGGTATGTACTTACCTTTACAAACTTGAAAATCAATTACTTGTAGTGTATTTCCTATTTTAACTTGAACTAAGGAGTGGAATTCCTTGCCGGAATCTGTTTTTCCTGATGGCTACAACCCGGGAATCTTTAAGTCAAGAGTGAATAGGTTACTTCTAGGTAAGCGCGTTCCATCGTCGACCGCATCGTCGCTTTCCATCAGGTGAGTTAGCGGTCAAGCGCGAACCTATCAAGAATAAAAAAAAAAAAAAAAAAAAAAGAACTGTTATTTTTCCCAAAGTTTCTATCTTTTGATTGCTATAATTAGTTAAGTTGCAATTTGTTTTTTCCAAATTATGGATTCCTAAAAAATTACAATCACTCTGTGATATAACATTACATTGTGCACCAGTATCTAATTTAAATTTTAAATATTTATCACTTTTTGGAAAATATCAGACTTTCATACCAGTCCTTCTCAAAATTCACATTAGTTATATTAATTACATACATATCAATAGAGTTTTCACTGTCGCTCTCGTTATTTTCTTGAATAATCTTGATATATGCTCTACACTTTCTTGCAAAGTGGTTATCCTTCTTGCACTTCATGCACTTTTTACCATATGCTGGGCATCTTCCATATGCATGTTGAAATCCACATCGATTGCATTCATTCAACTTTTCTCTTGTCATTCCAGATTTTTTTACATGTTTCTGTATGTTCTCACTTTTCTTTTTGTTATTAAACTCATTTCCAGGTACTGATTTTCTCCACTTTTGTTTTTTAACTTCCTGCACCGTGCTGGTACTCGTACTCGGCTCACAAGTTTCCATTTTCTTAATCTGCTCTCCGGCTAATTCCGTAGCTTTACATATCTGAATCGCTTTATCTAGTGTTAGATCTTCTTCTCTCAGTAACCTTTCTTTTAATCTAGAATCACTTACCCCTGTTACAATCTTATCTCTCAGCATCCTCTCTTGCATGGACCCAAAGTCACATTCCAAGCTTAATTTTTTAATTTCTGTATAGAAGCTATCGAAGTTTTCGCCTTCCTTTTGAGATTTTGTTAAAAATAAATGCGAATTCACACTATTATTCTTCTTAGGGATAAAGTATTCGTCAAACTTTTTTACAAGTTTTCCATAATTCTTGGCATCGCTTGTATCCAAATCAAATATTAAATATATTTCCTGACATGTCTCTCCCATGCAGTGGAGCAATAAAGCAGCTTTAATTTCACTTGGCTCATTGTTAGCTCCCGATGCAATCAGATATATTTCAAATCTTTGTTTGAATCTTTTGTATTCCTCCATGCTTAGATTCTTCATACAAGACGGGGGTTTTAATCCCGAAATACCTTTTGATTTGCTCTCTGCCATTTCTGATACGCAGCGCTATGAAATATTCTTGATATTATATTAATGAAAGCACCTTTTATGTTTTAAGACCATTACCATTACAATTAGTCAGGGACGGACGCCATGTTCTACCGATAGTGATGTGCCTCAACTAAACATAGTGTTGTACAACAATCACTCACAACACCTGCTTCCGTGCGCATCACTTATAAAGGTATAAGTACCACTATCGACCCCTCGCTTCTTTACGTCAGCACTGACCCAGGATTGGTCAGAACAGAAACTCATCAACTCTTTATAAAACAACTCTTGGGTGTGAGCGTTGAAGTCACCTAGTTAGTTAGTTAGTTAGTTAGTATTTCGGGCTGGTATCCGCAACTCCACGACTAAGCGCGTATTTTGCGTACGGGTGGGACAAATGCGTCATTCGAGCCACCCCAGCTCCTCCAGGAAGGCCAGCAGCGCCTTGGTGTTATTGACCATTTCGCGGAGGTTACCTGGGTTTCCGAAGTATTTTGCCCTGTATCCAGCGACAACTGGGCAGCTCAGAAGCAGATGTGCTGCTGTCTCGTCCTCCCCCATGCAGGCTCTGCACAGTGGGCTGTCTGTAACTCCTATGACAGAGAGGTGCTTATTAAAGGTCCCGTGGCCAGTTGTTATTGCCGTCACTTTTCGCAGCTGAGGTTTAGTCAGTCGTAGGGCCTGTTTCGTAAAGCGGCCATCTATGGAGGGAAGTGCCTCCTTGGCCTGCCTGCACTCACCATGGTCTTTCCATAGTCTGTGATGTAGGTCTCTAGTTCGTTTCCTTACCAGATTGCGTAGGTATCCGAAGGGGAGCGGCACAATTGGCTCGGGTCCCATTGCTGCCATATTCGATCCCCTTCTGGCGAGTTCATCCGCTGCATCGTTGCCTCGGGAATCGCTGTGTCCTTTGATCCATTGGATGGTTACTTGGTTATGTTCACCCACCTGGTTTAGGCGTTGGTGACACTCGTAAATCAGCCCTGAGTTAACTGTGTAGCTGTTCAGCGCTTGCAGTACAGACATGCTGTCCGAGAGTATGCGTATTGAGTGATACTTAACTTCCCTGGTTACGACGGCCGAGGCTGCCAGGGAGATGCCCAAGCACTCAGCCTGGAACACCGTGTTATGAGTCCCCAATGGTGTGGCTATGTGAATGTTGAGATCCTCCGAGAAGACTCCCGCACCCGTGCCATTACCTGTTTTGGATCCATCAGTGAAGATCCGCAGCTCTGTAGGGCACAGCCCTTCGCAGCGGTGATCCTCATACAGTTGGATTTTGTATTTTTTATCAAAAATAAATTGCTTAGGTATCCGGTCATTAATTGCTTTCGTTATTGGAAGTTCATCATTGAGTTCCGTAAGCAGAGCGGTGTGTTGTGTTTCTCTCTTACCCCAGAGATCCAGTGTTTTAAGACGTACTGCCGCCATCGTCGCTTCCTGTTGTATGAACAGGTGGAGTGGGGGAAGTCCCAGCATGGCTTCGAGCGCTGCAGTCGGAGTAGTCCTCATGCAGCCGGTAATAGCCATGCAGGCCAGCCTTTGCATGTGTTGTAGTTTGTTTACGGCTGTGGCTAACTTGGTGCGGGGCCACCACACCACGGCGCCGTAAGTAATCATGGGCCGAATAACTGCACTATACAGCCAGAGTATAATTTTGGGGGATAGGCCCCACCTCTTACCTATCATTTTCCTGCATTGCCAGAAGGTGATGCAAGCCCTGTTTAATTTGTTGTCTATATGAGAGCTCCAATTTAACTTACTGTCAAGGGTAACCCCCAGATATTTAACCTCGTTTGACAACTGTAGTTCAGTATTGAACAGTTTAGGCAGATTGAAGCGCCCTAGTGCTCGTTTTTGCGTGAACATGACTAATTCAGTTTTAGAGGGGTTCACTGACAGATTATATTCCCTGCACCATCGTTCCACGATGCGCAGTGCTTGTTGCATGAGGTTGCAGATCGTTCCTGTCAACTTCCCAGGTACAAGGATTGCGAGGTCGTCAGCATAACCTATTGTGTAGTAACGGTTCGCGTTGAGTATGGTGATGAGTTCATTGATAACAAGATTCCACAGTAGCGGGGAGAGTACCCCTCCCTGTGGGCAGCCTCTGGCTATCAAGGCTAACTGCTGTTCTTCCTCAAGGCGAACTACTCGTTTGCTTAACATATTAGTAATCCAGTCAATTAATACCTGGTCAACTCCGTGCTTGGCGAGGGCGGCACTTATGCTGGAGAAGTTAGTTTTGTCGAAGGCTCCTTCGATGTCTATAAAAGTGCCCAGGCAGGTACCTTTCTGATGAATCGCTTCCTCTATCTGGTGTACCACTAAATGAAGAGCAGACTCTGTAGACTTACCTGAGCTGTATGCATGTTGGTTGCCATGTAGTAGCACTGTCTTCAAAGCGCCATCTCTTAGTTCCCTTTCACATAACCTTTCCATCGTCTTTAATAGGAAAGAGGTCAGACTTATAGGTCGATAGGATTTGGCGCTTGTGTAATCACTCTTACCTGGCTTAGGAATGAATATTACTTTCACTTCCCTCCATCCTTTGGGAACGTATCTAAAGGCCAGGCACGCACTGATTAGAGGCACCAGGCTAGTTTCCAACGGTGTCCCCCCCCACTGCAGTAGCGCTGGAAACACACCGTCAGGACCCGGGGCCTTAAAAGGATGGAAACTTTGGATGGCCCATTGGAGTTTTTCCAACGTGATCATCCTGTGAGCGCAGAGCCAATCATCTTCCGATGGTGTTTGTGTCACATCTGACCATTCTGTTACCTGTGTGAAAACGCAGTCAGGGAAGTGAGCTTCAACTAGGACGCGTCTTGCTTCATCAGGTGACGTGGTGAGTGTGTTGTCAGGTTTACGGAGCGTGGTAGGCCCAGGAGTATCCTGTTGTGCCAAAATTTTCCTTACCCTGTTAGCTTGTTGACATGATTCAATACTCCCACAGAATTTACGCCAACCTGTGGTACGCCTGAATCTGATGCATTTTTTGTAGCTGGATTTGGCCGCGTAGTAGGCGTCCCAGTCCTCGTCCGCACATGTGTTCATAGCTCTGTTAAGAGCCTTTCTTACCTTGCTGCGCTTGCGTTCCAGATCCGCACCCCACCAGGGTTGTCTCCCCGGTGTGTCACGCGGGATGGTTTCTGGGCAGGCAGTATGGTAGCTGTTTATCAATGATTCGGTGAGTAGGTCCACTTGTGCGTCGATTTGCGTTGTGTTCCCAAGTGTCATTGAATCGCCTGGTGGCGCAAGTTTGGAGGCTAGGCTGTGTTTATAGACGGCTTTGTCCGTGTTGCGTGGATTGCGTCGTGGTGGCGTAGGTGTTACACAAACCTGGATATCGAAGCGGATCCACCTGTGATCCGAGCAGGAGGCCTCCATGGAGACATGCCACCCAGTAGTAAGTGCGGCTGCGCCCTCTGTTGCCAGAGTGAGGTCAATTATTGTACGACTGCGTCTGGTTACAAATGTTGGTTCGGAACCTGTGTTTAGTAGGGATAAGTTAGTTGTGAACAAGTAATCTACCAAATTCTTACCCCTAGTGTTTTGCGTGTCCATTCCCCACAGTGGATGGTGTGCATTCGCATCAGTCCCGACCACAATCTCGTCTCCGCTGCTCTCACAGTGGGTAACGAGGCGGACCAGGTCGTGGGGTGGCGGTTCCTCTGCCTCCGGCATGTACACTGAGGCAAAGATAATCGCCATCGTTGTGGCGCCACGCTGCATCGTCAGCCTAGCTGCAGAGACATCTCTGCAACAGAAATCGTTTAATAGCTGTGCTTTAAGGTTACCTGTGACATAGATGCACGCTCTAGGATGATCATGGTCCGTAGTAACAAGAAGCTTACCGCCAAGATTGGAGAGTCCTCGTATGTGGCCGCCCCTAATCCACGGCTCTTGGATTAGAGCAATGGCCGTGTGTTGAACCTCCAGCCACTTGCGTAGTTGGGCCGTCGCTGTTTGGCTGTGGTGGAGGTTTGTCTGCGCGACTTTACAGGCCGAAAAGGACGCCATCGCTGGCAGACCTCTCCTCCTCGCCCTCCAGTCGCAGCCCGGCAAACAGATCGCCCTCGTCGAAGCCCCCCCCCACCCGGGGTTGAAGCCGGTGACAACATAATGTCGTCGAGCTCCCCATCCGACGGAGGGACGTCGTCCTCGATGGCTGCGGTAGCGGCCGGCTCTGCTGTTACCGCAGGGCCAACCACTGGTGCTTCCGGGTTGTTCGGTGGGGGAAGAGTCCCCCCTGCCTCCTGTAGCTTCATTGTGTCCCGGTCCCATCCCCGAGGGACGTCGACGAACCTGCCGTTCGGACCCTGGAACTTGATGTACACCGATCCCACACCAATCGAGAGTCGGCGCTCAGCTTGCATCAGGGTCGGAATTTGGTCCTCGGGGATGCCCAGGATCAGGAACCAGCATGCTTCCTGCTTGTCGGCGTGCAGAAGTACCCACCTCTTCACGTCGATCCAGGGGTTTTGGTAGCTGAGGGCTCGTCCAATGTACTTCGAGTCCTCGTACACTCCCTGGTCGTCTGGTATGGCGATGCCACTACGCACCCGTTTCTGGATCTCAGACTGCCTGCGGATGACTAGCGAGGTGCTAGCCGAGAGAGTCAGCCCAGAGATCATCTGCTTCAGCCAGGCCAAAGTGTGGTCGTTACCGCACCACAGCTTCAGAACTCCCCCGGCATACATCGGCTTACCGTTGAAGGTCGGTCCGGGTGTGTCCCGCTGAGGGGAGGAGGCCTCGCTGATGATCTTCCTCTGGATGGCAGCGAGAACCTGATCTGATACTCCCTGGCTGATGACCCCCGTGCGGTCGCAGGTGATCGCGACGCTCAGGGGAGCGCTGGCAGCTTGGGCGTAGCTCCTTGACTCAACCCGCTTGGACTGGTCAAGTCGCGGCCGCTTATGCTCCCCACGAGGAGAGATGGTGTCGTTGAGAGCACGCTTGGCCACGGCCTGATCACCCCCAGCGGGCAGCCGTGTCGTGGTTGTTGTTTGGGCCGGTCCTTCTACAACATTGGTTGGCGGTTGGTTAGGAGTTGGTCGGCTAGTGCCGGCCTCAGTCTGCGACCGCTGACCTGAAGAGAAGCTCAACTTACCGTTGCCCGAGTTGGCCGAGCCAGTGGCAGCAACCTGCTTCTTCTGAGGGGCCTTGTTCTTACCGGCCCTTCTACGCTCGTGACGGCGCTCCTTACGCGTCGGCCTTTCCCTTCTCTTACCCTGGCTGGGTGGAGCTGTTGAACCTGAAGGGTCCTTGCAGGGGCGGTGGGCTTGTGGAGTGGATTTTTTACCCTTGCCCTTGCGTTTAGGCACCTGCCAGTCACTCGAGAAGTAATCCTCGGTGACAGCTGCCTCACCAGTTGTGGGTTGTGGATCCACAGGAGGAGGAGGAGGAGGGAGTTCGGGAAGGCGTTCACCGTCAGTGGCATAAGTCGTCGCCGGTGATTTCGCCTTTGGATTTGAAGGTCCGGTACTGGTCCCTTGCAGCGCCGTAGTCCTTCGTTTGTGTTGGGACTTAGTTTTGGTCTTAGCTTTTTTTTTTTTTTTTAGGTGGGAAAATCATCTTATGACAAATCTCGCTCTTGGGCGGAACGAGAGATAGTGTCAGACTTTTACTGACTAAAAACCCACTCCTGTTCCTTCGTTGCCTTCGTCCCAGGGCCCCGGTTTCGTTTTCACACTACCCATGGCCCCAGTAGGCTTCGACCCTGCTGGGCCCCTACGATTTGCTGACATCTCCCTGAGGCGCGCGCGGAACAATACGCGCCGTCGACGACTTGGGCTCGGTCCGGATGGTTACCGGACGGTCGGACGGTCGGACGGCGGGCCACCCATTGCCCGCCTTCCGCAAGCCCGCGCCTACGGTGGCCGGAAATCAGGATCGGAATCCCGGCGGCGGCTGGGGCGTGAGGACCGTTGCCGTTGCCTCGCGCGATCGGCCGCCTCCTTTGCCAGCATTACTGCTTCGCAGAAGGAGGCGACCGCCTGCCACTCCTCCTCGCTCCGGACCATGGCCTGTACCAAGGCCCGGCGCGAGAGATCGCCGCCGCCGATCGCCCCCACGAGGACACGGCGTTGCTCTTCCCAAGCGGGGCACAACTCCACCGTGTGCTCTACCGTGTCCTCCGGGCGGTCCACACAGTGGCGACACCCGGGCGTCTCTTCCGCACGAATCCGGTGCAGGAACTTCCCGAACTTCCCGTGTTCGGTGAGAACCTGCGTCATGCGGAAGGTGAGGACGCCGTGAGGTCTTTCCAACCACGCCTCAAAGAAGGGACTTACCGCCATAATTGTGGCGTGCCCAGTTTTGGTCTTAGCTGCGGTTTTCGCCACAGCCAGACCGGCACCCGCGCTGGAGCCTGCGGCTGGTGCCGCAGGTTTTCCAGGGGCGAGCGAAGTGCAAGCACCTCGCTTAGGAGCTCCGCCAGCTATCACCGGCTCCGCTCCAGTGTGAAGATTTGATGGCCTTAAATTTTCCATATTTGTTTTAGTGAAGATTTCATCTCTCTGGCTCCCACCCTCCATGGAGCCCGCACCTGGGAACGTCGCACTGCTCAAAAGAGTACGACGTTAGGACTACCAGAAAGACATAGGTGCGCAAGGCTGGTTTACAGTGCGACATCGGGTGCTCGATCGGGCTGACGTCGGAGGTCGAAAGGCCTACCCCCAACGAACTGATCAACCCTCACTTACACCGTCAGCATGACCTTTACCTACCGCTTCAGCCGTCCGAGAACGACCTCAGCGGACCCTACGCACCTCGCCAGTGGCCCTCTGACGGGACACCGTGGCCATTTCCCTACCCTTGGCTAGAAAGTAGGGCCACCGTTTCGCTTGAAATCCAGACCAAAGGGGGCGTGTTGCCTTTCAGCTCAACCCCCCAGGACTCCTTCATAGGACCTGCGCAGGTGACCAGTTTCTCCTACTCGCCATCAGCTGATTTTAGTGACGGTCGAGCCCGCAACCACCCAGTCACGGAAGGGCCGCGGTGAGGAGGGGAGTTTGGATGTTGGTAGGAAGTGGGAGTAGGTGGGATGTGATGGTGAAACTTGGGATAGGAGGGCTGTAGGTAGAAATATGGGTTATGTGGGAGTTAGGATAGGACCGAGTGGATAGCCCCCACTCTGTGGGTCGCCCGGCGGTTTCAGTTACATCTAATTCTGATGGAATTAGACCAAAAACGGGGTGGCAACCTCGAGAAGGTATATCCGCCGGACTTGCCTTGAGGATCTACGCGACTGTAGCGCTCTCCCTCAAGACCCCGTCACCCTACCACCTCTGAGGGAGGTGGTAAGGTAGGTCTGCCTCTATACTACCAAGCAAAGTGTAAGAAAGCAAAGCATGTCGTTGTGCAACCGCAAAAGCATACAAACAGAGAAGTCACCTAAGAAGTCACCTAATATAAAAACATTCTCTACCTCACAGCTTGCTATGGTAGCATTAATCTCACTTAATACATTTGTAAAAATTGATAAGTTATCTGGGTAATTTGTAGGCATTTATAGAGAAAATACAATAATAGTACGACCCCTTGACGTGGCTGTGATGGCCACCAATCGAGGACTACTACAGTCAATAACAGAGACCCTCTCAAAAATGCCTTTTCTCCAGAGAATGGCAACACCCCCATGAGGTCTTCCTTTCAACAAGCCTTCAGCAGTATCCACCGCCGATTTACCCGTACACTCAAAGTCAGGGCTTATCGTTCCTAACATTGGAATGTCATGGGGAAGTAGCCACGTCTCTTGGAGGGCCACCAAATCAGACCACACACATAAATCCTTTATATTATCCAAGGACCGTTTAGCCGATTTACAATTAAGCTGTTGATCCCCGCAATAACGCCGGCGTTAACGCGCCATTGTCTTTCTATTGTGTCTCTAATTACGCTATTAGATAGGTTAAAACTAGTTAACTTAAGATACTTATTAAGTAATATTTTTGCAATCCATAAATTAAAACATTAACTGACTATAACTTTAGGTTCCTGAGGGTTCGTTCGATACATAAAATATACAAAACGTCTAAACACAATTCCATCAGGCCATAACTCATTATTTAAAAACAAGTCCGCCTTGTGCTTAGAAACATATAGTTTGTACGCATTATACTTTCTTAATGACTTCATGTTAATCTTTTTTAATGTAACAGTTTCACCTGTCTTGTCTTTAATATAACGAATAATGTCATCTTCACTTGCTTCTATGCTAACGTTGGAAATCAGCAACGGCACATTAATATCCGCGGCCCGTAATCTACCATCCGGGGCAGTTCTAGCCGTTCCCTTCCTACTATTCAACCTGTTTTGTTTATAACGCTTTTTCTGCACTACCTTCCGTTCAGAATCCATAATGTCTCCATCACCTACTATTTGTTCACTACTCACGTTAACCTCACGCAAACTCGCACACTGTACCGCCGCTGTCGAAGTCCTTGCCTCACTCGATACCGGTTCATGTGATTTTATCGCGACTACAGTAGCATGCCATCCACTAGTAAGGGACCGTGACATCATCGCATAGGTAGGTGAATGTTCCTTGCCACTCATCGTCGCATTTTTGCCCGTCACGCACTCGATCTCGCTCGCACTTGCCGCTTCGGCCGAACCCTCTCGCTCGTCTACGCGCTTACTATTCTCTGTCGCATTATTTTGTTCCCGCACAACAGAGATGCAGTTATTCACACCGTGCTCTGGTGTTGATGACGCATTCCTCGATAACCGGCCGTTGACCTTTGAATCAGCTGTTACTTGCGAATACTTAATCGGTACATATTGTAAGCCTATAGGGCCACTATCTAAATTAATATTGTTTTGCAAACATGCTCCTCTTCTTTTGTTTACATTCATGCCAATCGTGTAATTGTCAACTAACGATGCGTGTTTCATGTTTTCTACTTCTAGCTTAAAAACATCGAATTGTTCTACTGTGACAGTTTTTTCTTCTAAAACACTAACCTTATTTTGCAGCTTTACGATGTCCTTTAGCAATCTGGTAACATCCACATGATCGAAGGAGACTGGGGGGAGTTTGTGCAACTCCTTCGCCACAAATATCGGAAAGAGCTCTGGATTTGTTCCTTTCAACACACAAATCATATCTTCTAGGTCCCGAGACATTTTCTTCTTGCCATATTTTCGTCGCACAGGCATCTTCTTCCCGCTAGGTATCGACTCAAACAGCAGAGTCTTGGCTGTCACTATTTCTTCCACCGTGAAAGAGGAAGTACACAATTGATGTATACTTTCCTCATCCATAACATCCATAACATTTTGTAAAAAAGCCAACAGTTCGTTAATGACAACATTACAACTATTACACTTCACCGTATTTAACGACATTGTACACTGCAATGAGTCACCGCTCGCACGGCTCGGTTAACGCGTTCGCACTCAGTCAAAGACTACTATAGTATACTGGCTATAGACAGGCAACTCTACCGTATTTTTTAATATTGGCTCAGCGATATCTAGTTTTTCGCTAAGGGAACTATTTATATAAGTAAATGTATACAGCTGCTGTACTGTCCAATCCTATAGGATTATATATATATTGTTTGAGATTAGGGTGTCCGCTATATACTAAATGCTTATGTGTACTACGTAAACGAAAAAAAAAACTACAGAATTTTATTTTACAATAAAATTTCACACATTTACATCATTTTACACATTTACATCATTTCATCACACATTTACAATAAAATTTTGTGTTTGCCTTTTTCGTCCTTAGTGCCGATTAGCTTTTTCTTTCATTGGATCGTTAACATCCCAAAAGGTAATTTTGCCAGTGAGAACATTATTAACATCTTTGCACCAGTTATTAATAAAAAACATTGTGCTTTTATTTAATAAATAATTTCTCAAATTATCAGCGTGATCTGCACAACTGATAAACGATAAATTTACATTTATATTTACTATGAGTTTATGCAGAATTTTTTTTTAGTGCAGTGCTCCTTTAGAATTTCTATACATATATTTTCCACTTGGGCAAAGAAATTAAATAATGCTCTTGTAGGATAACACAACCTCTTTTTGTTGCCAAATTCTTTTTTTTTATTATAATCATGGAAACTTTGTGATTCTTCTGCTTCCATGGAATTCCTGCAGGTCACACAATTTTTATAAATTTTTTTTTGGCAAGTTGTGCTATCCACCCGCTGCAATACCCTATAGCTGCGCTTCTTTCAAGAAGCATTGGAGTTTGGCTCTGTATTAGCTGGTCAGTATCTACCATTGACATATCTAAATGATCACTGTCAATTTCATTTTCACATTCAGTTGGGTGTGTATTTACTGGATTTTTTTTAAATATTTCAGGGATTGGAGACAAACTCCATCGTCTTTCTCACAATTTGACCCAACTGAATGTGAAGACGAAATATTATTTATTAAAAGTGTTTTGAAGGCGCCTTCAAATGCATTTATGTTGTAGGCATTATGTTGCTACAGCCATGAGCTTTAATTGCCCCAAAAAAGTTTTCCAATGCGTCTTGATTGAAATCGCGCAGCAATAAGGAGTTAATTCCTTTGGAATTTAAATACGCTACAATTAATTTAAAACCTTCTATGGTTTTGATCCAACTTGACAATGAAGGCACTACTACTCTTTGGTTATTGGCATTACAAAATTTCATTGATTTCAGAATTGGTATACTTTTATTCCACAATTTGTGATGATGAGCGAACTGCAGTGACCCCAAGTCACTGCAGTTCTATAAATTTTTCCTCCTCTTACCGCGCTAAAACTGCTGTTGACGCTGTCGAATAAATGATCAAAAAAGATGAGAAGATCTGCTGTGTCCGTGCTGTCTTTTTCGAGAACTCCACATCCTGTAAATGAGAAAAATATAATTTTAACGGGGTCATTATTTGTCTAATTTAGTCAATATCTTCTGAACTATTTTATTTTAAGAACAATATATTTCTGCAATTGTTAAAATAACCCTTTGATTCAATAAGTCATATATTATGACATATTATACAGTTAAAAAACATTTTTATTACTGACTAGCTTTTGCCCGCGTCTTCGCTCGCGTTAAATGGGTTTAGAAAGAGACAAAAGTAGCCTATTTCACTCTCCATCCCTTCAACTATCGCCACTTAAAAAATCACGTCAATTCGTCGCTCCGTTTGGCCGTGAAAGACGGACAAACAGCACACACACTTTCCCACTTATAATATTAGTATGGATTTAAAACCTCAAAGTGAACCAATTTCCTATTTGTGTGACACATCATATTGTCACTGAAATACGTATTTAATACGTATCAACTGAATTGGTTAAATTAAGAAAAAAATGGATATATAGACAGACAACAAAATGATCCTATAAGAGCTTTTTCATACAGAGATTCAGACCCCTAAAATTAACTTTGAAATATTAATAATTAATTATGAATAAATAAACTGCTTACCTGCCATAAATCCAAGAGCTACTCCAACTGATTGGCTGAACAACTGGGTGCAATGTTTAACCCTCATTTTTGGGATAAGTGCAGGCAACACATGATTTGCTGTTAGTTTCGGTACTAACTTTACACCTTTATAACCGGGGCACCTGTTATATAGGTTCACAATGTGGTCCCATTTTGCAATGCATTCTTTGCCTTTAATAGAAAATTTCAGATTTTTTGTAATTAAATTATTTCTAATCCCCTTTATTAGGTGAGGTGGATCATATTATTATATTGGAAAAATCTGTTCCTTATTCACTAAGAAAAAACCATCTTTACATTCTTGTCCATTGCGTAAAAATGTTTCTCGCGTTTCTCTAAGCAATGCATTTATAGCTGCCACATTTGAGGTGCCTTGGTCACATACCGTTGCCATGACTTTCAGCCCTATTTCTTGCACTTTTTTTATTACGGTCTGTATTTGTTTTTTTAACTCCATTCTTTTGGTGCTTCCTGTGCAATAGTAAAAAGCCAAAGGCTGTTTGTATTTTTTTACAATGCCTCTTATCATGAAGACTAAAACATGATCACAATATTCTTTTTCCGTTACACAGCCATTGTTAACGAATCCTGATATTTCATCATTTCGTTTGTCATATGAAATGCCCGCTCCAATTGCCATCTCATCAAATGCTAAACAGCAGTATTTATAATTATCAGGCATTTTACTGACTCGAGTTTTTAAATTATCAAATATTATGTCATTGATTCCACATTTTAGATTTACCTTGTGCAGTAAATCTTGCAGAGTTCTTCTGCTTGGTAAAACGCATATTCTGCTTAGTAGGCGATATGCTTTAGGAGATGGCTTATACAAGGACAATGCCAAAATTTTTTCATCCAGACTGAATCGCGTTCCTTTCTTTTTCTTGCCACTTTGAGAGGCTTGCATTTGGCAAAATAACTTTCTAGTAAGTATGTGGTTCTTTTTCCGTTACACAGCCATTGTTAACGAATCCTGATATTTCATCATTTCGTTTGTCATATGAAATGCCCGCTCCAATTGCCATCTCATCAAATGCTAAACAGCAGTATTTATAATTATCAGGCATTTTACTGACTCGAGTTTTTAAATTATCAAATATTATGTCATTGATTCCACATTTTAGATTTACCTTGTGCAGTAAATCTTGCAGAGTTCTTCTGCTTGGTAAAACGCATATTCTGCTTAGTAGGCGATATGCTTTAGGAGATGGCTTATACAAGGACAATGCCAAAATTTTTTCATCCAGACTGAATCGCGTTCCTTTCTTTTTCTTGCCACTTTGAGAGGCTTGCATTTGGCAAAATAACTTTCTAGTAAGTATGTGGTATATTCTTGCAGACAATATTGAATGCAGTAGTTTTTGTAATTTTTTTGGCCATCATGTATTTTGTCTTAAATTTCTTCTTGTCACTTTCGCATTTTGTAATTTCTTTAAGACAGATCTAAATTCCTTATGTTGCGTCAAAGTTACACGAGAACCTGAAAAATACATTTATCTGTTATTCCAGTATATATATTTTTGGTTTAAGAGACCTAGATGCCTTGACCTCCATTACTATTACGCTTTAGTCTTACTATGCAACTAGCTTTTGCCCGCAGCTTCACCTTTCGCCTTCAGGAATAAAGCAGCTTTCTATTGGTGAAAAAAATTTTGCAATCGGACCAGTACTTCCAGAGATTACCTCCAACAAACAAAACTATAAACTTTACCTCTTTATTATATTAGCGTAGATTTAATCATCATCATATCAGCCGAAAGACGTCTACTGTGGGACAAAGGTCTCCCCCAAGCGTCGCCACAACGACTGGTCCTACAATGCAATTAAATAATTCAGTGTTTTGCCGGGGCTGCGGGTTGTTCGAAAGAGATACCGTGGCCCCATACACAAAGGGCTAAGAAGGAACATGGGTGGTTTTTAGTCAGTAGAAGTCAGACCTCAATCCCTCTCATTCCGCCTAGAGCGGGAGGAGTCATTCGATGACTTTTCACCCTCCAAAAAAAAACTGTTTTACTTATGTTAAATTATTTAGAACAGTACATTCTTTTTGATTTAGTTGCCTCTATTTTCTTCTTTCTACATTGACTTTGGACAGGTTGTATAAGTCCTGTAAATTAAATATTAAGTTATTGTCAAATTGTTTATTATGTAAACATGTTTAGATAGTATTGAAACAATCTATTATAATAATCAAAATCAATTTATATTATAAAATTTCATACAATTGCCAATATTATGTATTATCATTATTTACGATTAGCTTTTGCCCGCGGCTTCGCTCCCGCTCTTCCCTACTCCACCCTACTATACCCTACTCTATCCTACCCTACTCTACCCTACTCTACTGTACCCTACACTACCCAAATTTTCATTTTTTTTTCCTTATGAATCTTCTCCTCACAATAACAAACAACAAAAAAGAATTAGCGAAATCGGTCCAGCTGGTCACGCGTGATGACCAAAGGAAATAGGGATTCATTTTTATATATATATATATATCACAATTCTATGTTAATTAATGTAAGTGTACCATTTTAATTAACTATAAATAAAAATAAAATAATAATGATTGGAACTTGATTATGATAGTAGAGATTAACTCCTACGAACCTGAAATCAAATTGTTTGACTGTGTCGTATTAGATGTGGAAGCTAGAGGTGGCTTGCTGATCATAGCCTCAACGTGTGGTGAAGCATGGGCTGGTTTACTGTTTGTAGTTTCAGTATTTGATGTTGAAGCTAAGGTTGATGTGCTTAAAGCTTCAATGGATTCTACTCCTGAAAAATAATAAAATAACTTTATTCAGTTGAGGTTGAAATAGGTAAGCCTGCACCACCTTTGCACATACATTGTGTGAAATATGAATAAATAAATTTTGTAAAGAAGACATTCACACAAACATAGACTATTGATTGTTTTTTTTTTTTTATTGAATAAAGATAAGAAACCTGAACCAAGATTCTTTGATATTGCAATACAAAGTTTGAGATTTAAATGAGTATTCATGGAGTTTCTTGCTTGTTGGTCTCCATGACCAATTATAAAAGTTAAAAACCAGCCAAGTGCAAGTCGGACTCGGACACAAAAGAATCCATACTTAACTATAAAAACTCAAAAAAATCGCGATTGTTGTATGGGGAGCTCCTTTAAATATTTTTTTAGTATTTATAATTATAGCAGCAACAAATACATCTGTGAAAATTTTTACAGTTCATGAGATTACAGCCTGGTGACAGATGGACAACGGAGTCTTAGTAATAGGGTCCCATTTCACCCTTTGGGTATGGAACCCTAAAAAGAAAAAAAGACTAATTGTACATATTTTTTTTTACATATTTAGATACATACCTGATGTGTCAAAACCAGATTTTTGTAACTGACTTCTTCGGGATGTATCAGATGATACAACCATTGCTTCACCAAGTGATTGTGCTTGCAGATCTAGAATAATATACAATATTGCATGTATTTATTATTTGTTTCAATAAAATAAATGCATAGTTACATATCGTCGGTGCGCTTGCCAAAACCTCTATGTGCATTTCAATGATATTTTTCTTTTTACTAAATATCCTTAAAATCGAGTACATTAACACTACATTTTATCATCTTCTTCACTTGTATCTCAGTTCATACTACATTTTTAAATTATTTATCAGTCAATTAATCATTAAATAAAATAGTTTATTGTCTCCTCTAAAAACTTGATGAAAAACACATAGAGGTTTTGGCAAGCGCACCGACGATATTATATTGCTAATTAATATTAGTATTACCTGGGATATGCATTGTTGGAATAGCCAATTTAGACAGTCTACCACTTGGACACTTATGAATATCTTCAAAATGTCTATGACAGACCCGTCTGTTGTCATATATATCTTGACGATCCAATATAGCTATTTGACCACCAATATTTAAGATCCAAGATGTAAATTTGTCTTCGCTTGTCTCTGGATTTGGGAATCGGTGTAGAGGCACACCTGGAAATATGAATGATTAAACTATTAGTTGCGATACATTGTACACAGTTTCGTAATGTAAACTACTGAATAGCCACTAAAGTATAAAATGAAAGTCTGTAGTACTATGACATTTGGATAGTAAGTGATGATTTCCCAGGAACTAGTAAATAAAAATGTTGAGAATTAGAACAATAACATTCATAGCAACTTTGATTGACATCTTACATTCTGCAGATATTACAATAGTTGTATGACGATATGTGAAACATGTCTTTTAGATCTCTAAGTTGCATTGTGATCAAAATGGTGATGGGGTGATATGCCAGCTCCTAAAGAAAAATGTTAGCACCACGTTACTTACCGTCTTTCCTAACCACAACACATCCAGGTACACAGCAAGAATTTTGAGACATGGTTAAGAAAACTGTTAACGCAATTACAGGTCCAAACTCTAAAGAGCGCCTATGCAAGTCCGCAGTAACTTCACTAGATCTCGAACGAACAAATTGTAACGCGGCTCAATAACTAATTGAAATTTGTACGCAACGCCTGGAACTAGTGGACTTGTAGTTGGTGCTGAAAATAAAAGCATAAAAAATGAAATAAAAGAAACATGAACGAATTATCCTGAATCAGGGTCATTAGTAACATACCAGCAAGGTTTAACAGCAGGGCTTCTCGAGTAGTAGACGTGCAGCTCAAGTAGTGCGTAGTAGCTCAAGCGTAAGCATAAGACGTACAATTGCGTTTAAGGGATATGTGCATAATGGTCACTATTGGTATGGTCCTGGTACCTCCCTTAACTCATATATTTCGTCTCTGTTTTTCTGAAGGTATTTTCCCTAAATGCTTGAAAAAAGCAGTTGTAGTCCCTATCTTTAAATCCGGAAACAAAGACTTGGTTAATAATTATAGGCCAATATCGTTACTGCCATCTATATCTAAAATACTAGAGAAAATTATTAATAGCAGACTAGTTAACTATTTAGAGAAAAATAATCTTCTATCATCTTCGCAATTTGGTTTTCGTGCCAAGCTATCCACGGACGACGCGGTGCACAACTTGACCGATCATGTCTCCGTGGAACTTGCTAAAGGAAACCAGACCCTAGGGGTCTTTCTTGACCTCGCGAAGGCCTTCGACACGGTATCTGTTTCTATACTCCTAAACAAGTTAGAGGCCATGGGAATTAGGGGAACACCGCTAAAACTTTTAAGCGACTATTTAGACGATCGATACCAATGCGTTAGAATTGACGATATCACAAGCGATGAACAAAAAAACACTAGTTTTGGTGTTCCCCAGGGAAGCATTCTGGGCCCAACCCTATTCTTGATTTATATTAATGATTTGTGTAATTTAAATATTAAACAAGGCAAAATTATTTCATATGCTGACGACACAGCTTTAATCTTTTCCGCTAAAACCAGCAATGAATTATACGAATACGCTCAAGTAGGTTTAAACAATGTGACTAATTGGCTTCAAAGCAATTTACTAACATTAAATGCTGACAAGACTAAATATATTCACTTCTCCATGCGCGACCTTCAATCTAACACTACTAATTCTCATCTTTATGCCCACAAATGTGGATTCCACTCAGTCAGTACATGTAATTGTCCTTTTATCCTTAAAACATGCGACATTAAATATCTCGGGGTTACAATTGACAAAACACTCTCCTTTAGACCACATATTGAAAGTTTAGTTAAAAGAGTGCGAAAATTAATCTATATTTTTAAAAAATTGCGAGCAATTGCAGACTCAAATTGATTAACCAAGTTTATCTGGCACTCGGACAATCTGTAATTCAGTACTGTATTACTTCGTGGGGTGGAGCACCAAAAACTTATTTGTTACCTCTAGAAAGAGCTCAGAGAGCCATTTTAAAAGTAGCCAATTTCCATCCGTTCCTCTATCCCACAGATTTGCTATACAAGTCTTGCAACGTACTGACTGTTCGCCAGCTTTTCATCATGCGTCTGGTATTAAAACAGCACACCATGCTTCCCTTCTACCCTGAAATTACTAATAAGAGACGGAACGATATTGTATGCAATTCCAATACTTTTTCAAAATATGTCTTTGTAAAAAGGTATTTTACATTTTTAGGCCCATTTTTGTACAATAGATTAAATAGAAAATTAGGTTTGTATAAATTAAATTATTATAGCTGTAAAAAGATTATTGTGCAATACTTACTCAGCATCTCGTACGGAGAGACAGAAGATCTCCTTTTAGTTTGTAAATAAAACATGCGTTGCTTTTAGTTAATTAAATTTAGGTTATTTAGTATAGTGAATTTTAATGATTGTTAATTTATTATTTCTTAGATTCTTAGTACTTTTTAGCCTGACATACAGGTCCAACCTAGTTCAGGCAAAAATGCAATGTATGCGTTATAATTGTTTTTATGTACCTATCTTAATATAAATGTGCCACTTTTATTAAATAAACGATATTCTATTCTATTCTATTCTATTCTATTTCTACTATCAGATACGGAGCTTACAAAGCTTAAAGGTTGTGAAGCGCTATCTTACACAATTCAAACTGTTTAAGCATCATCAAAAAGATGATGAAACATATTTTCACAAGTAGGTATGAAATATGAGAAACAATCAAAGTTTATCAACACTTTACTGATTAAAATCAACCAGTTGCCCTTTGCGTTTCAGGACCATGATATCTTTTTCAAAAAATCCTGAATGATAAAGGTGGCATCTCAAAGTAGGTTGAGATGACACCTTTATGTTCATATAACTTTTGAAATATTAAAACAACAAAATCAAGAATCAATTGAACAATGTTTTTAAAGTTACTACTTAGTAACCATATTAATTTCATTAAGATACGAGAAGTGGTTCCTCAATCCATTGGAACATCAAGAATCCCCCCACGACTGCCCATGCTCCATTGGCTGCTGCAGGAGAAGACAGCCGCTGGGGTGTTTAAGCCACCTCCTTTGCAAGCACCACTTTTAAATTACTTTACTTTAAATTAATTGTTTTACTTAAATTACAGATAGAAAACACCCATAAAAAGATATCCCCAACAATCTTAAGAACTAGCTTCTGTCCGCGGCTTCGCGTACTTACATAAAATATAGCCTATGTCACTCAGGAACAAAGCAGCATAAAAAATTTTCACAAATAGAAATTCTAGCAATCGGACCAGTACTTCCTGAGATTACCTCCTACAAACAAAAAATAAATAAAAAACAAATTCTACTTCTTTATAATATTGGTGTAGATATATAAATATTAGGGACCTAATGACAGCATCAGCGGACGGCACTGCCGTGGCCGAATACTGGGCCACGCAAGGAATTTAACTAGTTTTGACATCGATACGCTAAGAAGAAGAAGAAATGTAGATAAATATAATTAGTTACATACCACTGAGAGGACTGTGTTCAACAGTTCCTATTGTTGTAGCGCGTTAAACAGGATTCAATAAGAGAAGAAGCTTCTTGGGATTGGAGTAGATAGTGAGCTATCTGGAATCAATGAACTTTTAGGTACTGAAAAGCAAAGAACGAGATTGTCATAAAAAAAATAAACTGAAATTAAATATTAAAAGATAATGTTACCACTACTGGAACATAGATATACTCTCTTTAAAAGACAGTGGGCTGCAATCAACCATTCTGGCCTAGTAAGTGGTTGGTGATTTTCACAGTTTCCCACACTCTTGAGAGCCATGGTAGATACATGGGGAACCATAAATTGCCCAAAGTAGAGGCATAGCCCATAACCAACAATTTGTACTTATTAAAGCATAATAAACAACATACTCATGTTTTAACCTATAAAGGACAGGTCAAACCAGATTTGTGAAGACTTTCAAAAGTTATTATAATATTTGTTTAAGTAGGTACCTGAAATATTTTCTGTAGGTAAAATCAAGGTGGGAACAGCCAATTTGTTAAGTCTATTATTTGTATACAGAAACTGCTTCTCATGGTGCCAACAGCAAATCTTCAAGTGTTTTTGACAGTAGCACTGTCTAGACTCGCAATATCACCCCAATACTCTTCACCCAAACTTGGAACTTTTCTGCAAATGTTTCAGGATTTGGCAAGTAACATAGGTACAGTCACCCATTAAAAGTGCTTAGATACCTTAACGCCTATTTTCCCTTGCACGTTAGAGTTCAAGTTTTCGAAAATTAAACTAGATGGCGTTGGTTTCTTCACAGCTAAGTGGCGAGCAAAGGCAATCTCACAAAGTATAAACTTGACTTTTGTTGTCGCTTCGAAGACGGACGTTCATTTTTAGAGATAGATATAATTATTTTGGTATTAGTGGAATTATGATTTTATTAATAGTCGATTTATTTGCTTAAAAGACTTGTGTCTGAATTTAAATACGCTATTTATTTAGGTTGGCAACACTGGTGTCGCACTACTATTGGTCCGTTGCAAACTTCCGGGGCAATGGTGGGGCGACACTAGCCTCTGCATAATAATAAACGGTAGAGAGATCGTTCACTTGGTTGGCGAATACAGTGTGAGTAACATCTCCTCAGTTGTATAAATGTTGTGATTATGTTTTGAGGTTAGAATACCGTTACACGTGTTCACTTGAATTTATGTAAAGTAGTTGATTAAATATATATTGGCAGTTATTCAGTGTTTCTCTGTAGATTTACTTACATCAGAAGTGTTACGAAAACGCGCCCAAATATGCCGCGACGCCGCAAGCGCACTCGAGGGAAAAGAGTATCAAGTACGAGTGGTACGAGTAGCTCGTCTTCGAGATCTAGCTCACCTTCGTCGAGCAGCTCTGATGAACACAGGCGAAAGAAAAGGAGACGCACCAGGCGTGCGTCTCCCGCAGTAAGTCAGAATGTTATTTTATCATCTGTGATTCCCGAGTTCGACCCATTAGTGGACGATATTGAAATGTGGATTAATGTTGTAGAAGCCAATGCTCGTGCTTTCCGTTGGTCTGATCGTGTTTTACAATATCAAGCGTTGCAAAAATTACGCAATACTGCTAAAACCTGGTACGACTCGCTTCAAAAAAACAAAACACAGTGGACGTCCTGGGAATGGAGGGATTGGCGAAGTACACTGTTAGATACCTTTCAAATAAGACGTAATATGTATAGTTTGTTAAAAGACTTGATCCAAACAAAACCTGTGGACGGTCAATCATTATATGAATTCTATTTTATACAAAAAGGCAAAATTGATAAAATGAGGTTGTCATTTTCTGAACAAGATATTATTTCTGTTATTGTAGGGTCAATTGGCGATAAAAATATAAGCACTGCGGCAGATGCTGGTAATTTTAAATACTGTGATGAACTGGCCTCATTCTTGCACGGAAAAATTCATGTTGACTCTGAACAAAAGTCCGCTCAGAAGCACAGCAGCCTAAACAAAAAAAATTCAGCTCGCTCAGGTTATGCTAATGTAGATAAAAAGGCAGAAAGCTCTTCAAGCTTTAATGGAGCACCAATACATAGTTCTGTTTCCAGTGCTGGCACAAACATTACATGTTTTCGCTGTGGTGAACCTGGGCATAAAAAGACCAGCTGTAGTCAAAAAGATAATGTCAAATGTAATTCGTGTAATCGATTTGGTCATTTGGAGCTTGCTTGTAGGTCTAAACCTAGAGTAAAACCTGAAAAGGAAAGTGAAGTTAAGCTTATTGTCGAGCCTACTTCTAAGGATAAATTTTATAAGGATGTTGTTATTAATGGATACAAACGACAAGCTTTCATTGATATGGGCAGTAGTTGTTCTCTAATAACGTCTTCTTTGGCACGCGAGTTAAAACTTTCTATTTTTAAGTTAAATAAGTCGGTTATACTAACTGGATTTAAAACGGACTCCTGCTCCAAGGTCACTCATGGGGTACAGATTGTCGTTATGGTCGACACAGCTGAGCTTAATGTAATCCTATATATTTGTGACGAATTAGCTGGTTGTCCTATTTTAGTTGGTAGAAATTTTACGGAGGACAAAAGAATTATGTATGCACGTGTAGGAAATAGCCTTTCCTTTTGCCCTATAGTAATGAACATGTAGCCTTAATAGAGTCATCTATGTTCAACTCTGATTCTGTTGAACACGTCTCATTATTAAATGATATCTTTGCTAAATATGAGTTGTTTCGAAAGATTTACAATCATTAGGACAAACATCTTGTGTCGAATTAGAAATTGAGTTAACAACGAACAAACCCGTGTACCAAAGACCTTACCGTATGTCTGAATCCGAGAAGGCAGCAACTAGGGAAATTATTGACGATTTATTGAAAAATGGCATAATTCGTGAGAGTAATTCCGCTTATGCTAGTCCAGTTTTATTAGTCGATAAACCTTCAGGCGAAAAACGTATGTGCATTGATTACAGGTCTCTAAATAAAATAACTGTAAAAGAGAAATATCCAATGCCCATCGTGGAAGACCTTATAGACAAACTTCGAGGATGTAAATGCTACACATCAATTGATTTAAAAAGTGGCTACTATCAAATTAATGTTAATGAAAATTCCATTTATAAAACTGCATTTATCACCCCTGACGGTCATTTCGAGTTTAAAAGGATGCCATTTGGGTTGTGCAATGCACCCTCAGTATTTCAAAGATTAATGAACACTGTCCTGGGTAAACTACGCTTTGATAAAGTTATTTGTTACATGGATGATCTATTAATAGCTACAGAATCGATAGAAGAGAATGTTAAACAATTAGACGAAGTATTAAAAATATTGCAAAATAATGGTTTGACAATCAATTTAGAGAAATGTCACTTTTTCCAGAGCTCTGTTAACTTTCTCGGATACGACATATCTGAAGACGGTATACGTCCGGGTAAAAAGAAATTAAAGGCGGTAGAGAGTTATCCTGAACCTAAAAATGTACACCAAGTGAGACAATTTCTAGGCCTTATTAATTATTTTAGAAAATTTATAAAGAATTGCGCTCTTATAGCAAAACCGTTGACAAAGCTCTTGAAGAAAGACATCACATGGGAGTGGGGATCTGAACAAGTCTTGGCCGTAAATAAATTAAAGGAAGAGTTGTTACAGAACGCCATGTTGAACATTTATGACCCCAAATTACCTACTATTCTGTACACAGACGCCAGTCGTGATGGCGTAGGATGCATTCTGGTTCAATTGACTGACAAAGGAGAAAAACGGATTCATTTTTATAGTCGACAGACTTCTAATGAAGAAAAAAAGTATCACTCCTTTGAATTAGAATTTTTAGCTATAGTTGTTGCGCTTCAAAAGTTCCGTCACTATTTATTAGGATCTATATTCAAAATTTGCAATGAAAGTGTGTTAGTTATTACTGAAGCAGATTGGTTGTTATCAGTTCAGTTCCAAGACCCAAGTATTTGTGCAATTAGAGAAATATTAGTCAGGTCAGGCCGAGCTTAATAAGAAAGTGTATAATGACTATGAGCTGTTAGGTAATAAGGTATACCGCCGGACTGACTATGGTAGACGATGGCTTGTCCCTAAACAATGTATTTGGCAGATTATTAAAGCCAATCATGATGATCTTGGCCATTTTGCCGTGGATAAAACAATTGAGAGAATAAAGTCGTGTTATTGGTTTCCCAAGATTAAGAAAATTGTGTCCAAATATATTAAAAATTGCATTAAAGAAAGAAAAAGAAAGAAAGAAAACATTTATTTGAGACTCGCACAGGACAAACAACAATAAAAAAAAAATAAAAAAAAAAATAAAAAAAAAAACAACAATTAACTGTATTTACTATAAAAACATCCACGGCAAAAAGGAAGGAAAACTGTATCCTATACCTAAGTATGCAAAGCCTTTTCACACATTGCACATAGACCACCTAGGTCCATTTGTAAAGACTACACGTAAAAATACCTACCTATTGGTGACTGTCGGTTCATTTACCAAATTTGTATTTATATCACCTGTTCGTAACACTAAAAGTCAAGCTGTTATTAGTGAATTAGATAAAATATTTAAAGTTTTTGGTAATCCGAAGCGGTTGATATGCGATGCTGGAAGTTCTTTCACGTCCAAATTAATCGTTAAGTACTGCCAGGACAAAAACATTCGACAACATGTAATAGCTACTGCTGTCCCACGCTCTAACGGTCAGGTGGAACGCTTTAATCGCACTATCCTGGACGCGTTAAGAAGTTTGGGTGCTAACACTAGCTATGATAAATGGGATACGCATATTACTAGTATCCAACAAGGGATTAACAGTACCATTAATAAAACCACTTCAGCCATAACCAGTGAAGTATTTTTTGGGTACCGACTCCAAACTGATGCTGACATATTGACACAAGAAGATCAATCTGTTGATGTCACTTTATTAAGGAATAATGTTAACAGTCGCATTCAGGCGAGTGCAGGCAAACAAAAACAGGCTTTCGATTCCAAACGAAAAGAGGCCCATCAGTACAATGTTAACGATTTAGTAGTTATAAAAATTCCCAGTCAATCGAATGACGGGCAAAGTACTAAATTATTACCGCTGTTCAAAGGACCTTTTCAGGTGACTGAAGTACTAGGACATGACCGCTATAAAGTAAAGGATATGCGTGGAGCCAAAAGGACAACCAAGTGTTATGAGGGGACCACGTGTGCTGAAAATATGAAACCTTGGATCAAATTGGCCGACCTGGATCCTGGGGGCTTAGAAATGGCCTAAGATGTTGTCAGGTATTTATTTAATCCAAGTAATGATTTTATTTATCCATATCATCTGTCTTTTATAACTTTTACTATTATACAATATGTGATAAGATGTCTAGTGCATTTACTTCAAACATATTTTGGTATTTCGGACAACAGTATTTATTCGTGTAAAATAGATCTGTTGCTAATTGGTTTGGGTTTTGTAGTAAAATAACTAGGGTTGGCCAAAGGCATCGCCTAGGGTGAACTGCAAAATCTAGGCATTTCAATAACTGACCGCTGATGGAACAGTTATAGATTACATCTGAATACCAATATATGTCATGTCAACAAATCTTTTGATTTGGGGTCTTTCTTCTGCTGGCCGTTGATGGAATAGCAGAGTAGACGCCTGATTCAAATAACTTTGGTAAATTAAATTTCACCAGATAAAATTTAACTTAATACATGCATATACTTTGTTCTCAGCAATTGCACCAGACTGGGACGCTATCCGGGGACGGATGCGTGCGCAGGACAGCCGGATGTTGTCGCTTCGAAGACGGACGTTCATTTTTAGAGATAGATATAATTATTTTGGTATTAGTGGAATTATGATTTTATTAATAGTCGATTTATTTGCTTAAAAGACTTGTGTCTGAATTTAAATACGCTATTTATTTAGGTTGGCAACACTGGTGTCGCACTACTATTGGTCCGTTGCAAACTTCCGGGGCAATGGTGGGGCGACACTAGCCTCTGCATAATAATAAACGGTAGAGAGATCGTTCACTTGGTTGGCGAATACAGTGTGTTAGCGATTTTTATGATTAGTTACATACACTATGATTGTTTTCTGTATTGGCAATATTAAAATGTATTTATTTTGCACTGACAACTGGAACGTTATGCGATTTGACAGCTCAGCGCTATGACAGTTGACAAGGTTATAAAATAACGCGCTGCGCTGTCCTGACACATTCCTCCCCGTCCTTTGCTCGAGCCAGCCCGCGCCGCTGAGCCGTAGTTTTAAAATTCCCCGTTAATAATAATAATATCTTTGTGCGATCCAGCCCGTCCCTTGCTGCCCCCCCCCCAGCGACGCCCTAAGCCGAGGTCCGTACCCCACAGGGGGTGCCCTTAGCGTGTAGTCGCTTAGTTTATAAGTTAGTTAAGTAAGCCCTGGCTGGAGGCTTTGATTCTCGAATCGAGGCCGCCACAGGCAAGACCGGTTAAGCAGCCGACAACCTCCTAGGTTGACCTGCGAGAGGCCACACACAAAAAAAAAAAAAAAGTCCTGACACATTCCATTCCGGTTTTCGGGGTAAGCAACATCTCAGAGTAAGTGCTACTATATAATTATTATTATTTGAAATGGTATTGATTTATGATATTTGTAATGATTGTGTGCTGTCAAGGCAAAAGTATAGAGGGTGTGTTACCCGTCTTGGTCGTTTTATTTAAAACCTTCCCGCTACACTATATCTAGGTACACTAAATAAGTTTCTTATGCAATCTTTCTCTAAAGTTAACACATTAGCTAACAATTCAGAAGTGGGATAAACGAGTCGTTTATTTAAATGCATTCGTTTATCCCGCCCACAAGCGATTTTTTTTCCTAAACTGCATCTTCTACTTTTGCTTTGAAAGTACCTACGTATGTAGGCACCGTTACAATGTTGTTGATAAAATAGTACCTATCTAAGCGGGCATAGTGATGTGTACTTTAACCTTTTGAGTGCGTGATTGGAGACACAATAGTGGGACAATGGCGCGTGAACGCCGGCGTTAATGCGGGGATCAACACCCTAAAATGGTGAACTTTAAAATATTCAGGCTTATCGCTTTTGTTGTACTACCTAATTCAATATGAGTTTCTTCTGACACCACCCGTGCCTTGCCAGGGCTACACCCTGGAGGTACTACCACACCACCACACGTGCCTTGCCAGGGCTACACTCTGGAGGTACTACCACACCACCACACGTGCCTTGCCAGGGCTACACCCTGGAGGTACTACCACACCACCACACGTGCCTTGCCAGGGCTACACCCTGGAGGTACTACCACACCACCACACGTGCCTTGCCAGGGCTACACTCTGGAGGTACTACCACACCACCACACGTGCCTTGCCAGGGCTACACTCTGGAGGTACTACCACACCACCACACGTGCCTTGCCAGGGCTACACTCTGGAGGTACTCTACTACACCACCACACGTGCCTTGCCAGGGCTACACTCTGGAGGTACTACCACACCACCACATGTGCCTTGCCAGGGCTACACCCTGGAGGTACTACCACGCCACCACACGTGCCTTGCCAGGGCTACACTCTGGAGGTACTACCACACCACCACGCGTGCCTTGCCAGGGCTACACCCTGGAGGTATTACCATACCACACGTATGTTAATCTATTGAGTACCTAAGGACAACTCGGGGTGTGTTCAGATGGATTAGGGACCGGTTTTGGATCACTGTTAAATGACCGTAGCAAACATATCTACCAACTTATGAATCGTTGTTACCATGACCTGCGTTCTGAGCTTACTTATAAAGTAAATGAGCAGACCAGTAATACTTTTGATTAGGAATAATCTAAATGCAACTAAAGAGGACAGTTAATAGTATTGACACTTATTGAAATTAAAATTAGGTAAATTAATATTATATGGATTGCCTGTTGACAGATAGTCTGACATTTATTACATTTGCCTCCTAGCTTTTGCCCGCGGCTTCGCCCGCGTACATATTAATGTGGCCTATGTCACTCAGGGATACAGTGGCTTTCTATGTGTGAATGCAATCGGACCAGTACTTTCAGATTCAATCGATATTTTGATACCTTTAGATTCCAAGTTATAGATTTTTAAAGTGAGCGTGCGATGACCGATCATTTGACCCTTGATTTCATAGTGCAGCGCTCGCTCAGTCCGTTCCCACTGCCTTGCGTTATTAGATATTCTGTGCTTACGTTTCACTATAACTTATAAATTTATTATTTTTCCTAAATGTCTAATATTCATACTAGAAAATCATGCGTTGTGCCAAAATGTACAGATTTACATTTCAACGGCAAAGAAAACATTATTTGTCACTAAATAATGAGTAACCATTCTAATGTATTTTAGGTAGGTTATCTGATTGTCCCTTTTTCGAATCCTTGCATGATAAAATAAAACTAAATACTGCGCGAGTAAACAGTTCTGCTTCAGCTGGCGAATGGCGACTGAGCGGAGCGTAGTAAAATGACGTCACACGCGGTCACGTGACTTTACCGAGTTTTATGCAAACATTGAATGCAAATATAACTTCTTGGTATTTTCAAATAAAACAAAAGGGTGTATCTGTATACAGCTTTATTTTTGGTATATGCGAAAGCTGAATATAGTTTGTTCAGAATTAGTAACTGATCGATTCCAACAATTTTTACACCAATGTATAAAGTTGGACACCACCGACACTAAGTACAACACAGGTCATAGCGGGCATTAGGCACAAGCGCACAGCTGGGTGCGGGAGCAAAACAACCCCTCAGTCACCTGGATGGCCCGGTGACCATGTATTTTTCGGACAACCATGTAACATAACAAGCTTATAACTTTGTGATTTTACATGATACCGTTATGAAATTTAGTACATACGTTTCTTTACATAAAAATGCTACCCACGTGTATCAGGCTTCACATATGCTGGAACTGGCGTTGTATATGCTTTACTGTTTACTACAGTTTAAAGTGATTTTACATACCTACTAGTATTACCCATTTAGTTGAAACCAGGTGACGAAGAGTATTATCTAGTATGCCTAATGATGCTGAAATAGATTCTTTGCTCTTAGAAGCGGCGTTATTATTAGCCGTCACCAGAGTAAATCGCTTTACTGGAAAAACTCTAGATGTAGAAAAGTCAAACCTTGTTTCCGTGAAACTCCTTTTAATATGTATAGGTATTCTGTAAAACATGAGCTTGTAGTTGGTACAAATCGGAATAGTAAGTACAGTAAAACATTATGTCTAAGGTGATGGCCTATATAATTTGCCATAGGTAGTGGTGCGAAGAATATACAATTGCATATTATCCAATTGAACACAAGTAGTTGCCAAATACATAGTTTAACATAGTTAAAAAAGAAAGTGTTTTTGACAAAATGACATTTTCGTCTAATGAAGGAGTTAACACACAGTAAGAGGAAATCTAGCAAGTAATTAAATTACTATACAAAAAAAAAAAAAAAAAAATGCATCAACGCTATTGGCTCAATTGAAACAGTGACAATAAATAATAATATTCATGGTTAAATAAGCAAGGCAGAATATTAAAACAATATTATATTTAATAAAATATGGTTGGCAGTTGTCGATAATGTTGAGTCCTAATGCATCTTTGTTGTTGATTAAATATTTTTTATTTTGTAAAGTGATGTGGGTATCAATGGAAATGGAGAAGTGACACAAGTAATTACAGAATATTTTTATGTGGTGCTACACCAAGGGGCTCGTATACTCTATAGGTTAAAAGAAGTTCCGTTACAAAATACAACACCAAATGAGGCACGAGAGCGCACAGTGCCATGTTATGCTGTTGGGATAGCTTCATTATTGACAACTGCTAGGTTTAGACAAAGCTCTTGTTCAATTGTTAATATCTATCAATTGTGCTATGTAGGGTACCAAGAATGTGTTTGTTCTTGGTTTAAAACAAAGACTATACTACCAATAGACAGGACATAGCGAACAAAATCGTGATCCGATACTTATTACCTAGTGGTCATAAGTCGCTCAGTCTAGTATGACGCCCCTACACGTCAAGTCGTGTTTGTATCCGCTCTATGCACTAAAAGAAAATAATTTTCTGAGAAGATATGCCGAACTGCCCATTACGCTATTGCAAATCTTATGATAAAATGACTGAACCTAACTTCGGTTTATTTTTGTAAATATTTTTTGTATTTACGAATTAATTAATTAAAATTCAATAATTTTTATAAAATAGTTCTTGAACATTTGCTGATTTTGTGATAACGCCATCTATTGCTGAAAAGCTTAACCTTACCTTTATCACACACTGAGGCTCTACCACGAGCTCATAACGTGATCCATTTTACGACCTAAACCGAGCTGTTAAAGGGGTGGAGCTATATAGGGTGTATGGCTCCATCACTCTTTTTCGGTCGTACGACTGACATTTTAACATTATCATGGTAAGGCCCCTGGCCACCTACCGAGCGATAGTTAAATAATTATAAATTTTGACAAATTTAATTCGCGTGTTTGCTATTCAAAGCCAGATGGCCTCAATGAGACATAGGACGACAGTTTTTCTAAGACATTTGTTCTGATAGCCGCTCTATTATAATTATCTCTTTAAATCTCTTTGGTTTAAAGGGAGTACATACTGAGTATGTACTGTGTTCAAGGGACTACTTCTTTTTACTGAACCGACTCACTGTTCCGAAATATTTTAGTGTTCCGAAAGATTGGAACATCAGTAATGTTTTAAATTTTAATGCATCATTTGGAACAATTGGAACACTGAGACACTCTTTACTTTAAGTGACCAGCAGTCTTTTAAAAATTCAAATTATAACGTAAATGGCGTACATATAATTAATGACCTGAGCTAAAAACCTCTGCTTTAAATTATTCTCAAATCAAAATTCAATTAAATAAAACATTTAGTGTATATGACGCAACTTAACAGATCACGACTCAGTGTGTATATTTTGAGCTGTTGTTCCAAATGTTCAGTTTGTATTTTGTGAACCGATGTTTCAAATGATCCGTTTGTATCTTTTGAGCCAATGTTCCAAATAATATAATATGTTCCAATCGCAAAGATGACACACTTTTTTCACGCCTAATATTGACCTACAATAAAAGTGGTGACATGACGGCAGTGTCATGTCACTGACGTAACACTGCCGTCAAACAAACGTTTTATGAATTTTACCGAACTTGGATACTTGCCTTTTGAGATTAGTTTGAAACTTCATAACGGTTTTATCTTCTATATAAAGTTAGAAGACCAAATAAATAAGATTGACTTTGAATATAACTATCGAAATGGATTTAGTGAAAGTATATTTTCAATACCTTCTGCGTAATAAATTTTCGTACGAGATTGTAATTCGTGCAGAGACATCTGAGGACATGATCGCTAAGCTTCGTAAATAACTCTGTCTGATTTGGACTTTAGTCCTGCAGAATTTGCAATGTAATGTGAATTCTATTTAATGGCTCCCAGAGCACTTCCAAATTATATTCATGAATTACTAATTTTAGTGTACCAACTTAGAGGATAGCATTGATTGAATTATAGGAAGTAATTTTCATGGAAAATCAGACGGTGCGGCAAAAAGTAGTTGCTAAAGTCAGTAAGCCTTTTGTAGGCATTTTGATTTCTTTTTAGAGATTTGTCTTATCAGGGGGATGTACCTAAATATCTGTAAATATTGAGTATTTTAGGTATGGTAAAGAGTTATTGTGGATAAATATAATACAATAACTCCCAATTTGTTCACTAGGGACATGGAGGGATACAATGATTTATTTATTTGAAATAAAATGGTAACATCCAAATGATGTCTCACTGTAATTTGTTAATGTCTATGAATATTTTGATTACCAGAGGTTATTTTTACGGAAGTGTACCTGACTTCCCACATCTAAAATGATGTTAACGAAATAAGTGATTAACGTAAAACCTATTATTCTTACATTAAGAGAAAGTAGTCTAGACTGAATTTGCCTTGAGTATCTTAAAAGTGATGGTATTTACAGCGTACCTACTGGTAATTAATAGTTGGTAATTTTAATGAATGAAATAAAATAGACGAAACAATTTCATAGTTCGTGATCTCGCATTTTGATGAGTTATTGTATTGAAATTTGGAGTTTCAATAAAAACTAATCAGAGCCAAAAGAGTAAATTAAATATATACCCTCACGTTTTAGTCGGGTCAGTGATTACAACTGATATCAAATGTAAACAAACGGTCATTGTTGGTCAATGATTCACAAATAACGGGTGAAATTTTGTGGTTGAGGTAAATCATTGATGTTATTGTGACATGCACTTGAAACTTATCATGTACCTGGCCTGAGTGGCCATATCAAAATCAAAGGGTATTTACAGAAACTATTGAGGGATCTGTTTAGGACCATTGAGGGATCTGTTCAGGGCCATTGAGAGGCCTGTTCAGGACCATTGAGAGGCCTGTTCAGGACCATTGAGAGGCCTGTTCAGGACCATTGAGAGGCCTGTTCAGGACCATTGAGAGGCCTGTTCAGGACCATTGAGAGGCCTGTTTGGGACCATTGAGGGATCTGTTCAGGACCATTAGGGATCTGTTCAGGGCCATTGAGAGGCCTGTTCAGGACCATTGCGAGGCCTGTTCAGGACCATTGAGAGGACTGTTCAGGACCATTGAGAGGCCTGTAGAGGCCTGTTCAGGACCATTGAGGGGCCTATTCAGGATAAGCCAATTGGCTTTGTCAGGCAATTGTTTATTTACTAATGTTTGTTTTTCATTACAGGCAGGACATTTGAGGGACCTGTCTGTTTATATTAGAGGCAGGACATTTGAGAGGCCTGTTTTTCTTCAGAGGCAGGACATTTGAGGGGCCTGTTTGTTTTTCATTAGAGGCAAGACATTTGAGGGGCCTGTACGTTTGTCATTACATGATAGCGACAAGAAATAAGTAACATAGATTTGTAACTTGACTTCTTGACATTTCAAAAGTGCCTGTAAATTGTTTATTTGAAATAAAATGCTTTGAATCTTTGAATCAGTAGAGGCAGGACATTTTAGAGACCTGTTTTTGAATGACTGTATAAAGAATAAGATAATGATTTGTAAGAATAATAATAATATATATTTATTGAGCAACAAAGTAAAATTATGTATACACAATTGCTTATAAGCTACTTTTACATAACAACTAAATAATGCAATCAATTGTGTCTAAATAGTAATTGGTAAATTGATAATTATGTTTAGTCTCGTTCCTAGGTACAGCAACCAGTGTATGAATAATCTAAAGTTTTATTCGCTACTGTAATAGATATCTGTTTGCTTTATTGCTGTTATTCTTTTTTTCTTCTCTCATTATTTTGTGTATAAAACCAATTTCTTTATTCTTTCACATACGAGGTCGTATTTGTAATACGGATGGCCGACTGTTAGCGATTTTTATGATTAGTTACATACACTATGATTGTTTTCTGTATTGGCAACATTAAAATGTATTTATTTTGCACTGACAACTGGAACGTTATGCGATTTGACAGCTCAGCGCTATGACAGTTGACAAGGTTATAAAATAACGCGCTGCGCTGTCCTGACACATTCCATTCCGGTTTTCGGGGTAAGCAACATCTCAGAGTAAGTGCTACTATATAATTATTTAGGTATTGATTTATGATATTTGTAATGATTGTGTGCTGTCAAGGCAAAAGTATAGAGGGTGTGTTACCCGTCTTGGTCGTTTTATTTAAAACCTTCCCGCTACACTATATCTAGGTACACTAAATAAGTTTCTTATGCAATCTTTCTCTAAAGTTAACACATTAGCTAACAAGTGTGAGTAACATCTCCTCAGTTGTATAAATGTTGTGATTATGTTTTGAGGTTAGAATACCGTTACGCGTGTTCACTTGAATTTATGTAAAGTAGTTGATTAAATATATATTGGCAGTTATTCAGTGTTTCTCTGTAGATTTACTTACACTTTTAGTTTAACAAATAATAGACACATGCGTCATCATTGTCGTCAACAACTGATTGTAGTTCATAATTTCATCGGTCAAATTAGAGTCATGTTGACCTAGCGGTTTAGCATGTGCAGATAGATGCGTAAATCAATGAGCCATGAGTTCAAATCTCACGTAGTACTCACACTTTTTGTAAGTTTTTTTGTAAATCTTTTTGTAAGTAACAAAAGAAGTTGGAAGGAATATTAAATCAAAGCTGTGGATATTTATTTGTAATATAATATTCAAGTGGGTAGTTACTCAGCAAAATGAAAAAAATGCAGGTAAACAGTTGACAAAAGGCACTATTAAAAAATAATATGTTTATTTCTTACAATTTCTTAATCAAATTTAACAATCACCGTTTATTAATCACCGAATAAGATTATAATATTATATATAATTTCTAATTGAGGCCATAGCTTAAGTATTCGTTTCCAAAATTGGAAAGAGGTTTGAAGCTTATGTAACCTTAACAAAAACAAACAAAATACCAGATAATTTTATCACAAAGGTCAAAAGGATTAAAAATGTAGGCTAAAAACTATAAAATTGCACAACAACACATCAAGTGTTCATAACTTTTTTAAGTTGTTTTAAATACGGATATTAAGTTAAACACACATAACAAGGTCTCCAGTTAATACAGAAAATAAGTATATTTATAGCATAGTGGTTCGTCGACCGACGTCCGTTTTCTTCGTACTCCCTTATCATGGTTTGATGCTGCAACATGTTTATTAGTTTTAGTCTGCCAGCTCTTTGATGGTGTTTCAAAGATACAATGCATATTTACTCATTTTCGTAAAATAAGTAGACAATACACCTGGTTAAAAATAAAATTGAACGAAAGGCGCTGGAACGATATAATCGAAATTAACTTAGCGAACAACCAATTGAGCTTAGTCATAACTCTTTGGTCTAAGTATTATTTATACTACCTACTAGTTATTTTTTATAAGTAAATCCATATTCAACCTACCCTCTCAAGTTTGAAAACTAACACATAGATAATCAAATATTTATAAATTGATACTTATTCAATTTTAATATCTTCATCTCTTTAAAAGAAATTATAAATTATTTCAATGTTTGAAGAAACAAAAAGAAAGTACAAAAATAAGCATTAATTAAGCATTAATCATTTGAAGCACAGCGGCGCCATCTATTAACAGTATAATGTAATGTTGTCGATAGCAACCAAAGACTACTATAGTATGACTGGCTATAGACAGGCAACTCGGCCATATTTTTTAGTATTGGCTCAGCGACATCTAGTTTTTAGATAAGGGAACTATTTACCCGACTGCGCGACGCAAAGGAGGGTAATGTGTTTATAAATGTATAGCTAGGTATATACAGCTGCTGTACTGTCCAATCCTATAGGATATTATTGTATATTGTTTGAGATTAGGGTGTACACTATATACTAAATGCTTACGTACTACGTAAACGAAAAAAAAAACTACAGAATTGTATATTATGCCATTTTATTTTACAATAAAATTTCACACATTTACATCATTTCATCACACATTTACAATAAAATTTTGTGTTTGCCTTTTTCATCCTTTATGACTTAAGTAGTGCCGATTAGCTTTTTCTTTCATTGGATCGTTAACATCCCAAAAGGTAATTTTGCCAGTGAGAACATTTTTAACATCTTTGCACCAGTTATTAATAAAAAACATTGTGCTTTTATTTAATAAATAATTTCTCAAATTATCAGCGTGATCTGCACAACTGATAAACGATAAATTTACATTTATATTTACTATGAGTTTAATATATGCAGAAATATTTTTTTTAGTGCAGTGCTCCTTTAGAATTTCTATACATATATTTTCCACTTGGGCAAAGAAATCAAATAATGCTCTTGTAGGATAACACAACCACTTTTTGTTGCCGAATTCTTTTTTTTAATATAATCATGGAAACTTTGTGATTCTTCTGCTTCCATGGAATTCCTGCAGGTCACACAATTTTTATAAATTTTTTTTTGGCAAGTTGTGCTATCCACCCGCTGCAATACCCTATAGCTGCGCTTCTTTCAAGAAGCATTGGAGTTTGGCTCAGTATTAGCTGGTCAGTATCTACCATTGACATATCTAAATGATCACTGTCAATTTCATTTTCACATTCTGTTGGGTGTGTATTTACTGGATTTTTTTAAAAATATTTCAGGGATTGTAGACAAACTCCATCGTCTTTCTCACAATTTGACCCAACTGAATGTGAAGACGAAATATTATTTATTAACAGTGTTTTGAAGGCGCCTTCAAATGCATATGTTGTAGGCATTATGTTGCTACAGCCATGAGCTCTAATTGCCCCAAAAAAGTTTTCCAATGCGTCTTGATTGAAATTGCGCAGCAATAAGGAGTTAATTCCTTTGGAATTTAAATACGCTACAATTAATTTAAAACCTTCTATGGTTTTGATCCAACTTGACAATGAAGGCACTACTCCTTGGTTATTGGGCATTACAAAATTTCATTGATTTCAGAATTGGTATACTTTTATTCCACAATTGGTGATGAGGCGAGCTTGGGGTCACTGCAGTTCTATAAATTTTTCCTCCTCTTACCGCGCTAAAACTGCCGTTGACGCTGTCGAATAAGTGATCAAAAAAGATGAGAAGATCTGCTGTGTCCATGCTGTCTTTTTCGAGAACTCCACATCCTGTAAATGAGAAAAATATAATTTTAACGGGGTCATTATTTGTCTAATTTAGTCAATATCTTCTGAACTATTTTATTTTAAGAACAATATATTTCTGCAATTGTTAAAATAACCCTTTGATTCAATAAGTCATATATTATGACATGTTATACAGTTAAAAAACATTTTTATTACTGACTAGCTTTTGCCCGCGGCTTCGCTCGCGTTAAATGGGGTTAGAAAGAGACAAAAGTACCCTATTTCACTCTCCATCCCTTCAACTATCTCCACTTAAAAAATCACGTCAATTCGTTGCTCCGTTTTGCCGTGAAAGACGGACAAACAGACACACACACTTTCCCATTTATAATATTAGTATGGATTTAAAACCTCAAAGTGAACCAATTTCCTATTTGTGTGACGCATCATATTGTCACTGAAATACGTTTTAGATATCAACTGAATTGGTTAAATTAAGAAAAAAATGGATATAAAGACAGACAACAAAATGATCCTATAAGAGCTTTTTCATACAGAGGTTCAAACCCCTAAAATTAACTTTGAAATATTAATAATTAATTATTAATAAATAAACTGCTTACCTGCCATAAATCCAAGAGCTACTCCAACTGATTGGCTGAACACCTGGGTGCAATGTTTAACCCTCATTTTTGGGTTAAGTGCAGGCAACACATGATTTGCTGTTAGTTTCGGTACTAACTTTACACCTTTATAACCGGGGCACCTGTTATATAGGTTTACAATGTGGTCCCATTTTGCAATGCATTCTTTGCCTTTAATAGTAAATTTCAGATTTTTAGAAATTAAATTATTTCTAATCCCCTTTATTAGGTGAGGTGGATCATATATTGGAAAAATCTGTTCCTTATTCACTAAGAAAAAACCATCTTTACATTCTTGTCCATTGCGAAAAAATGTTTCTCGCGTTTCTCTAAGCAATGCATTTATAGCTGCCACATTTGAGGTGCCTTGGTCACATACCGTTGCCATGACTTTCAGCCCTATTTCTTGCACTTTTTTTATTACGGTCTGTATTTGTTTTTTTAACTCCATTCTTTTGGTGCTTCCTGTGCAATAGTAAAAAGCCAAAGGCTGTTTGTATTTTTTTACAATGCCTCTTATCATGAAGACTAAAACATGATCACAATATTCTTTTTCCGTTACACAGCCATTGTTAACGAATCCTGATATTTCATCATTTCGTTTATCATATGAAATGCCCGCTCCAATTGCCATCTCATCAAATGCTAAACAGCAGTATTTATAATTATCAGGCATTTTACTGACTCGAGTTTTTAAATTATCAAATATTATGTCATTGATTCCACATTTTAGATTTACCTTGTGCAGTAAATCTTGCAAAGTTCTTCTGCTTGGTAAAACGCATATTCTGCTTAGTAGGCGATATGCTTTAGGAGATGGCTTATATAAGGACAATGCCAAAATTTTTTCATCCAGACTGAATCGCGTTCCTTTCTTTTTCTTGCCACTTTGAGAGGCTTGCATTTGGCAAAATAACTTTCTAGTATGTGGCATATTCTTGCAGACAATATTGAATGCAGTAGTTTTTGTAATTTTTTTGGCCATCATGTATTTTGTCTTAAATTTCTTCTTGTCACTTTCGCATTTTTGGAATTGCTTTAAGACAGATCTAAATTCCTTATGTTGCATCAAAGTTACACGAGAACCTGAAAAATACATTTATCTGTTATTCCAGTATATATATATTTTTGGTTTAAGAGACCTAGATGCCTTGACCTCCATTACTATTACGCTTTAGTCTTATTATGCAACTAGCTTTTGCCCGCAGTTTCGCCTTTAGCCTTCAGGAATAAAGCAGCTTTCTATTGGTGAAAAAATTTTTGCTATCGGACCAGTACTTCCAGAGATTACCTCCAACAAACAAAACTATAAACTTTACCTCTTTATTATATTAGTGTAGATTTAATCATCATATCAGCCGAAAGACGTCTACAGTGGGACAAAGGTCTCCCCCAAGCGTCGCCACAACGACTGGTCCTACAATGCAATTAAATAATTCAGTGTTTTGCCGGGGCTGCGGGTTGTTCGAAAGAGATACCGTGGCCCCATACACAAAGGGCTAAGAAGGAACATGGGTGGTTTTTAGTCAGTAGAAGTCAGACCCCAATCCCTCTCGTTCCGCCTAGAGCGGGAGGAGTCATTCGATGAACTTTCACCCTCCAAAAATAAAAACTGTTTTAAATGTTAAATTATTTAGAACAGTACATACTTTTTGATTTAGTTGCCTCTATTTTCCTCTTTCTGCATTGACTTTGGACAGGTTGTATAAGTCCTGTAAATTAAATATTAAGTTATTGTCAAATTGTTTATTATGTAAACATGTTTATATAGTATTGAAACAATCTATTATAATAATCAAAATCAATTTATATTATAAAATTTCATACAATTGCCAATATTATGTATTATCATTATTTACGATTAGCTTTTGCCCGCGGCTTCGCTCCCGCTCTTCCCTACTCCACCCTACTATACCCTACTCTACTCTACCTTACTCTACTCTACCCTACACTAGCCAAATTTTCATTTTTTTTCCCATAAGAACATTCTCCTCACAATAACAAACAACAAAAAAGAATTAGCGAAATCGGTCCAGCTGGTCACGCGTGATGACCAAAGGAAATAGGGATTCATTTTTATATATATAGATATCACAATTCTATGTTAATTAATGTAAGTGTACCATTTTAATTAACTATAAATATAAATAAAATAATAATGATTGGAACTTGATTATGATAGTAGAGATTAACTCCTACGAACCTGAAATCAAATTGTTTGACTGTGTCGCATTAGATGTGGAAGCTAGAGGCGGCTTGCTGATCATAGCCTCAACGTGTGGTGAAGCATGGGCTGGTTTACTGTTTGTAGTTTCAGTATTTGATGTTGAAGCTAAGGTTGATGTGCTTAAAGCTTCAATGGATTCTACTCCTGAAAAATAATAAAATAATTTTATTCAGTTGAGGTTGAAATAGGTAAGCCTGCACCACCTTTGCACATACATTGCGTGAAATATGAATAAATAAATTTTGTAAAGAAGACATGTTTTTTTTTTTTATTGAATAAAGATAAGAAACCTGAACCAAGATTCTTTGATATTGCAATACAAAGTTTGAGATTTAAATGAGTATTCATGGAGTTTCTTGCTTGTTGGTCTCCATGACCAATTATAGAAGTTAAACCAGCCAAGTGCAAGTCGGACTCGGACACAAAAGAATCCATACATAACTATAAAAACTCAAAAAAATCGCGATTGTTGTATGGGGAGCTCCTTTAAATATTTTTTTAGTATTTATAATTATAGCAGCAACAAATACATCTGTGAAAATTTTTACAGTTCATGAGATTACAGCCTGGTGACAGATGGACAGCGGAGTCTTAGTAATAGGGTCCCATTTCACCCTTTGGGTATGGAACCCTAAAAAGAAAAAAAGACTAATTGTACATATTTTTTTTTACATAATTATTTAGATACATACCTGATGTGTCAAAACCAGATTTTTGTAACTGACTTCTTCGGGATGTATCAGATGATACAACCATTGCTTCACCAAGTGATTGAGCTTGCAGATCTAGAATAATATACAATATTGCATGTATTATAATAATCAAAATCAATTTATATTATAAAATTTCATACAATTGCCAATATTATGTATTATCATTATTTACGATTAGCTTTTGCCCGCGGCTTCACTCCCGCTCTTCCCTACTCCACCCTACTATACCCTACCTTACCCTACCCAACACTACCCTACTCTACTCTACCCTACACTACCCAAATTTTCATTTTTTTTTTCCATAAGAACCTTCTCCTCACAATAACAAACAACAAAAAAGAATTAGCGAAATCGATCCAGCTGGTCACGCGTGATGACCAAAGGAAATAGGGATTCATTTTTATTATATATATAGATATCACAATTCTATGTTAATTAATGTAAGTGTACCATTTTAATTAACTATAAATATTAATGAGACGCGTATTTTATTTGTCAGCAGAAAAATACATTTAAAAATAGTATTAAATGTTTATTTGATATTTGGATAATTATAATAGTTATATCAACAACCAAATCTGTTGTACTTACATTGGGAAAACAATCCATGTAACATAGTACTTAAAATACACCACCTGCCAGCTCTCACTAGTTTTTCTACTCACTACAAGAAGTACTGCAAGATAATATCCTACATTATGTCTACCCTGGATGATATCCAATCCGCGCAGAAGAACCTGGAGGAGTGCTTCATTAAGAAGATGGACGAGCTTGAGGCGCAAATTCAATGTGCAGGACCTGCCAAGGACACAGTTGCCAAGATTCGAGAAGAGTTCCGCTCATTCAGGGAACTAATGTTTGGTATGCTGGGTCTCCAGCGGAAACAGATCACGGAGTGTTCCAGAGTTGTTGATGGGTTGGAAACACGTACCCGACGCAAAGCTCTCATCATCACCGGATATGCTGAAGCAGACAAGGAGGATTGTAAGACTCTTGTGTTGGACTTGCTTCACAATAAACTGGCACTGCGTGACATCACCGCTTCATCAATCAAGGTATGTCATAGACTGGGGACGTCAAGCAGAGGACCCACACGCAGCCGGCCCATATTGGTAAGATTCTCTATTGTTGAGCATAAGTCTGCTGTCTGGAAAGCGAAGTCCAAATTGAAGGGCTCGAATATCACCGTCAAAGAGTTCTTGACCAGGGTTAGGCAGACCGTGTTTAGCAGGGCGCGGTTGCACTTTGGTATGTCGGCATGCTGGACCCAGGACGGGGTTATCATCATCAGAACCCCCGATGGAACACGGCATAAGATTACTTCCTTGGAAGAACTCAATCCCTTGCTGATTAAATACCCGAAGAAGTCTGGGGAGTCATCTACAGGGGGCAACATTGGAGTGCGTGCAAAGTGAAACAAAGTTTCTACTAACAAAGTTCACTACTTTTTAACACATTTTCACATGCTTATTTGTGCTTGGGGCCTCATTGTTCATGTATTTATTACGCCAGTTGTATTACTCGTGTACCCGATTATTATCCAATTTCACTTTAACATTTTTACACATTTTGGTGGTATTTAAAAATACTGTATTTTGTTTTGTGTTCGTAATTATTTATGTCTTGTCATTATTTGTCAATGTCATCTGTCAATTCTGTGTATCATTATGCCTGGCCCCGCGTTCCGAGTTACGATGTCGTCGCGTCGCTGTTAGCGCGTCAACAAGTCGCATAAATTCTAATGATTCGTAACGACCAATAACGACAGTAGACAGTTAGTAGACATCGTGTTTCGGAACGTGCTGTGTTAGTTTTTTGGTTCATAAAAGCTTCTTTTTTTTTACGTTTTGTTTTTGCTAATGTGCCTTTTTATGTATCGTCTTGTTCGCTTTTGTTGTATGCTTTTGTTTGTAATACTTATTTTTGTTTAAATTAATATTTCTGTATTGTACTGATACTGGTACTGCTGGTGGGTGGTGAATAGACAGTGGTGTTGCACCATAAGGCTAATATTTAGCCATTATTAATTTCTATAGTAATTTATTTTATTTTTATTGTATTTATGATATCAGATGATGATTCTTTTTACTCCGCTAGTGAATCCTTCAACTCATCTGCTAATGCATCCTTGACTGACACTCTTGGTGACTTGGTGCGTCGGAGATTTAGTCAACAGATTGGTCATTCGTTTAATGTCTGTCATATCAATGCTCAGAGTGTACCTAGTCATTATAGCGATCTGTTTGACACCTTTTCTGATGCCAATGTACACGCCGTCCTGGTTTCTGAGAGTTGGCTCAAACCTCATCTTCTCTCTACCACTTACCCTCTGCCCGGTTTCATTCTTATCCGCAATGATAGAATTGGAAAGGGTGGAGGGGGTGTAGCTATCTATCTTCGTAGTGATTTTCCGTACAAAATAATTGCCTCTTCTCCTTCAAATTATTCCGCTTCTGTTGAGTATCTCTTTTTGGAGGTGTACGTCAAAGGTGTCAAGACCTTGCTCGCCGTCGTCTACTGTCCGCCGACCGTTGACTACTTTTCTGACCTTGAACTGGCATTGGAATCTGTGGGGTCGGAGTATGCACACTGTATCATCATGGGCGATTTTAACACAGACCTTACCCATCCAACTCCTCGTTCCCGTAAACTCCTGCATATCATCGAGTCCGCTAGTCTCCATGTTCTTCCACTGCAACCTACTCATTTCAATATCTCAGGTGAAGACACGTGGCTTGACTTAATTCTGACTTCCACTCCCTCCCTTGCTTTTTCTCACGGCCAGTTCCCAGCACCTGGTTTTTCCCATCATGACCTAATTTTCCTCTCATATACCCTAAAACCACCTAAACTTCCTCCTAAGGTCTTGCACATGCGTTGTTTTGCTCGCATGGATGTTGAGAAACTTCGCCAGGATGCGTCGCAACTCGATTGGGAACACCTTGCAATGGCAACATCTGTTGACGATAAGCTGCATATTTTTAATCAGACGGTCCTTGCACTCTATGATAGACACGCTCCTGTCAAGAGGGTGAAGCTTAGGCGTCCACCCGCCCCTTGGATGACGACAGGAATTCGTATGGCGATGAGGCGCAGGGATCGTGCCTTTCGAAAATTTAAAAAGGATCGCAGTGTCGAAAATAGAGAACTTTTCAGGACTGCAAGAAATCGGTGTAATCAGATGATACGCAATGCTAAACGCCGCCATATTCTCGAAAACATATCTTCTTCTTCTCCTGCTGATATTTGGAAATTCCTCGGAACTCTCGGTATCGGCAGACCACGTCATGTGGATTTTCCTAAGACAATCGCCCTTAATGATATCAACCGTCACTTCACTACCACCTGTCATTTGGATTCGCAAATGCTGTCTCAGACGGTTGATTTCATTACTAGCCTACCAGGTCCTATCATTGAACCGTTCCATTTTTTCCCGGCCACCTTGGACGAAATCAAAAAGATCATCCTATCCATAAAGTCCAAGGCTGTGGGCTGTGACGACATCAGTCGTTATATGATTACCTTAATCCTTGACTTTCTTCTTCCTCCGATAACCCACATAATTAATTTTTCCCTTGATTCCGGTCAATTCCCATCCCTGTGGCGTATGGCTTACGTGCGACCACTTCCTAAAATCTCTAATCCCTCCCTACCTAACCATTTTCGCCCAATTTCTATTCTTCCTTTCCTGTCCAAAGTACTTGAGGCCTGCGTTCATAAACAGTTTTCAGGATTTGTTTACCGTAACAACCTTGCTAACTCATTTCAATCCGGATTCAGGCCTGGCCATAGTACCTCCTCTGCTCTCCTTAAAGTGACTGGTGACATTAGAGAAGCCATGGAGGATACCAAGGTTACTGTTTTGGTTTTAATTGATTTCTCAAATGCCTTTAATGCTGTCAGTCACGATATTCTTCTATCTGTCCTTTCCCATCTTATGGTTTCGTCTGAGGCGCTGGAATGGTTCTCTTCTTATCTTCGGGGACGTCAGCAGTCGGTTCGCGTTGACGACAATTCGTCGAGTTGGCGTGATTTAGATTCTGGTGTCCCACAGGGCGGTATTCTTTCTCCGTTGCTATTCTCCATCTTCATAAATTTTATAACTCTCTGTCTTCGGTGTTCGTATCATCTATATGCCGATGACTTACAATTATATGCAGCTGCGCGGGTAGAGAGTTTGTCAGACGCTATAGAGGACGTAAACCGGGATTTGGATGCTATCAAGGATTGGTCTGATAGGTTTGGGGTGTCCGTAAACCCCTCAAAGTGTCAGGCCATTATTATTGGTAGCTCGCGCATGATGGGTAAAGTGGTGGTTAACTCTCTTCCTCCAATTGTTTTTAATGGTGCCGTCATCCCCATCAGTCCCAGCGTTAAAGATCTCGGTTTGCATCTTGACTCGACGCTTGGCTGGCAAAGTCAAGTTTCAAGTGTCTGCCAAAGAGTCAACGGGACTTTGCGGTATCTGTATCGTCTGAGGAACTTTTTGCCTGCGAAAACAAAGACAATGCTTGTGCAGACTTTAATTTTTCCTGTAATCGACTATGGTGACGTGTGCTACTTTGACCTGAATGCGGTGTTGCTAGACAAGCTTGACAGGCTCCTCAACAACTGCATCCGGTTTGTATTTAACTTAAGAAAATATGACCATATTTCTAGTTATAGATCCGAGCTCAAATGGTTGCCCATTCGCCAGAGAAGAGGTTTGCGCGCACTGACTACACTTTTCTCTCTGCTCAACTCTCCCACCCCTCCTTCTTATCTCATATCACACTTTCAATATCTATCTTCTTCCCATGCTAAGAATCTACGTTCTTCTAACAATCTTCTACTGCTTTGTCCTTCTCATACTTCTGACTTTGTTCATTCTTCCTTTCATATACAGTCCATACTTCTGTGGAATGCGCTTCCTCTTGATATCAGGACGGCCACCAGTCAATATGCATTTAAGCGGAAATTGCGGCTTTATTTTCTATACAAATAGCGGAGTAGTCTCAAAAATCCTTTCATTATTCCTTATATAAATAATATATATTTTTGCATATATATATGTAGGTTTATATTATATTAAATATTTGTGTATGTTTATTTTATGTATTTATACATTTGATCCCTTGTTTTCGTATTATTCTTTTCTTTTTTTTTTATGCACCTACCATGTTTTCTCTTCACTACCCTTGGTTGACTGGTAGAGAATGCCTAAGGCATTAAGTCCGCCTTTGTACCTTTATGTTGCATGAAGTTTTAATAATAATAAATAAAAAAATAAAAAATATAAATAAAATAATAATGATTGGAACTTGATTATGATAGTAGAGATTAACTCCTACGAACCTGAAATCAAATTGTTTGACTGTGTCGCATTAGATATGGAAGCTAGAGGCGGCTTGCTGATCATAGCCTCAACGTGCGGTGAAGCATGGGCTGGTTTACTGTTTGTAGTTTCAGTATTTGATGTTGAAGCTAAGGTTGATGTGCTTTAAGCTTCAATGGATTCTACTCCTGAAAAATAATAAAATAACTTTATTCAGTTGAGGTTGAAATAGGTAAGCCTGCACCACCTTTGCACATACATTGTGTAAAATATGAATAAATAAATTTTGTAAAGAAGACATTCACACAAACATAGACTATTGATTGTTTTTTTTTTTATTGAATAAAGATAAGAAACCTGAACCAAGATTCTTTGATATTGCAATACAAAGTTTGAGATTTAAATGAGTATTCATGGAGTTTGCTTTTTGGTCTCCATGACCAATTATAAAAGTTAAAAACCAGCCAAGTGCAAGTCGGACTCGGACACAAAAGATCCATACTTAAGAGCCCGGCGTAAGCCGCTTGCAACTGCAAGTTGACGCGTATCGCGGAATATAGCTATCTCTGTTTGACAAAAACAAGTGAGCGACTGACGCAGTGCGCAGCTGTGTGTGTATGTGAGCGTATTGCAACATTGTTAGTAAAATTAGGTATGTTCATTATTTGCTTTATTTTTGCCGAATACTTTAGGGAATCGTTAGTGAATGTACAGACTAGTAATGCGTTTTTTGGAAATTTCATTACCGTGCCGATATCTCAACATATTAGGATAACTAGCACACACTAACAAATCAGAAAATCTTATGGGGCCGAGTGCTTTTTTTTATAAGTGGGAAGTCAGTCAATGAGTTCAGTCAATGAATCAGGCCATCGGCGGCAAGGCAACGAACTCTCGCGCCGGTCCCTGGTGTACCAGACCGGCCGGTCCTGGTGACCTGTAGGTCATGGTTGGGATTGTCATCTCCTTCTGCGAAACAGTAATACTAGCGAAGGAGGCAGCCACACGCACGCTGGAACGGCCCGCACGCCCCAGCCGCCGGAATCACGACCCTAAATTCCAGCCAATGTGGGCGTGGGCTTGCGGACGGCGAGCAATGGGCAGCTCGCCGTCCGGCCGTTCAGACCGAGCCCGAGTCTTCGACGGCGCGTAATGTTCCACGTGCGCCTCAAGGAGATGTCAGCAAAACCGTAGGGGCCCAGCAGGGTCGAAGCCTACTGGGGTTGGGCACGCCAAAAATATGACGGTAAGTCCCCTCTTTGAGGCGTGGTTGGAAATACCTCAAGGCGTCCTCACCTTCCGCATGACGCAGGTTCTCACCGAACACGGTAAGTTCGGGAAGTTCCTGCACCGGATTCGTGCGGGAGCGACGTCCGGGTGTCGCCACTGTTTGGACCGCCCGGAGGACACGGTGGAGCACACGGTGGAGGTGTGCCCCGCTTGTGCAGAGCAACGACGTGTCCTCGTGGGAGCAACTGGCGGCGGCGATCTCTCGCGCCGGGCCTTGGTACAGGCCATGGTCCGGAGCGAGGAGGAGTGGCAGGCAGTTGCCTCCTTCTGCGAAGCAGTAATGCTATCAAAGGAGGCGGCCGATAGCGTGAGGCAACTGCAACGGTCCTCACGCCCCAACCGCCGCGCCGCCGGGATTCTGATCCCGATTTCCGGCCACCGAAGGTGCGGGCATGCGGACGGCGAGCAATGGGTAGCCCGCCGTCCGACCGTCCGGTAACCGTCCGGACCGAGCCCAAGTCGTCGACGGCACGTATTGTTCCACGCGCGCCTCAGGGAGATGTCAGCAAATCGTAGGGGCCCAGCAGGGTCGAAGCCTACTGGGGCCAAGGGTAGTGTGAAAGCGAAATCAGGCGAAGGCAAAGAAGGAATAGGAATGGGCTTTTAGTGAGTAAAAGTCTGACACTATCTCTCGCTCCGCCCAAGAGCGCGATTTGTCATTAGATAATTTTCTCACCTTAAAAAATAAAAAAGCCTACTAGGTTCGCTTCTGAAAGGAAAACCTGGGGCCCTGGAACGCAAGACAAAAAGGGAATATAGGAGTCGATTTTAGTAAGTAAAAGTCCGACACGCTCTTTCGCTCCGCCCAAGAGCGCGAGAAAACATTGGATGATTTCTCACCCAAAAAAAGTACCTAAGTAAGCATTTGAAGTTTAGTAAAAGGAATACATATATTTATTAGTTTTGATGTTCATAAGCATATAAATAATTTGCATGGTCCGGAGCGAGGAAGAGTGGCAGGCGGTCGCCACTTTTAATCAGTAAAAGTCTGACACTATATTCCGCTCCACCCAAAAGCGAGATTTGTCATTAGATGATTTTCCCACCTAAAAAAAAAACCTTCCGCATGGCGCAGGTTCTCACCGAACACAGTAAGTTCGGGAAGTTCCTGCACCGGATTCGTGCAGAAGCGACGCCCGGGTGTCGCCACTGTGTGGACTGCCCGGAGGATACGGTAGAGCACACGGTGGAGGTGTGCCCCGCTTGGGCAGAGCAACGCCGTGACCTTGTAGGGGCGATGCGGCGGCGATTTCTCGCGCCGGGCCTTGGTACAAGCCATGGTCCGGAGCGAGGAGGAGTGGCAGGCGGTCGCCACTTTCTGCGAAGCAGTAATGCTAGAAAAGGAGGCGGCCATCGCGTGAGGCAACGGCCTTCACGCCCCAGCCGCCGCCGGGATTCCGATCCCATTTCCGGCCACCGTATGCGCGGGCTTGCGGACGGCGAGCAGTGGGTAGCTTGCCGTCCGACCGTCCGGTACCCGTCCGGACCGAGCCCAAGTCGTCGACGGCGCGTATCGTTCCACGCGCGCCTTAGGGAGATGTCAGCAAATCGTAGGGGCCCAGCAGGGTCGAAGCCTACTGGGGCCAAGGGTAGTGTGAAAGCGAAATCAGGCGAAGGCAAAGAAGGAATAGGAATGGGCTTTTAGTGAGTAAAAGTCTGACACTATCTCTCGCTCCGCCCAAGAGCGCGATTTGTCATTAGATAATTTTCTCACCTTAAAAAATAAAAAAGCCTACTAGGTTCGCTTCTGAAAGGAAAACCTGGGGCCCTGGAACGCAAGACAAAAAGGGAATATAGGAGTCGATTTTAGTAAGTAAAAGTCCGACACGCTCTTTCGCTCCGCCCAAGAGCGCGAGAAAACATTGGATGATTTCTCACCCAAAAAAAGTACCTAAGCATTTGAAGTTTAGTAAAAGGAATACATATATTTATTAGTTTTGATGTTCATAAGCATATAAATAATTTGCATGGTCCGGAGCGAGGAAGAGTGGCAGGCGGTCGCCACTTTCTGCGAAGCAGTAATGCTAGAAAAGGAGGCGGCCATCGCGTGAGGCAACGGCCTACACGCCCCAGCCGCCGCCGGGATTCCGATCCCATTTCCGGCCACCGTAAGCGCAGGCTTGCGGACGGCGAGCAGTGGGTAGCTTGCCGTCCGACCGTCTGGTACCCGTCCGGACCCAGCCCAAGTCGTCGACGGCGCGTATCGTTCCACGCGCTCCTTAGAGAGATGTCAGCAAATCGTAGGGGCCCAGCAGGGTCGAAGCCTACTGGGGCCAAGGGTAGTGTGAAAGCGAAATCCGGGGCCCTGAGACGAAGGCAAAGAAGGAATAGGAGTGGGTTTTTAGTGAGTAAAAGTCTGACACTATCTCCCGCTCCGCCCAAGAGCGCGATTTGTCATTAGATGATTTTTCCACCTTAAAAAATAAAAAAGCCTACTAGGTTCGCTTCTGAAAGGAAAACCTGGGGCCCTGGAACGCAAGACAAAAAGGGAATATAGGAGTCGATTTTAGTAAGTAAAAGTCTGTCACGCTCTTTCACTCCGCCCAAGAGCGCGAGAAATCATTGGATGATTTCTCACCCAAAAAAAGTACCTAAGCATTTGAAGTTTAGTAAAAGGAATTATATATTTATTAGTTTTGATGTTCATAAGCATATAAATAACTAGCTGTGCCCCGCGGTTTCACCCGCGTTTTTCTCGTTTCCGTGGAAATACCGAGATAAATATAGCCTCCCTCAATAAATGGACTATTGAATATTTAAACAGTTTTCATATCAGATCAGTATTTCCCGAGATTGCCGCGTTCATAACAAACAACCAAATTTTCAGCTTTATAATATTAAGAAAAATATAGATTAAGTTAAATTGTACAAGTCGCAGGCAATAGCTGTCTATCTGTTCGACATTCAGCCAGACACCTAGGAATGACGACTATAGCCGGGGTGTCCGTCCACTTTAAACCGGGTTAAAATATTATTTTAAAGTACTTCTGAGTAAATTATATTTTTCCTTTTATTTTCTTGTGGCAGAAGAATATATTGATTGTTTCCGCAAACTGATCTTGACAACGCGACATATAGTTGGCCGTGCGAAAAACAGTTTTGCCGTAAATCTAATCCTACATATTTAAATGTTTGCCCCTGTGATTTATTTATCGTTACGGCAAAAGATAATTTAATTGGGAATTGGACTCTTTTAAAATGAAAAGGCAAATCATTTGGAATCATTGGGATCCGAGGTATAAGTACTGTTTGACCAACCGCTGGACCAGTCAAAACTGTTGCAACGATCACGTTATTGCGAAGAAATTTAACCTGAAGTCGAGTCCCGTTACATAAATTTGGTGGCTTAAGATTTCTAAGTAAAATAATTGGGGCACCAATTTTTAACTTGAGAGAATGTGGGGGGAGGCCACTCGGGTTTAAAGAATTAAGAAATTCCTGTGGATAATGGACTGAATCTTCTTGATCTCATCAACAAATATATTTCGAAAAAGATTATTACAGGATTTTATGTTGATAAAAAACTCTATGGCCCATAACTCATTAATAGGTACCAACTCTTAACATCTTACACACGTGATAACTTTTAAACGAAATATCCGATTGAGATGAAACAAAAAGTATTTTACTTCTACATAAATACTCTTGATAACATAATGCTTAATTTCGATAAAGATTAATATTACGATACATATTTAACGTAGTTTTTTTTTCTTCAGACGATTTAATAATTATTTTGAACACAAAATCGGTTATTGTGATTAAACCATGATAGCTAGATATATGTTCTCGCGGACTTTTTTGTAGGTCTTAATGGGATCTACAAACCCGTAGTACATCATTTTGTTCTATTGTCAATAGTTTTTGCAGCGCACGCAAAAATAGGTTTTCGATTTTACACCTTGTGTTACAAAATAGCAATTTTATTACGGATCCCTAATTTTGAAAAAAAAACATAGCCTATAGCCTTCCTCAATAAATGGACTACCCAACACTGAAAGAAACGTTCAAATCGGACCAGTAGTTCCAGAGATTAGCGCGTTCAAACAAACAAACAAACAAACAAACAAACTCTGCAGCTTTATAATATTAGTATAGATAGTATAGATTAGTATAGATTTGCATCACAAAAAAAAAGTAAAAGGAATACAGAAAGTCAATAGAAATATTACAGTAAAATTTACAACGCGACCGAAGTAATGACATCACGTACACACTGACACTGACGCACACACACACACTCTCGCTTGCCGCGATAGCACTACTAACTCTTGGAAATTTGGGATAAATTTGGATGTGTTCCGTACTACCAAAAAAGATGAATGAAAACTTAATGTTTTTTCATTTTTTTTTCTATAATTTGTAACTTGATAATATAAACTATGTTCCTACGGAAAGAATAATAGAAATATTGTTGTTTATAATACAGAAAAAACAAAATGAAAACATGCCATTTACGCTACAAAAATATGCGAAATGAAATTCGCTTAAATTTCGTTTTAGGTAAGTATTTTAAAAAAAGAAAGATGTAGGAACCTAGATAAATATTGTCTTAATCCGTATATCATCATAATATGGTGGAAATATGCTCCATCTGCAAATGATTTTGGTATTACGTTTGTATGGATAATTCAGCTATTGCCGTCGCCTTAACTATAAAAACTCAAAAAAATCGCGATTGTTGTATGGGGAGCTCCTTTAAATATTTTTTTAGTATTTATAATTATAGCAGCAACAAATACATCTGTGAAAATTTTTACAGTTCATGAGATTACAGCCTGGTGACAGATGGATAGCGGAGTCTTAGTAATAGGGTCCCATTTCACCCTTTGGGTATGGAACCCTAAAAAGAAAAAAAGACTAATTGTACATATTTAGATACATACCTGATGTGTCAAAACCAGATTTTTGTAACTGACTTCTTCGGGATGTATCAGATGATACAACCATTGCTTCACCAAGTGATTGTGCTTGCAGATCTAGAATAATATACAATATTGCATGTATTTATTATTTGTTTCAATAAAATAAATGCATAGTTACATATTGTCAGTGCGCTTGCCAAAACCTCTATGTGCATTTCAATGATATTTTTCTTTTTACTAATTAATATCCTTAAAATCGAGTACATTAACACTACATTTTATCATCTTCTTCACTTGTATCTCAGTTCATACTACATTTTTAAATTATTCATCAGTCAATTAATCATTAAATAAAACAGTTTATTGTCTCCTCTAACAACTTGATGAAAAACACATAGAGGTTTTGGCAAGCGCACCAACAATATTATATTGCTAATAAATATTAGTATTACCTGGGATATGCATTGTTGGAATAGCCAATTTAGACAGTCTACCACTTGGATACTTATGAATATCTTCAAAATGTCTATGACAGACCTGTCTGTTGTCATATATATCTTGACGACCCAATATAGCTATTAAATTTGTAGATTACTTAGATGTGAATTTGTCTCCGCTTGTCTCTGGATTTGGGAATCGGTGTAGAGGCACACCTGGAAATATGAATGATTAAACTATTAGGTGCGATACATTGTACACAGTTTCGTAATGTAAACTACTGAATAGCCATTCTGTAGTACTATGACATTTGGATAGTAAGTGATGATTTCCCAGGAACTAGTGAATAAAAACGTTGAGAATTAGAACAATAACATTCATAGCAACTTTGATTGACATCTTACATTCTGCAGATATTACAATAGTTGTATGACGATATGTGAAACATGTCTTTTAGATCTCTAAGTTGCATTGTGATCAAAATGGTGATGGGGTGATATGCCAGCTCCTAAAGAAAAATGTTAGCACCACGTTACTTACCGTCTTTCTTAGCCACAACACATCCAGGTACACAGCAGGAATTTTGAGACATGGTTATGAAAACTGTTAATGCAATTACAGGTCCAAACTCTAAAGAGTCCACAGTAACTTCACTAGATCTCGAACGAACAAATTGTAACGCGGCTCAATAACATGGAGGAACGAAAGCTCAACTCAACATGAAGATGCACTAGCGATACAACAAAAACTTAATTGCAAAAGGAAAACAAAAGAAATGCGTACGAGTAACACTCGCGCAACCATGCAGCCATTTGCAATTCAAGTGTGGCCATACAAAAACCAACTTTTGCACGTTTAAATACAAAAGTATAACTTTTTTTTGTATTAATCGGATGATAAAAACCTAATTATTTAATAATTTCTGTATTCTATTATTTATGTACACGAATAGTATGAAATAACATTTTTTTTTCTTGATTATTGTTTTAAAGTAATTCCCAATATAAAATAATATATTTAACTGTAGCAACACCGCAATTTGTTTCCCTTATTCAGTTGATAGATGGCGCTGTTTTAAAGAAAAAAAGTGAATTTTCGTTTTGTTCTAAGTTGCCATACCATGATAGCAACATTTCAATCAGGTTTTACGCTAGATGGCGTCATTTCTCGCTTCACACGATTTTATTTCTGTACTTCCTATGCACTTTTGCAGCAGACTTTACATCTGAAAATATACAGACAACTTTATTGGAACATCAGGCCATGAAAAAAGGAGACCTCTCCTTTTTTCATGGCCTGATGTTCCAATAAAGTTGTCTGTATATTTTCCCAATTTTACTGGGTCTCGCTTCCAGTTTAACGGGTTTTAGATAAATTGGGTAACATGATGTAGTGTCAGAAATTCTGACTTCTAACAATCAGACAAATCAGATGTACAAATCACAGCTGGGACCAACATCATTACATAAATCTTTATTACCTAAATCCTGACGTGTTTGTATATGTTGTGGTAGGCACGTTTGGTGCTATAGAGGAAACTCACTGGAAGTGGAAGCATGCAAATTTCTGAAAAACAAAATTGCAAAAACCATTTAAAAATAAAGCAAGCGTGTTTAACAACTTCAAGTTTCTTGTACACAGAATAATATTATAATAGTATCAAAACAAAAATTTACTAATAACAAACCTTTCAGTGGTTCGAGGCATTTAACAGGACTCTGAATACTCCTTCTGAGGAAACCCATTTTCTGAAATTAGACAAACAAATCAATTTCAGTATCCATAAAACTAGATTTCAGCTTGAAAAGATAATTTATGTTACAATTGCAAATACTTTAATCCTGTTCCAATTGCTAAACTTTTTGTAGTTTAAGGCTGCTTTTCCACCAGAGATGTGCAGCTATGCTGTGAAACTATGTGACCATTTCCCCTGATACTAAGCTATGTAGCAGAGCGAGTAAAATGTGCTATGAAGATCTCCCTTAGCTCGAACTAAGCAATGTATCTATAGCAGGGAAGCGGCACATAACTACACCACTCGCGACCATTCATAGCACGCATCCATAGCAGTAGGTATAGCACGCATCCTTCCATATAAAAAACATATCTTAAGTAGTTGAATCCATATCCACCAGTGCTAAGCTATGTGCACCAATATGATTGGTGGATATCAAACGCATCCATAGCAATGTAGCATAGCACATAGCACATCTCTGGTGGAAAAGCACCCTATTAGTAGTGTTGATGAATTACTGTGACAGGGTCTTTTATGGCCATTTGAAAGTTAGGACTTGAGTTGTCGAACCTAAGACTAGAGTGAAGGAAGTTTAAAAATTAGCCAAGCAAGAAGTAATAATTTGATGTGTATTTACCAGCTTTTTGCTAAAATGCTATTCCACTCAAAATATCATCTTCAAATGACACACATCTTGAGTAATAAGGAAAAGATAGGCTCTACCGATAAGACTCTTTTCATTGTTTTTGCCTTTCATCACTTAGCGAGTCTTTTACACGGCAAATGGATCAAAATAGCGTAATAACACGTAGATTTATAAACACAGCACTCGTAAGTCATACTTCATTTTTTAACTTTATTGAAAACACTAGAAAATTAAATAGAGATAAATGACATAAAAGACCCTGCATGCAGCCATTTGCAATTCAAGTGTGGCCATACAAAAACCAACTTTTGCACGTTTTAATACAAAAGTATAACTTTTTTGTATTAATCGGATGATAAAAAACCTAATTATTTAATAATTTCTGTATTCTATTATTTATGTACACGAATAGTATGAAATAACATTTTTTTTCTTGATTATTGTTTTAAAGTAATTCCCAATATAAAATAATATATTTAACTGTAGCAACACCGCAATTTGTTTCCCTTAACGTTTTGATAGATGGCGCTGTTTTAAAGAAAAAATTGAATTTTCGTTTTGTTCTAAGTTGCCATAGCATGCACTCAGTCGCATGCGCAACGAGACTAAGAACTCCCCTTTTGGTTATTACGAGTATATGCTCCTCAAATGGTTCTGGGCTGTCTATTTTAAAATAATCCTTTTGAACATCAAGTGTAAGCCCCAAAGCTTTCATATTATAGTTGCCCTTTTGAAGGTTAAGCTCGCTAAATTGCTGTTCCACCTCTGGAATGTCAGGGAGAACAGAATGTTTGTTAGAAGCCCATTTATGCAAACTAAAGCTCCCGTAACTTAACAGTTCACATAACTGCCGTTTAGCTTCAAGCAATTTGTGCAAATCAGAACATGAATAAATGCATGCAATGCTTTTTCTTGCATTTTTTTTTTCCTCTATCTTGTAACTTGTAACCATGTAAAGATAGGCACTTCACCGAGTTTTATTCGATATACCGGCACTTTTAATACTTTATTTTTTTGTTGTGATTGTGATCTGTCAGTGTCACTTGTGTTTATTTTTTTTAATGACCTGGTCACTTGGACCTTTAGTCAAGTTGTTTATTGTGATTTCCGTTTGCGTCCGGAAACACGCACTAGTTTTATACTTTAGTTTTGTTTGTGAACAGTCTGCCGGCAGGTTATGCAATTTTATTAGTGAACTTTATTTCACATACTTTATTTATTTATTTATTTATTTATTAATTCTTTATGCACACAAAAGTACAGAGGCGGACTTAATGCCTCAAGGCATTTTCTACCAGTCAACCACACACACACACACACATACTTTAGTATTAGTTTATATCATATCTATCATATTTTTATATCTATTTATTTTACTTTATAAGACGACTCATTCTATTCCTGCCATAGTTCTTCTACGTCATTTTCATCTTTAGACGATTCTTTTTCAATCAATTCTTTCTTGAGTAGTGAGTTCCAGGGATTTAAAAATTGTTTTAATGTATGTCATGTGAACGCTCAGAGTATCCCTCAGCATCACTCTGAGATGTTAGATTTATTCTGTAATATTGCTTTACATGCTATCCTAGTTTCAGAGAGTTGGCTCAAGCCCGAACTTCCATCTACGTTTTACAGCCTGCCCGGTTTTGTCCTAATTCGCAATGATCGCACGGGAAAAAGAGCCGGGGGTGTTGCCATTTACTTACGCAGCAACATCCCTTACAAGATCCTTTTCTCTTCGCCGGCATTGCAAATGGCAACCCTGAGTACTTACTCCTTGAAATTGATGTCAAAGGGGTAAGAGCAATTCTTGGAGTAGTATACTGCCCACCTGCCATTGATTATTTCTCCAGTCTGGATTCTCTCTTTGATTCTGTTTCCTCAGAGTACAAACATCTCATAGTCATGGGTGATTTTAACACCGATCTTGTGAAGGATAACACCAGATCGCGCAAGCTGAGAACAATCCTGGAATCGTCGAGTCTATCACTCCTCTCACTCAACCCGACTCATCACAATCTTGATACTGACGATTCCTGGCTTGATCTCATGCTCGCGTCTACTGTGAATCTGGTTGCTAACCATGGCCAGATTGCGGTCCCTGGGTTATCGAGGCACGATTTAGTTTACTTATCGTATAAAATTAAGCCACCGAAACAGCGGCCTGCCATAGTGTTCCTGCGAAATTTTGCGAGGCTAGACGGGGACAAGCTCAACAGTGATGCAAGTGCTGTTGATCGGGTCGATGTCGAACAAGCAGCGACTGTGAATGAGAAGGTGGAGATTCTGAATAGGACTATACTTAAGCTCATTAATGCGCATGTGCCACTGAGGGCCGTCCGTGTCAAGCGCCCCCCGGCTCCATGGATTACCCCTGGAGTTCGAATGGCGATGAGACGGCGTGACAGGGCTTCTCAAAAATATAGAAGAGATCGCAGCGAGGAGAATTGGAACCTGTACAAGTTGGCTAGAAACCGTTGTAACCAGATGGTAAGGGCTTCTAAACGCCGATACATTTGCGAAAATGTCCTCAACTCTTCACCGGCTGATATTTGGAAGTTTCTCAAATCACTTGGCATAACAAAGTCCTCTCATACTTTTCCCTCTAGTATATCTTTGAATGATCTGAATCAACACTTTTCATCGTCGGCCATGCTTGCGATTCCTGTCAAAAATACTACTATTCTTGATATAACTTCCACGCCAATTTTACCTCATGATTCTTTTTCTTTTTCCCTAGTGACCAAGTCGGAGATCCTCAAAACGTTCACTGCGATTAAGTCCAAGGCTGTCGGCTGTGATGGAGTCAGCAGAAACATGTTATCCCTCATGTTTAACAGTCTGCTCCCTACTATCACACACATCATGAATTCCTCCCTCCAGACTGGGGTTTTTCCTACAAGCTGGCGGAAAGCTTTCATTATCCCTCTTCCTAAAATTCCCACCCCCACTTTAACAAATCACTTCAGACCAATCTCCATTCTCCCTTTTTTGTCAAAAATCCTGGAAGCAGTTGCTCTAAAACAATTATCATCCTTTGTGTTTAGGAATAAACTGTTATCCCCTTTTCAATCAGGTTTTCGTCCTGGCCACAGTACAGCCACAACCTTGCTTAAAGTTACAGAAGACGTCAGGAATGGCCTAGAGAACTCGAGGTTAACGGTGTTAGTTTTAATAGACTTCTACAATGCTTTTAATACCGTTGATCACGACATCCTTCTAACTATCTTGTCTCAAATTGGGGTTTCTTCGTCGGCACGGGATTGGTTCTCATCATATCTTCGTGGACGTCGGCAAGCGGTACGTGCTGATCAGAAGCTTTCTGACTGGTGTGACCTGCAAACCGGCGTTCCACAAGGCGGTATACTCTCTCCACTCTTATTTTTTTTTTTTTTTAATTGATATAAACCAGTGCTTGACTGCGATCCCACCTGATGGTAAGCAGTGATGCAATCATTGATGGTGAGGCGCCCTATTTTCTTTGTTTATTAATTCTATCACAGCTATCCTCAAATGCTCTTTCCATCTGTATGCTGATGACCTACAGCTCTACGCGCAAACTGACCTTGACAACCTCGATGACTTCATCTCCTTAATAAATGCTGACCTTCTGGCAATTAGTGATTGGTCAAGCAGGTTTGGGGTTACTGTCAATGTTAGTAAATGCCAGGCTATCCTTATTGGTAGTTCATACTTTTTACGAAGCTTGGACACTAGTCGACTTCTGCCGTTTCTTTTCGGCAATACAGTTATTCCTCTCTCGCCACACGTTAAAGACCTAGGCTTATATATTGACGATAGGTTAAGCTGGAATAAGCATATTGCTCAGGTTAGCCAGAGAGTCACCTTCACGATCTCTCTATAGATTCAAGAATTTCCTTCCATCAAGCACTAAAACCACTTTGGTCCAATCACTTGTCCTACCGATAATTGACTATGCTGATGTTTGTTACTGTGATCTATCCCAAGAACTTCTAAACAAATTGGATCGACTACTCAACAATTGTATTCGTTTCATATTTGGTCTTCGTTTTTTTTTTTTTTTTTTTTTTTTTTATTAATGATAGGCTCGCGTTTGACCACCATCTCACCTGATGGTAAGCGATGATGTGGTCGACGATGGAGCACGCTTGCCTAGAAGTAGCCTATTCACTCTTGACTTAAAGACCCCTAAGTTATAGCTATCTGGAAACACAGACTCCGGCAAGGAATTCCACTCCTTGGCTGTACGCATAATAAATGTGTTCTTAAAACGTTTTGTGCGTATGGGTGGGATGTCTACCATGTACCGGTGGCGCAACGCCGTACGTCTAGTGGTCCGATGATGGAACGGACTTGGCGGAATTAGATTGTGCAATTCCAGTGCACACTCCCCGAAATGTAAACGATAGAAAACCGACAGGCTAGCAACTCGGCGGCGATGCCCAAGACTTTGTAGCTTCGACTCAACAAGTGCATCATTGCCGATGATCCTCTTGGCTCGCCTCTCAATCGACTCTAGCGCATCAAGCTGGTATTTGGCAGACCCGTCCCAAAGATGAGAGCAGTACTCCATACACGATCGTACTTGCGCTTGATAAAGGTTGAGCAGCTGTTCCGGCGTGAAGTACCGTCTCACCTTTGCTAAGATCCCCAATTTTTTGGCAGCCAGTTGAGCCTTTGCCTCAATGTATGAGCCGAAATTTAGAGTAGACGACAGCGTTACCCCAAGAAGCTCAAGGTGGTCGGTTATTGGCACGGTCACACCTCGGAAAGATGGAGCCGGTTGGAATTGACTCCGTTTAGCGGAAAAAAGACACGCTTCGTAAATATGATCACATTTCTTCTTTTCGTTCTCAGCTTAAATGGCTGCCTATCCGTCACAGGAGATCCCTCAGATCCCTTTGTACACTCTTCACTATAATGAACGATCCGTGTGCCCCTGATTATTTAAAACAATATTTTAAAGTATTGGGCAGTTCTCACAATTTCAACCTTCGAGCATCCAAAAACATGCTTCTTCATATTTCTTCTCACCGTACTGGGTTTATGGCTAATTCTTACGTTGTCTCTACCATAAAACTCTGGAATGTGCTTCCCCTTGACATCAAAAAAGCTGAAAGTAAATTTTCCTTCAAGCGTAAAATTCGGAACTACTACATGAAGTCCTCTCAACCTTAGTTTGGTCTTCGTCATAATTGTTATTTTTAAGTTCTCCTAGATAAAATGTATTTATTAGTTTATAATATTAGCATATATAAGTATTTTATTATTGTAACTTAATTTAATATGATACTACTTTTCATTTGATATTTATCTGTTATTTATTTATTGTACACACCTACCACAGTGTTGTCTCTTTTAACCCAAAGGTTGACTGGTAGGGAATGCCTTGTTGCATTAAGTCCGCCTATGTACCACTACTGTACATGAAGTTTAAATAAATAAATAAATTACGTTATCAACATACATATTTTTTTTTTATTATAAATGATGCTAGCGGTAGCTCATGCTCATGCCTTTGTGCAAGTTCAAGCAAACAGCGTGTTGCTAAATAGCTCGAAGACTTCACACCATAAGTGACGGTGTCAAGACACATACATTTTATAGCCTGACTAGGGTCGTCACGCCACAGAACGTTCTGGAGTGAAGTGTGTTCCGGGTTAATCAATATATTGCAAAACATTTTCATAATTATCTGAACTCAAAGTGAATTCTCCAAATGGAAATAACAAAACAATATCAAATAATTCTTTCTGTACTGTAGGCCTATTCAATAAAATATCGTTCAATGAGATCTTTTTACTAGTTTTCATTGAAGCATCATACACAACTCTAGTACGAGTGCTCTTGCTTTGCTCGTTTATAACCGCATGATGTGGCATAAAATAGATAGGATCTTCATAGAAATTGTAAGAGCCAATATCAACAAAGTACCCATGACCGAGCTCTATGTACTCATCTATGAACTTTTGATAATCCTTAAGTAAGTTAATGTTGCTTTGCACTCTTTTTTCCAGACTGAGAAACCTGTGCAAGGCTAGGTCAAAAGAATTCCCTAAAGTCTCATTTATTTTGCAGGTTTCTAGCTTCAAAGGCAAGTCAAAAGTGAATTTTTTATTTCCAAGTTTTACTGAACTTACAAATATATTTTCAGCTAACTTTTGCTCCGAATCCCTTTCTATTATCTATTCCGGAACGCTCTCCACCTCTCAAAGCTTCCTGACACTGTCACTTACGTCTGTTTCGCACTTAGTACAAATTAAAGATACAACCTGATTCTTTATGATGCTAGATGTCATTGCTCCGGCAATGACATGGCCAAACTTCGTGTTTATGATGCCTGGATATGAAGATTGCTGCTGGTCGTCTAGGTCACTGCATGCATGTAAGCACTGAGGTTCCTCAAGCGGCAGGAGGACCTGGCAAAAGATATCAGCACCTATTAGCATATTTATTTCCGAAGGTTGGTTAAAAGTTGTATCTGCCAATGTGATAACAGCAGGGATTTGTATGCCTTCTAGGCTGACTGGTGATTGAGGTATCTTATCTTATCTTATAGTGGGGCTGGCCCTAAATCAGAGCATTTCGACCCTTCTGGATCTTTTGTGCTAATCTCCCTCCCTTCTACTCAACCCCCAGCCCTCCGTGCACCTTCTTCATGAGTCCCAGTATGGCCTTGATGGGGCTGAGCCTGTAGTCCTGGTCTTGGAAATGGTTGGCCCAGATACTCTAGTCTTTTGGAGCCTAGTGCTGCACAGTCGCACAGTACGTGTAGCATATTCTCCTCTGCCTCTCCACAGATCCTGCAAGTCGGGTCGCTTGCTAGTCCCATGTTGTGGAGCTGTTTGTTGGTGGCATAGTGCCCCGTGAAGACTCCTGTGATTGTTCGGAGCTGTGATCTGCTGTACCTCCATAATTTTTGGGTCCAGGCCTAATCTATGTCATTGAGAAATAGCTTTGCATGCTTCTGGCCTGTTGTGTTGCGCCAGTGTGTGCTGTGTATTTCCAACGCAGCCCTTTTTAATGCTTGGTTGATGACCCTTGGTGAGAGTCCTACGAAGGGTTCCGGTCCGTATAGGGGTGCCTATACTTGCTAGAGTGTCGGCTCTTTCGTTGCCTTCTACTCCTGTATGACCTGGCACCCAGATCAATCTGACCTTGTTGCGCCTTCCTATCCGGTTTAGTATTAAAATACAGTTTAGTACGAGCCCAGAATCCACTCTATTGGACGTGAGTGCCTTGAGTGTTGCTTGGCTGTCGCTTAAAATGTAGACAGTGTCCCCTTCGGTTCCTCTGTCTAGTATTTCCTGCGCACATGTGATTATAGCATAGGTCTCTGCTTGGAAGACCGTCGCCAGTTTGCCCATGCTTAGGCTGAGATTGCAGTTGTCGCTATGTACCCCCGCTCCTGTACCGGTGTTCATTTTAGAACCATCCGTGTACCATACCTGGTTCTTCCCTTTGTGGGGTTTTATCCCACCTTTCCATTCCTCCCTACTCGGAATGTAGATCTTAAAATCCTTTTTGAGATTGTGAATGGTATGTATTTTGTCACATCCCATTTCCATCATCCAGTCAAGTTCCCTGTTTGGTCTTGTGTTCATATGGTTTGTTTTACATCCGGAGTCGTCCAGTGCCCCATACTTTTAAGCCTATGAATGGCCCTCCTCGCCTCTAGTTCCACTTCAATGTGTAAAGGGGTGAGATTGAGCAGCGTTTCCATCGCTGCAGTTGGTGTGGTCCTAAATGCTAAAAAATGCTAATGCTAATGCTATGCTAATGGCCATGCAGGCAGTCCGCTGTACTTTGCTTAGGGCCTGTCTGCAGGTTGCCAGCTTTGTTCTGGTCCACCATACGATGCTCCCGTATGTGATCAGCGGTTTCACCATCATGGTGTAGATCCATTTGATGACCTGGGGTCTAAGGCCCCATGTCTTCCCATAGGCAGAGCGACACATGCCAAATACTCTTAGAGCCTTGTTTACTGTCGCTTCGGCATGACTTTTCCACGTAAGTTTGCTGTCTAGGATTACTCCTAGATATTTTACTTCTGTGGACAACTCTAGTACAGTGTCGTAGAGCTTTATGATACCCATTGTTGTTAGGTCCCTCCTTCTGGTAAGTCTGAGTTTACACCACCTTTCAACCATGTTTAATCTCTCCTGTATGATCCCCGACACAGTGTTGGGAAATTTTCCATTTACAATTATCACGAGATCATGCATAACCAACCGTGTACGTTGGTCCTTTGTTCAATTCAAAGTCAAAGTCAAAAAGTCTAAGTCAAAAAGTCAAAGTCAAAAAGTTTTTATTTCACATAGGCCTACATGGGCACTTATAAAACGTCAGAAGCTAGTGCACGGTTCAAAATTGGTCGTTTTCTATAGAGAAGAACCGGCAAGAAACTCCATGGTTACTCTTTTAAAAAAGTGGTTGCTTACAATATTTTCATATTACAGTATTAATAGACATTAAGTAAGAACAGTGTAGACCAGTCGATATTGTACCGAAAAGCACAATAAAAATAATCATGTTAAAAAAAAAGTGAGTCGTAATAGAAGTAACCTAAGAATTCGCGGAGTCTACAGTGTTCTCACATTCACATTATAAAAAAGAGGCTATATAAAATAAGCAAGAAAAATAAATAATTACAATTATCAATAAATGACATGTCAACAAAATAAATTACTAACGAATTTATGGTGGTTGGCGTCTAATAATATAAAAAATACTGCAAAAGCAATGTGTTAGAAGAGAAAAAAAAAAGTATATATTACAACAAATGTGGAGCAGTTAATAGATACATTTACACAATATTATGAGTTACCAGTGGGCCACATGTGCAGAAGCAGTCATTGCCACACAAGTGTGTCTTCGACAAAGTCTTTAACCTTGTAATACGCTTTTTTAGTTAGGACATGCTTAATATGGGTTTTGAACTTTCCCTCGCTAAGTTCAGTCACCGCCTTTGTTAGCTTGTTATAAAAGCGTATGCTGTTTACTAAAAATTACTTGCTGATCTTAGCTAATCTCCATTTGGGTAATACAATTTCGTGTTTATTACGCGTATTTATGTTATGAAAATCGCTTCTAATTTTGAAGATTCCTAGGTTTTTACGAACATACAAAATACTTTCTAAAATATAAAGAGAAGGCAGAGTAAGTATATCGATTTCTTTGAATTTATTTCTGAGAGACTCGCGAGGACCCATTTTATAAATAGCCCGGATTGTTCTCTTTTGCAATATGAAGATTGAGTCTACATCAGCTGCAGATCCCCACAGTAAAATGCCATAAGACATAATACTGTGGAAATAAGCATAGTAAACTAACCTAGCTGTGGCTACATCTGTCAATTGCCTTATTTTTCTTACTGCATATGCGGCTGAGCTTAATCTACCTGAAAGAGTTCTAATATGAGCGCCCCACTGCAGTTTAGAATCGATAGTTATACTGCCGTCCACTAACTAAAAAGCCGTTAAGCCACAGTTGGTCGTTTTTCACTTTTTAATGTAGTCTTATACAACTTTCGATGCTCTATCTTTTGGTCTAAGAATCATTTTTCTATGATTAATAGTTTTAGAGATACAGAACATTGCTGAGCAGTTAAACCACATTAATTTCGTTACTTCCTTAATTAAAAAGCGGCTAAGCCACAATACTTCTCTAGAAAGACGGTAACATACTTTAACGGCAAATTGATGTATCATTTTTTTTAAATTTACTTAACTAAAATACGTTATCTAGTCATGCTTCACTAAAAAGCAGTTAAGCGTCTTTAACTACCTTCATGTATTGTGTCATACAAATAACCATCCAAATATCGTACCTTAACTATAAAGCAGTTATAAAAAAAACTACACTAGAAAGCAGTTATACGCCAATAGCGGCTTTTAAATCATGTATTGAAATTAGTATTAGCTAAATATCAATCGCTAGAGAGCAGCTAAACGACAATACTAGACTAAATAGCAGTTAAACGCTTGTGATTTTCGTTTGCGTTTGACCAGCTCAGGCTATTATAATTCCTTCACTTCGGGTGCTCGTAGCGGACGGAAGCGGGTGCAGCGCGTCTCTAGCTTTTTGGCGCCACATTTATGAGCTGTGATCAATTTCACCATCAAGTCGAATTATCGATGAAGCGGAAAAAGACCATATATGATTTCACAGACTTTGAAAATGCAGTGGCATCAGCAAATAATGGTAAAGTTCTTGTTAAATCCATGCAGCCTCAAGATTTTGTAAACTACGTAGGTAACGTATCAGATCGACGAATCAAAATTCAAGTCCCAGAGCGTATCTTAAAAATATGATGCTGGGCCCCTACGATTTGCTGACATCTCCCTAAGGCGCGCGCGGAACAATACGCACCGTCGACGACTTGGGCTCGGTCCGGATGGTTACCGGACGGTCGGACGGCGGGCCACCCATTGCCCGCCGTCCGCAAGCCCGCGCCTACGGTGGCCGGAAATCAGGATCGGAATCCCGGCGGCGGCTGGGGCGTGAGGACCGTTGCCGTTGCCTCACGCGATCGGCCGCCTCCTTTGCCAGCATTACTGCTTCGCAGAAGGAGGCGACCGCCTGCCACTCCTCCTCGCTCCGGACCATGGCCTGTACCAAGGCCCGGCGCGAGAGATCGCCGCCGCCGATCGCCCCCACGAGGACACGGCGTTGCTCTTCCCAAGCGAGGCACACCTCCACCGTGTGCTCCACCGTGTCCTCCAGGCGGTCCACGCAGTGGCGACACCCGGGCGTCGCTTCCGCGCGAATCCGGTGCAGGAACTTCCCGAACTTCCCGTGTTCGGTGAGAACCTGCGTCATGCGGAAGGTGAGGATGCCGTGAGGTCTTTCCAACCACGCCTCAAAGAAGGGACTTACCGCCATAATTGTGGCGTGCCCAGCACTGGGTCGTGACAGTCGCTGTCGCCATTTCTCCATGAGATCCCGCCGGAGCTCTGTCCGCCATGTTGCGACTTGTCGCGGCAGCGAAGTTTCGCCCCGGTGTTGCATCTCCATGCGCAGATCGTGCATGTGAGCAAGGCCTGTTGCTACCAGATCCCATGGTGGCTGTCCAGCAAGGAGGCTCGCCGCTTCGCGGGAAATCGTCCGGTATCCTCGCACCATCCGTATGGCCATGACCCTCTGGCATATTGCCAATTATACCTAAACATTAGATGTTATTTTGGCAAAATTTACCGATCATTGAAGGAAATAATATATCTGAATTGAACCAGAAGAAAAACAAAAGCAACGTAACTTTAGAAACATAAAGACTGAAAAAGTGCCTTTAGAATAATGTTGTCTTTTATATTTACCCGACTGCGCGACGCAAAAGAGGGTAATGTGTTTATCAGTCTAGGTATGTATGTATGTTTGTTTCTATGTGGCGTTCTAGAGACCAAATGCGTAGTCCGATTTTGATAATTCTTACGTCAATCGATTCGTCTTAACCTTGCGAGTGTCACTAAAGACATGACAGTAATCAAAATTCACCACAGCTACAACCAGACGCCATATTGTCAGAATGAAAAAAAAAAAGTCGATGAACTATGTCAAGTGGGGTGTCGTTGAATAGGTATTTTAAAATCATCTTTAGGTTCCTTTTATCATTTTTCATTTTAAATAATAGTTTAGGATATATAACGATTTAAAGTTGTTTAACAAAACAATAATTCTCGCTAATTTTCTTACTTGTTGATTTAAGTTTTTATTTCAAGTATAAACGATATACAAACAAAAAAAACAGTGAAAAAGCATGAAGAACAAATATTTTTGGTAAAAAAATAACTTTTATTCATCGCCAAGTCGCCGAGTAAAAAAAAGGTTACCACCAAGCTCGATAGATGGCGTTGTTCATTTGATGCACGTTTGTAAATCAAATCATTTGAGTTTTCCCATCTACTAGACAGGTCGATGAACATAATCAAAAGATGACAACTACATTGGCAAAAACTACTAGGTTTTATAAATTACATGCAGTTGATATATCAGTAGAATCGAAAACATATATTATGGTCAAAAACCGAAAGATGTATATGTTTCTGATGATCCTCACAAAACTGGAAGAATCGTTAAATATTTAATAATCGGTTTAGGATCACGAGTTATGTTACGAAGAAATTTGAATGTTACCAATGTTCTTGTTAACGAAGCAATGGGTGTTATAAGAACAATTGAGTGACCAGCTCTTCGGAGGAACCAATTGGAACCCGGAGAATTGCCACAAGCTGTTTATATAGAATTTGACGACAAAGCAATTAAAAACAATGTTCCTGGAGTAGAAGTCAGAATCGAACCATCGACGACAGAATTCGATGCACTTCGCGGACAGGGTAAAATAGAGCGAAAAATGTTGCCATTGATATTGTGTTGGGGTGTAACTGTACACAAGCTCCAAGGAACTACTTTGGACCGAGCTGTGGTTGACTTAAGTTCACGCATTTTTGCTGAAGGTCAAGCATATGTAGCTTTTAGCCGAGTTACGTCTCTAGAGGGACTAATCATCAGTAGTTTAGACCACTGCAAGTTACTTAATAATCCCCACGATATTAACTCCCTCAATGAAATGACCAGATTGCGAAATTTACCATCTTATAATGAAGTCAATGAATCGTAACTAAAAAGTGTAAAATAAAATAAAATAAAAATATTTAAAGAAAAACAAAAAACCCGACTGCGTCGAAACTAATTTTAAAAAATACGTGAAAAAATTAACTTAAATAAAAACTAAAAAGAAACAAACAAGCCCAGTAGTTTAGAATTCTGTTATGTAATACTAAATAACTACACAATTGAAATAGTTTTATAATCGATACACACATAAAACAAATCATACATTCTAATGCAGAACAGAACGACTCACAGTCGGGGCCCCTTGGGAAGATTTGATTGGTAAAATTTGAATGGGCCCCGATTGTGAGTCGTTCTGTTCTGCATTAGAATGTATGATTTGTTTTATGTGTGTATCGATTATAAAACTATTTCAATTGTGTAGTTATTTAGTATTACATAACAGAATTCTAAACTACTGGGCTTGTTTGTTTCTTTTTAGTTTTTATTTAAGTTAATTTTTTCACGTATTTTTTAAAATTAGTTTCGACGCAGTCGGGTTTTTTGTTTTTCTTTAAATATTTTATTACTTAAATATTTTTGTTTACTTTATTACTTAATTTTGACACACGAGTGTTATTTATTTATTATTTATTTATTCAATACTTTATGCGCAAACGTACAGCGGCGGACTTAATGCCTTAGGCATTTTCTACCAGTCAACCTTAGGGTGATGCAGAGATAAATAGTGGTAGGTGCAATATAAGAGAGAGAAAAGGCGAATAGGTACAAGAAAAGATATACTAATAAACCATAAATATCATACAATTTTAAAATACATACACAAATTAATAAACTAACTACATATATATCTACACTAATAAAGTCAAACAGTTCAAATCGACAGTTTGAAAACATTAACGCTGTGATGACACTACTGCCAACTTCTTACGAATTAGCTCGCGAACTTTGGTTTTGAATGCTAATCGATTTGTTGCCATCCTATTCTCCTGGGGGAGCGCATTCCACAAAGAAATAACTTGAACAAAGAAAGAACAGTGAAGAAAGTCAGAACAATGAGTGGGACATTGAAGTAGGCGGTTATGAGATGAGCGCAGATTTCTATTGTGGTTGGCGTAAATGTATTGAAAGTGAGGGGCTAAATAACTAGGGGAATTAGGAGAATCAAGAAATGAAAACAAGGTAGTGAGCGCCCTTTGCTCTCTGCGCTGACGTATGGGTAACCACTTTAGAAGCGACCGATGCGCTGAAACATGATCATATTTACGTAGATTGTAAACGAATCGAATGCAGTAATTTAGAAGACGGTCAAGCTTGTTGAGAAGATCTGCATTCAGGTCATAGTAGCACACGTCACCATAATTGATGATAGGAAAAAACAAGGTCTGCACAAGCATTGTCTTCGTACTCGATGGTAGCAGATTTTTCAACCGAAACAGAGCCCGCCACGTTCCTGTAACCTTCTGACTAACATTAGCCACTTGAGTACGCCAGTTCATAGTACTATCGATGCGCAAGGCCAGATCCTTTACATCGGTGCTAAATGGGACGATCGAACCGTCGAAACGAACTGGTGGCAATGTTGCACTATCCACTTTAGCGATGCTTTGAGGACTCCCAAAGATGATAGCCTGACATTTATTGGGGCTTACTGCAACACCAAACCTATCGGATCAGGCTTTTATGGCTGTTAAGTCCCTATTTAATAGATCGATAGCGGCAGATATTTCGTCGACTTTCCCTTGACAGTACAACTGCAAGTCATCTGCATACAGATGATACGAACACTGAAGTTCGGTAGTAATCATATTAATAAAAATAGAAAACAGAAGAGGAGAAAGGATACCGCCTTGAGGAACGCCAGCTTTCAACCCACACCAGCGAGATGAAGAATCTCTGACGTTTACCGACTGATGACGCTCCTGAAGATAGGAAGAGAACCACTCCAGCGCTTCGGGAGAGACCATAATATAGGACAGAATGGCTGAGAGGATCTCGTGACTGGCGGTATTAAAGGCGTTTGAGAAATCGACCAACACTAGTACAATGACTTTGGTGTCTTCAAGTCCTGCCCTTATATCGCCAGTCACTTTAAGGAGGTAAGGTAACAGTGCTATGCCCCGTTCTGAATCCAGATTGCAAAGCGCTTATGAGTGAATTATACCGCACAAAACTGGAGAGTTGTTTGTGGACACAGGCCTCAAGCACTTTGGATAGGAAAAGAAGGATAGAAATTGGGCAGAAATGGGTTGGAAGAGTAGGACTACTAGTTGTTACTAGGTATAATTGCTTATTTACCTAATCTGATTTGCTAATTTTGTTAAAGTTTTTAATTAGTATTTAAGCATAAAAATGGCCAAATTTATATTTTTTTAGATAAAGTCTAACTAATATTTAATTGATTATGACATTATGTGTTACGAACAATTATATTATTTCAACTTTGCAATTATTGATCTCTGATTGTGATACGTTTATTTCATAAGTGCATAAGAATTTGAAACTAATGTGTGTCATGACTGTGCCATAAAGCTTTCAAAAACAATACTTACATGTTTTGGGTATTTTTACAAAATAATTGTAATATAATTTGTCCTATGGTTTCACGAATAATGATTATTATTAAAGATGTAGGTAATTGTGATCTCATTATTGAATAAGATTTGTAAAAGTTTGATTAAACTTGATTTTTTTATTTTATATCGTTCAATTAATAATTAGCTATTTGATAAGTTCTGATTGTCTATTCTTTTTTAATAAATAAAGTTCTGATTTTCATAAAATAGTTTTTAACTTCTCAACTTTTTACGCGGAAGTGCTTACTTAAAAGGCAGTTTAAATGCGAGTGAGATGTTTTTAACTGCCTTCTAGTTAAACAATAGGAGAACCAATATAAAAATATATTTTACAATACTGAGCTTAAAAGCATTTAAAATCCCATAACTGCTTTCTAAGTAAGCAAAGTTAGTCTTTCAAGTGTTAGCGAGTAGGTAGGCTGAAAGTCTGTTAAAATCCTTTAACTGCTTTATAACTAATTATATTTTTATAACTTTTGCTATAAGTATAAGACGTGGCGGCTATAAGAAATTGCTTTGCTATAAAGTAGTTAAGGTATGGTTAGCGGCCTTAAAGTGCAGTATATTATGTAAAAATGAAAAAAATTGCTTAGTTAAAAGTTAGTAAATGAATTTAAATAAAATATAATAAATATAAATGAATGAAATATATCACATATTGTGCACAAAGACTATGCCTACATATATATTACTGCGTCGACTCTCGGACAGTACTGACGTTTCCCTTATTAATTTGCAAAAACCTTAAAAAAACCCTTATACAATAACAAGTCCTAAAGTGTACAGTACAAGTGCGAAAGTGGTGTCAAATAGTAATTTGGTTACGACTGTCTGTCACTACATATCAACGAGTAACAGCGCATCAAGGCGGCGCGCGCGCTCCCCACTCCACCTCGGGTAAAAGAGATAGTTGCATTTTTTTACCTTTTCCCACGCGCACTCATAATTATCCATCGCAATATGAGTGTGCGACGTTCGCCACAATCCAGGAACAAAGCAGTAGGCCAAAGTGGTTCGCAATCTGACTTCTCTAAAACAAGTGGTGATGAATCAGATACCCGTGCCACTCAGCGGAAGAGAAAAGAAAGAGAATGCTGTGACATTTTAACTGCAATAAATAAATTTCGTGAAGAAATGGTTTCAACTCTGGAGTCAAATCTAAAGCCAATGCGCGACGATATCTCCTCAATGAAAGATCAGGTCAATGAGATAAAAAGCTCAACTGCCAGGATGCTAGCCGAACATGACAACATAAAAGTTGAAATTTCGGAACTGAAGAAAAATACCCTCGATGCTGAACTGAAGATATCTAAGCTAGAAACCGTAATTGGTGAATTCAAATCTACTCCACCAAAATTAGATACCCCACAAAACTCCATTTTCGCAAATGAAAAGGTTATTAATGAACTGCAGGAACGAGCCATCAGAAGCAAAAATATAATAATAGCTGGTCTACCCGAGCCAACACTGTCAGATAACGCTGCACGTCAGGCTGAGGATATGAGTTCGGTCAAAAATATTCTGCAAAATGCACTGATCGAGCATGTCCAAATTCTAAAAACAATTCGACTTAGAAAATACTTCTTAGAAAAACACCGTCCACTGAAGATTTGCTTTGGATCGTCTGATGAGGCAAAAAAAAATACTGCAGAACAAAACAAAACTACCGGATCACATTAAAATATACTCGGATCAGACCCCTGCCCAAAAATTAATAATGAAAGAGCCAGCCAAGAACTAATTCGGCGTAAAGAAAATGGTGAAAAGGATCTAATTATTAAATATGTCAAAGGCACACCGAAAATCGTGCAAACTCAAGCAAAAAACTGATAACAATAAACCCACCAAACATTTTAAATAATTCTGATGAGACAATTACATACCCGCTCTGCCAAACTTACCAGGATCTACCATCGCTGAAATCAACTTTAACTTTTTTCTACGCAAACGTAAGAAGCATTCGAAGACAAGGAAAATTCGACGAACTGCAGTGCGTAATAGAATCTATCGAACACACTACTCACGTTATAATATTAACCGAGACATGGCTTAGATCGAGTGAAGATGCCGATCGTTTTCAACTACCTAATTATACCCACTATTATAATCTTAGAACAGATTCCAGAGGCGGAGGTGTGTCCATTTATGTACATAACAGTCTAAATCATAGCAAAGATTCAAAGAGATTCAAAGATTCAAAAGCATTTATTTCAAATAAACCATTTACAGGCACTTTTGAAATGTCAAGAAGTCAGTCAGTCAGAAAAAATAATGCTAATTGCACATTCCAAAGCGCAGATCTCTATGGAGAAGAATATGCAAGGAACTCCATGGACACTCTTTTCAATCATGTTTTGCAATTACAAATATCTCTGTTACATGTTTCTTGTCGCTATCATGTGAGAACAATGTAAATAAAGTAAAAATACAAACTAAATACAGATATTAAAATAGCAACTGGCAGCTAAGAGATGACCAGTCTCAACTGACGGCGCCCGTTCACGGACCTGACGCGAATATTAGCACCACTCAGCTCAACCATTTTGAAGGGAACCGAATGATCCAACACACGCGCCACCATCAGTGAGACATTTGAGTGAGCATGACAAACTCTGAACTGCCATGCTCATTTATGTCAAACAAATCCAATAGTAACCTAAAAACCATAAAATAGCTCCATGGTACTCACATTTACAAAGTTTGAAAAAAATGCTTCTACATTATACAATACTAAATACAATAATAATAAACTACAATAATACTTTACAAATTTAACAAATTCAAAAAAAAAAGTCGATGAAATATACGCTGGAGGCATCAATTACCTTTGGGTTTACCTTGAGAAATACTCATTAAATATCGGAGCTGTCTACAACCCAGGAAACAATAACACAAGAGAGTTTCTTGAAGCGTATTCATTGCAACTGGTTAAAAAATCCCGATCTATCATTTTCGGCGACTTTAACATCAACCTGCTAACAAAAAATACTAAGACTAAGTGCTACCGAGAGGCTATAACAGAATCTGGATATAGTTTTATTAATAACATTCATGATGACTACTGCACGCGTGAGACATCTTCCACAAAAACCATCCTTGATCACATATGCCTGACCTAACCTCAAGGACAAGAGTTTTCACATGGCCATTATCGATTCACCTATGTCAGACCACAAGCAAATTTACTTAAGTATGAAAAAATATAAACCGCCACCAAAGAAACGTATGAAATATGCAGCGATAGATTATGAAAAACTACATGAAAGAATCGAACTCGCCGAATATCACACAATCGACAACAATTATACATGCCTTGAGAGATACTTAAAATGTAGTATTCGTAGTAGCACAATGGTCAAAACGAAAATTCTAAACCCACCCCGTCAGGACTGGATATGCAAAGAAATAACAGAAAAAATTAAGAGAAGGAATGAAATCTGGCATAGATTGAAATTAGATCCAAAAAATAAGGATCTAATCGAAAGGTTTAAGATTGAAAGAAAGATTACTGCTGAAACAATTAGGAATACTAAGAAAAAATATTACTATGACGTGTTTATGAAAACTACTACAGACCCAAAAAAGATGTGGAACCTAATAAATACACTGTCTAATAATAAAATAAAGTCAGAATGCACTCCTCCTAAACTTCTCACTGATTCTGGTCTGCTGACGAATGGTAATGAAATCTGCGAAACATTTAACAGCTTCTTTTCTACGATTGGTTCCACTCTCGCTAATCGCATTCATGCACAACAGCAACAACAACAAAATGTAACAACCACAGACTCCCTACCGTACAATAGAGAACTCACTACTTTTACACCTTGTTAACCTAACGAAGTATCCAAAATTATTAATAGTCTTGATTCAAACTGTGCCGCGGGTATCGATGGTATAACTACCAAAGTTGTCAAGTGTATAAGTGACCTAATCGTGGACAAGCTGACCGACTGTATAAACAACCATCTTGCGAGAGGAATCTTCCCGGACGAGCTAAAGATAGCCAAAGTTACCCCAATCCACAAATCTGGTGTCAAAACGGATCCTAACAACTATAGGCCTATCTCAGTACTTCCAGTTATCTCTAAAATATTTGAGAGGATCCTCTATGCACGTTTAGATGAGCACCTCACCTCAATAAATTTCCTATTTGAAAGACAGTATGGGTTTCGGTCACAGTCTAACAACAGTCAGTCAGTCGGTTAGTCAGTCTAACCTTGTCGGCTACTGTGGACCTAACTACTAAAAAAAAAATAACATTGATCAAAAAAACATTGCGTTAGGCTTATTTATTGACCTGAAAAAGGCTTTTGATACAGTAAGCCATCCCATACTGCTACAAAAGCTAAAGGAGATAGGTATCTCTGGCGTTGCGTATAGGATGTTTGAATCTTACCTGAACAACAGGTCTCAGATAGTTAAGATCGGAGAATATCAAAGTGAACCAAGCAATATAAATTTTGGAGTTCCCCAAGGATCGCTGCTAGGACCACTTTTCTTCTTGATCTACATAAACTCCATCTCGAAGGTTTCATTGCATGGGCACATGTCACTGTATGCTGACGATACTTTTCTTTTTTACTTTAGTGCCTCTATAACTGACTTAATAAGTCAAGCTCAACAAGATCTAAACTCACTATCTGTTTGGTTCCAACAGAATCTTCCAACTATAAATGCATCCAAGACAAGCTATGTTATATTTAAGGCCAAAAATAAGAAAATTTCACCACATCCTCCGCTTGCCATTGACAAACAAATATTAGAACTCAAACAGCATGAGAAGTACCTTGGGCTAAGACTAGACTGCCATCTAAATTGGACGACTCAAATCGATTATATTAAATCCAGACTTACATCTTTATTGGGCTCACTACGTAATATCGTGCACTGTCTGCCACATAATGTTCGCCAGACAATATATAACTCGCTAGTAAAGCCACACATAATGTACCTGATAGAAACCTGGGGACATGCACCCAAAACAAATTTGAAAGACTTACAAATTGCACAAAACAAAATTATTAAAATGCTTTTTCATTACGATTACCTGACACCTACAGTTAAAATATACAAAGACACAAAACTTATGAACATCAAACAACTTCACGCATACCACACCTGCATACTCATACAAAAAATACTCAGCAAAACCATATATACACAAATTTCTTTCACTAAAACACATCAATTACATGACCGCAGCAGTCGTAGAAAGGAACAAATTATACTTCCTCGAGTGCGAACGACTCACGGTAAAAGAACAGTTGTTTATGAGGGAGTGCAATTTTATAATAACTTACCAAAAGAAATAAGGAGTGCGATTTCGGTCAACATTTTTAAGACCCAACTAAAAAAATACATTCTTCAAAATGTAATTTTTACATAACTCTAAAATATTTAAATAGTAGATTATTAATATACAAAAGTTAAAAAAATATTAAAAAAAAAAAACTTAAATCTGATAACTTTGCGTAAGTAGTACTACTGAGTGACTTGCATTGTGACAACGAGACCGCATTCTTTTTCTGCAAACAAGGTAGTTTGTCTTAGTTGGTAATAACATTATTTTTGGGAATACCCACTAACCAAATAAATTTGAATACTGTGTTTGTGTATCATGTAATAAATTGCTTTTTCTGTACATTACTTAATAGTAACACAGACTTACAATAATCTGTAAGTCCGATTGTCGAAGTATGATTTAGTTTACCTTAGTTTTAAATGTTGTTCTCATTTAAGTGAAATGTAAATTTCTTTATGAGCAATAAATATCTTTAACCAGATATAACTTGCAACCTTGTTCCTAGGTAGTATACTTTTCAAGAGACATCAATTCCCACTTATTTTCTCGTTTTTTCGAAAAATAGTTTTTGCACTTAGCTGCCTTTTAGTTAGTGGACGGCAGTATACCTAAAAACACAGTTTCCGTAGTAACATCAAGGTTGTTGCCGTCAAGAATTAGATTGACGCCAACTTGAGGGACATTCGGTAATGAAAATTTTATACATTTAGTTTTATTCGCATTTAATAAGAGATGCGAATCATTTCGAAAGAACAGCCAGACTTTCGTTGACATGCAAGATGTCCCCATCTTTTCTATCTACTGTAACGTGCTGTTCACAGTTCAAATGTGTGTGTTAATAGAGGGTTGAAGATGCACCAATATGTAAATGGATAATTCGGGCGCCAGATGCATCCTCAAAAAAATAAGCTCGGATTCGCTACAAGTTTGAAAGCATAGGCCTTTTAATCTTCAGGCGGGAGACTATATGGGAAAATAAAAGATTAAAAATATAAGTTAAGCTTTAGCCTTTAATTTTTCCAGCCCGCAGTTCATTACCAAGAAAGGTTTGTAAGTGACATTGACTAAGATTATTAAAACTGATTTGGTATTGTTGCAACTTTTAGAACTAGGTTAGGAAAAATAAATTATAATCCTTATCCAGGCAATGTAGATCAGCCCGAAGGGTTCCAACATCGAGGAATAGCAGAAAACGTAAATATAAAAAAAAACGCCAAACGGCTGAAACAAAACCGATTGAAACCATTAGTTTCCTTGAAAATTTTGAGTTCCAAACACGAGGTCGCGTAGAATTTTTTATTAAAAACTCACCGTTTTTTTTTTTTCGTTCGTTGAGTGCGCCTCAAAACATCGAAATAGACAGGTGGGCGAAAATCACTTCAACTGGAAAGAACAACGGGAACATAAAATTTCGGAACAAAAGAAACTCACGCGTCATGTGGAAATCCAATATTGAACTTACCGAAAAATATGGTGCAATCTGATCAAAACACAGAGGATGGACTTCTCTTTTCCTTTTAGGCCATTACAGAGCACTAAATATCGACGATTATTGTCGATTTATTCAAAGAATTTACAGAAACAAAAAAATAGCTGTTGGTTAAGATATCATCGGGTCAGAAAGTGAAAAAAATCAATCTGACAGCTCACTTTTTAAAAAATTTCGTTACCTGGATACACGACCTTTTGGGAACGACAACACATTATCGGTTCGGAAATCGCCCAAAATCGAATCATGTGGCGAGACGACTTCGACTCGTTACATTACATCCCTCCCCGAAAAAATAAAAGAAAGAATTTCTTTTATGTTAAAAAAGACTAAAGCGAAGCTTAGTTAAAAAGGAAAAAAAAATAATGGAAATATAAATTCCAAAAACAATAAACCCAAAAAAAGGTAAAAAAATTGTTCTAGGAAAGAACAGAATAATAAGACTACGGAAAATATCCACTAAGCCTATAATCAACAAACCAGACATAAATACAACCTTGGAATGTCGCTAGTGTATAGATCCTTAAAATAACATGCATTTAAAATAAGTACAGTTAGACCACCAACACAACCGACTTACAATACCAAAAGAACCAACATGAGTGCAGTTAGGCACCTACGCCACTGACTAACTAGCTAAGTTCAAGAAAATATCGCAAGTACAGCTAAGCAGAATCGTCGATGACCAACATGTATAAGGCTACAAACAAAAACCTAAATTGAGTACGGTTAGGCACCATCGCCACCGACTAGCAAGTATATTAAAGTAACAAGTAAGTTAATTTGTATACAGTTAAGCGCAATTGCCGCTGTCTTATAATAAAAATTCAAAGATATGTCTATGTGAGTACAGTTAGGCACCATCGCCACTGACTAGCAAGAACAATTTATAACCGTGAAACACAGTATCAAATCTCGCAACATCAAAGGTGCAAGAGAACAAAGGAAGAATGTTGTGACCGGTATAACACCACCGATTTTCCGAGCACAAACATCTTCAGAAAACGCATATTGTGATCGGCACAACACCACCAATCTTCCGAGCACAATAGCAAAAAACTGCATACGCAAGGATGCAAAAGAGAAAGAAAGAATGTTGTGACCGGTATAACACCACCGATTTTCCGAGCACAAACATTTTAAAAAACGCATATTGTGATCGGCACAACACCACCAATCTTCCGAGCACAATAGCAAAAACTGCGTACTGTGATCGGGACTATACCAACGACTTTCCGGGCACAGTAGCAAAAAGCTGCGAAATCAAGGAAAAAAAGATCCGCAAAAAAATATAGGAAAAATCCCTACCAGTGAGAACTAGCCACTAGCATAGAAATCCCTGGAGTTAAGATGCAGAAAACCAACCCGAAAAAGAGCTAGAAAATCTACAAAAAAGAAACGCATACATCAATACTATTTCCACAAAGGGGAAACAAAAAGATCCGCATAACTTAAAGAAATAATAAGATTTTGCATCCTAACACAATAAAGTTAGAAGCAAATCTCAGACATGCAGGTAAAATAATAAGTACCTAAATTGTAAATAAGTAGGAACCTATTAATAAATTGTAAAAAAGGTTTATATAAACTGTATAAAAATAGTGTATACAGGAAAAAGAAATATTAAGATCTTTTGATATGAAAAACGTTTGTGTGTGGGTGAAAAAGTTATCTAAATGTCCTAAGTAGTATTTTAGAATGTCAAACTTGAATTTAATAAATTCGCTTGAAGCTTACCTAGTAAAGCTTCATTCAAAGATCAGTAAACCTATCATCCATCCTGTCATACATCATCTATTATAAGATTCTCCAAACAAAAATATCAAAAACAAGTCAACACTAGAAAACCAAATTAATATTTAATAATATCTTTAACATGATAACGTCCAGTTGAACCCTTATTAAGGTCTTTTAAAACATAAACGTTATCAGAAACCTTTTCTGTAATTTTACATTTAATAAACTTAGGAGCAAGTTTTGCCGAAAAATAAGCAGGTGCATGAGATTGAACAAAACTTCTTCTCCACACAACATCACCCACATCAAAAGAAATGACTTTCCGACCCTTATTATAGTAGCGCGCATTACGCTGATAAGCTTTTAATAAATGAGTTTGAACTTTAACAAAAATATCACTAAGTGAATTTAGAGAATCAGCATAGTGACTTCTATTGGGAACTTTCAGTTCACTTAAGTCTTCAATAGAATCACTTAAACGATGTAAAGAAGCATCAAAAATAAGCTCCCTTCCAAACATCAAGAAATTTGGAGTGAAATCTGTAGCAAGATTAACACTATTATTTAAAGCTAATTGGACATGAGGTAAATATTTAGACCAAGTCCTATGATCATCTTTAACAAAACAAGCTATGCAAGTCTCAACAGTTTTGTTATATCTTTCAACAGGATTATTTTGAGGCGTGTACAAAGTATTATAAAATATTTTAGTAATATTAAAACCTTTCATGAATTCTACGAAAAGTTTAGAAGTAAATTGTGTACCATTATCGCAAACAATTATTTTGGGACAACCAAATTTAAGAAATATGTCTTTTTCAAAAACTTTATTTATTACTCTAGTAGTAGCATTTACCATAGGAAAAATCCAGCAGTATTTAGTAAAAACATCAACCGAAAGAATATATTTATGACCAGAATAAGATTTAGGGAGTATACCTACAATATCTACTGATAGCATCAACATAGGTTTATCGACTATTTTAGGGTTTATCATAATATCAAAAGGAGCATGAGTGGTATTTTTTTTTTTTTTTTTTTTTTCGGTGGGAAAATCATCTTATGACATCCCCCGCCCTTGGGCGGGGCGGGAGATAGTGTCAGACTTTTACTGACTAAAAACCCACTCCTGTTCCTTCATTGCCTTTCGTACCAGGGCCGAGTCTTCCTTTCAGAATCAGACCCTTGGCCCCAGTAGGCTTCGACCCTGCTAGGCCCCTACAGTTGCTGACATCTCCTTGAGGCGCGCGTGGAACAGCACGCGCCGTCGACGACCTGGGCTCGGTCCGGACGGTTACCGGACGGTCGGAAGGCGAGCCACCCATTGCTCGCCGTCCGCAAGCCCGCGCCTACGATGGCCGGAAATCGGGATCGGAATCCCGGCGGCGATTGGGGCGTGAGGACCGTTGCCTCACGCGATCGGCCGCCTCCTTTGCTAGCATTACTGCTTCGCAGAAGGAGGCGACCGCCTGCCACTCCTCCTCGCTCCGGACCATGGCCTGTACCAAGGCCCGGCGCGAGAGATCGCCGCCACCGATAGCCCCCACGAGGACACGGCGTTGCTCTGCCCAAGCGGGACACACCTCCACCGTGTGCTCCACCGTGTCCTCCGGGTGGTCCACACAATGGTGACACCCGGGCGTTTCTTCCGCACGAATCCGGTGCAGGAACCTCCCGAACTTACCATGTCCGGTGAGGACCTGCGTCATGCGGAAGGTAAGGACGCCGTGTTGCCTTTCCAGCCACTCCTCAAAGAGGGGACTTACCGCCATAATTATGGCGTGCCCAGCACTGGGTTGCGATAGTCGCTGTCGCCATTCCACCATGAGACCCCGCCGGAGCTCTGTCCGCCATGCCGCGACTTGTCGTGGCAGCGGAGTTTCGCCCCGACGTTGCATCTCCACGCGCAGATCGTGCATGCGTGCAAGGCCTGTTGCCACCAGGTCCCATGGTGGCTGGCCAGCAAGGAGGCTAGCCGCTTCGCGGGAAACCGTGCGGTATCCCCGCACCATCCGTATGGCCATGACCCTCTGGCACGCGTTCAGCTGGGCCGCCGGTCGCTTTCGCAGTGACGGCGCCCACACCGGCGCCCCATAAAGGGCCATGGACTGTACTATGCCAGCGTAGAGCCTCCGGCAGGAGGCGTTTGGACCCCCAAGGTTGGGCAGGAGCCGCTTGAGGGCAGCCCCATTCCGATTCAGTTTGGGAGCCAGACGTCGGAAGTGCTCCTCGAAATTCCACCGGCTGTCGAGGACGAGTCCCAGGTACTTCATCGTCGACCCGACGCCGATGTGAACTCCTCCTACCGTTAATTGGGAGCGCCGAGGCGGCGCGCTCCGAGGGCCGTGAAAACACATGGCCTCGGACTTTTGCAGTGCCACCTCGAGTCCCAACTGCTGGATCCTATCAACGACTATCGCAACCCCGCGTGTCGCTAATTCGACCGCCGCCTGGTACGACTCTCCCTGCGCCAGGACCAGCGTGTCGTCTGCGTAACAGACCACGCTGACCCCGTCAGGGAGGTCGCCGCGCAGCACGTAGTCGTAGCCGATGTTCCACAAGGGCGGTCCTAGTACCGATCCCTGCGGAACACCGCACGACATCTCTCGCCGTTTCCACTCTCCCTGGTGACCAGGGTAGATGATGTACCTGTCCGACAGGTAGGCCTCGATCATACGACAGAGGTAGTCGGGCACCCGGTGATACCGGAGTGCCCTCCTAATGCTACTCCAGGGCAGGGAATTGAAGGCGTTGGCGATGTCCAATGACACCGCCACGACACAGCATGAGTGGTATGTTTATAAGCTCTACAAGTATCGCAGGCTAGAATATATTTCTGAACATCATTAAACATTCCTTTCCAAAAATAGTGTTGCCGCAATTTATTCAAAGTTTTATGAATACCAAGATGACCAGAATTAATATCGTCATGATTAGAACGAATTGTATCTAAAATATGTTCTTAAGGAATAACTATTTTCCAATTAAGGCGACTATGGGGATCAAATTTACTTTTACAAAATTTATATAAAGTTTTATTTTCTACTCTAAAATTCTTATATCTGCAAGGAGATTTCTGCAATTAATAAATACTTTTTTATTAAAAATGAAAGGTGTAAATAAGCAACATGTTATGTTTCATTACACTAACTAAAACCGAATCAAATAATGGAAAAGAAAGACGACTAGCCATATCCATAATATCAGTAATGAAGTCTGGAAGTGATTCGGAACCTTTCTGTTTCTTGGTACGAAGGTCATGTTCCAAAAAGTAATCAAAGTCCGGCCTGTCAAAACGTTTAAGCAAAGCAAGCTTAAGCTCATGCCATGAAGAAATACGAATACGAACCGTGCGAAACCATTTAAGAGCAATATCACTAAGCAAGTCTGTGAATGAACCAACTAATAAAATTTCATCAAAATTTTTATATAAGAAATATTCCTCAACCTCAGTAATAAATTCCCTTACACAAGATTTTCCATCAAATTTAATTCTGCTCTTTTTTAAATCAGGCAACTTAATTGCAGAAGGCAAATTCTTTTTAATGTGTTCATTAACCAAAGCATTCATTGAATTAAAAGAAGGCAAGGCATGCGTAGCAAAAGCTGAAGAAGAGTGTGCAACCCTGTCATTATGATCAAAAGGATGTTGAACTTCCGTTAAATTAATCATGTCAGGCACATGAGCATTAGCGATAGGAACTGTGCAAGGACCGTCAGATTCCAAATTATTCTTTTCAGCAAGAGGCGGAGAAAACTGAACTTCCTTATCCATGATGAACAAGCTAAATGATGAATGAACTCTATTAAGCAAAACGCAAAACTTTAAATATGCAAAATATTTGACGTTAAGTTAAAATATTAAGTTTTTACTTTTCTTATATGAAAATATCAAAGTGTTTATCCGTGAAAAGATGCAATAATACCTTACAATATAAGTTTGAATGCCTTATAGTATGATTTAAAAGTAAACTAAAGTTAAGTTTTAACTTAATTAAATATAAAACAAAGTTACACCGCACTGAGTTTAAACCGTTGAAAACTTAAAGTATAACAAAAGCTGTCTTACCATACAATTCTGTTGCTTATGTAAAAGCAAAATGCAATGCTGTAACAATAACAGGTAACAAAACATAATAATATAAACAACAATAATATTGTACTATAGTGTACAATGATGTTTAGTAGGAAAATATTGTTCACACAAAATATCAAAAGAATTTAAATTGTTTACAGCAATTAACAATAGTTAATATTAAAACATAACATACCTGTAAACAGTATTAATAAATTATAAGATGCAACAATAATACCAAACAAGGTCATAAAACTACTTCAAAGTCCCTGTTCGCAGAGCGACAAATGTCACGTGCTATTCGCAGTTCAAATGTGTGTGTTAATGGAGGGTTGAAGATGCACCAATATGTAAATGGATAATTCGGGCGCCAGATGCATCCTCAAAAAAATAAGCTCGGATTCGCTACAAGTTTGAAAGCATAGGCCTTTTAATCTTCAGGCGGGAGACTATATGGGAAAATAAAAGATTAAAAATATAAGTTAAGCTTTAGCCTTTAATTTTTCCAGCCCGCAGTTCATTACCAAGAAAGGTTTGTAAGTGACATTGACTAAGATTATTAAAACTGATTTGGTATTGTTGCAACTTTTAGAACTAGGTTAGGAAAAATAAATTATAATCCTTATCCAGGCAATGTAGATCAGTCCGAAGGATTCCAACATCGAGGAATAGCAGAAAACGTAAATATAAAAAAAACGCCAAACGGCTGAAACAAAACCGATTGAAACCATTAGTTTCCTTGAACATTTTGAGTTCCAAACACGAGGTCGCGTAGAATTTTTTATTAAAAACTCACCGTTTTTTTTCTTTCGTTCGTTGAGTGCGCCTCAAAACATCGAAATAGACAGGTGGGCGAAAATCACTTCAACTGGAAAGAACAACGGGAACATAAAATTTCGGAACAAAAGAAACTCACGCGTCATGTGGAAATCCAATATACGCACCTTCGGTAGAACAAGGGCACAATTGTCAAAAATTGCAAAAATGAGTTAAGTATACAGAAATGCCTTAAAAATGCTATTTGAACTGGAGGAACAAAGACAGTCATTTAATTCCTTTAAAAATCCGCTAGGCGAAAATAGTGACTTTGTCTTATTGGTGCCTTTTTACTGCTCTCTTGGCTGGACATAGTCTCATTGGTCAGTTGCGCCGTCGGTGGGGAGAGAGGCAGTCGTCACTTGGACCGCTAACGTCGTAAAGGTAAATATGCCCTTTTAATTTTTTGGTTTCTGGAGCGACAATGCCACATCTATTACACTTATGCCTAATTTATAATTTTAAAATTGGAAGGACAAAGTCGTTCAGACAGTTATGCCCTTTTCCGTTCAAGATTTGTTTTATTCCTTGGTCTTAAAAGTAAATGTGTTTTTGTCATTCCAATTGCAATGCTATTTTGCTAGACTTAATGACAATTACGTTTTTGTCATTCCAAATTGACTTGATTTAATATTAATGTTTGTTATTTAAGTTAATGAAATAAATTTGTATTATTTTTTAATACAAATTTTGTGATAAATTTTCTGTTTATTTATTAGTATTGGTATTTTTATGTATTTACGACTAGTAGGTATGCATTATTTGTGAATTGTGATATGAATAGTTTCTTTGTATGATTTAAATTTTAATAAAATTTTCAGAATTTAAAATGGGATCTCGTAGTAAAAAAATTTTAATGATGCTTAATGACGAAAATAATTTGCAAATCAAAGAAACTGACACAAATTCTAATAGATCTTGTCGCGAAGGAGATGTGGGCTCTAACAGAGCAGCAAATTCAATCGAAAACTCGTCAATGTGTAAGTATATTGTTGCTATTTCTTAATTCATATTGGTATGTTACTTAAGTTTTTTATATAAATATATATTTTTTTACAGCTAATAACATGGTTGAAACATGGATAGATATGAATATAAAAAACCAGGGTCCTGTTAAATCAATGGAAGGCATCATTTCAGAAACAACGGATACACCTATTGAATCATTACCGTCACCTCTTCTAGATTTCGAGAATTCTGATGTTGAAAAAATGGAAAATAACAATTTTGGAACAGAAATTTCTCCTGCGGTAAATACTACAGGTAAGATAATAAAACTGCTATACAAATATCTGGATTATTTCATGTGTAAAGTAACTGAGATATTATTCTTTCATCACCTTTTTAGAGGTTGCAAGTGAGCTTAACTCCTCAAAGAGTGGAGATTTTTCACCATCTGAAGGATCAGATTATAAACCGCCACGAACTGTGAAACATAAGAGTATATTTAAAACTAGATCTCCCAAACGTAGCACCTCGTCCAGTTCTTCAAGTTCCAGCAGTAGCTCGTCTAGTTCCAACAGCAGCAGCTCATCTAATTCGTCGAGTTCTTCTGACACTGATAATAGGGGTAATATTGATGAGGCTGATGGTAATACGGAAAGTGTTGAAGTTTATAACGACCCAGGACCCCTTGTGGATACGAGTGAAGATCACACTGAGCAAGTAATTAATAAAAAGCAGTCAAGAAAGCGACAAAAAAATACACAGCAATGGAAACAAGCTGTTTCAAAACGTTTAAAAAATAGTGGCCAAGAATACACGACCAAAAGAGGCAAGATCGCACCAGCGAAATCCATGCGCCCTCCATGCAAAACCTCGTGTCGTCTGTCTTGTTCTACTAAAGTTTCTTTTGAAACGAGGAGTGTGATTTTTAAATCCTACTGGGAATTGGGAACACACCAAAGGCAAAGAGATTTTCTTGCATCATGTATTAAAAAACAAAATCCTACAACCCGAAGAATCAAGATCACAGCAAATAACACATTTAAACCACCGAGGAAACCGAACTCAACCTATCATTTTCTGATAAATGGTGAGGAAATCAGGATTTGTAAGACTTTTTTGCTGAATACTTTATGTATTGGTGAAAAAACATTGCGGAATGTAATTGACAAAATATCTGATCAAGCCTTGTTTATAATGAGTCCTGCCGATAATCGCGGAAAGCATAATAACCATTGTAATTTAAGCGATGAAGTCGTGAAATCGGTCCGAAATCATATAAATTCCATTCCTAGAACAGAAAGTCACTACTTAAGGGCTAATACAACCAGGGAATATATAGATGGAAGTTTAACTATAGCGGAGCTTCATCGTGATTACAAAAAGATTCAAGAAACCGCTGGAAAGGAATTTGCAAATTATGATGCCTACTATCGAATTTTTAATACTGATTTCAATCTTGGTTTGTTTATTCCCCGAAAAGATCAGTGCGATGAATGTGAGGCGTACAAAAACTCTAACGATAAGGAACCACTGATGGAAAAATACAAAAAACACCTAGAAGAGAAAAGTTTAAGCAGATTAGAACTAAAACACGACACAGAACAATGCAAAAATAGTGATTCTAATAATATAGTTGCCATTTTCGATCTACAGGCAGTCTTACCTTGTCCAATTGGCCAGTCATCAGCTTTCTTTTATAAGTCCAAGTTAAATTGTTACAATTTTACGGTGAGGACTCATTTTCTAATTAGTTAATTATAGTGTTAAAATTAATCAATTTATGTTCGAATGTACCTAATGTATATTTTGTTTTAGGTATCCAATATAAAAGACGATACCACAATTTGCTTTTTCTGGCACGAGGGTCTTGGCAAACGCGGCGCCAATGAAATAGGAACATGCCTTTACAAGTTTTTGGAGGATCTTTCTAACAAACAACCAGATAAAGACATAATATTTTATTCGGATAATTGCTGCGGGCAGCAAAAAAATAAGTAAGTTTGTTGCCTTTTATAATACAATTAATTTACAGTAGATTTAGATAAATAGGAGTGATTGTTGTTATAATTCATACTGAACAATATAGGTAGGTAATGTACTTATAATGTAAATAATTATTTCTACTTGTTTCAGATTCGTTTTTGGAATGTATTATTATGCTGTCAACACATTGCCTATAAAGTCAATAACACACAAATTCCTTATTAGGGGTCATACCCAGAATAAAGCTGATGCCGTCCATTCTGTAATAGAAAAAAACGTTAAGCGAGCTAAAAAGGCTGGACCTATATACACTCCAGCAGAATACATCAGTCTTATTAAAAATGCTAAGAAAAAGGGTGTTCAATTTACCGTTAAAGAAATGAATTTTGATTCTTTCATTGATATGAAGCTGTTATCTGAAGATATTAATTTGAATGTAAACAAGGATGTTGAAGGAAATACTTTTAAAATATTGGATACAAAAGCGATCAAATTTATGAAAGATTCAGAGATATACCAATTTAAGTGCAGCTACAAAACCGACGATTGGACAGCAGCGAGAATTCGAACAGGTCGTATCGGTAATAAAAAAAGTGTGAAAGATGTCACACTAAACCAGCTCTATAAGGAAAAGTTACCAATCCCTCACAGAAAAAAAGAAGACATTCGTCACTTGATATCCTCAAATATAGTTCCTAAGTTCTATGAACAATATTTTAACAACCTTTTTTAAGAAAAGGAGAGAGAGCTAGAACTGATTCGTTAGTAAGAAAAAAATAATTGTTATAAAGATATTTTTATATTTTTTAATTAATATTTTTTGAAGTGTGATTCTAAAGAATTTCATTTGCATAACAGTGAATCTTGTTAAAAATAATGTCACTGTTATTTTTGTTATCTTCTATAATTCTATTTTCATTGTGATTCCAAAGAGACACAAACGTGAAATTATTGACGACTGATTAGTAAGACTATAATGATAGTTTAAGTATTATATTTCGTGAAAGTTACTACATTTTTTTTACTTTATAAGAAAATAAAAAGTTTATACGGAAAAACAAGGTATTTTTATTCGAAAATCATCCTAAATTAAAGCTCAAATTTAGTCCTAATTACAAAATAATATACATTTTGGTAGAACAAGGGCACAAATGTATCCCTTCCTTAAAATTAAAATTAATTGAAAAAAAACTAAAAGTTCTTAATTCTTGTTAACTATACGCCTAAAAAGGATATAGTATATAGTTTATATCATGCAAAGAAGAAAAACTTTCGAGCAATATTAACAGAGCAAGACCTCACTGAATGCAATAAATATCTTAAAATAGCTCTCCTGTAAAATATCAAAAACTGCAATTATGCCCTTGTTCTACCGAAGGTGCGTATTGAACTTACCGAAAAATATGGAGCAATCTGATCAAAACACAGAGGATGGACTTCTCTTTTCCTTTTAGGCCATTACAGGGCACTAAATATCGACGATTATTGTCGATTTATTCAAAGAATTTACAGAAACAAAAAAATAGCTGTTGGTTAAGATATCATCGGGTCAGAAAGTGAAAAAAATCAATCTGACAGCTCACTTTTTAAAAAATTTCGTCACCTGGATACACGACCTTTTGGGAACGACAACACATTATCGGTTCGGAAATCGCCCAAAATCGAATCATGTGGCGAGACGACTTCAACTCGTTACACTACTTTAAAAATAAGAGAAGTGTCATCAGCAAACAGAATTATATCGGATAAATTAGCCATCATGTAGGGAAGGTCATTAATATAAACTAGAAAAAGGAAAGGGCCAAGAATTGAACCCTGAGGCACGCCCATCTTTACTAAAGACCCCGAGGACGTCGCCCCATTAATGGATATTTTTTGCTGCCTGTAAGATAAATAGGAAAAAACAAGATCAGCAGCTCGTCCACGAATTCCGTAATGATGTAATTTACGGATCAGAGTATTATGGTCAACACAGTCAAATGCTTTTGAGAGATCACAGAATATGCCAATAGCATCCTGGGACTTCTCCCAGGATTCCAAGATGTGACTGATGAGTTTCACTCCTGCATCCGTCGTTGACCTTCCTTTCGTGAAGCCAAACTGATAACTATGCAAAATCCCATTTGAATTAAAATGAGACAACATCTGGTCGAGCATGATTTTTTCATAGATTTTACTCAATGCTGGAAGCACAGATATAGGTCTATAATTAGAGGGATCACTCTTACTACCTGATTTGAAAATTGGTACTACTTTACTATGTTTAATTAAATCAGGGAATATTCCGCTGTCTAAGCATTGATTAAATATGCCTGTTAGGACAGGAGCAATAGTATCAATAATATCTCCAAGAACCTTAACGGATATACCCCAAAAGTCTTCAGTGTTTTTTATGTTAAGACTTTTGTATGTTTTTAAAATAGTATCAACAGAGATACGCTTAAATTCAAAGGTTGGTATATCCTTAGTGAAATGTTCTTTTGAAAAAGATTCAGCTAACAAAGACGAAGAAGGGAGAGATTTCGTAACTTCTATTGGGATGTTGGTGAAAAAGTTTTCTAACGTCTCAGCCACTTTTGACCTATCTGAGATGATTTTATTATCAATTTTTAGCGACAATTCATTCCGATCTCGTTGGTTTGTCTTTCCAGTTTCCCTGTTTATCACCCTCCAGACAGCTTTTATTTTATTATTAGAATTTTCAATTAATGTTGGGGTTGGTGTAAATAAGTGGACTGTATCTTATAAGTGCTGGTATATTGCCGTCAGATCAATATTCTCAAAAATACAACGATCCCGGACAAACAGTAATTATTAAATTAGGTTCGAGAGGTGTCGTCCGTAGCGGCGGTGTCCGTGGAAGCGAGTCCGCGGTGCGCCGGACAGCCGTGTCGCCGCCCGCGCCTCCGTTCCCCGCTGCCGATGACGTATATGTGCACGCCGCCTGCGCGTGCAGACCGCGTCATCGATCTGTTGGGTTTGATTCCCAACATGCTGCCCGGGTTGAAGCGAAGACTTCAAAAATCTGGAAGGGGGCAAATGTTATTAAACGCCCTCCTTATCCCTTCTTCGTCTTTATCTCAGCGACTCTTGAGATGCCGTCGCTGCCGGGGTAGACCTTTACGACTCTTCCTAAGGCCCAAAGTAAAGGAGGAAGAGCTCTATCCTTTATTATGACAAGAGAGCCTAATTTCAGCTCTGCTGAAGTAGAACTATATACTCTAGTGAGTAACGCTGCCAGAAGTGCTGTTTGATGTGCTCGATTCTCTTGAAGCGCTCCAGACGATTTATGTTTGCATCAGACACCTGTGGATGAGGTATGACATTAAGTGGTTGTCCAATAAGAGAAGAGGTGTCAAAGCGGAAAATCGAGAGGGTTTGAGGAAAGAAGAGTAGAAAGAAAGGAGTTTAAAATAGCTTGTATTTTAAGTGATGCGACGTAGCCATTTCCTCGTAAGTGAGAAGCCGTTGAAGTGGGGAATATAAGCAAGCGCGAATTTAAACTAAGATTCTATCAAAAACTTTGATTGCTTATTGTAAACTCCGACAAATGCAGCACTTTGCAGTTTCCCCCTACGTGATACAAAGCGATTAGAAACGGTTAAATATGATTTGCTAGGTAGCGCAGCAACGAGTTCGATGTGACAGGGCGCTTGTAGAGTTAAGGATGAAAGATGACGTGATAAGTCTCCAACCTCTGTCTTTTCTGTTCGCTATCAACACTGACCCTGCATTATCCACACTACACAATGGAATAGCATATTCGTCAGGAAACATTTCCGACTGCACTTTGCGTAATATTAAATTTGAGGAGCCTTTAAGTAACACTTGAATGTATGTATGAACCTTGTAAATGTGCTAATGATCTTTATACATGAATGAAATTAAATCTATTGTGAGTTAAGCTACTAATAGAAACTACATCAAAATGATTGTTAGTTATTACTACAGAACAAGAAACCAATTCTGGTAGATCGTGTTTCTCGATATGATCGAGCATTCTTGGCCATTCACGTTCATCTTTCTCTAAGAAAGTGGGACCAGGCCACCACAAGGATGAACTACTGATGGAATCAGCCTTCAGCCCGCGGGAAACAAGATTCGCCGGATTGTCTTACGACGGCACGTAGCCCCACGCGTGACCCTCTGCGCTCTCTTGAATTTCGTGAATACGGTTGCGTACGAAATTTTTTGGTTGTAATATGGTTGGTGGTCGAAATGTTTTGTGGTTAACCACCCTAAAACTATAAAAGGTGGTGCAATTCACCATAATCTAGGTTTGTTTACCATAAGAGTGAGAGAGGATAATAACTTTGTACACAACCTTGCAGTTGAATTAGACTAACAGATGAAGGTGGGGTAAAAAATAAATTTAGATGAAGTTTTATTAAGAATTATTATTTATATGAAGACAGCTTAACGAAGACTCCTTGTCTTACGACCTAAGCGTTCATGCTCTTGCATGAATCTAACGTACCTGTTTTTGAAAACAGGATCTCTCAGAAACTTACACTCTAACGACATGAACCGACACTTCGTCTTTTGAAAGGAATCGCCTAAGACTGAAAGATCTTTCTTCAGCGGCATGATTCCGACAAAGCGTCCGTCGTCTTTACGACGAGTGTGTTTCTGAAACCTCTGCTCACAGGTACGCTCCTCAGGGGACCAGGAGTGTTTAGCTGCAATGGTGTCTAATTCAGAGAAACGAGATAAGTCTGGATTGGCACCCTCATTTATGAAATGACAAACGAGGGAAGAAGAGTGTGACTTATGACGGGCAACGTACCCTGACACTAGCCAACCCAGTTTCGTTTCATATAACTTAGGTTGATTTTTACCTAAGTCAATAGAATTATTACATAATATGGACCAAAATATTTTGGCTCCAACTAAGATATCTATAGCTGACGGTATATTAAAAGATGGGTCAGCTAAACTTATTCCCAATGGAATAGAAAGGTTTTCTATGTTAATGAATGAAGATGGCAACGCTCCCGTGATTTGAGGTAAAATATGGCAGTCTACAGTAAATCTACAGTCGTCATTATAATTTGACATAAAGGTGAGGCTGCAAGACTGTGTACAATGAGAAGTATTATTATTTATACCTGTCACGGTGGCGCTCGCACTACGTCTCGACAAACCCAGCTTACCACAAAGTGACTCAGCTACAAAGTTACCCGTGCTACCGTTGTCGAGCAGCATTCGGGCAGTGTGCAGGGCTCCCTTGCTGTCGACCACTGTCATGATCGCTGTGGAAAGCAAAACATTTGGAGGAGTAGTAATCTGCTGAACATTAGCTGAACCGACAAAATTATTGACGGGTAGAATTGGCTCAGGAGAAGGAGTTTTTTTTTTTAGGTGGGAAATCATCAAAATGACTTCTCGCGCTCTGGGTAGACCGCGAGGGCGTGTCAGACTTTTACTGACTAAAACCACACCTGTATCCTTCAATTACCCTTTGCGTTCTAGGACTACGGGTTTCCCTTTCAGAAATCTCGGCGGCCAATGCCCGGTAGCTAGGAGCTACCGGGCATTGGCCCTGCTGGGCCCCTACGGTTTGCTGACATCTCTTTGAGGAGCGCGAGGATCACTACGCGCTGTTGACGACTGGGCTCGGTCCGGTTAATTACCGAACAGCCGGACGGCGAGCTACCCAGTGCTCGACGTCCGCAAGCCCGCGTCTACCGTGGCCGGTAGTCGGGGTCGGAATTACGGCGGCTAGGGCGTGAGGACCTTCGTTCCCTCACGCGTGCAGCCTCCTCCTTCGCCAGCATTACTGCTTCGCAGAAGGAGGCGACCGCCTGCCACTCCTCCTCGCTTCGGACCATAGCCTGAACCAGGGCCCGACGCGAAAGGTCGCTGCCGCCAATTGCCTCCACGAGGACACGGCGGTGCTCGGCCCAAGCGGGGCACACCTCCACCGTATGCTCCACCGTGTCCTCTGGGTGGTCCGCACAGTGATGACACTCGGGCGTTGCTTCCGCCTGAATCCGATGCAGGAACCTCCCGAACTTGCCATGTCCGGTGAGGACCTGCGTCATGCGGAAGGTGAGGACGCCGTGTTGCCGCTCCAGCCACTCCTCAAAGATGGAAATTACCGCCATAATTGTAGCGTGCCCAGCACTGGGTTGCGACAGTCGCCGTCGCCATTCCACCATGAGATCCCGCCGGTCAGGAGAAGGAGTAGTTTCTGCCTCATGCAAATGAAGCAGCGTACTGTGCTTTTTCTTGCAATACTTGCAAGGAACAAGATTGCACTTTGATTCTAAGTGCCCAGGTCGAAGGCAATTAAGGCAGACCTTAGCTTCTCTAGCCTTTTGTATACGAGCTTCAACAGTCAGGGCTATAAAAGCTTCACAATTGAATAAATAATGAGTTTGATTGCACATAGGACATGTAAATATATTTTTATTATTATTGAATTTTTTATTTTTATTACTATTTTCATTTGTGATTGAATTAGATTTTGTAGTTGTAATTAGATTTGAATTATGTTGGTTAATCTCTGAATATTGTTCTTTATTGCTGTTTCTTTTATACTCTTGTAAAGATTCCAATAAGTCAGCTCTGTTGCTAAGAAAATTTATAAATGAATTTGATGAAGGTGGATTATCAAGTGTGTTTCGATGTTCTTCCCATTGCCTTCGTGTGAGACTGTCAAGTTTTTCCGACATGATATGAATTATGAGGGTATCTTGCAAAGTAAATTCGGTATCTTGACCTAACGTTAACAAGGCACGAAGATTTTTATTTGTGACGTCTATGAGGTTACGGATGGTAGAACATGATTCATTATGCATGTGTTCAATATTAAATAGTGCCTGTACATGATTATTTACGAGCAACCTTTTGTTGTCGTACCTTTTACACAGTAAGTTCCAAGCGAATTCATAATTGTCAGCTCTAAAATCTAAGTTGTCTATAACTAGCAACGCACTACCTTTTAGAGAAGCACGTAGGTAATGCAGTTTATTAATGTTGTCAATGTCCGACCGTGAATGAATTAATGAAATGTAAGTGTCTCTAAATTCAAGCCAGTGTTGATAGTGACCTTGAAAAATAGGTAGATTGATTTTTGGCAACCTAACGCAATTGGATTTAAAGCCACCTGCCTGTGCATCCTCGTCACTGTTATGATCAGGTGTATCACGAATAATACGACTGTAATTATGAACTGGTTATGTTTTAATAATCAATTATAGCTAGACACAAGACAAGACGCCATGACACTCGGCATCGACACGTACAGTGACAGTGCATAGGCTCACGCGCTAGTGTTGTACATTAGTACTAGCGACGTTCTCACAACATCCTCCTTATTTAGAAAAAGCTGAATTATTATAACTTTTACAACATGACAGAAATTACCCATTAACGTTAAACATATTGACTCAACTCTACAATAATTTTTTGACAAATTAATACAGACTTTTCAAGTAATTAGAGATAAACAATTTGTTTATTTATGACTCCTAACCTATTCCAGATTTCACTAAATTATCAGTACTTCAGTCATTTCTAAACAATATTATCTACTTGTCTAATTCAATAACCCTTTTTATATCTACAAATCTAACCGTCTTGGTGGTCTTATGACTCTTCCAAACCTAGAGCGCATTTCACCTGTAGCTGTGCGTTCTTCAATAGACGGTGACACTGTATGTATCTTAGGAGATGTCCTAATATTTGGACTTTTATGTAACACATCTTGAGATACAGCTGCTTGAGATGTTGGTGGAGGCTTCAAAATATGCTGTCTGTGTCTTCTTCCTATAAATCTATCTGAACCTTCCACTGTATATGACCTAGGCTGATCACACTTAGACTTTACTGTGCCTGTGATCCATGGAGTATTTGGAATTTTCTTAAAATATACTTTCTCTCCTTCGTGTAGTTCTGGTAATGGTTTAGTCTTCTTGTCATAGTATTCTTTAACCTTATTTTTATTTTCTTCCTTATTTATTATATATTCTTCAAATTTGACTGTTCTTGGTTTCAAGTTCTTTGTAACTGTTGGTAATTGCGTTCTAAGAGAACGAGACATTAATAATTGTGCTGGAGATGGTAGATTTACTCTAGGTGTATTCCTGAACTGAAGCAAAGCAAGATATGGATCTGTTCCCGACTCTTCAGACTTGGTAAGTAAACGTTTACATATCTTTACTGCTGACTCTACCAACCCATTGGACCTAGGTATGTAGGGACTAGAAGTATTATGATGTATTCCCCATTCAAAAATAAAATTTTTCAACTCTGCCGAATTAAATGGTGGCCCATTGTCTGAGAATAACTCAACTGGGATACTGAAAATGCTTTTAAGACAAACAATTACTGTTTTGGCGTTAGTACTAGCCAATGACATTAATTCAATATAATTTGAGTAGTAATCTTGTACTACAATGTATTTTTTGGATTTATAATCAATAAAATCAAAACCAATTTTTTCCCATGGTAGTAAAGAAACATCATGTGGATGTAGTGGTTCTGGAGCATTAGAACTTCTATGTGACAGGCAAGTATGACAGGATTGTACAATATTTTTGATGTCAGTAGACATAAATGGCCAAAAAACATGTCCTCTAGCAAACGCCTTTGACCTCTCAACTCCCAGATGACCACTGTGTATTATTTTCAAAATATCTGGCCTCAATTTTTTAGGTATTACTATACTGTTACTTCTAAAAATTAAATCATTTTCAGTATGTAAATCAAATCTATATTGCCAATATTCATGCAAATCTTTGTGAACTTGAGCTTTACTTGACGGCCATCCTTTTTTACAATATGATTTTAATATTTGCAAGTTTTCATCTTCATTAGTACCTTTAATCAACCACTGAAGAGACTGGTAATGACTTAATCAATAGATTTACATGCACAATGATATCATCATCTAATTCATCTGCACTTGTTTCAGATAGGGGAGCCCTTGACAAGGTATCAGCAATGCAGCACCTATGCACTTTTGCAGTCTGCTGCAAAAGTGCATAGGAAGTACAGAAATAAAATCGTGTGAAGCGAGAAATGACGCCATCTAGCGTAAAACCTGATTGAAATGTTGCTATCGACAACATTACATTATACTGTTAATAGATGGCGCCGCTGTGCTTCAAATGATTAATGCTTAATTAATGCTTATTTTTGTACTTTCTTTTTGTTTCTTCAAACATTGAAATAATTTATAATTTCTTTTAAAGAGATGAAGATATTAAAATTGAATAAGTATCAATTTATAAATATTTGATTATCTATGTGTTAGTTTTCAAACTTGAGAGGGTAGGTTGAATATGGATTTACTTATAAAAAATAACTAGTAGGTAGTATAAATAATACTTAGACCAAAGAGTTATGACTAAGCTCAATTGGTTGTTCGCTAAGTTAATTTCGATTATATCGTTCCAGCGCCTTTCGTTCAATTTTATTTTTAACCAGGTGTATTGTCTACTTATTTTACGAAAATGAGTAAATATGCATTGTTATATAGATTTAGTAAAAATAACTCAAATAATTGCTATGCATAATCAAGGCAAAAACTTGTCAGAAGTAACCAGAGAGACCGGTGTAAACGTAAGTAGTTTTTTTTAACGCTTTTAAACAAAAAACTCCTTTACAATAATCATTATTGGATATTATATATTTCTGTTTTATTGTTGCAGAGAAAAGCAGTTGTTCTATGGATATGATGATTTGAAGAAGAGGGTTCTTTGAAACACCATCAAAGAGCTGGCAGACTAAAACTAATAAACATGTTGCAGCATCAAACCATGATAAGGGAGTACGAAGAAAACGGACGTCGGTCGACGAACCACTTTGCTATATATATACTTATTTTCTGTATTAACTGGAGACCTTGTTATGTGTGTTTAACTTAATATCCGTATTTAAAACAACTTAAAAAAGTTATGAACACTTGATGTGTTGTTGTGCAATTTTATAGTTTTTAGCCTACATTTTTAATCCTTTTGACCTTTGTGATAAAATTATCTGGTATTTTGTTTGTTTTTGTTAAGGTTACATAAGCTTCAAACCTCTTTCCAATTTTGGAAACGAATACTTAAGCTATGGCCTCAATAAGAAATTATATATAATATTATAATCTTATTCGGTGATTAATAAACGGTGATTGTTAAATTTGATTAAAAAATTGTAAGAAATAAACATATTATTTTTTAATAGTGCCTTTTGTCAACTGTTTACCTGCATTTTTTTCATTTTGCTGAGTAACTACCCACTTGAATATTATATTACAAATAAATATCCACAGCTTTGATTTAATATTCCTTCCAAATTCTTTTGTTACTTACAAAAAGACTTACAAAAAAACTTACAAAAAGTGTGAGTACTACGTGAGATTTGAACTCATGGCTCATTGATTTACGCATCTATCTGCACATGCTAAACCGCTAGGTCAACATGACTCTAATTTGAACGATGAAATTATGAACTACAATCAGTTGTTGACGACAATGATGACGCATGTGTCTATTATTTGTTAAACTAAAAGTCAATTTTATACTTTGTGAGATTGCCTTTGCTCGCCACTTAGCTGTGAAGAAACCAACGCCATCTAGTTTAATTTTCGAAAACTTGAACTCTAACGTGCAAGGGAAAATAGGCGTTAAGGTATCTAAGCACTTTTAATGGGTGACTGTACATATGAATACCTTTCTTGTAAATTACATTTAGACTATAAGCTTGTATTTTCAACATCATTCTTTGAAGACGTGTTGGAACCTCGACTAATGGTTTTTTAAACAATGTTATTAAGGGGGCATGATCTGTCTCTACTGTTACAATTTGTCCATATATAAATTGATGAAACTTGATGCAAGCAAACACTATTGCATAGAGTTCTTTCTCTATCTGAGCCATTCTTTGCTGTGAATCTGTTAGAGTTTTTGAAGCATAATATACAGGATGTTGATTTTGTAACAACACCGCTCCAACAGCACTGTTACTAGCATCAGTCTGTAGAACAATAGGATCATGCACATTAAAATGAGACAATACTGGAACTTGACATATTAATTGCTTAAGACGACAAAATATTTTTTCATGGTTGGCAGTCCACTGCCAATCTGTAGACCTTTTTAGTAATTGACGAAGTATTTCAGTTTCACCTGCCATGTTTTTTATAAAAGGACTCAAATAATTAAGCATGCCTAGAAATCTCTGTAGATCTTTTAGACAGGTAGGAGATGGCATTTCTTCAATTGCTCTGACTTTATCTGGATCAGCTGTGATACCCTCAGCTGAAAAAATATGTCCTTGATACTTGACACTCTCCTTGGCAAATGAACATTTATCTTTATTAAATTTGACATGGTACTCCTTAGCTCTTTCAAAGACTTTATTAAGACGTTCATTATGTTGATTTAATGTTAACCCACTCACTAAAATATCATCGCTGTACACCGCTACCCCTGGTATATCACCAAATATTTCGGTCATCATTCGATGAAAATATTCAGGAGCACAGTTCACACCGTATGGTAGACGCTTAAAACGGTATCGACCAAAAGGAGTATTGAAGGTTGTGAGGTAAGAGCTCTCCTGACTTAATTTGCACATCCAAAATCCACTGCTTGCGTCCAAAGTGGAGTAAAATCTTGCTCCTGCCACCTTGGCACGGACCATGTCTACTGAAGGAATAGGATAATGTGTCCTATTGATAGCCTGATTCAAATTACGGGGGTCTAAGCATACCCTTAATTGACCATTCTTCTTTTCAACTAAAATCAATGAACTCACCCACTCAGTAGGCTCTGTGACCTTGGTTATGACATCCATTTTCTCCATCTTCTCAAGCTCTTGATTCAGTCTATCATGTAATGCGAATGGTACTTTCCTTGGAGCATCTACTTTAGGCTGCACATTAGGATTTATACTTATCTGAAACTCACCAGGAAGACAACCAAGACCGGTAAATACAGAATTATTACATTTAACAAGATTATTTAAATCTATGTTTTGTGACTGACTAGACTGTAAAGACGTTCTCACAACAGTCACCCGTTACTGAACCATCCTGAAGCCTGCTAGTCTGGGGACGAGCACCGAGTAAATTCCACGCCATCGCCACCAACTTATAGTACTGGTTCTCGAACTGCTCACGCTCCTCGCTCTCGTCAGCGGGGTCCTCCACCAACATCTCGATGTCACACTGCAATTTGTCGAAATCCACATATAAGCTATCAAACTTATTAAATCTAGTTTCTAAATCTAAAAGTTGTAAGCTACTAAGTTCGCTGCAACTTTAAACCATGTGAAGGTAGTTCTGTTCTGTTCTAATCTGTTTTCTTTCTAAAGTTCTAATCTGATCTGATCTGTTTTCTGGATATGTAGTCATTATCTTTTCTAACCTGATCTGATCTGTTTCTAGATAATAGATAATATTTAGCTGATATTAAATGAAATATTATAGCGAAACCTTTATTTAAACGGAAAAAATATCTACTTGTCCGTGTGGGAATCGAGCCCACGACACTTCGTCTATGACTCTATGTGGTTAAAGGACGTGTCATATTGCATTCAATTGTGATGTGATCAGGTCTTAACCATTTAAGCCAAACGTGTCGTCAAATATGTAATTAAATAGCGAACTACTTCATGCACTTTATTTAATGATACGCATTTCGTATGACATCATTTATTCGATACACTTCCATATGAATGTGGTTATCATTCTAGGTGTAATGTTTTCATTTACTCAATACTTTGATTCAAGCTTCGAGTATCTGGCTGAAAATTAAACCATGAGCTGTGGGTATTACTATTGAATCGGGATCATTTTACTATACCATAAATAAAACAAGACAATATTTACTTTAAAAAATATTACATAATTAGAGTGTTTATGTTATAGTTTTTACACCATTTATTTAAACAGAGCACGTTTTTCAAAGCACATATTGAATCATGATAAATACAACTATACAGATCATGAGAGTTTTCATATTGTTTATACAAGTTTAATAAACTAGGACAACCTTTATCTTCTAAGTTATTAACATTAGTACTATTTACAATGCCTCTTAACCACAACACTTTTTCTGAACCTTTGGTATAAATACATTAATCTCGAATATTTATAACCAAATTCTGATAATTCGAGTAAGGCACAAATCCTTCATTCCAGTATGTCTTCCTATTACGCTCAATCCAACTTACTTGTCGCCGTTCTTGTTTAGTTAAATCGTAAAATGGGAATGGAGGCTTTATCAGAAATACCTGTATTTTTTTATCGTATAATATCGCTATCTCCTTTATTATTGAACCGGCTTTAGGATGATTTCCTTTGTCCCATCCTGTCCTTCCTTATTTGAATTCGCTGCCAATCGCACACGCATCGCACCGCCACCTGACGGCGGATGGAAGAAGCAACAGTTCGAACTCAACAGCACGTCAACCCGCGCGCGGGGTTAAAGAAACCTGAAAATATCGTGAAATACTACTGCTAGTTGTGCAGTGAGGTGATCCCCTGGTTTCCAGCATCCTGTGAGTATTGACTAATTTCCAATTCATAATCCTTAAGCCTGCTCTGCGTAGGAAACATAGGGAAGCGTCCCTGGTTGGACGCAATACTCATTCATATTTTTTGGTCCATTTCGAGCGCGAATACCTGTAGATTACAGTTTTTTAAGGCATTCTCAGGTTCAATTTCAAATAAAAACTCTGAGATTTGCAAGATTTTAGCATTTTAAAAGTATTATCCTACAAAATTGAGTTAGCTATACTCGCCGTGTAACCTATGCGGATTCAGGGGTGATCTTATTTTAGTGATAAATGATAAATGATATTTATTTTGTAAATAGGTTTAAAAAACACTTTTACACGTCAATTTTTTTTTTCGTCATTTTTAAACTAGATGAGGCCGGTGTTTCCTAGCTGACTACCCTGAGAAGAAACACCGAAACAAACTCAGGGGTCAAAGTCTCTTTTAAAGTCCATACAGTAAATATGTAATGGTCAAATCACATGAAAACCATGCAGATTTGTCTGAAATGGTCTTTTGAAGAAAGAACCATACAGATTTGAGTGGACCTGTCCAGTCAGTGCAAGCATTTGTCAGTATTCGTAAAGCTCAACTCAGGACTACTAAGGAGCTCAACGACTTGACGAACAATACCAAGGAAAGGACATTTGGGTAGGCCGCAGAAAATACTCAAATTGCCAGACATACATTAAAATTACTGAAAAGGAAAAAAAAAAGCAATCAACATAGTCCTCACGTTCACAATAATAAGAGGAAAAATAGTTTACAAAATTTAATACTTTAGCAAAGTAAACATTGTTGTCAAAAATTAATAGGGAAAGAAAAAAAAAAGTCAAATTGCAAAATAAAAATAATCTACAATATCGAATTGTAATAAATAATAAAAAGCACAATTAAAAATAAAAACAAAAGAAAAAATAATAATAATAAGACAACAGTTGCAGTGCGTACTGGAGCAGGTCAATCCCAAGCCTTTTGGTCCTCAACATAGTTCTTTATAGTGTAAAAAGCCTTTTGGCAAAGTTTTCGCTTTATAATCGCAACAATTCACGTAATTTACGTAATTTATTGTGGTAATTTATTATCTACGACTATTCACGGTATTTATTTACTCACAAACATTATTACCTAACTATTTCACCTAAAGGTATCGATTTACGCACCTAATAAATCTTAACTTAATTTCATAATCTCATACCTACGTAAAATACGAACGAAACAAAATGTCGGAAGGAAACCTTAAACTTCTTCAATCTCAACGCGAATATGTTTATCGTGATATCCAAATCCTTTATGACTTATCAAAAGCTATGATTCAAGATCGTTCAAAGGTATCGTCGTTCAAGGCGAGATATACTCGAATACATTCAATTCGCGAGGAATTCGTTTCGTTTTGTAGTAACAAACAAAGTTTGGAGTTAGCCATAAAACCTGATGCAAAAGTGTATCAAAAGTCTTTGAGTTCGTTTGATGATTTGTACTACGCCGTAATCAGTGCAGCGGCTGATTTGCAGATTACTGATAGGAGCGACAACGTCGACGGGCCGTCGCTTGCGACCTCCATGCAAACGGGACCTAACGCGCGGCTACCTAAACTTGAGTTACCTAAATTCGACAGTAAAATTGAGAACTGGCAAGCATTTTATGATATTTATAAAACTTTAATTCACGACAATTCGATTTCGCAAATAGAAAAACTTCACTATTTAGCGTCCTGTTTACAAGGGCCGGCCTCATCTATTGTCAAAGGGGTCCCTATGACCGCTGATAATTACCAAGTTGTTTTTGATAGTTTGATCGAGCGTTATCAAAACAAGCGAATTATAGCGTTAACATATTTAGACAAATTCATTAACCAGCCAGTTTTAAAATCAGGTAACTTCCGAGATTTACAAAGTTTAAAAAACGTAATTTATGAGGCGTACTATGCGCTCCAAGCTTTGAAAATTGACGATTTGGGTGATTTTATCTTATTTTGTTTAACTTCGCGCGCGCTGGACTCCGACACGCGTAATCGTTTCGAATCTCAAAAGAAAAACATTTAAAGAAGAAAGAAAGAAAAAATTTATTTGAGAATCGCACAGGACAAACAACAATAAAATAAAAAGTAACTACTTAATCTATAAATATTTAACTTAAAAATAATAGAAAAAACAATATTAAAAAATAAAAATTAAAGACCTGTGCGAGGCCAAAAAGGCTCCTATCTCAGCATATGCTGCGATATTAAACTAAAAAGTAAAAAAAATAAAAATATTTAAAGAAAAACAAAAAACCCGACTGCGTCGAAACTTTTTTTTTTTTTTTTTTTTTTTTTTTTTTTTATTAATGATAGGCTCGCGTTTGACCACCATCTCACCTGATGGTAAGCGATGATGTGGTCGACGATGGAGCACGCTTGCCTAGAAGTAGCCTATTCACTCTTGACTTAAAGACCCCTAAGTTGTAGCTATCTGGAAACACAGACTCCGGCAAGAAATTCCACTCCTTGGCTGTACGCATAATAAATGTGTTCTTAAAACGTTTTGTGCGTATGGGTGGGATGTCCACCATGTACCGGTGGCGCAACGCCGTACGTCTAGTGGTCCGATGATGGAACGGACTTGGCGGAATTAGATTGTGCAATTCAAGTGCACACTCCCCGAAATGTAAACGATAGAAAACCGACAGGCTAGCAACTCGGCGGCGATGCCCAAGGCTTTGTAGCTTCGACTCAACAAGTGCATCATTGCCGATGATCCTCTTGGCTCGCCTCTCAATCGACTCTAGCGCATCAAGCTGGTATTTGGCAGACCCGTCCCAAAGATGAGAGCAGTACTCCATACACGATCGTACTTGCGCTTGATAAAGGTTGAGCAGCTGTTCCGGCGTGAAGTACCGTCTCACCTTTGCTAAGATCCCCAATTTTTTGGCAGCCAGTTGAGCCTTTGCCTCAATGTATGAGCCGAAATTTAGAGTAGACGACAGCGTTACCCCAAGAAGCTCAAGGTGGTCGGTTATTGGCACGGTCACACCCCGGAAAGATGGAGCCGGTTGGAATTGACTCCGTTTAGCGGAAAAAAGACACGCTTGGGTTTTAGTTGCATTGAACTTGACCAGATTGGCATCGCCCCAATCGGAAACCGCCTTCAAGGACGAGTTCAAGCGTTCAACCATAGCCTCTCGGGATGACTGGATCTGTGACCCACTAGCACGTGCGTCAGACACATATCTCTCGGCAACAGTGCTGTCGTCTGCATACCCAAAGATACCGGGTTTAAGTAAGTCATTTATGTGCAGCAAAAACAGTGTTGCCGAGAGTACCGACCCCTGAGGGACCCCGGCATTAATATCCATTTGACCGGAGGAGTAGCCATCAACAACCACTCGGATGGATCGATCCCTCAAGAAGTCTGCGATCCAATCACACAGACCAGTGGGTAGGCCGAAGGAAGGAAGCTTAGCAATAAGGCTTTCGTGCCAGACCCTATCGAAAGCCTTCGAGATATCAAGGGAGACGGCAAGCGCTTCCCCATGCTTCTCGATGGCTTCGCTCCAGATGTGAATGGCATACGCTAGAAGGTCCCCAGTGGACCGATTTTGGCGAAAACCGTATTGCCGGTCACTGAGGATGTCATTAGCTTCTAGGTATGCCAGAAGTTTCTTGTTAAGCACCCGTTCCATACTCTTACAGAGGATGGACGTAACAGAGATGGGTCTGTAGTTTGCTGGGTCAGCTCGACTGCCCTTCTTGGGCACAGGCTGCACGTTAGCTTGCTTCCAAGCAATCGGCACTTTTCCAGTCTCATATGAGATGCGAAATAGGCGTGTCAAGATCGGAGACAATTCAGGCGCACAAGTTTTAAGTACAATTGCTGGTATCCCGTCGGGGCCACTAGCTTTGTTCACGTCGAGGTTACGCAGGACCCTACGAACGTCCTTTTGATGGATACGAACGTCTGACATCCTCGTCGCGCATCCATCAGGAGAAACAGGTGGCCGTGCGTCACCAGAATTCAGACGAGAAGATTCCGCAAAAAGAGAGGCAAACAAGTTTGCTTTCTCCTCAGCGGTGTGAGCCAGCGACCCATCGGGTTTCAGCAGTGGCGGAAGTGAGGGACGGCAGAAGTTCGATTCAACCGACTTAGCCAGGGACCAAAACGCTTTACTACCTGCGGGGTATGAAGCAAGTTTGCTCCCAATTCGGCTTATGTGGTCAAACCGAGACCTCCGCAACACCTTCTTGCAGGACTTGGCAGCCCTGTTAAAGGCCTTCTTCTTTTGAGCCACGTCGCTTGCCTTGCGCGCACGAGCGTCGGCCCAAGCTCGATATGCCGCGTGCTTAAGCGCGTCTGCGCGATCACATTCGGCGCCAAACCATGGACGAGCCTGGCCAGACATTGTTACGTCAGAGAATGGGATGAAGTACTCCATCCCCTGTCGCAACACATCCGTCACGGCATCTACGCACGACGAAGCATCATCTGAAGAAAAGCAAGTGGGCTGCCAAGGATAGCATGCGAAGAAAGACCGCAAGCCATCCCAATCTGCTGACCTGTATCGCCAAACCCGCCGGGTGCCCCTAGGGCTGGGATCGGGTGGGGAGTAGACAGACACAGACTTAACCAGACAGTGGTCGGAACCGCCTAAAGGCGAACATATCGACACAGAGTAGCGGTCTGGATCTGTTGTCAGCAGAAGGTCCAGGCAATTGGCTGTGTGCGAATCCACATCCGGCACCCTCGTTGCCCCCTGGACCAGCTGGGTAAGATTTAATGCTAGCGCTAGCTTTCGCATCTCTCGCCCAGCGTGGTCTGTGGACTGGTACGGGAAAAGCCACTCTTGGTGGTGGGCATTAAAATCCCCCAGTAACACCAATTGGGCAGAAGGGTACCGCTGCTGAGCCGCATCCGCCGCCTCACTCAGATGCTGTGTGAGCCCAGATGTCTCCTGATCTCCGCTGTGCGAGCGGTAGACACAAGCGTAGATTATTTTATCTAGGCCTGTGTCCACCAAAGTCCAAAGCGTCGAGAACCTGGAGTCCTCAAGGTTACGGAGACGCCGATAGCAGATGTCGTCACGGGCGTACATACATACACCCGCACGTGGTTTGAAATTGTGCTCCAAGGTAAAACCTGGGTAAGAAAGGTACGACACGTCGGACGGACCTCTGATCTGCGTCTCCGAAAGGAAAAAGAGAGCTGGTTTTTCAGTCTCGAGGTGGTGGTGGACTGCGACGAGATTGGAGTGCAGACCTCGTATGTTAGTGAGGTGCACTTTGTGAGAGAGGGAGTGCAGCCGCTGTTTATCTTGACTCTTTCTTTTCCTTTTCATTTTTATTTGAGTGAAGGGAGGAGAGGAGAAGGAAGTGAAATGAGGTTCCACGCAGCTAACCTTCAGGCACGCACTGAAAGGACGACATCATTGGGGGACTAGTCTGGAGACTGCGGGGACGCCCGAGCCCCCCCGAGAATGTCCATCGGGCCCTCTCGTCTGGTCGCCAACCAGCACGATGGCGCATTCCGGGATTTTTCGACAGTTGGCGGGGCAGCCTTTCATGTGTGGCTAGCACATTACTTGGGCCCCCAGCTACCTGCGGTCGGCCAGCGGCAACCGTGCCTCGGATCCCGCTACCCTCCGCGACTAGCCTCCCGATTCCTCCATATCAGCACGAACCAGGATGGTCTGCTTGCGCTGGAACAGCTATTTCGACCCAACTCCTCTAGACTGGCTACACTGAGCATGATACCGGAACACGGCCAGGCCGTTTGGCGGCACGTCTTTGCTCAGTGGGTGGTCGCAAGCCAACGGTCGAAACCTACCACCAGTTAGTGTCACCTGATTAGCACCACCCGGGGACCACGTGTAGGGACTTGCCTCAGGTGTTCTCCTACGGACGCGGGTGACTCGGCCCCCAAAAGTAAAGAAACTAATTTTAACAAATACGTAAAAAAATTAACTTAAATAAAAACTAAAAAGAAACAAACCAGCCCAGTAGTTTAGAATTATGTTATGTAATACTAAATAACTACACAATTGAAATAGTTTTATAATCGATACACACATAAAACAAATCATACATTCTAATGCAGAACAGAACGACTCACAGTCGGGGCCCCTTGGGAAGATTTGATTGGTAAAATTTGAATGGCGCTCCTTTGCGTCGCGCAGTCGGGTAATAACGCAGTGCTGGTATTCTGATAGGGCCTGGTGATGCCATTTCACAAATACCCACCTTTAATGAATTGTTAAAGTTTCTTCAAGATTATGTAAAAGTCTTAGAAACTGGTAATTTATCTTCTAAATCTAATGTCAATAACAATTCTAACCCTCGTAACCTTGAGGGGAAAAAATCTTCACCCGCGACTAGTAGGCAAAATAGCAGCGGATCCAAACGTTCATCTTATCTCACAAATTCCAACCCACCTGCAAAGGTGACTTGTGCTCATTGCAGTGAGGCGCACTCGATTTATCGGTGCCCTACCTTTCAATCCTTAGATTCTCGTACTAGACTCGCGTTAGTACAAGGTAAAATAATATGTGTACTAATTGTTTACGTACAAATCACGTCATAGACAAATGCGTATCTAAAATGTCTTGTACGATGTGTGGATTACGTCATCACACCCTCTTACATATTGACCCTGCGCCATCCAGCGCCGGCGCAACCACTGGAGCACGGTAATATTATCTATACAGTATTGTAACTCGGCCGTATTTTTGAAATAAATCCCTACAGCCGCGCGGTACGTAAACATGCGATAGGGCTGCCCGCACTATGGCTACCCGTCTCCAGCATTTTAATTACATTTGCCTACTTTGTGTTTCCATTTAGTTTTGTGATTGTAAATATACTTTTTTTATATAAACAAATAAAATACTTTGTGAATTGAATAGGAAGTGTTCAATATTTGCGACCGAAAAATATTTGCGCCTCGACTGAGACGTACCTACGAAATGCTTTATTATTAAATTTTAAAGTACAAAAATCCGCATTCTAAAGCTTAATTAAAAATTGTTTTGGGAAACATGGACAAGGTGGAGAAAAAGGAATATCTTTTACTTGGTTATAGATAGATACCTGCAGCTACTTTACAATTTATATGTTTGGATTTAAATGAAGAATTCATGCAACCAAAAACAGCACAATATATCCTACTCGTCATATTAAATATATAAATATGTACTTGAACTTATTTTTATTGCAAAAATCGCGCGGCACAGACGCGATTGTCTGCATCCCGAGCGCACCTTGAGATCGAGGCGCGTAGGTATAGCTCGCGTTTCGTCCATTTGTATGAAGTTGGAATACTGTATAGATAATATTACCGTGACTGGAGCGAACGTTACGGCTCACTCTCACGCCGCCGTTCCAAATCGTGAGCTAGTTCTACTAGGAACATGTCAGGTGCGCGCGTTCAACAGCGCCGCCGGCACTCAATGCACCGTACGTGCACTCGTAGACAGTGGGGCGCAGGATTGCTTTATCACCTATGCGTGTGCGCGAACGCTCGGGTTAAGACTCTGCCGGTGTAATCTTAACATAGCCGGACTAGGACAAAACTCGGTCACACAAGTAAAGGGGGTGGCGGAATGCACTATACGACCTGTACACGGTGATGCTCCACATTTTAATATCAAGCCAGTCGTATTGGATAACATTACTGCTCTAATACCTAGCGTTAAAGTACCATCAGTCGTTCGAGAACGGTGCAATCATCTCGTGTTAGCTGATCGTAATTACGATGTTCCCGCCAAAATTGATTTATTAATAGGGGCGGAGTTATTCCACGAAATCTATGATGGTCAACGTATCAATCTGGGGCCCGGTTTACCAACGGCTATGCATAGCGTTTTTGGGTCGATTCTCACAGGGACAGTAAACTCTAACTCTGTACCATTAAACACCGCGTGCTCTTTAGTGGCCACCACATTTAATTAAATGAGCAAATTTAAAAAAATTAGGGAAGTGGAGGAACCACCGCGCGTTGTTATCACCGTACCCGAGAATGATATATGCGAACGCTTGTACACTGATCTAACCTATCGCGACCATAACGGACGATACGTCGTACCCATCCTCTTAAGATATGACAAATGCCCTTTGGGTGAATCTTACATCTTGAAAAGAAACTTAATCGTCAGACTGATCTTAAATCCGATTATGTTAATTTTATGCGCGAGTACGAGAATTTAAACCACATGTACCCAGTATCTAACCCTTTTTTTTTTTTTTGTTGCCGGGGTGGAAAATCCTCATGAATGTCCTTCGCCTGGGGCAGGCGAAGGGGTCTGTCAGACTCTTACTGACTAAAAACCACCTCGGTGTTCCCTCCCACACTTGGACCGGGGATCGTGGGAGCTGATACGCCATCCATGATCCTCGGCTAGTGCCGGCCCGCCTACGCGGGCCACCTCAAGCCGGGGGGAGTGTGATGTGTCCTCCCACCGCGACGTCCAATATGGGCGCGCGTGGAACACTACGCGCCGCCGCCTCAGGTCTTGCTGGATGGGGGACGGCGGACGACCCCGAGTCCGCCGTCCCTCCGGACCTCTTTATGGGGGCTGGAAGAGGGCGTTGTCTGCCCTCCGCCGACGCCCGGTTTGCCTGCTGCGGCACGGGAGAGTGGCCACGGCCTCCCTCTCCCTCTCCGCAGCCTCCTTCTGCGAAATTACGACTTCACAGAAGGAGATCACCGCATCCCACGACTCGGCGCCCCCGACCATCGAACAAACGACGGCCGGCAGCGACAGGTCAGGGCCCACTTCAGATACAAGGGCACGGCGCTGCTCCTCCCATGCGGCACAATCTGCCAGTGTGTGTTGCGCCGTGTCCTCCCGACAGTCGGTGCAGTGATGGCACCAAGCGTCCAGCTCCCTGTTTATGCGACACAAGTACTTCCCGAAACAGCTATGCCCCGAGGGCACCTGCATCGCCCTAAACGACAGGGAGCCGTGTTTCCTCCCGAGCCATTCGTCGAGCACTGGTCGGATCGCATCGACCGTGGCGAGGCCGGCGGTAGGGCGCAGAAGCCTGTCCCGCCATTCCGCCACCATGACCTCGCGGAGCTGAGACTGACGCAGCTCGATCTCGCGCTGCATCGGTTCACCACCCTGCGTCCTCATCTCCTCGCGCCACCGGTACAGTGAGGCGAGGACTCTCGCCTGCAGCCTGCAGCTGCCTCGTATGCGAACGCTTGTACACTGATCTAACCTATCGCGACCATAACGGACGATACGTCGTACCCATCCTCTTAAGAGATGACATTTGTCATCTCTCAGCAGCTCTTTGGGTAAATCTTACAATAGTACTTTATCGCGGTTGACTCATCTTGAAAAGAAACTTAATCGTCAGACTGAACTTAAATCCGATTATGTAAATTTTATGCGCGAGTACGAGAATTTAAACCACATGTACCCAGTATCTAACCCTGCGGTATCTACTCTCAACCCTTATTTTATCCCTCACAGTTGCGTCGTTCGCCCTGAGAGCACGACTACTAAGCTGAGGGTAGTGTTTGATGCGAGTTCTAAAACTACTAACGGTCTATCTTTAAATGATATTGTACTTACTGGCCCTAAGCTCCAAGTCGATATTGTAGATATCATAACTGGCTTCAGATTACACACAGTAGTTTTAACTTGTGACATCTCAAAAATGTATAGAGGAATTTTGATTAGACCGGAGAATCGGAGCTTTCAACACATACTATGGCGAGAATCTCCCAGTGATCCAGTTAAAGAGTACCAACTTGCGACTGTCACCTACGGAGTTAGTAGTTCACCTTATCTGGCTATCCGCACCCTCCACCAATTAGCTGCCGATCATGGCGCCGCATATCCACACGCAGCCGACGCTCTTCTTCACGAGACATATGTCGATGATATTACGACCGGCGCCCCCTCTGTACGTGAAGCCATAGAACTCAAAGATCAACTTATAAATTTGTTAGGTTGTGCTCAACTTGAGCTCCGATAATGGAGTACCAATTCACAATCTCTTCTTAAAACCTTGCCTTCAGATCATTGTCAATCACCTAAACTTTTTTCTGAAGAAAGTGAAAAAGCAACTTTAAAAATCTTAGGAGTCCAATATGATCCTGTGAGTGACAGTTTCGGTTACTCACAGTCCCCTATCGAGGACGGTGAATCTACCAAGCATTCTATCTTATCCAGCATCGCACGTATTTTCGATCCTCTAGGGTGGCTCACACCTTTTATCTTAAAAGCCAAATTGCTCCTTCGAGATTTATGGCGTCTTAATCTTTCATGGGACGAACCTGTGCCGACAGACATAGCACAAGAATGGCGAAACTTTATAGTCGATCTCCGTAACTTAAAACTAATAAAAATCCCTCGTAGGATTATACCATCTCAATCTAAGGAATTTCAACTCATCGGATTTTGTGATGGATCCACCAAAGCATATGGATGCTGTGTTTATCTTCGTGTCGTTACCTCTCATAACGTACACGTTTATCTTTTAATCGCTAGACTTTCACCCGCTTAGAGCTTTGTAGTGCTGTATTACTATCTAAAGTAATAAATCGCATTCAATCCTTGCTTAGTTCAAAACTTATCTTGAACAAATCCATCTTATTCACAGACAGCTCGACTGTATTGTCATGGTTAAATACTGAGCCACATAAACTTAAGACCTTCGTTGCGCACCGAGTAGTCCTAATGAACGACAGTCCTGCGCCAACTGACTGGCGACATGTTTCTACCCATGACAACCCAGCCGACATCTGTAGTCGTGGTTTTGGTCGTGGTATCTTTATCTGATTCTCAAATCTGGTGGTCTGGTCCTCAGTGGCTGTCTACCGAACTCTTCAACTGGCCTGTTTCAGCAGTAGAAGTGTCAGGTAACGTGCCAGAACTCAGGCCTGCATCACGCGCGTGTCATGCTAGTGTGATACGTGAAGCTGAGGTGCTTGATTCTATCATGGAACGCCACTCCTCTCTTTCCCAAGTCGAAAGAGTGGTTGCATGGATCTACCGTTTCATTCACAACGCGAAAGCTAAACGTTCAGGGCGTAACTTATTACCTTACCTGACAGCCACTGAATTAAGCCAATCTTTAGATCACATAACAAAGTATGTTCAACATCAAAGTTTTACTGATGTCATATCTTTAATAGCATCCAAGAAGCCTTTACCCAAATATTTATCTAAACTATCTCCTTTTCTCGACACTCGCGGAATCTTGCGAGTGGGGGGACGTCTCAAGCACGCATCGTTACCTGATCGCGTCAAACATCCATACCTCCTACCTAAGATTTCTCGGTTAAGTACTCTTCTGATTGACCACTATCATACAACTTATCTTCATTGTGGGCCACGCCTACTCCAATCTTTAATTATGCGTTGATTTTGGATACTCGGAATTAGAAATCTTATCAGGTCACGGGTATCTAAATGCGTGACCTGTTTTAAAATTAAACCTATGTCACTTCAACCTTTACAAGGTGACCTTCCACCTTCTCGATTACAACTGGGTCATTGTTTTCAAACAGTAGGCATCAACTTCGGAGGTCCTTTCATGATAAAAGAGAGTAAACGTCGTAACGCTAAAACTTACAAAGCGTACCTTTGCCTAATAGTCTGCCATGCCACTAAGGCCGTTCATCTCGAGCTTGTTACTGAGCTCACATCTGAAGCATTCATAGCGGCTTTAGATCGTTTCGTATCGCGGAGAGGACTCTGTCACTCCATAGTCACAGATGGTGGTACTAACTTCGTGGGTGCCAGACGTTATTTGTCGGAAGTTAATAGAATGCTAAACCGCGAGAGCGATAGTATTTCCAGTCAACTCGCTTCTCGAAGTATCACGTGGAAGCTCAATCCTCCTTCCGGTCCTCACTTTGGAGGCATCTTCGAGAGCGGGATAAAATCAACAAAATACCATCTCAAACGTATCATAGGATCACAAATTTTGACTTATGAAGAATTTTATACTATCTTAACGAAGGTGGAAGCTATGTTAAACTCTAGACCCTTAGTGGAACTCTCTTCCGATCCCGGCGAGGTTGACGCTCTTACAGCTGGTCACTTCCATAACGGTTGACCTTTAGTATCTCTACCTGAACCGGCTGAAAACGAGACCTTACGTACTCGATGGCAGCTTTTGCAGCGCCTATCTCAGAGCTTTTGGCGCACTTGGCAGAGGGACTATCTGCATACATTACAACAGCGAATGAAATGGTTTAAACACGGCAACAGTCAGCCAAAATTGAACGATCTTGTAACCATTTATGAACCTAACTTACCCGCTAACAAATGGAGAATGGGTCGCGTCGTCCAGCTCCACCCGGGCAAAGACGACATTATTCGTGTTGTGACAGTCAAGACATCTAAAGGCTTACTTGTAAGACCTGTCGTCAAAATTTGTCCTCTTCTAATTGAACAAAATAATTAATTATCTCTATCCAACATTTAAATACTCAACCATTTTTCAAGTATCTATCTATATATTATTATTTTTTTAATTATGTCTTGCATAAAAAGAGCTTAATCTTAGAAACTTAATGTAAATCATATCCACACGGTGACATATCTGAATCTGCATGGGCCGTAAGTCTCGAACTTCATCTTTCTTATCTTATGAAATCCCTAGTTGATTTCAAGTGGGGGATATGAACCGGCTTTAGGATGATTTCCTTCGTCCCATCCTGTTCTTTCTTATTTGAATTCGCCGCCAATCGCACACGCATCGCACCGCCACCTGACGGCGGATGGAGGAAGCAACAGTTCAAACTCAACAGCACGTCAACCCGCGCGCGGGGTTAAAGAAACCTGAAAATATCGTGAAATACTACTGCTAGTTGTGCAGTGAGGTGATCCCCTGGCTTCCAGCATCCTGTGAGTATTGACTAATTTCCAATTCATAATCCTTAAGCCTGCTCTGCGTAGGAAACATAGGGAAGCGTCCCTGGTTGGACGCAATACACATTCAATTATGAATTCGTTAGCTTCTGTTTTGAAACCTTGAACATCTACAATGGCAGTCATGACAACCTGCGCACAATGTTACTTAACGGTTTGTATTCCACAATTCGATCATTTATAATAAAACAATAAGCAGTTGTGTTATCTGGTATCAATGTTGAACATTCAAATTCCAACCTCACGTCTACCGGCCCTGTTTTCAAACAGTAATTTTGCCTTGAACAATCTATGATAAAAAGTGGTGCTTTTTCCTTAAAATCTTTCAGATCAAGCAAGGGATCGACTGGGCTGTTGTAATACGACTGACGAAATTTCACATACATTTCATGTAATATTATTATTACTATTATTATTTGATAAGACACACTAGCAGTTATTTAGCTGATGCGTGTGTTTCATATAGTTTGGAGATGTTTAGTCTGTCCAACCGATTTTTAAAGCAGTTCAATATGGGAGCTTTCAAAACACTTTCCGGGAGCCCGTTCCATGCCGTTACAACTCGGATAGGTAGAAATTGCTTCAAAGGCTTCTTTTTAGATGCATTTCCCCATAACTTAAAGGAATGTCCTCGTAAATGTTTGTTGGCATTCAGTGTGTAAAGGTCTTGAAGGCTGGGCACATCGTAGTATTCTGTGAGTATTTTATAAGTCTCAATAAGCCTGCCCCTTTGTCTACGTTGTTCCAGTGTGATAAGGTCAAGTTCTTTAAGGCGCTCTTCGTAAGATAGATTGCGAATGGTACGGACCATTTTTGTTGCCCTTCTCTGAACATTTTCGATTAGAGTGATGTCTTTCTTAAAATATGGGTCCCAGATGACATTAGCATGCTCCAAGAGAGGTCGTATGTAGGTTTTGTACAGCTTAACAAACGTTTTAGGTGTCAAGCATTTGAATGCCTTGCGAATAACATAGAGTTTCGAATGTGCTCTCTTGACGACGTTGAATATGTGTTTCCCATTTTAGATCGCTAGACATAATAACACCTAAATCTTTCTGTGACTCGACAGATGAGAGTTTTTGAAGTCCTAGATGATAACTTTTTCGCGGATTGTTTTTTCCCAAGTGTAAGATGGTACATTTATCAACATTCAACGTAAGTAACCAGTCCTGGGTCCATTCGTATATTGCATTTAGGTCATTTTGTATATCTTGCCTTTGAACCTGCGGATTTCCAAAAAACTTTGTATCATCTGCAAATAGCGAAAACGACAAATGAAGCGTATTTTTGAGGTCTATCAAGTATAGGATGAATAGCAGCGGGCCAAGCACCGATCCCTGTGGAACACCGCTGAGTACAGTACGGGCTGTAGAAAGAACGTCACCAATACGCACACGGAATGTTCTCTTAGTAAGAAAATCACTTATCCAGGCTAATAGACTACCGCGAATGCCTAAGTGTTCCAGTTTATGGATTAGACGGCGCAAAGGAACACGATCAAATGCTTTTTCATAATCCAGATATATTACATCCGTGGGATGCCCTTTTTCATGGTTCCTTGCCCATTCGTGTAAGCATTCAAGTAGATTTGTTGTGACTGATCGTCTCGGGACAAATCCATGCTGCTCCTTCGCGATAAATGATAAATGATATTTATTTTGTAAATAGGTTTAAAAAAACACTTTTACACGTCAATTTTTTTTTTCGTCATTTTTAAACTAGATGAGGCCGGTGTTTCCTAGCTGACTACCCTGAGAAGAAACACCGAAACAAACTCAGGGGTCAAAGTCTCTTTTAAAGTCCATACAGTAAATATGTAATGGTCAAATCACATGAGAATCATGCAGATTTGTCTGAAATGGTCTTTTGAAGAAAGAACCTTACAGATTTGAGTGGACCTGTCAGGCTACTACTACTACTAGCTAGCAGACTACTAAGGAGCTCAACTACTTGACGAACAATACCAAGGAAAGGACATTTGGGTAGGCCGCAGAAAATACTCAAATTGCCAGACATACGTTAAAATTACTGAAAAGGAAAAAAAAGCAATCAACATAGTCCTCACGTTCACAATAATAAAAAGAAAAAATATTGTTTACAATACTTAGCAAAGTAAACATTGATGTCAAAAATTAATAGAGAAAGAGAAAAAAAAAAGTCAAATTGCAAAATAGAAATAATCTACAATATCAAATTGTAATAAATAATAATAATAAAAAGCAAAATTGAAATTAAAAACAAAAGAAAAAAATAATAATAAGACAACAGTTGCAGTGCGTACTAGAGCAGGTCAATCCCAAGCCTTTTGGTCCTCAACATAGTCCTTTATAGTGTAAAAAGCCTTTTGGCAAAGTTTTCGCTTTACGAATAATTTGAATTTATTAAGGCTTAGTCATAGTCATAGTCATAGTCATTTATTCATTAACAATAAATTGTATCTGAAATTACAAACATGTTAAATATTACAACAATACAAAAACATAAAATTAGTATAACATTGTATTGACCTCAAAGATCATCAATAGTATATAGACACTTGTTCAATAGAAATCTTTTGAGTTGTTTTTTAAATGATCTAGAGTATATAGCACTCTTTAAATCTAAAGGCAATTTATTAAATAATACAACCGATTGATATCTGGGACAGTGCTTCACAATATTTAAATTAGGCTGTATTTTGTAAAGTTTCATATCTTGCCTACGCGTGCTTTCTCTAATCTCTCGTTCTTCTGCAGACTCATATTCGTGTATATATTTGGCCATGTTACTTAGAAGCACGAATACATAAATGCTCGGCACTGTAAGTATATCTAGTTCAGTGAAGTATTCACGGCAACTCTCCCTTTGCGGAACACGAACTAAAGTGCGAATTGCTCGTTTTTGTAATACAAAAGCTCTTTTGATGTTATAAGCATAACTATTTCCCCAAAACATTATGCTATATCTAATTTTTGATTCTACCAACGCAAAATATACTATTTTTAATTGCTCAATACCAATTTCTGTTCGTAAAGCTCTTAACGCGTAACATGCGGAACATATAGATGCGTTTATCGCATTTAGTTCAGTTTTCCAATTTAGCAGTTGTTGAATATGACTAGGAAGTTTATTATAGAAGTGTATGCATTGTCATCTAAATGAGCCCTCTATTTTTTTCAGTCTGGTTGTAGGAACCACAAATTTGTGTTTGTTCCTAGTATTAAAATTATGAACATCACTGTATTTTTTAAACATGTTTATATTTTAACTATAAGTTAAGTGATAAGTTGCTCTTGCAATAGGAATTCTCTTATTTTACTTGCAATAATTTTTTCCATAGTTTTGCATAGTACACTAGTCAGGCTAATGGGTCTATAGTTCACGGGTAATAATTTATTCCCTTTATTGTAGATCGGTACTACATTTGCTACTTTCCAGTCAGCAGGAAGAAGGTGTAGCCTTCTTCCAATGAACTATTCATAACCTGAGCTAAGCTCAATCAATGCCCGAAAGTAATTTTTCAATAATATGGACGGTATATTGTCTGGAACAGTGGCCGTACCATCATCAAAACTCGACAATGCCTTTTGCACCATATCGCCTGTGATATTAAATTTCTCAACTGAGTTGGCTACTCTGGGCGCATTAATGGTTGGTAATGGTCCATCGGGTTCTTTAACAAAACTAAGTTCGAATTATTGATCCGCAAAGGATTCAGCAATCTGGTCCGGTTTCATAACGAGTTGGTCAGAATTGTTTTTAATAATATTAGGGATACAAGATACTTTAGAGTTCAGCTGCTTCCTGATATAGCCATAAAAAGCTTTAGCACCTGTATCTATGACAGTGGATTCGAATTTTGATCTTCTATGCCGGGTTATTTTAATGATATCGTTATTTATTCTTCTATATCTGTCATACGCGTTTTCATTAGGATTGATTCTATAACTGATCCACAGTTTCTTTTTCTTTACAATAAGATCAAGGATTTCTTTGTTTATCCAGGGCTTATTGGTACGTAGCTTTTTATTAATAACCTTTTTTGGTACGTTGTGTTCTATTATCGAATGAATTTGGTTTTTAAAAGATAGCCACATGTCATTAACGGAGTTTCCATTAATAGTTAGACTCTTGGTCAAGTGTTTGTTGATTTTCTTGTAGTCTACCTTGTAAAAATCATATAGCTTTGGGTTTCTCTTCTTTTTTTTATTACTGTTGGTATGAATGACCTGTACTGTAGCTGTAATTACTAAGTGATCACTTTTTCCTCCTATAGGAAAAAGTTACTCAATATCACAGACAAGAGTATCATCATTGCATAATACAAGATCTAGCAAGGATTCTTCTTGGTTGCGTTTTCTGGTGATTTGAGTAACCAGTTGGTAAAGGTTACTGTTAGTATATATACTTATAAAGGAATTGTTTAATTTATCATAGCCATTAATTTTTTGGAGCGGCCATTTTATGCTGGGTAGATTAAAATCGCCTATAATTATTACCGTTTTTTCAGCTGCTGCTTTTCCAATAGCATTAAATAAAACTTCATCTGATTCAGCAAGGGTGTTGGAAGGAGGTCGATATATACAAGCCAGTAGTAAGTCAAGATCTTCATATTGTATATCAACCCATATTCCCACAACAATACTATTATGATACTCATTATTGACTTTAGAAACGATTGCAGCCGTATTGATTTCGTGTGCTACATATATGGCGACACCACCCCCCCCTTCTCTGGTCTCTGTCCAAGCGGTAGTGTGTATCCGGGTATATTAATAATGTTGTCAGTGATCCCAGAGTGCAAATGGGTTTCAGTTATTAAAATAAATGTGGGTTTCTGAAAATTAACTTCAGCGAGAAATAGGTCAAATTTTGCCGTTAAAGATGCCAGGTTCGTGTACAAAAGACGAAGCTCGGAGATCACTCGGGTGCCTAGTTTTTTGGGGCACTGACGATCTTCGGAACTCTATTTATATATTTAATAGTTATATTTGGCTCACCTTTCTCGATCCGGCCGGCTAGCTCTTCACGCAAGTTCTTGAGTTGATCTCTTTGATAGGGGGTCATATCCGACTGAATCCTGACCGAAACAGGTAGCTTACCTTTGTTTTTTAGGACATTTATGGCATTAGGATAACTTTGACCGGGCGCGGTTTGTCACTAATTGTGACTGGTTTGCCCAGGCGGAACGTTGAGATGATGACTGGCTCTGGTATTGGTATTGAGCCAAATGAGGTAGTGACAGAGTTCTTATCGTGCAGTTTACGGTGTTCTGGAGAGGAAGATGTTGATTCTGGTATTCCGTGTATGATAACATTGCGACTACGATTGTTACGTTCCTCTATTTCATTGATCACCATGTCCAAGTTAACAGCACTTGCCCGTTGGTTCCTTAACTCTTGAACTTGATGTTGGAGCTCAGTTACCAACCGACGCAACTCGGGGACCTGCCTTAAACCCTCCTCACATTCATCACACTAGTAGGACAATTTAGGGTTTTGGAGGGTAAACACACGAAGTTCTGTTGCACTTAAACCACTACACTTTATACATATTGCCCTGTTGCAGCCTTTGCACGATATTTTAGAATTCTTATCATCTTGAACCCGTACATTACACTTGTAACACTGAGCCATTATGAATATTTTTCGTAATAGTATGGTAGGATATAATATTCCAATACTGGCAACCCCGTGTTGTTTTTGAAATTTGGACAGTTTCACTCTGACAGCAGTGACAGGTCAAATTATGATAAAATTTGTGGGTATTTCCACAAAAATAAAAACTGCGAGTAATCTGTGACAGTTCAAAAGCAAATTTCAATCCACATAATTTATATGTTAAATCACTGTTTGAACCGATGTTTATTGTTCAGCACTTTTAGCAAACACTAATCTCCAAACTAATCACAATTGGCACTACGATTGCACTCTTTTACGTGAAAATTAAAAATTAATTTCGGGAGCTAACAAAATGACATGCAAACTAGTGACAGGTGACGTTTTGGCTGGACTCAATAGCCCTTTTATTTTGTGACTATACTGTACTTGTTTTCAGAAAACTTTAAGCCTAAAGGTTCATAAGGGTAATATTGAGAATTTAAAAATAGCGTTACATTTGTCACATCACAATGATCAATTATTGAACTCTCTCTCGATTTATTGCTTTTTCTATTAGTTTGTAAGCAGAAAATTACATTCTTGGTTTTTCTAACTGTGAAGCCGTTTTAACTGACCAAGAATGCTTTGTAGTTTTGGGTAGTAAAGGATATTCATACATATCCCAATTCCTAAATGCCATTTGAATAGGTTTATCTTTTTCCAAATATTTCAAGAGTGGCAGTCGTTCCCGATCTGACACTTTTATATGTGGCACCCTTCACTGCACCCTTTGTATATCTATTTTAAAATGAGTAACATCATCACTAAGGATAACACTGTTTAAATTAGAATTGCTTCTATTCATTATAAGTTCATGTTTACAATTTATTAAAATTTTATTATAATCCTCAGCAAACCCTAAAATTTTATTTAACGGTATTACAGCACTAAAATGACCATCGTTTTTAAACCCGGCTAAATTCCAACCCCATAAGGCTGCAATTTTATTTTCTGCTTCGTTTAATGAAATGTATGACTTTATTGTTGATGATATGCCAGAATTTTTCATACGATCTATTTCAATTCCATTTATTTCGTATCTGATGTCTTGAAACAAAAATACAAGAGGATTATTAGTGAACGTAACAGTTTTCTTGATCGGGTTCCCATCTTTTCCGATGAGTTTTGCTTCACCTTCGATGTAAATGGAGCTGGCCGATGGTAGTACGTATATATCTTGCTGGTGTATGGGAATTCTGATTTCATCATTTTCTCTAAAACTATTATTGTATGGATTATAAGTGTAGTGAAACACGCAAGTTGGTTAGACACTGATTTATTTTCATACACCCTCATACAATAATTATTAATTCAGACATACCGTATATTATAAATATACTACATCTCTTCCCTTCTTAAAAAAAAAATACATATTATTCTATTAAACTTAAATTAAGCTTGGTACACAATTACTACAGTCAGCAATGCCATATTATATTATTAACTAAGTATATTAAGTAGGTACTTATTTTACAGTAACAAAATAATTGGTTTTATCCTTTCTTACATTTTAGTATTGGTACTGCTCTATTGTATATTATGTATCTATTGTTTTTTGTTATTGCCTATTTTGTTTTATTCCCGCTTAAAGAAATAATCAGACAACATTCGTGCAGTTCTTGCCTTTGACCTCTCCATGGGTACTGCAGGTGGCGACAATGTAGATGAGTCATCACTAGTACCTACTGGACTTCCGTTACTACCGGTAACATCGAGTAGTGGCGATTGATAGCGATTTTCTAGATTTATTGGTGTTGTAATTTCGCCTTGTGCTTGTGCCTTCGGGCTCTTTGGTCGCAATAACTCATCGTTTGCAATTACACACTGTCCTATTTCTTTCCTATTTCGCCTACATCTACGAATACTTGTCGTTATGTACGTTCTTGGTGTCTCATTTCTACTGTCTAATCTAACAGATTGTCTCGCACGCTGTGTGTTTTGTGCTAAACCCGTCGTACGCTTTACCAACTGACATCGCGTGCGACGGTAACGGCCACCGTGTTCGTCTTCTACGATATACGAGCGTGGTTGCGATGCACGTGCTACTATTGAAACAGGTTTCCTATTGCCGTTGCAGATTAAGGTTGCCTTATCTCCTGGTGATAGATTTTTAAGCGACTTTGCCGTTTTGTCGTAATTTATTTTAATTTGCTCTCTGTCTTTCATTATTTTTTTATAATTCCGGTCGTTATCTACATTGTCCGTTAGTAATGTCGCCGTAATTGGTAGTTTTGTTTTTAAACGTCTACCCATTAAGATCTGTGCGGGTGAGTCTAAGTTTTGTCGTGGTGTGGCTCTGTAATTTAACAACGCTAAGTTAAAATCCTGTCCTGAATCTAAACACTTTTTTAACAGGTTTTTTACTGTCTGTACGGTTCTTTCGCTTTTTCCGTTTGACTGTGCGTAATGTGGTGATGACGTTTCATGCCGTACTTCCCATTCATGAATAAACTTTCTAAATTCTTGTGAGCTATATGCTGGTCCATTGTCACTGATTAACTCTGCTGGTATACCGTGCCGTGCAAACTGTTCTTTCATGAAATTAATTACTTGTTTTGAGTTCAAACTTGTTAACTGTCCAACCTCCACATAGTTAGAAAAGTAATCTACTAAAACAATGTAATATTTTTTTTTATATTCGAAAGTATCTGAGGCTAGTTTGAACCATGGCAATGGCGGCACACTGTGCTGCAACAATGGCTGGCGGCGCGGACGAGGCGCATGCAGCGCGCACGGCGCGCACGCACGCACCGCACGCTCCACGTCCTCACACATTCCTGCTCAAAACATTACTTCGCGCGCGCGCCTTTTGCACTTTTCTATACCCAAATGTCCTTCATGTACTCGCGATAGCATATTATCTCGTATGGAACGTGGAATAAACACACACTCGCCCTTGAAAAGCATTCCGTCAACGTAATGTAGCTGCTCACGATATGGCCAGAAAACATTTACTCTCTCGTTTATTTCGCGCCTACTTTTAGGCCAACCTTTCATTATGTACCTAATTAACCATTTGCAGTCATTATCGATTTCCGTTTCTTTTTTAATTATGTCCATGTTAGGTTGACTGAATGGTACGTTTTTTATCAAAAAACATGTTTGTATCTCTACTTCATTAGTTACTTGGTCATGCATCTTATCCTCAAGAGGAGCCCGTGATAACGTGTCCGCTATGTACATATATTTTCCCGGTGTATATACCACCTTAAATTCATAACCTTGCACTCTCATCATCATTCTTTGCAACCGGGCTGGAACCGTGACTAAAGGTTTGCTAAATAAGGCTTCCAAAGGTTTATGATCAGTTTGAACGGTGACATCTGATCTACCATAAATATACTGCCTGAATCGCTCAACCCCAAACACAATAGCCAGCATTTCTTTTTCTATATGTGCATACCTGGTCTGAGTGTCGGTGAGTGTGAGTGAGGCAAACTCCACTGGGCGGCCACTCTGCAGCAGCACAGCGCCCAGCGCCACGCTAGACGCGTCCACTGACAGCACTACCGGCACGCTGTCGCTGTACAGCGCCAGCACTGGCGCTTGACTAAGCTTTGACTTCAGCCTGTCCACGGCCTCAGAGTGTTGAAATTCCCATGACCACTCGGAATCCTTTTTTAACAATGACCTTAACACATTCACACTCTCCGAGTAATTTTGGATGAATTTGGCTAAATAATTCACCATGCCTAAAAATCTCTCGAGACCCTTCCTATCTGCTGGATAAGGCATCTCCATTATCGCCTTGATCTTTGAATCGTCTGCCCGCATACCATTCGCATCAAATTTGTGTCCTAAGTACGTGATTTCTGATACACCAAATTTACACTTCTCGCGATTAAATTTTACACCAATAACTTTAGCACGTCGTAATAAGCATTCCAACCTCCTGTCATGCTCATCCTGAGAACGTCCCCATACAATGACATCATCAATAAATGATTCTACCCCTTCTAAATCCTCTAAATGCTGCCTGAGTTTAGCATGAAATACCTCTGGCGCACAGTTTATCCCGTACGGTAAGCGTAGGAATTGGTATCTTCCGAATGGTGTGCTGAACGTGCATAGGTCAGCGCTAGCGTCATCTATCTGAACCATCCAAAAACCACAGCGCGCATCAAGCACGCTGAACACAGTAGCGCCGCGCAAGCGCGCCGCCAGCTCGGGCACTGTTGGCAGCGAGTACTGCGCACGCCGCACGGCGCGGTTGAGAGGTCGAGGATCTAAACAAACACGAATACTGCCATCTTTTTTCGCGATCAAAACAATAGCATTTACCCAAGATGTAGGATGTGTAACCTTTCTAACAACACCCAACTCCTCCATTCTAATCAACTCGTTCATCAACTTGTCTTTAAGTCCAAATGGAATTTTCCTAGTTGGGCATATAACTGGTTGTATAGTCTTATCAACAACAATACTATATTTACCAGGTAATTTCCCTAGCCCTTGAAATAAATCGTTATATTGATCAATATTTATTGCATTAATTTGATTAATTAATTTTAATGATATGCAGCCTTCCAAACCGAGTACATTCTGACATTTTAAATCTGCAACTACAAAGGGTAACTCATATTGTTTTTTATTGTAAACAAATGCCACATTTCCTATGCCTATAATTGGTAGTTGATTCCCTGTGAAGGAATGTACACGTTTTGTGAATGGTTTAAGATCCATAATTGATAACCCTAAGTGCAAATAGTTAGCTTTAGAAATAACATTAATCATTGATCCTGTGTCTATTTTTAATGAAATATTTTTACCTTTGCATTTTACAACTTCTATCCATTCCATTGATGAGTTACATCGTTTTTGGTCGCCTTCAAGTGTATTGACAAAAAACATTTCTTTACCGCTGTCGTCACTGTCGCTACTCTCATTTTCTACACTTAGATTTAACACTTTACGAATTGCTTTCTTATGCTCACATACTCGAGAAAAATGACCCTTCTTTTCACACACATAACACAACGCATTTCGTGCCGGACAACGTTCACCGCCGAGACACCATCCTCCGCCGCAATACTGACAAGCGTTCCGTTGAGCGCGCGCCGGCCGCAGCCCGGCGCCACCGCCGCCGCGTGCCCGGGCTCCACCGCCGCCGCGCCGTCCTCGAGCGCGCCCTCCGCCTCGCACGCTGCTTCCATCCTGAACTGCATTCACTTGTACATCCTGAGATGCGCCGTCAATGCACTTGCTCTCCTCCTTGGACATCTCTGCCGCCTGACAGATTTGAATCGCCTTCGTTAATGACAATTCTTCCGTTCGAAGAAGTCGATCTCTCACAGTGTTGTTGATTATACCACACACAATCCTGTCTCGTAACAAGCTTTCGTGCAATTCACTAAACTCGCACTGCTGGCTCAATACCCTCAATGCCGTTACATACTGGTCGATGTTCTCGCCATCTTCTTGATTACGCGTAAAGAATTTATACCGCCTCATAGTGATATTTGGTTTTGTTCCAAAATATTTGTCAAACTTCTTCAATACACAATTGATGTCATCTTCACTTTCACCTTCATCGAATGTGAAGGTCGTATAAGCCTCGTAACCAGCTGATCCAATGAGGTTAACCAACAAACTAGCCTGGACTTCCTTAGGCTCTTTGCTCACTCCTGATGCTTTGAGAAATACCTCGAACAGCTTCCGCCATTTGAGCCACGCGTCAGACCGCGCGGCCGGTCCGCCTTCGAGCGATAATTCCGTTGGAGGACGTGCGTGTTCCATTTTTTTACTTCTTATGCGATAGGTTACACTGCACTTGGTTTAATATTGTTTATGTTCAAGTCCGTTTTAATTAGTTTTTAATATTTAAAACGTACACCGCTGTCACCATGTAGTGAAACACGCAAGTTGGTTAGACACTGATTTATTTTCATACACCCTCATACAATAATTATTAATTCAGACATACCGTATATTATAAATATACTACAATAAGAATGGACTTCGTAACTTTCGATCGAAGTGTCAAAGTGTGGTAATTCAGTAACCTGTAGTATATTCATATCTGAAAGCCTAGCGCCTTTAGAAAATCTTTATTTGATTTCGTCAATTTCTTCACTGTTTTGTTACGTCTTTGCACCTTCGATGTTTTGGAAGTAATAAGACGCTTTATATTAACTGCAGGGTTTTTATAATACAAAATCATTTTTTTTTTTTAAATGAAGACGTAGTTCAATTTGTTGTTTTCCAAAATCAATGCAGTGACCGAAATGATCAACAATCTTAATAGATATAGATGGAATTAATGTTTTGTTTATAGGCAAATAAACAACGTTTTGCGGTGATTCTATGCACCAATTGCCGGGAGCAGTATTAGATATAAATTCGTGAATCACATGAATTGGTAATCCGTTGGAGTAAGAACCATGCACTAAATCACATTCAATTCTAATCACAGGTAGAATGTTATTACCAAAATTTTGTACTGAGTTTATTACTGAAAAGTAAAGCAAACCGCACTCATATTGACCAGATAAACTTAAAGGTGGTTGAAAGTATGAAGTCAATTCTGATTTATTTCCGGAGATGATAACCGTTATAGACATACTTATAAACTGAACTATACTGAAAAGTCTTGTTTATTTTATTCTGTGCCCACTCCAAAATTTCTTTAAAAAGTTTAAGCAAAGATGGTCACAATTAAAAGAATGGTCACGTTGTATATTGTCATAATTATAAATACCTAACTTTAGAACCTAAATATTTTATAAATTCCTTTGGAGGTTTAAGATTACCATAACTATCAAAATATTCTATATAATCATTATATTTTACATAGGCGACCCAATGAGAACCAGGATTTTTAGAATTGTCTAAATTAATGACCCCACATTCTTTTTTAAAAGGTTGTGTTGGAAGTTGATCTCGCATAAATACCCCTCGAAAATAGGGAATACTATTTCCATATATCGAAATGTCTAAGTTAGTTAAGGGACGATTGGGTAGCCGATACTTTAGTTTTTTTGTTTCGATACATAAATGTTAAATCCATCTTTATGAGGTTTAAGATGTAATCCCTTTCCAATGCAAAGAGCTTCCATTTTTTCGTTGTGCCTCTTCAATTCATCAAAATGCTTTTTAGCAATTTTGAATTCATTAATAGTCTTAGCAATATCAGCTGCACCACCTGCTAAGGCTCCAGCTGCCGATAATCCCGCGAAAATAGGAATTAAAGGTAGTACTCCTCCAGTTATTGGTATTGGGAAGACACGGGGAAGTTTTATAGATGAATCATCAATGATTTCTCTTGCAGCAGCCATAGCTAATTCGATTGCCATTTTCTTGCCCTTTGGCTTTAATTTTTGTATGTGTTTTTTTGTTTTAGTAATTACATTTTTTAATTTATTTTTTAAGTCGAAAGTATTTTTTCTTGAAGTGGTTTTTTTACGATCATGATTTTTTAAGCTAGTTCCAGTTTTAATTTTAGCTAACATAGCTTTATTAACCACATGGGCCGCAATCTTTTCACTTAAACTCGCATCAGAAGCAGTTGCGCGATCCTTAGCCATTTTTAATAAAACTAAATCTGCTTTATGTCTGTCTTTCAAGTTTGATGATTTGTGATAGGCTGTTAAGGCCGGAACGATACCATAAAACGACCAACAACATTTATCGAACTGTTGTTACGAGTTCTCTCATACCTCGATAGATGGCGTTGGCGTCGAGTTAGATCGCGCAAGCGTTTCGTTACCGGCATTAGGCTAAGGTAAATTTAATGTTTAATTTTGGTGTGAGCCTTTCATGTGTGGTTTTAATATACGCTATATGTACCGACTGTAGTGCTATATTATTTACCCCTACATCGCTATATATATATACGCATAAACGGACCCTCGGGAATATACATGGTCCTTCGAGCCGGATCGGTCGGGAGTGTTTTTTGGTAGTCTTCGGTGGTGGCACTGATTACCACCCTTCGCGTCAATACTGGGCAGTGGATCGCTGTTCAGAGCAGCCCCTTCAGCGGGCACCAGGTCAGGAGCCCAAGAGTTGGAGGTGGAACCGAGTGGAGCGCGAGCTGAGCAGCCGGGTTGTGGAACGTGCGCAGCCAGCCAGGTGTGGAGCGTGGAAGCAGCCATACTGGTAGCGACATTCGGAGGAACGACGGATGGGAGGTCGTGGTCAAGCAGACAACACCATTGTGTGGTGCAGTGCAGCACGTCGCTTGGGTGGTGCAGTTCAGCATTTGTGTCAGTGAGTGAAGTGGAAAAACTGTGAGTACATTTTATTTCAACTTAGATCAGGAATTTATTGAAGAATTTATAAATAATACAAGATAAATTAATTGAAGAATAAAAAAGTGCAGTTAAATTTGAACTTTAGAAAATTAACTTTTAGTTTAGGACTTGTAATTTATTGTGCAAAAAGTGATTCTGACGGGGAATCCATGCCCGATTTTGTACCCAAGTAACTTAAACACTTGTATTTTATTATTCGGAGTTTTGAACATTATTTATTTAGTTTGTTGTTTATTTTTGTGTGTACTCTAGACGTAATTGTTCCAAAATGGAGTCCTTGTTTAATATACAGGAAGATGTAAAAGCTAAAATGCTCAAGGCAAAATCAAATTTTAAGAAATCTCCAAAAGAGCGCCTAAATACAGCATATTTAGAAACACGTCTAGAAAATTTGGAACAGTTATGGAACCTATTTATGTCCACTCATAAAGAGATATTGAGCACTATAAAAAGGGCTGAATTGTTGAGCTCAATTTACGTTAAAAATAGTCTTTACGATGAAGTTGAAGAATTTTATGTAGAATTTAAATGCGAATTAAAAGAACACATATTGAGCATAAAAACTTCTTCTCTTCATTCAATTGACTCATGCGCGGATTCAAAAACTTGTTGTCAGAAAGAAAAGAATGTTAGCCGTGTTAAGTTGCCCGAAATAAAAATACCCTCATTTTCGGGAAAATATTCTGAGTGGCAAACGTTTAGAGATTTATTCATAGGTTTGGTACACGATAACAAGTCTTTAGATGATGCACAACGATTCTTTTATTTAAAAGGGCATTTGACTGGGGAAGCTGAGAAATTGTTGCGAAATATTAATATTACTGCGGACAATTATAAAATAGCATGGTTAAAGTTAGACAAAATGTACATTAATAAAAGATTTCTGGCAAATGGCATAATAAAAAGATTACTGTCGCAAAAACCTTTGTCCGTTGAATCAGCTTTCGAAATAAAGCGACTCATAACTACTACTTCAGTGTCTAGAGTCTATTAGGAATTTGGGTGTAGATGTCTCCTCCTGGGATCTTATTGTGATACATATCATTAGTGGAAAGTTAGATAAAGAGACTAGGAAAGCTTGGGAACTTCAGGCAGCTTCAGACCCAAGTGATGAATTACCTGCCTTTGAACATTTTTCGGAATATTTAAATAGTCGTTTTAGAGGGTTAGAAAATTTAGATTATAAGGTTGATAACAAAGATAGACACCCACCGCCAAAGACAACTCAATCTTTTCATGTTGCAAAAAAAGTAGTGTCATGTACGTTTTGTTCAGCAGATCATAAGATTACTTCATGCCCGAAATTTGGAAAAGAGTCTAATGATGCTCGTCGTAAGTTCGCTCAGGAACATAATTTATGTTTTGTTTGTTTATACAATAACCATTCTGCTAAAAATTGCAAAAACACTCTCAAGTGCCAGGTGTGCAAACGCCGCCACCATTCTTTGTTGCACCCACTGTTGTTTCTGGGTCTGTTATGGGTGAAGATGGTAATAGGGCTCACGAGGAAACCTCATCAACCGCAGTAAGGGAGATGATGAAGGCTAGTAATACTAGAAAAGTGAGGGGTCAAGCAAGCCACTCGTTTCATGTCTCTCGACAGGAAGTGGGCAAAAAACCGTTTTATTGGCTACCGCTTTAATTAAAGCGGAGTCAAGGGACGGATCCTATCGAGTAGTGAGGGCTTTGCTAGACCAAGGATCGCAGGGTTCTTTCGTTACAGAATCCACGGTCCAATTTTTAGGTTTAAATAAAACGCCATCAAGGCAAACTGTGATTGGCGTAGGCGGGGACAAAAGTGCGATGGCTAAGGCCACCGTAGTCCTCAAAGTCAGGTCTAGAAGAGACCCAACGGTACAATTTGAAGTGAATGCTTTCGTCCTGAAGTCAGTCACGGCTCTTCTCCCAGCTACGAAAGTAGCTGAGGTTGAATGGGTGGACTTGACTAATGATGATTTGGCTGATCCTGAATACTTCAGGCCTAATAAAATTGATGTTTTATTAGGTGCTGAGGTTTACAGCCAAGTCATACAGGAGGGCATAAATAGGAACACCGGTGGAACTCTTCTAGCGCAAGACACCACGTTGGGATGGATATTGTCGGGCACCTTTGAAGTGGATCAGTCCAGTTATCCCTCATATATTACCGTTATGCACTCAAGTCTTGACTCCGATGAAATGCTGAAAAAGTTTTGGGAGTTAGAAGCAGAACCATCTGGAAACAAAATGCTAACGGAGGAAGAAAACAAATGCGAAACAGTATTTAAAAATACAACGGAACGTGATAGGAGTGGTCGGTATATAGTGAGGCTACCGTTACGTTGTGTTGACCCGGTCAATGAGGTTGGTGAGTCGAAAAGCATTGCTGAATAAAGATTGAAGTCGTTAAAATTCAAAAAAAATATTAAATTCAAGGAAGATTATTCAAAGGTTATTCAGGAATACTTACAGTTGAACCACATGGAGAAGGTTTCAGAGGATAATAAAAATAATTACAAGGCGATTTACTTACCACATCACGCTGTCATTCGGGAAGATAAGGATACGACCAAGGTGCGTGTCGTATTCGATGCTTCCTGCAAGGGTACTAATAAGATGTCACTTAACGACAATTTGTTGATCGGACCAACCTTGCAGGCAGAATTTCGGCATATTATTATGCGTTGGAGGTCATATCGGATATGTTTGGTGGCAGATATCATTAAAATGTATCGACAAGTTTTAGTTCACAGAAAAGATACAATATATCAGCGCATACTCTGGAGGGACAGTCCTGAAAGGGAGATAGAAGAGTATTAACTAATAACGGTTACGTTTGGTACTGCCTCAGCACCATACTTGGCAGTTCGTGCTCTACACCAAGTGGCTTATGACGAGTGTGAACATAAGCCGGAAATAAAGAAAATTATCCTGAATGACTTCTACATGGATGATTTGATGACTGGGGTGGAAAGCATCGAAAGGGGCCTTGAAGTCTTCAAGGAGATGAATCAAACTTTAAATAAAGGTGGATTTCAGCTACAAAAGTGGATGAGCAATAGTAAGGAATTACTAAATAATATAAGAGAAAACAATGGAGCTACGCACGAAGAATTAAGAATCAAAATGGACAACATCACGAAGATACTGGGACTTACCTGGAACTCGAACGAAGACTTCTTTCAGTACTCTGTAGAACTCCAATCCTTGACTGCACCTGTAACAAAAAGAAAAATTATTTCCGAGATTTCACGGCTCTTTGATCCTCTAGGGTGGTTGGCACCAAGTATTGTGTTAGCCAAAATATTTATACAAAAATTGTGGTTAGCGGGTTTAGAATGGGATCAAGAAATTCCAAAAAACTTAATAAAGGAATGGGTTACTTACCACAGTAGCTTAAGCTGTTTGGCTAATATTAAAATCCCAAGATGGTTGCAGCAGGAATCTAGCAACGTAGTAGCTGAACTTCACGGGTTCTCAGATGCCTCTAAGTTAGCGTATTCAGCAGTCATCTATCTTAGAGTGGTGAATCACGAAGGAAATATTCGAATTTCGTTGATCACTTCAAAAACGAAAGTAGCACCCATTAGACAAGTTTCTATTCCACGATTAGAACTTTGTGGTGCACATCTCCTTGCTAAGTTGATGGTGGAAGTGGGCGACGTGCTAAATATACCTAAAATCCATTGGCATGCATGGACAGATAGCGAAGTAGTGCTAGCTTGGCTCAATAGTCACCCTAGTCGCTGGAAAACCTTCGTAGCTAATCGGGTTTCAGATATTCTGAACATCTTAGACACGCACCACTGGTCTCATGTAGAATCGAAACAAAATCCTGCAGATTGTGCCTCTCGTGGTGTTTCCCCTGCTGATCTTGAATCCACGGTTATATGGTGGAACGGTCCAGATTATTTAAGACAGCAGGTGGTGGAGTACAAGAAGCCGAAACATCCCGTCACACACTTGGAAGAAGTTAGAGTGCACACCACTACCTTCAACGAAGAATCCCTCTTAAAGTTTTCATCATTAAGCAGATTGGTCAGAGTGGTAGCTTACTGCAGAAGGTTTTTAAATTTAAGAAAGTCCGTACAGACAAAACACAGTACAAAATATCTGTCTAACTTTGAACTCGAGGAAGCTTTAGAGATATGTGTGAAGAAATCCCAAGAAGAGTTTTTAGACGCCATGGACGCTTTAAAAAATAGCAGGGTAGAAAAGAAAGGGAGCAATTTAAAATCACTAAATGCTTTCATAGATACCAAGGGGATTATAAGTGTTGGAGGACGGCTTGAGATGGCCCAATTGAACTACGATCGGATTCATCCCATTTTGATACCGAAGGAGTCCTTTTTGACAGGTCTTTTAATAGAAGAAAAAGAAAGAAAGAAAACATGTTTATTCTGCCCAAATAGACGCACAATAAAATATATAGTAAAAAATACAGCAAACTGTCGGGCCATGTGCAAACCGAGCATAACTCTGCTGCACTATAGACACACAATAATATATAATTATATAAACACAGTTGATTGATGTCTACATAGTCTGTGGTTGTCTACACAAAACCAAAACACAGTCTGATCAGTGTATAATCTATGGTCTGATCTTACAGCTTAGTCTGTGGTTGTCCATTGTCATCCATTGTCTATTGCACCGACCGACAGAGACTGACATAACCTAATATAAATATAAACAATAATTTAAGAAAAACAAATAACAATGTATAACTCCAAGTTGTGCGTCGCATCTAGGCAAAAATAGGTTGTTGCTCAGCTTATACCGCGACGCTGGGCAAATCCAGCAATCTACGATGCTGATTTTCAGCAACCACCGTTCTAGTGACACTTTGGCGCTCCCTCCGCGAGCTTGTGTACTTTAACAGGTTAGTACATAATAATATATACACATAGCACATGAACAATTTTACAACACAAAGATTCACACAATGAAAATAACAACATTACAAACACAATCAACAATACTAAAATTGCACAAATACACTACACAAAACCATTTCTATGCACAAAATAACAATAATGACAGATAATAATAACAGATGCTGAACCCATAATACAATTATTGCAGTACCAAGTTTTGATCGATGGTAGACAACAGACCATAAATTGCACCATAATATGGGGAGGCGGCATGATGGCGGCGACTCACACAGTCGGCTCGACAGGATCACTAGAATCCAAATCGGAATACCATCACCACTATGGAAGACCATACCCATTGCCTGAAGTCCATGACCAAAGAGGTAAAACATAAAACTAATTACTATAATCCAATGAATTAAATAACTCAAGTATATATATATACATATATACATTTCTTGCATATTCAACAATCTACATAAGATTGTTGAGTATGCAAGAAATACTTTTTTAAAATGGTAATGAAGTGTTTTTTTGTCTTCAGGACTCTTATTGGCGGAGACAGGACATTCCAACAATGTGTGGCACTGTACCTGAAGCTACCCCTGAATGCTGCATTTCTGTGATGTGGTGTACAGAGAGGATATGTGAAGGATCGTGGTTCAAATTTGCTGTGTCTCCAAATTAGTTTATCGTATAAGTATTTAGGTTTCTGTGTAGTAATAACTCCAAACAGTAAACTAGCCAAATGTAACTTTCTCCTTGCTGCCATTTTCAGAATGTTATTCTCATTAATATAGGGAGTGACGTGACTCCTATGGGGTACCTTTACACAAAACCTTACACATGCATTCTGAATACGTTGAATTAACTTCTCCGTTCTGGCTAATAGGCATGGACCATACACTGTGTCACAATAGTTCAGACGTGATAAAATTAGGCTGTCTACAAGTTGTTTGCGAAGATCCACACTCAAATGGGCTCTAATTTTATAAAGTAGTTTTAACCTATAAAAGCAATTACGCAAGGCATTGCTAATGTGCTTCTCAAATCTCAGTTCAGGGTCCATAGTCAAACCCAGATTGCATGCCAATTCAACCCTATCTATTTTACTTCCCTTTATAAAAACTTCTGGATTGGCCGACAGTATCGCATTAATCATTTTTTTACTTCCCAAAACCATGAACTTAGACTTAAGTGGGTTTAAAACTAGTGAGTTAGCATCTGACCATTCCACCACTCTATCAAGATCTGAATTAATTTTGTCCACTGCCTCTTTTAGATCTGCTGTTTTAAAACAAATATACAACTGTATGTCATCAGCATACATGTGATATTTGCAGTGTTGGAAGGAATTGACAATATCTGCACTGTAGAGAATGTACAAAAGAGGCCCCAAAATTGATCCCTGGGGCACACCACGTGACGCATGCCGAGGAGAGGATGAGCTGGTTGATCCATCCTCCCTCTGGATCTCCACAAGCTGTGACCTATTCTGTAAGTAGCTAGCGAACCACTCTATTGTTTCCGTAGTAAAACCATAGTACGCTAACTTGGAAAGTAATAGAGTGGTATTAATTGCATCGAAGGCACGTGAAAAATCAAGAAGAGCAAGTAAGGTCCCCTCCCCTCGGTCTCGTGCTTCCAAGATATTTCCCACCACATCCAAAAGGGCTGTGGCTGTCCCACGACCTTTCCTAAAACCAGACTGCAGGTCAGGTAGCATGTTGTTAGATTCTAGGTACTCCAGCATTTGGTTGTAAACTACTCTCTCCAAGACTTTAGATAAACATGGGAGAATGCTTACTGGGCGTAGGTCTTTAACAGTACATGGGTTACTGGTTTTAGGCAATGGTCGCACTATAGCACATTTCCATGAGTCAGGGAAAGAGTTTGTATCGATAGACTTATTCACTATTGTAGTGATGGCATGGAGGGTGGTTGGTAATGTAAGCATTATCATATCAAGACTCAACCCATCTATTCCCTTAGCATTTGACCCCAAACTCTTGATAATTTACTACGGACCAATATGCGACCTCGCCTCGACCAAACGAAGCGCCAGCCGTGCTCTGCCGCAGCAGCCCTTGTTTGGCGAAATAACTGTAGGTTCAACCTGGTCAGCCGTTCGTTAACAAAAAAGCGAACCGGCTTCCCCGGGAGACCGAGATTCTCAGTTGTGGCGCCTCTCCGCACGCGAGCACCATTTAATAGGGCGTCACGCTGGTCACGGCGAGCCAGACGCACTATGATAGAACGAGGGCGGGGCTCTGTCGACGCAGAAGGGTTGGTCGCCTTGATGTGCCGGCCACCTGCTCGCTCTGCACACACAATATCCCGATCCTCCAGAGTGACACCCAGCTTCGTGGCAATAAGCTGAAGCAGATGCGTGGGATTTTCTCCTTGAGCCTCAGGCACGTTCGCTATGACTACGTCATTAGCCATGAGCTCCTGATCCCGATCATTAAGATCCCGCTTCAGCTGCTCCACTATGCTCCCCACTACTCCCGAATCTGCTGACTGATCGCAACCTTCAGACTGCCGCTTTTCGAGCACCTCCAACCTGGACTCGATCCCGTCCATACGAATGTGGCACAAGTCATTTGACGCCTTCAAATCAGCCACATCTTTCCGCAGCTCCACGACCTCGAATCTCAAGGTGCGTAGCTCCTCCACCACCAATTTCAGCGCAGAGCTCACATCCTGTGGGAACTCGAGAAGCGACGCCGCCGCTGACGGAGGCGACGCCGAATGAACCAGTTGAATAGAACCCACAGGGGTCCCAGGTGTCGACGTTGGCATCGGCGGCGGCGTCGACAAATCCACATCCACCGACTCCACACTCTGCAGCTCAGCTACCAATCCCCGCACAGGTGTCTCGGCCTTATTGTCCCGGCGGACATTTTTCCTGCATTCGGGACACTGCCCTATCGTGGCTGCGGGACCTTTCGAAGGGAGGCCGACACACGTACGGTGATACACACTGGCACATTTCGTGCACCTTGTGGAGTCGCTTGCTGACACAAACTTGCCGCATCCACCACACTTTGCCGGCATTGTTTAAGTTCAATGAACTCTGGGATCAAAACAAACGAACTGTCAACGGAGATGTTGATAATAATATTGAAGTGCTTGAGGGTACTTTAATATTTTAAACGATGATCAGCTGTTTTATTACACCAGATATAGACACTTTAGGAGCAAATCCGGGATTTCACCACTCCAATATGTCATGTACTATGATGCTACACACTCAAATAAAAACTTTTTAAACACTTTAACGTGGTATTTTTATTTTTAATCCGTAATATGTAGGACACCAATCTCACCAGAACAAACGTCAAAACGTCACCCCCGTCGTTAATAGCTGATGCACATGAAAAAACTATGCATGGTAGTCCGCAAGCTATGATGACATATTTGCGGTCCAAATACTGGATCATAGGAGTTAAACTGCTGGTTAAAAGGCATGTAAGGAGATGCATAAAAGGCATTCGATATGCATCTAAGGTTAGGACACAATTAATGGGACAATTACCATCGGCACGTGTTACTCCCAACAAACCATTTCTGTGTAGCGGAGTAGATTACGCTGGCCCTATTAACATAAGGGTATCAAAGGGTCGAGGCAATAAATCCTACAAGGGCTACATCGCGCTTTTTATATGCATGTCCACTAGAGCAGTGCATTTAGAAGCTGTCAGTGAACTGAGCACAAGAGGCTTTCTGGCTGCTTTCAAGAGATTTGTGGCAAGGCGCGGTCGTTGCGCTGTGTTACATAGCGACAATGGCACAAATTTCGTGGGAGCAGCACGCGAGTTACTTCACTTATTTAACGAAGAGAAATGTAACTTTAACCCCGAATTAGCAGAATACTTCGCTAATAATGGTACTGAGTGGCACTTTATTCCTCCTCATTCGCCGAACTTCGGAGGGCTATGGGAGGCAGGAGTAAAGTCCACCAAGTACCATCTAAAAAGGGTAATAGGAAATTCCACGCTGACCTACGAAGAGATGGCCACCGTGTTGGCTCAAATTGAGGCATGCCTCAACTCCAGGCCATTATCTTACGTGGAGGACCAAGATAAGTGTACTATCTTAACGCCTGGTCATTTTCTAATCGGAGAGCCGCCTGTTTTACCACCAGATTCAAATTACGAAAGGTCGGAAAATGTTAATAATTTGAAACGATGGCAGCTCCATCAGCGGATGATGCAGGATTTTTGGCGGCGCTGGTCCAACGATTATCTGCACCAATTTTTACAACGGCATAAATGGACCCATAAAAATCCAGAACCATCTGTAGGGGATGTCGTTTTGATAAAGGAGGACAACTTGCCTCCAGGCAAGTGGTTGATGGGTAAAATTGAACAGAAACATCCTGGGCCTGACGGAATTACTCGGGTAGTCACCATACGCACGCAGGTGTCTGTTATTAAGAGACCGGTCTCAAGGTTATGCGTATTGCCCATTTGCCAGTAAATTAATTAGGTCTAACATTGTTGTTTGTTAAGATAAGGTTATTTTATGTGGATGTGTAAAAATAGATTTAAAAAAAAAAAAAAAATAATTGTTAAGTTTATTACAGTTAGGTACTATTGTACTAATAAATTCCATCCTACCGCCAAGGACGTAAATATTTGGAATAATAAGAAGAGTTGATTGCTAAGGATCTTGCTTGTTACACCTTTGGCATGGTGGGTGGTGATTAAGGACATTTTTGTCAATATGTCCTTGGTGGGCGGTATGTTAAGGCCGGAACGATACCATAAAACGACCAACAACATTTATCGAACTGTTGTTACGAGTTGTCTCATACCTCGATAGATGGCGTTGGCGTCGAGTTAGATCGCGCAAGCGTTTCGTTACCGGCATTAGGCTAAGGTAAATTTAATGTTTAATTTTGGTGTGAGCCTTTCATGTGTGGTTTTAATATACGCTATATGTACCGACTGTAGTGCTATATTATTTACCCCTACATCGCCATATATATATACGCATAAACGGACCCTCGTGAATATACATAGGCAATATCGTGCTCTTTGCAATATTCGTCTAATTTATTTATACCTCTATCACCGCGTATAAGTCTTTTAATTAATTTAGTACCGGGCCCACAATAATTGTATCCAGGTAGATGTAATTCAAATGGTAAATTATTTATAAACCAATTGAGAAGACTAATCTCTCCTAAACACATAATAATACTGATTTATTATGGATGAAATGGTTAATATATATGTTTTATTACAATATATTCTACTTTGCAATCCAGCTATTTTCGGTAGAGGGCAAACCAAGCCATTTTACTAATACCTTGTTTCCTTTCCTTTTAAGAACTTTTTCGACTAAGTATACGTTAGGATGTTTTGTTTTTTGAAGTTCTTGTGTATAAAATGCTCCTAAAATGGGTTGACCTCTGATTGTATCTTCGATTAAATAAGTTATAGGAGTAGTATTCTGTATTTTTCTAATTTTAAACATTTCTGTCGACCAGTTAGGAGTATATCCCTTTTCAAATGTTCCTTTGTACTTACTGATCCGCACATAATCACCCAATTTGAACTTACTTTTCGTTTTAACTTTTTTTACCAACATCAGATATCTTTTTAATATACATGTTTTATTAATATTATTGACCTTTGTGGGAATTTCGTCAATTGTTCGATGGTTGGTGTGATTATATTTATGTGTGACGTCATTGAGGGTATATTATCCAGTTATAATTACCCTGTAAACTAAATTCTTTGTATAATTTGGACTTCAATGTTCTGATAAATCTTTCAACTATTGAAGCTTTTTTTGTCGAGAAGGTTGAATAATGATTAATATTATATAGTTTCATAAGACTTTGAAATTTATTATTATAAAATTCTGTTCCATTATCCGTTTGTAGATTTTTAGGGACACGCCCTTTATCCAATAAATTTTTAAATACATTATATACAACGTCTTTATTCTTACTTTTCAAAGGATACGTCCAAGCGTACTTCGAAAATGTGTCAATAACAGAAAGAATAAATCTGAAGCTATTATTTTCTTTAGAAACTGATTGCATATCAATTAAATCCGCTTGCCATAGATCATCTATATCTTTCATAATAACGTTTCTGCGCGGAAAATGTACCCTCGCATTTTTATGAATTTCATTAACGACATCTGCTCTGCTCATATTTATTTTCGATTATATAGGTATTTCCAATAATTGAAGTACATAAGTACCTACTGTAATGATTTTTAAAGAAAATATTCATAAATCGTTCAACTTCCATCTATAAGCGATAGATGGCGCTAGTAGTTACATGAACATAAGGCACTTGTTGTAGACAATAACTTCTTGAGTAGCGTAATTAGAGACACAATAGTAAGACAATAGCGCACGACCGCCGGCGTTCGTGCGGGGATCAACAGCTTAAGTAATGATTTATGGTATTAGTTTATGTATTAGTTTTGTATAAATATATTATAATTGTTAAAATGAAATATTTACTTGCAGTTAATTATTGATAAACCCTAATGTATATTAGTTAGTCAATTGATATTACGTACTGTTTACTTTGCTCTGATTGGTCGGACCGAGTGTTTGTGAAAGTTTGTGGTGGGGAAACATTGACTTTGTAACTGTCATTCTGGACAGTCAGTCTGCTCTGAGTTGTTGAACAGTAAACATGTCCTACCAATCCGTGTATTTGAAAATGATTGTTAATAAAATGATAAACATGAAATTGTGTTGATCAAAGTGAATAAAATATTTATATAACTGAAGCTTGAAGTTTATGATTCATCACATTTCAGAAGTGGTACATGCCTACAAAAAGCCTACAAATATGTGCAGTGATAACAGGAATGTTAGGTTAAGTGTGCCTAAATTAAAGCTAAATGAAATCGAGATATTTTTTCCAAGAGTGCTAATGTTATTTTAGACAAGTGTTATACTCACTTAATTTTCATACTGATGGTGGCGCGTGTATTGAATCATTCGGTTCTCTTCAAATGTGTGAGCTGAGTGGTACTGATATGTTCGTAAACGAACGCTGACAGTTAAAACTGGACCTCGCTGACACTTTAACTACTAGTGGTTAATTTTAGTTCCTATATTTTAAATTGGGTTGTTTTTTCTTTATTTGTTTTAATTGATCATGCATAATGCTAAATTATGACAAAAGACAATTGCTATGTATAATTAACCTATTTTCCATAGCGGTAATTGTCATTATGTTGCCTTGGATTACTTTGTGTGCTATGATAATTTTCTTTTCCTTTTAACATATCGACACCTCTGGGCTCAAAGGTCGTAAAGGACAAAATGCAACTTTTCAGGAGAAGCAAAAAATTAAAAAAAAATCGTATTTTTACCCGACTGCGCGACGCAAAGGAGGGTAATGTGTTTATCAGTCTATGTATGTATGTATGTATGTATGTATATATGTTTGTTTCTATGTGGCGTTCTAGAGACCAAATGCGTAGGCTGATTTTGATCATTCTTACGTCAATCGATTCGTCTTAACCTTGCGAGTGTCACTAAAGACATGACAGTAATCAGAATTCACCACAGCGACAACCAGACGCCATATTCTCAAAATGAAAAAAAAAAAGTCGACGAACTATGTCAAGTGGGGTGTCGTTGAATAGGTATTTTAAAATCAATCAAGTAGGTTCCTTTTATCATTTTTAATTTAAATAATAGTTTAGGATATATAACGATTTAAAGTTGTTTAACAAAACAATCATTCTCGCTAATTTTCTTACTTATTGATTTAAGTTTTTAGTTCAAGTATAAACGATATACAAACAAAAAAAAAAAAAAACAAATATTTTTGGTAAAAAAATAACTTTTATTCATCGCCAAGTCGCCGAGTAAAAAAAGTTTACCACCAAGCTCGATAGATGGCGTTGTTCATTTGATGCACGTTTGTGAATCGCGGTGTTAAGATTCTCCGCGTCTACTAATTGAATTCTTTGTTATGGATTTAAGTTTTCATACTTTACAACTGATTTTAGCTCACTAAGAGAGAATAGTTAACTGACTTTAGTACGTACGTAAATTTGAAAATATTTAATTTGGATTCCTATTGTTTTTTGTTATCATCATTAGATTTCTGTCACCAAAACTATTACGATTCACGACTCATAGTTCGGTAGGTAGGGTACAAAGTTGTTCGCTATAATATCTTAGTATACGTTATTGTTTTATCTAAGTAGGTAATTTTCTAGTTAGTTTATCTCGGTTTCAATAATTCATTTTCATTACTGTTTATAATCTATTTTACTGTTATTATTTTAGTGTATGTATCTAGTTACCTATATAGATACGGTTAAGTTTGTATCTATTTGGAGTATAGGTAGGTATTTTAGTATAGCATAATAATTCACGATACCAACACTATTACGATACACGACTCATAAATCGGTAGGTAGGGTAGGTAAGTACAAGTAGTTAATAAGTGGTTCGCTATAATAGTATACGTTATTATTTTATTTGGGTAGGTAAGTTGCTAGTTAGTTTATCTCGGTTTCAATTCATTTTCATTACTTTTTTTATACCTAATCTATTTTACTGTTAGTGTATATAGGTACCTAGTTACCTATATAGATACGGTGTGAGTTTGTATCTAAGTAAGTATTTGGCGTATAGGCAGGTACTTAGTATACTTACATAATAACTCATGATGTTACGAGCTCGAAAACGTCGTCAGTCAAATCTTTCTCGTAAAACTAAAAAAGCCCGACAAGAAAGTAGACGTCGTGAAACTCAGTCTCCTGCATCGCGACAGAAGCAAATGCAACATGTTAGAGATCATAATCGTCTTAATTATAACAGTCTATCACCCACGACAAAGAAAAAAGTGTTGTGTGACACTTCGAAAGGAATGGCTGAGTATCGTAAAAGTCGGGAATCTGATCAAAGTCGATTTAGTAGACTTTGTAAACAAAAAATGCAGACAGCGAAATCTCGTGATCTGGAATCGCCAACGACACGATCTCAAAGACTGTCGTCTATGAGGACACATGCCTCTCAGATTCGAGACGACGAATCTCCCACGAGCCGGTCTCAAAGATTGTCGTCTATGAGGACACATGCCTCTCAGATTCGAGACGACGAATCTCCCACGAGCCGGTCTCAAAGATTGTCGTCTATGAGGACACATGCCTCTCAGATTCGAGACGACGAATCTCCCACGAGCCGGTCTCAAAGATTGTCGTCTATGAGGACACATGCCTCTCAGATTCGAGACGACGAATCTCCCACGAGCCGGTCTCAAAGATTGTCGTCTATGAGGACACATGCCTCTCAGATTCGAGACGACGAATCTCCCACGAGCCGGTCTCAAAGATTGTCGTCTATGAGGACACATGCCTCTCAGATTCGAGACGACGAATCTCCCACGAGCCGGTCTCAAAGATTGTCGTCTATGAGGACACATGCCTCTCAGATTCGAGACGACGAATCTCCCACGAGCCGGTCTCAAAGATTGTCGTCTATGAGGACACATGCCTCTCAGATTCGAGACGACGAATCTCCCACGAGCCGGTCTCAAAGATTGTCGTCTATGAGGACACATGCGTCTCAGAATCGAGATGACGAATCTCCTACAACACGATCCCGAAGATTGACATCTATGAGAACACATGCGTCTCAGATGCGAGACGACGAATCACCAACATATACAGAAAAGAGACTTACACAGTTAAGAGTGAATTCCCGGCGACATTATCTGCGGCGACAGCTTTTCACGGATGACTCAGTTTTCAATGATTCTGTATCCCAAATCGCTAACCATGTATGCTACATTTGTAACAAATTATGTTACCAAAATCAAACGAAGTCGATTTTAAAAAACGCAACAACTGTTTTACCACTTGACAGTCCTAGTCAAATTATTTGTTGCAACCGATGCGCAACTAATGTTTTGAAAAATAAAACACCGCCAAACGCGTTCTGGAATAATATGGCGGTATTGCCTATACCACCAGAACTAGAATGTTTAAGTGAGTTGGAAGTGCGTTTGATTAGCAGAATAAAGCCCTTTCTAAAAGTAGTTCGCTTAGGTGGCAGATTTGGGCAACAAGGCTTTAAGGGCCAAGCAATTCTCTTTGCCCAGCAAGTAGAAGAAGTAGCAGAACAACTGCCAATTTCTATTAGGAGTACTGGACTAATAATAGTATCAGAAACATTGCAAAATATTGCCTATAATAAAAGATATGCCATTGACATTGACAAAATAAAAAGAGCTCTGGAGTGGCTTGTTATAAATAATCATTTGTATTCAGATGTCAGACTTAATTATGATACTATTACACAGGAGATGAATGATAATTTTTTTGAAGCAATAGTATCGCAAACTGATGCGTCTTCAGTGATCAGAGAAGAAAATGCCTTCAAACCGATTGGCGATGAAAAGTGTATTTTGCGAGGTACCTTCCATCAAGCAAGTGAAAGATTTCACTTAGATTCGAGAGGACGTCAATGTACAGCAAATGCAGCTGCAGCTATTGCATATACTGCATCTAAACATATCAATACATGGCAACCATCTGATTTAGACCTCATGAGGTCAGTCGTCAATCTTTACAAGACACATAAAAACCATTTTTTTTTTTAGGTAAGAAAACCTAATGACAACCCTCGCCCTTGGGTGGAGCGAGAGGGTAAAAAACACACCCGGTCCCTTCCTTGCCATAGTTCCAGGGCCCCGAGGATCACTTCTGCATGATCCATGGCCCCAGTAGGTTGGGCACGCCGTAATATAGGTGGTAAGGCTCTTTGAGGCCCTCTTTGAGGCGTGGCTGGAAAGACCACACGTCCTTACCTTCTGCATGACGCAGGTTCTTACCGGACACGGCAAGTTCGGGAGGTTCCTGCTCCTGATTAAAGCGGAAGCGACGTCCGGGTGTCGCCATTGTGCGGATCATCCGGAGGACACGGTGGAGGTGTGCCCCGCCTGGGACGAGCATAGCCGTGCCCTCGTGGAGGCGATCGACGACGACCTCTCGCGCAGGGCCTTGGTCTTGGTGGAAGGAGGAGGCCAACAGCATACGGCAACGGCGTTTACGCCTGAACCGAGACCACCAACGTCGTCGTCGCCGGGATTCTGATCCTAACTTCCGGCCACCTTAGACGCGGGCTTGCGGGTGGAGAGCAATGTGTAGTTCGCCGCCCGATTGTCCGGTAACCAGACCGAGCCCAAGTCGTCTACGGCGCGCACCGTTCTCGCGCATCTCAAAGAGTTTGTCAGCAATCTGTAGAGGCCCATAGGGTCGAAGCCTACTGGGGATTGAGTCCAGGTCCGAAAGGAAGGAGCGGCCCCAGTACTATAGGCACCGGAGGAACGGGGTGGTTTTTAGTCAGTAAGAGTCTGACATACCCTCTCGCCCCGCCCAAGAGCGCGAGGGATCTTAAGATGATCTTTAGCACCACCAAAATAAAAATGGCCCCAGTAGGTGGTAGCGGTCGCCCCTCAGCGGTCGGTCCTTCTGCGAAGCAGTAATGCTAGCAAAAAAGGCGCCCGCACGCGCGAGACATTGACCCTCGCGCCTCAGCCGCTAAGATTTCGATCCCGATTTCTAGCCACCGTAGGCACGGGCTTACGGAGGGTGAGCAATGGGTAACTCCCCCTCCAACCATTCCGACCGAGTCGAAGTCGTCGACTGCGTGCCAACACGCGCCTCAAGGAGATATCAGCAACTCTACGGGCCTTGCAGGATTGAAGCCTCCTGGGGATATGGGCTAAGTGCAAATAGACCCCCGGGGCCCTGGAGCGCTAGGCAAAGAAGACACAAACGTCTGACTTTTAGTCATTAAAAGTTTGACCGCACTAAAAAAGGATTGATTTAATCATTTTCGAATTTTCTTTTGATAAATCTGTAAGGTAAATTATGTATAATTTAGTTTCCTTTTTTTCTCAGAGTTACTAAGGTATTATCGCCAAGAGAAGATGGCAGCAGTGAAAACGACAACAATTCTTCTTTCTTTTCGAAAAACAATACATTTGACTATAAGTCCCAAATGAGTCAAGAGAAAGTTCAGCAACGTGACCCAAACAAAATGATAAAAGTTTTATCAACTGTAATTTTGAAAAAACCAGATGATTTGGGATCTAAAGAAAATAATTCAAGTTCCTCTAATTTATTACATCTGGAAAATGAGATGTAAGTTAATTTCTGTATACTGTTATACTTAAAGTAGGAAATAGGTATAGAATAAGGTTTATACTTTTTATAAATTCTTAAAAGCTAGGTACTCTGCATTATTAATTTACAGGAAATGCAGAAAGCCCAAACAACTAAGTTTGAATTATTAGGATGATTTAGAACGAGATATTGATACAACCGTTAACAAATATCATTTTAAAAAAAATTAAATTTTCTCTTTGTTACAGTAGTCTACAATCAGTTCATGTTGCTAATCAAAATCACCAGTTGTCGGAAAATATTAATGAAACCATTACCCAAGAAGAGCGTGCTTGTTCTGTACACAATGACGACTCGGGTCCTACTTCTCATAATATATCTCTCCAGCAACCTGCAGTGACATTGCCTACGCCAACTAAGCTTTCTGACACTAGTATGGCTGAGAATTTGGAACCAGAAAATCTGGAATATAAATCTGATGAAACTTTTTGCGACTCTCCGCAGCAACCCTCAGACTCACCTTCTATAGTAGCTGAAATTTGTTGCACTGATATTACTCCTTCCGCGACACTAGAAGATAATATCTCTCTATCTACTCTTGCTGGTACTTCTTTTCAGCCTGCAATCTTATCACCTTCGGTGGCTTTACGTGATAGCAAATTTAACTCAAATATATCTGATTATAGTGACGATAACATTGGTAAAATACCAACGAAAAGAAAGAGATTCAATTTGACAAAGAAAAGTTACATTGACTTTTTGTCAGATGAGGATAAAGCAGACTACTCATCAGGTAGTTCAGACCTTTGGTCATGTAATGAATCAGAGTCGAGTGATGGTGATCAATTAAATAAGAAAAAGAAGATAATTAAAATTAATAATACAGTAATAAGAAAAAAAGAGAAACTGATAAACAATCGCAAAGTAAACAAAAAAGCAAAAGATAAAGGAAAGTCGTATGAAAATAGAAAAGGAGAAGTTATACCCGAAAAAAACATAAAAGTAAATCCTTGTGTCCCTGGTAAGTGTGCCCGAGGATGCTATAACATTCCTGAAGAAAGACGAATTTCACTGTTTCAATACTATTGGAATCTGGACTCGCAGCGCAGAAAAGATTGGATAGTTCGTTGTGCTCATCGCACTCCAATTAAGAGAAAAAAAACGAAAAATGATTACAGCCGAAGAAATATTACTTATGAGTATTTTATCAACGACGGTGAAGGTCACAAGCAAGTATGCCAGAAATTCTTGATCGATACTTTGGATATTACTCAAAAATTTATTATTTATACCTTAGAACATGCCAAAGAGGACATGGCCCAAGAAGATTTTCGAAAACCTAACGTACTCCAAAAATATACCGAAGAAACTAAAGTGTTTGCAAAGAACTTTATTGAAAAGCTGCCAGCAGTCCCATCGCACTACAATAGAAAAAATACTAATAGAACTTATCTTCATCAGGAAATGAAAAATATAAGTAACTTATATCAAATGTATTTAAAATATTGTACTGAACAGGAAAAGCAGGCATTAAGTGAGAACGCATTTCGAACAATTTTTAAAGAGTATAATATAAGCTTTCACGTACCTAAAAAAGATAAATGTCTAACTTGCGTCAAAGCAGAGAATAATAAAGACGAAATGAACGACAAGGACAAAGAGCTGCTCAACTCCCATCTCAAAGAGAAGACATCTACTTATAAGAGATTTAAAATTCACCAAACCCTTAATTCACCCACCAATGAAACGATCACCTGCAGCTTTGACCTACAAAAAGTGTTGAACACGCCACATGGACAAAGTATGATATTATACTATTCCAGAAAATATTCGGTGTTTAATTTCACCATTTATGAAAGTCGCACACAGGATGTTAATTGTTATACATGGGGGGAATGTGATGGCAAAAGAGGGAGTAATGAAATTGCAACTTGCTTAACGAAATATCTTGAGGAAAAGGATAAAATGGGCGTAAAACATCTGTTGATGTACTGTGATTCGTGTTGTGGTCAAAACAAAAATAAAATTGTATTGGCTGCCATGAATCAATTCTTGAAATCAGCAATTAATTTGGAGGTTATTCAAATTAACTATTTACTCCCGGGCCACACATACATGCCCGTCGATACAGTTCATGCAGTTATAGAAAGGGAAGTGCGAAAACTTATTGTATGGAGTCCCTCACAGTGACCCACATATTTTGAATCGGCCCGCAAAAGACCAAGACCTTACAAAGTCAATGTCATGGAATATACTGACTTTTTAAATTTTGATCAATTAGCTCTAAATACATTCACGCCAAAGACATTAAAAAATATCAAATTTAAAAACATCAGAGTCGCCACATTAAAAAAATAGCATAACGACAAAATGTTCGTCAAATATTCTATGAAAGATAAAGCAGAGACTCATTCTATAACATTATTTGAGAAATCCTCAGAGATAGGAAAGGGAAAGGGAAAGGGGAAGGGAAAGTACAAAGGGTATAAAAGTCAGATTAAAAATGAACCAGTGATTGCTATGGATGCAGTGAAACAGCTATATAACAGTAGATTACCAATAGCCGCTGCTAAGTATAAAGATCTCACGAACCTCTGTGAAAATGGGACTATAATTTAATTTAATTCAAGTTAAGACAACAATATGGTCCACTTTGTTAGTAAAATATCTTAAAATTAGTGTTAGTATTACATAAACAAAAAAATAATAATAATAAAAACATACAGTGAAGTGTGAAACCGAGGCAAGATGTGCAGAGAACGATATAAGCAAACTATCTGACCATTCTTTCCACATAGTGCCTCAGAATAGGGGAGTAAGGACTCTCAACCACTGTTTTCAGGATGCTATTGCCACTCACCCGCGTTCTGTGCATCAGTGATGCGACTTTCTTACGGATCACTGCATGGAAGCCGTCAGTTCGATTCTGAGCAAACATTTCCGACGCACTACAGAAACGGGGCAGTTTCAACAGCATCCTAAAAACATTGTTGTATTGGATACGTAGGACATCCAGCGATCTTTTGGTGTAGCTAACCCACAGACCCCCCGCATACAGACCCTGACAATACGCCTTGAACAGGGTGACTTTGACTTGGTCCGTACAACGAGAGAATCTACGGATCAACATGTTACCTCGAACCGCCAGTGCCCTACGCTCCCTTTTAATGTCTACATTATCTTTAAGGTCGTCGGTAAGTATATGCCCCAAGTATTTAAATTGGTAGACTTTATTTATTCTTATACCATTTAACAAGAAACTAGGTTCATGATTAGGGCACTTACCGGCGGCCTTAAAGACCATGTATTCGCATTTGCGTACGTTGTACACAAGGCCGTGCGAGGCAGCATACTTCTCGCAGACCTTCAGCATTTCTCTGATAGATCCCTCAGTCGGACCCAGCAGCACCATGTCGTCTGCGTAACTAATACTGTTAATACTGACACCATTAACCCGGCAGCCGACACGCAAGCCGCTGAGCTCGACTATGAGATCATTAACATACAGGTTGAAGAGCCGTGGAGACGTCAACCCCCCCTGCCTCACACCGCACTCCAACCTATATGACTCTGAGAACGTTCCGGCCCACTTTACACTATTGGTCTGTTTCGCATACCAATACTGCATGAGCTTTAGCACTGGTGCAGGTAAATTTCTGTCACCCAGCTTTCTCCAGAGCACATCATATGACACCAGGTCAAAGGCTCTGGAGAAATCCAGGAAGCAGGCGTACACCGGCGTTTTTCGGTCTGTGTAATATTGGACAGTATTCTTCAAACTCAGCACAGCACTTTCAGTTGAGAGTTTAGGTTGAAAACCAAACTGTGAATCATGCAAACACAAATACTTTTTCAGGCACGAATCAAGCATACTGTCCAATATTTTAGCAGCTGTGGTTGCAAGGGAAATGGGACGGTAGTTTCCCTTGTCCGAAATATCCCCTGTCCTGTTCTTGACGATAGGCACTACAATAGTCTGCATCAGCTCAGCAGGTAAGTAAGAGTGACTGATGCACATTGTGTAAAACCAGGACAGGACCCTCGGCAGGTGAACCCCCGCATATTTGAAATGCTCGATGCTGAGTCCGTCGTGGCCGGGTGATTTACCTCTGCTCATGCTTAGAATGACAGATCTAACCTGTTTAGCTGAAAATAATGTGAGAGGTTCTACTCCCCCACTGTCGCACTCAGCATCGGCCATTGCAACTGAAGGACCCAGCGGAGACTGTACTTTAAAATGTTCCATAAATATATTTGCTATTCCGCTCGGGTCATTTTTCCCTCCTACGCACACCGGTAGACCAGGCCAGACCAGTATCCAGCTTACGTGTGGACTTCCAAAATTTACTAAAATTTTTCGTGGCTCTTTGCTTTGCTATGGAGTCCATTTTGACCTGTTCTTCGTTCTTTTGGCACCATCTCAGGCGTCCCTTGAAGATTTTACGGGCCTCACACATCTCTTTAAAAACTACTCCACTATTTGGTCTCTTAAGTTCAACCCATTTTTTAAACTTAAGCCTGGCCTCACGATGAGCGTCACGAACATAACTGTTCCATCCACACACCACTTTGCCTCGCCTTGGCCTATGACCTTCTACCATATTTGTTTGCACAGCAGCGTCACATAAAGTAGTTATAATTTTACTGTATATGTTGCCCAAGATACATTTATGTTCCACTGAGCTGCATGACCCATAACTACACCCTGAGAACTCAGGTGGAAAATCAACATCACGAAACTTATCATTACACAAATCCCTGTAAGACTTGATTTGAGATTCGTCTCTTTCACCCCAAATTACTCTAGAGCGCGGCGTATTTTGTGTTATTAATTTTGGCCTCACTATATTCAGGTCACACTCAACGTATAATGGCAAGTGATCCGACATATATACATCTTCTTTTATTTCCACATTTACAATAGTTTCTCAATCTGAAAGAGACACGACACAGTGATCCAGCCACCTTCTACACCCGTGGGCTTCGCTCACAAAAGTGTAATTATCTGTCACGCAGCCCAATTTTTCTATATCAGCACACAGCCAATCTTGGTCATTGCAGAAATTATTTAGTTCCCTAAAAAACAATTCATGTGGATGTGCATTAAAATCGCCTAATATGAAAATACTTTCAATATCTGCGCTCGCAACAATTGCACTTATCTCACCTAAAACCTCTGTAAACAAAGGCAAGTTGTCGGCCGAGTCGATTGGCATATAAACAGAGATCACAATAATCGAGCGATCGCCGACGGTAGCTCTGATAGCCGCGAGACGCGAGCTAGAGCATCCTAATATTGCAACATCATTAAAAATGCCCTTTCTCCAGAGGACGGCCACTCCCCCATATGGTCTTCCCATGAGCAGCCCTGCAGATGTATCAACAGCCGACTTACCTGTGTATTCAAATTGATCACTAATGGTACCTAAGAAAGGAATATCATGGGGAAGAAGCCATGTCTCTTGAAGGGCTACTATGTCTGACATCTCACAGATTTTCCTAACACTATCAACTGAACGCTTAACAGATTTACAGTTGAAACTAGTAAATTTACAGTGTTTGTTTAGATTAGAGTTCATAATGAAGTCCATTAAATAACTATTACTTAACCTTCCGACTTTTTTCGGTACATAAAACGCACGAAAGGTCCTATACCTAAAAGGTTTAACAAAGAATACAGGGAACTTCCATGCAATTCCGAGCTACGTGAGACTTTAAACGAAACGGACGAAGAGGATGATGAAAATGATATTGAAGATGAGTAAATAAATCATCAGAATGATGATGACTTATTTACTCATTATTTCTCATCTTCTAATCAAACTGATTGAGATTATAGAAATAAAGTTGATTAAAAAAGAAAAAACAAATCAAAAGAGCAAAGAAGGGAGTGGAGAAAATGACTTGTAAAGGAAAACGACGTTAATTACTACAATCTTAATCTATAATTATTATTTCAAAGATAATTATTATAAAAGCTTTGTGTTCACTTATAGAAAATAATAAACGATCTCAATTTGATTACGAAAATGTACGTTTTATTTGTATGATTATGTTATTTCATGATTAATAAAGAAAATATAGTAGTATACACATAAATATATTTAAAAATTACGTGATCCATTTAATAATTAAGTTTAATTATCAATTAATCTTTTTAGAATACCTTAGCGGGTGATCCTTTAGAACCTAAAAAATATTGCACTTGTCCATTATTTCCTTACTTTGATTAATTTTGCACAGTAAAGTAGATTTACGCCCTAAGCTAAAATCATAAGATGAAAATTTTAGGGGGGTAAAGGACATTTATTTTTAAATTTGTGGTCGTAAAGGAAATCTATCTCGATAAATAAAGCATTAGGGTAAAATTGTAATACTGCCCTAGAGATTACTATGAATTCTAAGCACTTTTCCAAAGTTTCATTTAAATAGCTCAAGAAACAAAAAAGTTAGAGTAAAAAAACCCGACTGCGTAAAAACTAATTTTAAAAAATACGTGAAAAAATTAACTTTAAAAAAAACTAAAAAGAAACAAACAAGCCCAGTAGTTTAGAATTCTGTTATGTAATACTAAATAACTACACAATTTAAATAGTTTTATAATCGATACACACATTCAAATTTTACCAATCAAATCTTCCCAAGGGGCCCCGACTGTGAGTCGGTCTGTTCTGCATTAGAATGTATGATTTGTTTTATGTGTGTATCGATTATAAAACTATTTAAATTGTGTAGTTATTTAGTATTACATAACAGAATTCTAAACTACTGGGCTTGTTTGTTTCTTTTTAGTTTTTTTTTAAGTTAATTTTTTCACGTATTTTTTTAAATTAGTTTTTACGCAGTCGGGTTTTTTGTTTTTCTTTAAATTATTTTATTTTTATTTTATACTTTTTAGTTACGATTCATTGACTTCGTTATAAGATGGTAAATTTCGCAATCTAGTCATTTCATTGTGGGAATTAATATCGTGGGGATTATTAAGTAACTTGCGGTGGTCTAAACTACTGATGATTAGTCCCTCTAGAGACCTAACTCGGCTCAAAGCTACATATGCTTGACCTTTAGCAAAAATGCGTGAACTTAAGTCAACCACGGCTCGGTCCAAAGTAGTTCCTTGGAGCTTGTGTACAGTTACACCCCAGCACAATATCAATGGCAACATTTTTCGCTCTATTTTACCCTGTCCGCGAAGTGCATCGAATTCTGTCGTCGATGGTTCGATTCTGACTCCTACTCCAGGAACATTGTTTTTAATTGCTTTGTCGTCAAATTCTATATAAATAGCTTGTGGCAATTCTCCGGGTTCCAATTGGTCCCTCCGAAGAGCTGGCCACTCAATTGTCCTTATAACACCCATTGCTCCGTTAACAAGACCATGGGTAACATTCAAATTTCTTCGTAACATAACTCGTGATCCTAAACCGATTGTTAAATATTTAACGATTCCTCCAGTCTTGTTAGGATCATCAGAAACATATACATCTTTCGGTTTTTGACCATATGTTTTCGATTCTACTGATATATCAACTGCATGTAATTTATACAACCTAGTAGTTTTTGCCAATATAGTTGTCATTTTTTGATTATGTTCATCGACCTGTCTAGTAGTTGGGAAAACTCGAATGATTTCATTGAGATCGTCTACCTCTACCCGTCGACTATCTAATATCTCCAATTGTTGCATTGTCAGTTGTCCGACTCTAAGATTATTTAATATATCTACAAATGTTGTGTCATGTCTTTGTCTCATATTTTGTGGTAATTCACAGAAATCAAATAGATGCCAGAGGTTGACTTCACCTATTAACGTCGCAGGTTGTCGATAGCAATAAGCCCCGCCAGTTGTTTTGGACACAGGTGGCAATTGCATAAGATCACCTAATAAAATAATATTACAACCATCAAAGTGCAGTTGATTATGCTTCATTTCCTGAAGGCGTAGATTAATATTCCGTAGCGTTAGGTAAGGTACCATAGAAATCTCATCTATTATCACCCAATCTATAGATTTCCATTTTTGTCGTTCTCTTTGAAGGCGTTCGCCAGTTAAAGGTCGCAGGTTTTCTGGTCTACCCTTTTCTATTGGAAGTGTAAAGGTTGAATGAAGGGTACTTCCACCTATCAATCGGGCCACTACACCAGTAGGTGCAGTAACGATGATAGCTTTCTCATGCATACGATTGCTACTGAGCCTCCTTACTTCTTCTACGATTAATTTTAGCGTAAACGTTTTCCCAGTTCCGGCTCCACCAGTAACAAACATTCTAAGAGGTTGATTATTATCATCATTCAAAAGTTTTCCAGACACTTTTCTGAAAAGTTGTTTTTGCTGAATGTTCAATGAGGAAAGAGCTCGTTCAAATTCTTCATTAGTAAATCTTGTATCAGTTTCATTTTCTTCTATTTCTTCTTCTTGCTCTCCCTGATTTAATATTATACAATCATCATTGTCCATTCGTAAAGGTATATGCGTATCATTACCCTCATCATTTTCCATTAGATTGGTTACTGCATTTTCTGCCACAAGACGACTAATAGCTTCTTGAATTTCTGTTTCCCATCTTGACATAGTTTCTGCATTGTAACCGTGTTGTAATGGCCGAAGTAAATTTCTTTTACTCATGAAAGCTTCTTTCGCAGTTTCAAACCCTTCCAACAATTCTTCTTCTGCTCTAAAAGGAACATGTGTTACTAATAGAGAATAATAATAGGCCTCTGGATCTGAAGAAGCCGTATAGTATCTGGTTCGTAAAATTGCGGGACGAGTTCTAGCTTTCATTCGCCCTGCATTGTCTAATAATGTTATAAATCTTTGTCGAGTTACGGTATTATCATCATCAACAGCATAAGCATCAGCATCTTGATTATACTCATACACATCAATACGTGTTATTGTCTCAAACTGAACTGCAAATTCGCCTAAACTCATAAATTCTAAATTATGCGGTCGACAGACATACCTATCAAACACATTTTTGAATGGTTCCGAATGTTCAGAAAAATCCACGCGTAACATTCGATATCTTTGAGATGGAGCACAAGTATTAACAAAAACGCACTTTCTTGAACTATCGCGTAACTTCAAGTGACAGAGACGATACGCACATTCTGTCGCTGAAACTTCGCGATGGGTCAAAATGGCGTTTTGCATTGCAAAGATCTGATTTGCAAAACTTCCGCCTCGTTCTTGAACTTTTCTATTGGACTCCCGTATGGACCTTGATATTTCTGCCGGTTCAGACTTCGATATATATTTCGATATATAATATGCTACACCCAAAGCAGAACCGCAGGGTTGTATATCTATATTGGCACGCCAAATTTTCAAAATTCTAGGATTATAATTGTTTATCATCGATTCGTGAATATCTCTTTTTAAAATGCAAAATCTGCCACCATTACGTACAGCTTCGTCATCATCTAAAATTTTAGTTGCCTCTGAAGTCATTCGCGGAAAAGAAAAACGACAATGATTTCCATTTTTAAAACAAGTATGTGTGTGTCTGTGCGTTTGTAAACGTTTAACTAAATCATTCATTTCAGGATCATCTTCTGCATCAGGTAATTCGCACGTAATAACACTGTCTATTAATTCAGTTCCTTCGCGGCTGTCAAAAGAAGGCATATCTTGACACCACACCACCATGTGTACATGTGGACTACCACGTAACTGAAACTCTATACCCCACCAATAGTCTTCCACTTTTCGACCCAATATTGGATTGATATCTCTCTTTAAAAGTCTAAAAAACGCATTTAACCTAAACATAAACTGACGTGATAAAGTCACCGGATATGATTCTATAAGGCGCATTTTTTCTTGAAAGCTTAAATTATCAACATCAGATTCGGAGCGTCCATCAGCGACTAATAAAGCACGCAACATATCTGGCCAGTTTAGATCATTGCAAGACAAAGTAATATACCAGTGAGGAGGTCCTAAATTTTTTACCATAGCTAACAAATCAGTGTACGCTTTGTGCCAATACGATTGTGTACCTCTTATATTTCTCATGACCAAGTGAACATTTTGCACTAAATCTCTTGTTTCTACACCATCTTGCCGCAATCTACCACAAACAGAAACATTTTGCCGAGCTTTATATAATTCAACGGTTGATAAGGCATAAAACAGGTATTCATTATTTTGAAACCTTCGATAATGTGACATAATTCTTGATTGAAAATAATCGAGAGGAGTATTATGAGTACTTCTATTTTCCCGCAGACCATTTTTACCATCAGGAAAAAGCTTTACCCACGAAAGTTCTTCAGCTCTTTGCTCTGAAAGTATGCTTATTGGCGGAGCTGTTTTTCGTCTCAATTCGTGAATTGGTATAGATCTGTCATCATTAACATTATTAAGTACATCTGTCATCATCTGTGTATCAGTGTCTATTGGCATTAAAGATGTTGTAGTTATTATATCCGTGTCGAAATGCATATTGTTTGTATTTTCATTGTTAATTTGTTGGTCTACGTTATCGCTTAATGAATTAACTGTCCGCTGTGGATATTCAACTGTATTAGTATTAGTAGATGTTACCGCCGTAATAGAGTATTGCAAACCTTTTCGACTACCTACTTGTAGTGAAATCGGCAGATGTTGGCATAAGGACTGATTTCCATTACATTGCATTACCATGGAAGTTCCGGAATTTCTGGCACTATGACCTTTAGGACCTCGCGAATGTGAATCAAATATATAGTATTTGTTATCAAATTTTATTATAGCGACAGAATACTCGGTTTCACGTGTAATTATTCCTTTATCATGCATGGAAAAGAAAAAATCTATACCTGCATCTAAACTGGCAAAGTAACCTTCCAATACCTCAGATGGTCTATTCGGTTTTATCACTCCAATCACCACGTCTGGTTCAACTTGTAAATGGAAATTATTATTGGCTATTGTAACTAATGGCAATAATTCTTCAGTGTTAAGAAATTCGGGACGAAAATTAAGTCTCTCTATGCACAACGTGTAATAGGTATTGCCTGCAAGAAGAATGCGATCTAAATCAGATGGTTGCCATGTATTGATATGTTTAGATGCAGTATATGCAATAGCTGCAGCTGCATTTGCTGTACATTGACGTCCTCTCGAATCTAAGTGAAATCTTTCACTTGCTTGATGGAAGGTACCTCGCAAAATACACTTTTCATCGCCAATCGGTTTAAAGGCATTTTCTTCTCTGATCACTGAAGACGCATCAGTTTGCGATACTATTGCTTCAAAAAAATTATCATTCATCTCCTGTGTAATAGTATCATAATTAAGTCTGACATCTGAATACAAATGATTATTTATAACAAGCCACTCCAGAGCTCTTTTTATTTTGTCAATGTCAATGGCATATCTTTTATTATAGGCAATATTTTGCAATGTTTCTGATACTATTATTAGTCCAGTACTCCTAATAGAAATTGGCAGTTGTTCTGCTACTTCTTCTACTTGCTGGGCAAAGAGAATTGCTTGGCCCTTAAAGCCTTGTTGCCCAAATCTGCCACCTAAGCGAACTACTTTTAGAAAGGGCTTTATTCTGCTAATCAAACGCACTTCCAACTCACTTAAGGGTATTACATTGCTCGATGTCCTTGGAGATCTGGCCTTCGTAACAATGTTTAAAAATAAAGCGCCATCTGCTGACAGAGAATCAAACTATAACAACATTTGCTGATGATTAGATAAGATCACAGATGCGACGCAATATTGACACAGTATTTGCCTAATTTATTCGCTCTCTGGGAGGCAATAGGTAATTTTTCAGTGTACAAAGTTATTTATTTGTGTTCACACTTACATTACGTATTTCTTTTGTTTGATATGAATATGTTGAATCGGGAGGCCTATGTCCAGCAGTGGACGTCTTTCGGCTGAAATGATGATGATGATGATGATGTTGAATCAGGTTTGGTTGGGTTGGTGGCAACTGAGGTTTACGCTAAAATAAAATACTTGCTGAAGGTCTGATGATGATCAGGTCAGCGCCCAACGGTTCTCAATATTGGAATCAGTTAGGAGGAACCAGTTTTCAATATTTGGCTAATTGATCACGGTTGCTACTACAGAACATCTGCCGAAGGTCTGATGATGACCAGATCAGCGCCCAACAGTTCTCAATAATGGAATTAGTTAGGAGGAACCAGTTTTCAATATTTGGCTAATTGATCACGGTTGCTACTACAGAACACCTGCCGAAGGTCTGATGATGACCAGATCAGCGCCCAACGGTTCTCAATAATGGAATTAGTTAGGAGGAACCAGTTTTCAATATTTGGCTAATTGATCACGGTTGCTACTACAGAACACCTGCCGAAGGTCTGATGATGATCAGATCAGCGCCCAACGGTTCTCAATAATGGAATCAGTTAGGAGGAACCAGTTTTCAATATTTGACTAATTGATCACGGTTGCTACTACAGAACACCTGCCGAAGGTCTGATGATGACCAGATCAGCGCCCAACGGTTCTCAATAATGGAATTAGTTAGGAGGAACCAGTTTTCAATATTTGGCTAATTGATCACGGTTGCTACTACAGAACACCTGCCGAAGGTCTGATGATGATCAGATCAGCGCCCAACGGTTCTCAATAATGGAATCAGTTAGGAGGAACCAGTTTTCAATATTTAGCTAGTTGATCATGATTGCTACTACAGAACACCTGCCGAAGGTCTGATGATGATCAGATCAGCGCCCAACGGTTCTCAATAATGGAATCAGTTAGGAGGAACCAGTTTTCAATATTTGGCTAGTTGATCATGGTTGCTACTACAGAACACCTGCCGAAGGTCTGATGATGACCAGATCAGCGCCCAACGGTTCTCAATAATGGAATCAGTTAGGAGGAACCAGTTTTCAATATTGGGCTAGTTGATCATGGTTGCTACTACAGAACACCTGCCGAAAGTCTGATGATGACCAGATCAGCGCCCAACGGTTCTCAATAATGGAATTAGTTAGGAGGAACCAGTTTTCAATATTTGGCTAATTGATCACGGTTGCTACTACAGAACATCTGCTGAAGGTCTGATGATGACCAGATCAGCGCCCAACGGTTCTCAATAATGGAATCAGTTAGGAGGAACCAGTGTTCAATATTTGGCTAATTGATCATGGTTGCTACTACAAAAGACCTGCTGAAGGTCTGATGATGACCATATTAGAGATTAAAAGTTTATCAGTAATGGAAATAGACAGAAAGACTCAGGTTCTAACATTTATCTAAGCATTCAACGGTTTTTGGTTATGAATATATTTAGGAAAATATAGTTTTTAACATTTATCTTATTCCGCACAGATGCTTTACATTGATAAGTAAGTTGACATGACAAAGTGGGTATTAAAAGGCAATAGTAGTCTAAATTCAACTAAGTATAATTTATTTCAATTTATCTACAAAATTAATTTAAAATACAAAAAGTAAAAAATATTTCTTCAAACAAACTGAAGTAAAACAAATTACAAGTAAAAAAGTAAAACGAAACAGAAATTATAAAGTCGACTAAAATACAAAAATAAAAAAAAAACTTAAAACATAGTGAAATAAAACAAAATACAAATAAAACGAAGTAACAAAGTCAATTAAAATACCAAAAGTATAACATAATTCTTAACACAAAGTGAAGTAAAATAAAATACAAGTAAAATAGTTAAGCGAAATAGAAGTTTAAAGTAGAAAATAATACTTAAAGTGAAGTAAAACAAAATAAAAGTATAAAATTAAACAAAATACAAGTAACAAAGTCAATTGAAATACAAAAAGTATAACATAATTCTTAAAACAAAGTGAAGTAAAACAAAATACAAGTAAAATAGGTAAACGAAATAGAAGTCTAAAGTAGAAAATAATACTTAAAGTGAAGTAAAACAAAATAAAAGTATAAAATTAAACAAAGTGAAGTAAAACAAAATACAAATAAAATAGGTAAACGAAATAGAAGTCTAAAGTAGACAATAATAGTTAAAGTGAAGTAAAACAAATTAAAAAGTAAAACAAAATAAAAGTATTAAATTAAACAAAATACAAGTAATAAAGTAAATTAAAATACAAAAAGTGAAAATTAAAAATCAGTGAAATCTAAAAACCGTGAACAGGTTGGTTGGTCGCTAATTGGGTTTGGTAACTGTGTCAATTGTTCGCTTTCTTGAAGTTCACTAATATCTGGTTCTTGTGACTCCTCAGAATTTTGCATGATTTTTCTGTCTTCTTTCTTTTTTATGGCCTCTAAAATATACGGGGGATCTCTGATTGGCATATTTCGGCTATGGCGTGGATCTAGCAGTTCTGGCAAAACACAATTTAAATAAAATGTACATAATTTTAATTTCATTTTATTTTCAAAAAAGTTCTCATCTCTATTGATGTATTCAACTTTTAAGGGTTTTAAGTCATTGGCCCATACTCCAAATAAACATTTAGCCATTCGAGTCACATGTAATTGACCTTGAATCTGGTAATACCAATTGTGGGATTTGTTGATCTGCAAAGCACCCGATTTATCTGCTACCCAAAAATTAACTTTTTTTTGTAATATGGCTTCTTCAAGCCCTATCTTGAACGCCGATAGTGGACATTTCACTTCCACTATCATATCTTCGCCAATAAGGCCATCTGGTGTAGCACCCAGATACGGAATTTCGGGGTCGATAAAAAGCCCACATGGTCTTATATCAACATTTTCTTGTCTGGATAACTGATCCAGCGCTTTCTTTTCGCTTTCCCTGCCGTGGTGTAAAGGTGCAGCATCTATATTAATTTTATATAGCAGTTGTTTGACAATACTGGCACAACTAGTATCTGGTCTCATTTTAATGATCCTGCCAAAATTAGAGGCCGTCAATAAGGAGCGCCGTAGTTCAAGCCACTCACTTGACTCGCTCTGCAAAATGGTTCGTCTTTCAATTTGTCTTCTTTCTTCAGTAGTTTTTTCTAAGTTAGCCAAAAACGTTTTCTCCATTTCTTTTAAAATAGAATCGCTCACATCTGGCTTCATACTGTGTTCACCATAATCTTTTTCTGTATCTTTTTCAGCAAGTGTCTGCCGTTTTGTATAATGGAGACGTTTCACGCTTCTTCTTTTTTTCTGATATTTTCTATCTAAGGTGCTCATTTTGCCCTTGGGACTTTCGCCAACAATTGTTTTATATAATATAGACATAGGTTTCCTTTTTGTATTAAAATTAACAGCTGACGCTGAACATCGAGTCTGGTATCCACGCCGGCACGAGTAATTTACCCTTTTACCACCAACAAATTTGGCTACAACACTGTGAAAACTTTCCACAATATTACTGTCTACATCATGTACAAGACTTCTGGAATGACCTGCAATAGTATTAATGTAGTAGCATATTTTCTGCCACAGGGCACTTGTAAAAAAGTCTTGTGGTATGTTTTCTACGGTTTGTAAACTGTTGCAGAAATAACTTTTACATTTTGTGTGGTTGTTAAAGGCATGTAAATGTACAGTTTGAATGTCTTCAAATAATTTTTGTGTGCAGTAATCTAAATCTTCCGATGAGTTGTTATAGTTTTTGCTGCATTTTCGTATGGCTGACCTAATAGCCATAATGCGCTTTTTTGTTATCAATTTTCTGAATCTAATGGGATATTTTGTGTCAGTGATCAGGTTTTCCATTTTATTGCATAGGTTTCTTAAAAGGTGATTCCTACATTCCACTTTTTCAACAGTAAATTGAGGATAAGGTCTCGCTTCCAGTATTTTAGCGTACGTGCTAGAGTCGCCGCCGGAAATGAGGCGACCATAAATTAAACCATACATTTCTATAGATGATTTGAAGCCTTCCACTATTATAGTTGATTCCATGGCGGTGGATGATCCTGTAAAATTTTTAAAGCACTGGTGAACTCTTGGGTTTTGATTTTTGTTTTGGTCTTGCGCGCATATGCTACAATATTTATTCTTGATGCCAAGGAACAAAATTTTTTTTGTTTGTCTACCAATTATGGCTGCAGCTCCTGATAACGCTGAGTAATTCTTTCTATAAGACCTTTTACTCCAGCATCCATCAACAACAACATCAATAATGGGAATACCATCTTTACTGACGCGACCTTTTTCTAAAGCGATGATTTTTTCTTCTTCAGCAGCTTCATTCATTGATTTGATAAGTGCTTTATCAAAGGAATCAGAAACTGTATTGTGACGTTTTTGGAACACAGGCTCAGTCATCACGGGCAAGTCAAGTGCTGATAAAAATTCCTCTAACTGCGAATATCCTATACCAACAGAAACTGCACCTGCGACCGCTGCAGTATTAATATCCATATCCCCAGTGACATTACTAAGAGAAAATTTTTCTTTGCACATTAAACATTCTAATGTAAACTTAGAAGCAAGCCCAACGCGTTTCTCTCCTATTATTTTTAGACTTTGTACACCGCAGTTTAAAGCACCATGGCCGCCTATTTCTTGTATTTTAGAAAAAAAATAATCTATGTCTATTACTCTTCTTCCGGATACAATTTTTGTTTCAGTCTGTGAATGTTCTTCTTCAACAATCCAAGTTGGTGAAAAAGCTTCATCTTGTTCAAGCTAAAACAAAAATTCTTGTCAACAAAATGATTGATGTCGCCAATAAAAGTATAGTATACAGTATCTTATAAGTTTGTACAGCGGAAACAGAGTTTAAAAATATACTTGGCGTTAATTTATTTTACTATAAGTAGGTAGCTAATTAATAATACGTAAGTAGTTAAAGTAGTTTATTAATAAAAAGTCAATATTCAATTAAATACGGCCAGGCTAGATAGTGAACTCTGTTCTCCAAAGCAGGAGTTAAGGATGATGATGGACGATGCAATCGGGAATAACGCTAAGATCATTAGTTTACTTTACCAGCAATCTATAGACGGGACACCTCAAACAACTAGTGATCAAGTTTTTGTAAATGATGAACCTTAGATCTAATTTTCATCTAAAGAAATCGATAAATGGCGTAGTAAATAATAATGCGGTGGGTTACCGGAACATTTTGCACTGCCTCCTCTTCAAATGGTTTATCAGACGGTTCACATGTCTCGTCAGATTCCGACAATGGTTGATCCTCCTGATTTTGTAATCCAAATTTGTGCTGTTTTCTTAGTTGCCTGAAAAAATGAATTTTAGTTATATTTGTTTGACGTTTGTACTGCTTTATCTATAAGCTTGGTAATAGCCACACATCAGAATAAAAAAAACAATAAATACTTTAAGACCAAGATTAGGTTACAATGAGTCGTAGGTATGTGTTCCAATGAATAGCAGTTCTCTGCATTTCCATTATTGAGGTCTGCCTACCGTCGAAGTCCACCACCAGGTAAGTCAGTTCCTCACAGTCACATAGATCTCCGTGAGCTCTTTCAAATGAGTACAAACATGTTGGTTTGCTTTGGTCATGATTGAGGTCTGCCTACCTTCGGAGTCCACCACCAGGTAAGTCAGTTCCTCACAGTCACATAGATCTCAGTGAGCTCTTTCAAATGAGTACAAACATGTTGGTTTGCTTTGGTCATGATTGAGGTCTGCCTACCTAAGGAGTCCACCACCAGGTAAGTCAGTTCCTCACAGTCACATAGATCTCCGTGAGCTCTTTCAAATGAGTACAAACATGTTGGTTTGCTTTGGTCATGATTGAGGTCTGCCTACCTTCGGAGTCCACCACCAGGTAAGTCAGTTCCTCACAGTCACATAGATCTCCGTGAGCTCTTTCAAATGAGTACAATCATGTTGGTTTGCTTTGGTCATGATTGAGGTCGGCCTACCTTCGGAGTCCACCATCAGGTAAGTCAGTTCCTCACAGTCACATAGGTCTCCGTGAGCTCTTTCAAATGAGTACAAACATGTTGGTTTGCTTTGGTCATGATTGAGGTCAGCCTACCTTCGGAGTCCACCATCAGGTAAGTCAGTTCCTCACAGTCACATAGGTCTCCGTGAGCTCTTTCAAATGAGTACAAATATGTTGGTTTGCTTTGGTCATGATTGAGGTCTGCCTACCTTCGGAGTCCACCACCAGGTAAGTCAGTTCCTCACAGTCACATAGATCTCCGTGAGCTCTTTCAAATGAGTACAATCATGTTGGTTTACTTTGGTCATGATTGAGGTCTGCCTACCTTCGGAGTCCACCATCAGGTATGTCAGTTCCTCACAGTCACATAGGTCTCCGTGAGCTCTTTCAAATGAGTACAAACATGTTGGTTTGCTTTGGTCATGATTGAGGTCTGCCTACCTTCGGAGTCCACCATCAGGTAAGTCAGTTCCTCACAGTCACATAGGTCTCCGTGAGCTCTTTCAAATGAGTACAAACATGTTGGTTTGCTTTGGTCATGATTGAGGTCTGCCTACCTTCGGAGTCCACCATCAGGTAAGTCAGTTCCTCACAGTCACATAGGTCTCCGTGAGCTCTTTCAAATGAGTACAAACATGTTGGTTTGCTTTGGTCATGATTGAGGTCTGCCTACCTTCGGAGTCCACCATCAGGTAAGTCAGTTCCTCACAGTCACATAGGTCTCCGTGAGCTCTTTCAAATGAGTACAAACATGTTGGTTTGCTTTGGTCATGATTGAGGTCTGCCTACCTTCGGAGTCCACCATCAGGTAAGTCAGTTCCTCACAGTCACATAGGTCTCCGTGAGCTCTTTCAAATGAGTACAAACATGTTGGTTTACGTGTGTCATATCATGATTGAGGTTTTCCACCATCAAGGAGCTCAAGACATTAATTTTATCTAAGCAAGCAACGAAGTCTAACATAGGATGATGAACAAAAACATCGTTGAAATAAATCAACAAGGTACGAACTATGCGTAGTATAAATATTTTGTTATCAACTCAAGTACGTACTTACCACTCCGCTTAGGTACTTACCAATAGTTTTGGAGAGCTCGGCCACGCTTCACTTGACTTTTATTTTTGTATTTAGGCATAGTCTATGATTATTTTGAAAATAAAACTTAATTAAATCTGGGTTATATTACGCTTACAAACTTAATCACAATTTATACTAAATGATAAGATTATTTTTCTTAAATTAAGACTATGATTTAATTCAAGAATAATGAATTTAAAATCTTATTTGAAAAAAAAAAAACGCACGTACAGCCCACTCGTCGTAAGAGTCGCCAAGACACTAACAAGACGAATCCCGAGTAAGCGTCACGGGTACAGAGGGGGTGCTTGGTGGGGAGTTTTGTAATGATTAACGTTATTGTGGATTATTACAAAATATAAAAATAAATCTGTCAATATAAACAACACAAATTGTTAAGCAGGGTTTTTTCTTTCTTTTAGTATAAATATCATACAAAATGGCCCAGCCGTTCTATAGACAATTTAATATTTAGTTTTAATGAGACCTGTTTTCTCAATTTTTTTGGCAACATTTGGACAAGTTTATAAAAACTTTAAACAACACAAAGTGTTTCTCATATACTCTAGTTTATTTGTATAATTTTTTTATAGTAAAAGCATTAAGGAATTCGTCTAGAAATTTCATTTTACCGAGCGTATTTTTAGGGTTTGAGCAATGTAATCCCCTTAAACATTCTAGTTCTGGTGGTATAGGCAATACCGCCATATTATTCCAGAACGCGTTTGGCGGTGTTTTATTTTTCAAAACATTAGTTGCGCATCGGTTGCAACAAATAATTTGACTAGGACTGTCAAGTGGTAAACCAGTTGTTGCGTTTTTTAAAATCGACTTCGTTTGATTTTGGTAACATAATTTGTTACAAATGTAGCATACATGGTTAGCGATTTGGGATACAGAATCATTGAAAACTGAGTCATCCGTGAAAAGCTGTCGCCGCAGATAATGTCGCCGGGAATTCACTCTTAACTGTGTAAGTCTCTTTTCTGTATATGTTGGTGATTCGTCGTCTCGCATCTGAGACGCATGTGTTCTCATAGATGTCAATCTTCGGGATCGTGTTGTAGGAGATTCGTCATCTCGATTCTGAGACGCATGTGTCCTCATAGACGACAATCTTTGAGACCGGCTCGTGGGAGATTCGTCGTCTCGAATCTGAGAGGCATGTGTCCTCATAGACGACAATCTTTGAGACCGGCTCGTGGGAGATTCGTCGTCTCGAATCTGAGAGGCATGTGTCCTCATAGACGACAATCTTTGAGACCGGCTCGTGGGAGATTCGTCGTCTCGAATCTGAGAGGCATGTGTCCTCATAGACGACAATCTTTGAGACCGGCTCGTGGGAGATTCGTCGTCTCGAATCTGAGAGGCATGTGTCCTCATAGACGACAATCTTTGAGACCGGCTCGTGGGAGATTCGTCGTCTCGAATCTGAGAGGCATATGTCCTCATAGACGACAATCTTTGAGACCGGCTCGTGGGAGATTCGTCGTCTCGAATCTGAGAGGCATGTGTCCTCATAGACGACAATCTTTGAGACCGGCTCGTGGGAGATTCGTCGTCTCGAATCTGAGAGGCATGTGTCCTCATAGACGACAATCTTTGAGACCGGCTCGTGGGAGATTCGTCGTCTCGAATCTGAGAGGCATGTGTCCTCATAGACGACAGTCTTTGAGATCGTGTCGTTGGCGATTCCAGATCACGAGATTTCGCTGTCTGCATTTTTTCCCCTTGGGAAGATTTGATTGGTAAAATTTGAATGGGCCCCGACTGTGAGTCGGTCTGTTCTGCATTAGAATGTATGATTTGTTTTATGTGTGTATCGATTATAAAATTATTTAAATTGTGTAGTTATTTAGTATTACATAACAGAATTCTAAACTACTGGGCTTGTTTGTTTCTTTTTAGTTTTTTTTAAAGTTAATTTTTTCACGTATTTTTTAAAATTAGTTTTTACGCAGTCGGGTTTTTTACTCTAACTTTTTTGTTTCTTGAGCTATTTAAATGAAACTTTGGAAAAGTACTTAGAATTCATAGTACTCTCTAGGGCGGGCACGCCACAATTATGGCGGTAAGTCCCCTCTTTGAGGCGTGGTTGGAAAGACCTCACGACGTCCTCACCTTCCGCATGACGCAGGTTCTCACCGAACACGGTAAGTTCGGGAAGTTCCTGCACCGGATTCGTGCAGAAGAGACGCCCGGGTGTCGCCACTGTGCGGACCGCCCGGAGGACACGGTGGAGCACACGGTGGAGGTGTGCCCCGCTTGGGCAGAGCAACGCCGTGTCCTCGTGGGGGCGATCGGCGGCGGCGATCTCTCGCGCCGGGCCTTGGTACAGGCCATGGTCCGGAGCGAGGAGGAGTGGCAGGCGGTCGCCTCCTTCTGCGAAACAGTAATGCTAGCAAAGGAGGCGGCCGATCGCGTGAGGCAACGGTCCTCACGCCCCAACCGCCACCGGGATTCCGATCCCGATTTCCGGCCACCGTAGGCGAGGGCTTGCGGACGGCGAGCAATGGGTGGCTCGCCGTCCGATCGTCCGGTAACCGTCTGGACCGAGCCCGAGTCGTCGACGGTGCGTATTGTTCCACGCGCGCCTCAGGGAGATGTCAGTAAATCGTAGGGGCCCAACAGGGTCGAAGCCTACTGGGGCCACGTGTAGTGTGAAAGTGAAACCCGGGGCCCTGGGACGAAGGCAAAGAAGGAACAGGAGTGGGTTTTTAGTCAGTAAAAGTCTGACACTATTTTCCGCTCCGCCCAAGAGCGGGATTTGTCATAATATGATTTTCCCACCTAAAAAAAAAAAAAAAAAAAAAGTACTCTCTAGGGCAGTATTACAATTTTATCCTAATGCTTTATTTATCGAGATAGATTTCCTTTACGACCACAAATTTAAAAATAAATGTCCTTTACCCCCCTAAAATTTTCATCTTATGATTTTAGCTTAGGGCGTAAATCTACTTTACTGTGCAAAATTAATCAAAGTAAGGAAATAATGGACAAGTGCAATATTTTTTAGGTTCTAAAGGATCACCCGCTAAGGTATTCTAAAAAGATTAATTGATAATTAAACTTAATTATTAAATGGATCACGTAATTTTTAAATATATTTATGTGTATACTACTATATTTTCTTTATTAATCATGAAATAACATAATCATACAAATAAAACGTACATTTTCGTAATCAAATTGAGATCGTTTATTATTTTCTATAAGTGAACACAAAGCTTTTATAATAATTATCTTTGAAATAATAATTATAGATTAAGATTGTAGTAATTAACGTCGTTTTCCTTTACAAGTCATTTTCTCCACTCCCTTCTTTGCTCTTTTGATTTGTTTTTTCTTTTTTAATCAACTTTATTTCTATAATCTCAATCAGTTTGATTAGAAGATGAGAAATAATGAGTAAATAAGTCATCATCATTCTGATGATTTATTTACTCATCTTCAATATCATTTTCATCATCCTCTTCGTCCGTTTCGTTTAAAGTCTCACGTAGCTCGGAATTGCATGGAAGTTCCCTGTATTCTTTGTTAAACCTTTTAGGTATAGGACCTTTCGTGCGTTTTATGTACCGAAAAAAGTCGGAAGGTTAAGTAATAGTTATTTAATGGACTTCATTATGAACTCTAATCTAAACAAACACTGTAAATTTACTAGTTTCAACTGTAAATCTGTTAAGCGTTCAGTTGATAGTGTTAGGAAAATCTGTGAGATGTCAGACATAGTAGCCCTTCAAGAGACATGGCTTCTTCCCCATGATATTCCTTTCTTAGGTACCATTAGTGATCAATTTGAATACACAGGTAAGTCGGCTGTTGATACATCTGCAGGGCTGCTCATGGGAAGACCATATGGGGGAGTGGCCGTCCTCTGGAGAAAGGGCATTTTTAATGATGTTGCAATATTAGGATGCTCTAGCTCGCGTCTCGCGGCTATCAGAGCTACCGTCGGCGATCGCTCGATTATTGTGATCTCTGTTTATATGCCAATCGACTCGGCCGACAACTTGCCTTTGTTTACAGAGGTTTTAGGTGAGATAAGTGCAATTGTTGCGAGCGCAGATATTGAAAGTATTTTCATATTAGGCGATTTTAATGCACATCCACATGAATTGTTTTTTAGGGAACTAAATAATTTCTGCAATGACCAAGATTGGCTGTGTGCTGATATAGAAAAATTGGGCTGCGTGACAGATAATTACACTTTTGTGAGCGAAGCCCACGGGTGTAGAAGGTGGCTGGATCACTGTGTCGTGTCTCTTTCAGATTGAGAAACTATTGTAAATGTGGAAATAAAAGAAGATGTATATATGTCGGATCACTTGCCATTATACGTTGAGTGTGACCTGAATATAGTGAGGCCAAAATTAATAACACAAAATACGCCGCGCTCTAGAGTAATTTGGGGTGAAAGAGACGAATCTCAAATCAAGTCTTACAGGGATTTGTGTAATGATAAGTTTCGTGATGTTGATTTTCCACCTGAGTTCTCAGGGTGTAGTTATGGGTCATGCAGCTCAGTGGAACATAAATGTATCTTGGGCAACATATACAGTAAAATTATAACTACTTTATGTGACGCTGCTGTGCAAACAAATATGGTAGAAGGTCATAGGCCAAGGCGAGGCAAAGTGGTGTGTGGATGGAACAGTTATGTTCGTGACGCTCATCGTGAGGCCAGGCTTAAGTTTAAAAAATGGGTTGAACTTAAGAGACCAAATAGTGGAGTAGTTTTTAAAGAGATGTGTGAGGCCCGTAAAATCTTCAAGGGACGCCTGAGATGGTGCCAAAAGAACGAAGAACAGGTCAAAATGGACTCCATAGCAAAGCAAAGAGCCACGAAAAATTTTAGTAAATTTTGGAAGTCCACACGTAAGCTGGATACTGGTCTGGCCTGGTCTACCGGTGTGCGTAGGAGGGAAAAATGACCCGAGCGGAATAGCAAATATATTTATGGAACATTTTAAAGTACAGTCTCCGCTGGGTCCTTCAGTTGCAATGGCCGATGCTGAGTGCGACAGTGGGGGAGTAGAACCTCTCACATTATTTTCAGCTAAACAGGTTAGATCTGTCATTCTAAGCATGAGCAGAGGTAAATCACCCGGCCACGACGGACTCAGCATCGAGCATTTCAAATATGCGGGGGTTCACCTGCCGAGGGTCCTGTCCTGGTTTTACACAATGTGCATCAGTCACTCTTACTTACCTGCTGAGCTGATGCAGACTATTGTAGTGCCTATCGTCAAGAACAGGACAGGGGATATTTCGGACAAGGGAAACTACCGTCCCATTTCCCTTGCAACCACAGCTGCTAAAATATTGGACAGTATGCTTGATTCGTGCCTGAAAAAGTATTTGTGTTTGCATGATTCACAGTTTGGTTTTCAACCTAAACTCTCAACTGAAAGTGCTGTGCTGAGTTTGAAGAATACTGTCCAATATTACACAGACCGAAAAACGCCGGTGTACGCCTGCTTCCTGGATTTCTCCAGAGCCTTTGACCTGGTGTCATATGATGTGCTCTGGAGAAAGCTGGGTGACAGAAATTTACCTGCACCAGTGCTAAAGCTCATGCAGTATTGGTATGCGAAACAGACCAATAGTGTAAAGTGGGCCGGAACGTTCTCAGAGTCATATAGGTTGGAGTGCGGTGTGAGGCAGGGGGGGTTGACGTCTCCACGGCTCTTCAACCTGTATGTTAATGATCTCATAGTCGAGCTCAGCGGCTTGCGTGTCGGCTGCCGGGTTAATGGTGTCAGTATTAACAGTATTAGTTACGCAGACGACATGGTGCTGCTGGGTCCGACTGAGGGATCTATCAGAGAAATGCTGAAGGTCTGCGAGAAGTATGCTGCCTCGCACGGCCTTGTGTACAACGTACGCAAATGCGAATACATGGTCTTTAAGGCCGCCGGTAAGTGCCCTAATCATGAACCTAGTTTCTTGTTAAATGGTATAAGAATAAATAAAGTCTACCAATTTAAATACTTGGGGCATATACTTACCGACGACCTTAAAGATAATGTAGACATTAAAAGGGAGCGTAGGGCACTGGCGGTTCGAGGTAACATGTTGATCCGTAGATTCTCTCGTTGTACGGACCAAGTCAAAGTCACCCTGTTCAAGGCGTATTGTCAGGGTCTGTATGCGGGGGGTCTGTGGGTTAGCTACACCAAAAGATCGCTGGATGTCCTACGTATCCAATACAACAATGTTTTTAGGATGCTGTTGAAACTGCCCCGTTTCTGTAGTGCGTCGGAAATGTTTGCTCAGAATCGAACTGACGGCTTCCATGCAGTGATCCGTAAGAAAGTCGCATCACTGATGCACAGAACGCGGGTGAGTGGCAATAGCATCCTGAAAACAGTGGTTGAGAGTCCTTACTCCCCTATTCTGAGGCACTATGTGGAAAGAATGGTCAGATAGTTTGCTTATATCGTTCTCTGCACATCTTGCCTCGGTTTCACACTTCACTGTATGTTTTTATTATTATTATTTTTTTGTTTATGTAATACTAACACTAATTTTAAGATATTTTACTAACAAAGTGGACCATATTGTTGTCTTAACTTGAATTAAATTAAATTATAGTCCCATTTTCACAGAGGTTCGTGAGATCTTTATACTTAGCAGCGACTATTGGTAATCTACTGTTATATAGCTGTTTCACTGCATCCATAGCAATCACTGGTTCATTTTTAATCTGACTTTTATACCCTTTGTACTTTCCCTTCCCCTTTCCCTTTCCCTTTCCTATCTCTGAGGATTTCTCAAATAATGTTATAGAATGAGTCTCTGCTTTATCTTTCATAGAGTATTTGACGAACATTTTGTCGTTATGCTATTTTTTTAATGTGGCGACTCTGATGTTTTTAAATTTGATATTTTTTAATGTCTTTGGCGTGAATGTATTTAGAGCTAATTGATCAAAATTTAAAAAGTCAGTATATTCCATGACATTGACTTTATAAGGTCTTGGTCTTTTGCGGGCCGATTCAAAATATGTGGGTCACTGTGAGGGACTCCATACAATAAGTTTTCGCACTTCCCTTTCTATAACTGCATGAACTGTATCGACGGGCATGTATGTGTGGCCCGGGAGTAAATAGTTAATTTGAATAACCTCCAAATTAATTGCTGATTTCAAGAATTGATTCATGGCAGCCAATACAATTTTATTTTTGTTTTGACCACAACACGAATCACAGTACATCAACAGATGTTTTACGTCCATTTTATCCTTTTCCTCAAGATATTTCGTTAAGCAAGTTGCAATTTCATTACTCCCTCTTTTGCCATCACATTCCCCCCATGTATAACAATTAACATCCTGTGTGCGACTTTCATAAATGGTGAAATTAAACACCGAATATTTTCTGGAATAGTATAATATCATACTTTGTCCATGTGGCGTGTTCAACACTTTTTGTAGGTCAAAGCTGCAGGTGATCGTTTCATTGGTGGGTGAATTAAGGGTTTGGTGAATTTTAAATCTCTTATAAGTAGATTTCTTCTCTTTGAGATGGGAGTTGAGCAGCTCTTTGTCCTTGTCGTTCATTTCGTCTTTATTATTCTCTGCTTTGACGCAAGTTAGACATTTATCTTTTTTAGGTACGTGAAAGCTTATATTATACTCTTTAAAAATTGTTCGAAATGCGTTCTCACTTAATGCCTGCTTTTCCTGTTCAGTACAATATTTTAAATACATTTGATATAAGTTACTTATATTTTTCATTTCCTGAGGAAGATAAGTTCTATTAGTATTTTTTCTATTGTAGTGCGATGGGACTGCTGGCAGCTTTTCAATAAAGTTCTTTGCAAACACTTTAGTTTCTTCGGTATATTTTTGGAGTACGTTAGGTTTTCGAAAATCTTCTTGGGCCATGTCCTCTTTGGCATGTTCTAAGGTATAAATAATAAATTTTTGAGTAATATCCAAAGTATCGATCAAGAATTTCTGGCATACTTGCTTGTGACCTTCACCGTCGTTGATAAAATACTCATAAGTAATATTTCTTCGGCTGTAATCATTTTTCGTTTTTTTTCTCTTAATCGGAGTGCGATGAGCACAACGAACTATCCAATCTTTTCTGCGCTGCGAGTCCAGATTCCAATAGTATTGAAACAGTGAAATTCGTCTTTCTTCAGGAATGTTATAGCATCCTCGGGCACACTTACCAGGGACACAAGGATTTACTTTTATGTTTTTTTCGGGTATAACTTCTCCTTTTCTATTTTCATACGACTTTCCTTTATCTTTTGCTTTTTTGTTTACTTTGCGATTGTTTATCAGTTTCTCTTTTTTTCTTATTACTGTATTATTAATTTTAATTATCTTCTTTTTCTTATTTAATTGATCACCATCACTCGACTCTGATTCATTACATGACCAAAGGTCTGAACTACCTGATGAGTAGTCTGCTTTATCCTCATCTGACAAAAAGTCAATGTAACTTTTCTTTGTCAAATTGAATCTCTTTCTTTTCGTTGGTATTTTACCAATGTTATCGTCACTATAATCAGATATATTTGAGTTAAATTTGCTATCACGTAAAGCCACCGAAGGTGATAAGATTGCAGGCTGAAAAGAAGTACCAGCAAGAGTAGATAGAGAGATATTATCTTCTAGTGTCGCGGAAGGAGTAATATCAGTGCAACAAATTTCAGCTACTATAGAAGGTGAGTCTGAGGGTTGCTGCGGAGAGTCGCAAAAAGTTTCATCAGATTTATATTCCAGATTTTCTGGTTCCAAATTCTCAGCCATACTAGTGTCAGAAAGCTTAGTTGGCGTAGGCAATGTCACTGCAGGTTGCTGGAGAGATATATTATGAGAAGTAGGACCCGAGTCGTCATTGTGTACAGAACAAGCACGCTCTTCTTGGGTAATGGTTTCATTAATATTTTCCGACAACTGGTGATTTTGATTAGCAACATGAACTGATTGTAGACTACTGTAACAAAGAGAAAATTTAATTTTTTTTAAAATGATATTTGTTAACGGTTGTATCAATATCTCGTTCTAAATCATCCTAATAATTCAAACTTAGTTGTTTGGGCTTTCTGCATTTCCTGTAAATTAATAATGCAGAGTACCTAGCTTTTAAGAATTTATAAAAAGTATAAACCTTATTCTATACCTATTTCCTACTTTAAGTATAACAGTATACAGAAATTAACTTACATCTCATTTTCCAGATGTAATAAATTAGAGGAACTTGAATTATTTTCTTTAGATCCCAAATCATCTGGTTTTTTCAAAATTACAGTTGATAAAACTTTTATCATTTTGTTTGGGTCACGTTGCTGAACTTTCTCTTGACTCATTTGGGACTTATAGTCAAATGTATTGTTTTTCGAAAAGAAAGAAGAATTGTTGTCGTTTTCACTGCTGCCATCTTCTCTTGGCGATAATACCTTAGTAACTCTGAGAAAAAAAGGAAACTAAATTATACATAATTTACCTTACAGATTTATCAAAAGAAAATTCGAAAATGATTAAATCAATCCTTTTTTAGTGCGGTCAAACTTTTAATGACTAAAAGTCAGACGTTTGTGTCTTCTTTGCCTAGCGCTCCAGGGCCCCGGGGGTCTATTTGCACTTAGCCCATATCCCCAGGAGGCTTCAATCCTGCAAGGCCCGTAGAGTTGCTGATATCTCCTTGAGGCGCGTGTTGGCACGCAGTCGACGACTTCGACTCGGTCGGAATGGTTGGAGGGGGAGTTACCCATTGCTCACCCTCCGTAAGCCCGTGCCTACGGTGGCTAGAAATCGGGATCGAAATCTTAGCGGCTGAGGCGCGAGGGTCAATGTCTCGCGCGTGCGGGTGCCTTTTTTGCTAGCATTACTGCTTCGCAGAAGGACCGACCGCTGAGGGGCGACCGCTACCACCTACTGGGGCCATTTTTATTTTGGCGGTGCTAAAGATCATCTTAAGATCCCTCGCGCTCTTGGGCGGGGCGAGAGGGTATGTCAGACTCTTACTGACTAAAAACCACCCCGTTCCTCCGGTGCCTATAGTACTGGGGCCGCTCCTTCCTTTCGGACCTGGACTCAATCCCCAGTAGGCTTCGACCCTATGGGCCTCTACAGATTGCTGACAAACTCTTTGAGATGCGCGAGAACGGTGCGCGCCGTAGACGACTTGGGCTCGGTCTGGTTACCGGACAATCGGGCGGCGAACTACACATTGCTCTCCACCCGCAAGCCCGCGTCTAAGGTGGCCGGAAGTTAGGATCAGAATCCCGGCGACGACGACGTTGGTGGTCTCGGTTCAGGCGTAAACGCCGTTGCCGTATGCTGTTGGCCTCCTCCTTCCACCAAGACCAAGGCCCTGCGCGAGAGGTCGTCGTCGATCGCCTCCACGAGGGCACGGCTATGCTCGTCCCAGGCGGGGCACACCTCCACCGTGTCCTCCGGATGATCCGCACAATGGCGACACCCGGACGTCGCTTCCGCTTTAATCAGGAGCAGGAACCTCCCGAACTTGCCGTGTCCGGTAAGAACCTGCGTCATGCAGAAGGTAAGGACGTGTGGTCTTTCCAGCCACACCTCAAAGAGGGCCTCAAAGAGCCTTACCACCTATATTACGGCGTGCCCAACCTACTGGGGCCATGGATCATGCAGAAGTGATCCTCGGGGCCCTGGAACTATGGCAAGGAAGGGACCGGGTGTGTTTTTTACCCTCTCGCTCCACCCAAGGGCGAGGGTTGTCATTAGGTTTTCTTACCTAAAAAAAAATTGGTTTTTATGTGTCTTGTAAAGATTGACGACTGACCTCATGAGGTAAACACATTTAATTTTTATACAAAAGTACGTAAGTATCTACCTACGAGTAGGTAAGTAGGTACCTATCTGATCCGCTGCTAAAAAGTAACAGAATTCAGGTAAAATCCACCAAAACACATTGAAACACATTATTTTTTTATACAAAAGTAGGTATGTAGGCAGATGCCTAGAGAAAATACCAAAGTAGGTATTACTGTACTAAAAATCTCATAATACTAGACTTACCTAATATTAGTCTTTCGTTTAGCTAATATAGCAAGTAAATGATTACAGCATTTTAGTAAAGGTTTAAGGATGTTATTATCTTCATCGCCACTGTTTTCCATCGTGTCACACGAATTTAATCATTTAAATACACCTATATTCGAATAAAAACCGCTTCACCACACTGTTTACTTGTTTCGATGTTTTCAATAACAAACAATGGCGCGTGCACGGAACACGCGTTGTCATGATCCCGCAAAACACAAATGGTCAAAGCATTTTGATCTTTATGTCAGAAAGATAAAACATAATTTACACTAAAGCAAAGCGCCTCTGTTTCATTGCAATCTACCACTTGCACAGATCTAATATTTTATCTCGCTCTAACCACAGTGAATCACTATTCAGAGACAAGATAAGAAACAGTCGTAAAGGTTATTATTACAGCTCAAGTGTATCAGATTTTGGATTTATGTCGAACTTAATTCAAACTAATATTATTTTTTATGGAGTAAAACTCATATTGATTTATAAATGTAGGATGTAAAGGACCTATATAACATTTTCCTAAATTATTTAGGTCGTAAAGGACAAGTTCGTTTTATTTCAATTATTTTTTCTGGGTTTTAAAGGACATTTTATTTAAGTGTCGTAGTTATACTTCGTAGTTCTAATGGAGGCTATTTGAATATTACTTACCTATGTAATAATAATGAATTGTGTATGTTGAATGTATTAGAATCATTTTATTATGGTAGGGGTTGAAGAAGATACCAAAACTTGAACATCTATGTAATTTTGATGATAATCGATTTATTAATACCTACCTACATTTTACGAGATCGTGAGTTAATAGTTTAGTTTAATTTTAAGTTGGTAGGTTGAGATTAAATTCTTTGTTATCTGAATAGTCTAGGATTTATGGGACAATTTCTCACATAAGTTTATAATACGCCCTTAGTGGAAGCACATAATTGAAAAGAAACTAGGTAGTAAAGGACACTTATGTTCCTTTATTTTAACTTGTAAGGGTGTAAAGGACAATTTGCAAAGACGATGTCCTTTACATCCAAATTTTTTAAAAATTTGATTATTTTATATTAACCACCTAAGGAGGTAAAGGATAATTGTCATTTTTAATGTATTTTAACCCCAAAAGTTGTTTTTTATTTTGCTTTACTACCAAAATGAGTTCGCTCTGGTAACCGAGTGTTATTTACTTCCATATTTTAACGGTACATTTTGTTTAACGTCTCAAATTATGTGGGTCGTAAAGGCATTTTTTTTGCGAATTTCGGAAAACGGAATATACAGATCGATAGAGAATTAAAAACTGAGTAAAACTGCAGAACTGACTTTTTGATAAAGTCATTTTCGCCAAAATGTCCTTTACGACCTTTGAGCCCAGAGGTGTCGATATAATTGTAAATTTAAATGTTGTACCGCTAATGGGTATGTTACAATAATAATATTACATGACCATCGTCAAGACTGAAATCGGAGTCGGTCCCCAAGTTAATGATGACAACAAAAGATTTAATTTGAGCTAGATATTATATTGTTATAATTCGGAAAATAGATTTAAAATGCATACACTAGAGTGGCGGGTCAATTTAAATATTCCAAATTAAAATAAAGTTTGATAAACAGTGCGATTCAAGCATCATTATTATAACCTTAACTTGATACGAATTTGCACACAGATGCTGGGGCCTTAGATTTAGGGGAAATATTAGTACAATTAAACCCATGGGCTCTCCAGCTGAAGAGTCACTTTTATTCTAAACGCTTAAGTTTTGTTTTATATTATGGTTTTAAATAGTGAATGTAATGAACCCTGATTAAATAAGACGCCACACAACGTAAAGCAATGTGGTGGCTATACATTCATGAGTTTAGTTAACCATTGAGACTGTAAGATCTGGGACGCGTATGTCGATACCTTAAGCCGTAATACCATGCTGTCTACAGACACTAAGATGAATCCACTGTTTCTGTTTATAGTATTGATAAGTACGGGGACAGACGAGTGAAACAACGGCTTGCTAGTAACGCACTGACGTTTATTTGTAACCTTACTTAAAGGTGCGTAGGCACACGCACACATACTTAACATTCCTCCCCTTAGCTTAAACATACAAACAATTATTAAGCTACGAAAACCTAATGCTAAACATACATACTAATAGAATAATTTGTAGTTGACTTTAGGCCGATTGCGTCTAGACCGTGGTGTGGCCGCTGGCTCACCTGCCTGCTGTTGCGGTGACGCTTCTCCTGTTTGACCAGAGCTAGGAGAACCAGGCAATGCCTCCTCGAATTCCTCCTCCTCTTCCCCGGCTTGGTCTGGTGATACAGGCTGTGAATGTGTATCTAGGGGTAAACTTGGAGCAGTGTCCGCTCTTGTCTGGTTCATACAATCTGCTGCCCTTGTTTTGTCCTCACCCCCTTCACCTGTGTTCGTTTGCGACACTGCTTGCGAAACTTGAGTTTCTGACGTTGGGTCACCACTTAGCTCCTCTAGGTCTATATCTATGTCTTTTCTGTTTTTGCAATCGTCACCTTTATACAGCATAATTTGATTTTTATGTTTTCTTTGAGTAATTGAAGTAATTTCGTCTCTGATTAAATACAATACTTTGCCAATTTTTTTTATCACTGTTCCTTTGCACCAAGTGTATTTACCATTAATTGTTTGATTTTTATAATAAACTTTGTCTCCGGGGGCAAATTCTTGTGTATTATGTCCACCCGTCTTACTTTGCAAACACTGTTTATGTTTAACTAAGTTAGCAAGAGCCGAGGATGATGGCGACGGTGATTTTGGCTTAGGTAATTAGATCTAGACGCGTTCTAAGCTTCCGACCATAGACCAGCTCAGCGGGTGAAGACCCGGTTGTTGTGTGAACGGAATTTCTGTAGTCAAACAAGTACTTCAAAAGTAAATTATTTGAATTTCGCGCTCCATTACCAGTAGCAAGCTTGTTTTGATACCCTTTTTCACTATCTTTACGTAGCTTTCTGCCTGCCCATTGCTGGCCGCGTGGTATGTCGGTGACGTCACGTGTGAAATTCCGTTCACCCTACAAAAAGCCTCAAATTCATATGACGTGAATGATGTACCATTGTCGCTGACTAGTGTATGCGGGATACCAAATCTTGACATGAACTCGTATAATTTGTCAATTGTCGCTGAAGTTGACGTACTGCACTTCATATTATAAACCTCGACCCACTTGGTATACGCATCTACTACCACTAAAAAGGTGTTACCGTTAATAGGCCCTAGAAAATCAATATGTACCCGGTTTTACCGGGTACATATTGATTTTCGGGTGTTGAAGGATATTCCCAGTGCGCAATCGGCGCCCGCGCCGGTGATGGCCGTAGTTGCATGCACACGTCACATGCTCCTATCATCCGCTCTAACGCCGCATCTATCCCCGGGAACCACACACGTGCTCGCGCCTCCACCTTTGTCTTTACAATTCCTAAATGGGATTGGTGCAGTTCCATTAAAATTTTTCCTTGTAATGTTTCCGGAACTACAACCTTGTGCCCTCTCATAACACACCCTTTTTCATAAGACAATTGCATCCTACACGCATGATACGGCTTAATCGCCTCATCATCTATTTTCCTCGGCCATCCATTCAACATAAAATGTACCACCCTGCGCAAGGTCACATCTGTATTTGTCGCCTCGCGTAATAATTTTACGGTTACAGGTAGATTGCCCTCTACCACGAAATTAATGTATGAGGCCCGATCGAGATCTGGCATCGTCGAATCTATGCCCCGCACGCCCCCTTCCGTACCTGCCCCCTCAGGTAAGCAAGCGCGAGATAGGAAATCCGCGCTGTTATTAGCGCTACGAACATATTCGATTTTTTAATTATAACCGCTCAGAAATAATGCGTATCTCTGTAGTCTGTTCGCTGAAACTTCTGGTACACCACGATGCGGTCCAAAAATTGACAATAACGGTCTATGATCGGTCCGGAGAATGAACGGAACCGCCCTGCCATATAAATATTGGTGGAATGGAACCGCCTTACCCCAAAAATAATCGCGGTCGCTTCCTTTTGTATTTGCGAGTAAATTTTCTCAGCTGTACTAAGAGTTCGCGACGCAAATGAGATCGGCCTCTCCGACCCATCGGGCTCTAATTGTGATAATATTGCAGAAAGGCCTAACGGTGATGCATCAACCGTTAGAATTATAGTTGCATCTGGGTTAAAGTGAGTTAATACTTGATCTGACGCTAAACTTTTTTTAATTGCCATAAACGCTTCTTCATGCTCCCGTGTCCAACACCATTTAGTACCCTTTCTCAACAACTTATACATAGGGCATAAAATCGCAGAGGCGTTTGGAACAAAGTTCCTATAATAATTAACCAGCCCCAAATATGACTGTAATTGATTAATATTAGTTGGCACCGGTGCATCCGTCATGGCTTTAATTTTTTGCGGTGATTTATGAAGTCCATCTTTATTTATCACGTACCCTAAATAATTAACCTCATCACTGAAAAACACACACTTATCTTTTTGTAAAGTAAGTCCTGCCTCTTGTAATTTTAGCAGCACTAGGTGTAATCTATCTAAGTGCTCCGATCTCGTTTTACCGGTTACTAAAATATCGTCGAGCAAGCAAAGTGTGCCGGGCACGCCACCCAGCACGCCCTCCATCGCGCGCTGGAACACGGCCGGCGCGCTCGCTATGCCAAAACAAAGGCGCGTTTGTTTATAAATTCCCCTGTGTGTGTTTATGCAAGTTAATTCTTGTGACTCATCGTCCAACATAAACTGATTGTAAGCATTTGACAAGTCTAATTTAGTAAACTGCTGACCCCCATATAACTTAGCAAAGAGTTCTGTTACCGTTGGCAAAGGATACTGATCGATAACTAACTGTTTGTTTACACCGGTAGAAAAATCAGCGCTAATACGTATAGATCCATTTTGCTTCAATACGGGCACGATTGGCGACGCATACCGCGCGTGATCCACGGGTTTCAAAATGCCTAACCCTAATAAACGATCTATTTCTTTGTCTACTTTATCTTTCAAAGCGAAAGCTATCGGTCTGGCCCGTACAAAAACTGGTTTCGCGTCTTCCTTCACTTGTAATTTCACTTTAAATTTATTGAATAACCCTAACTTATCCGAAAACACCGAAGGATAGCGACGTTGCAATGTATCAACCAATTCATTTTCATCCAATTGTTTACAATATTGTACTGGCATTAACAATTCTAACTTAAACTTTGAAATAAAATTGCGACCTAGTATCGGCGGCCCACCGTCTCGCACGACGTAAACACACAGCAAGTGCGTTGCTTTCGCATAAGTTACTTGTAACTGCGCGATTCCCACACAAGGGATTTTATCACCCGTATATGAAAACAACCGTTTACTAGTCGCCGACAATGGTACATTGCTAAAATGTTTTTTGTATGTACCTTCAGAAATCGCGGTTACGGCCGAGCCGCTATCTATCTCGCATTTTAATTCGATCCCTGAGACCGTAACCGTTTCCGTCATCGGTTCCCCTTTAACTGACCGAATATTAAAACACTTACCGTCGTCGCTTTCATCCTCAGCTTTTGATTCGACATAATTTATTTTTGTGCACATCTTACGCAAATGCCCCGTAGCATTACATTTCCTACATTTCGCCTTTGCGAACCGACACTGCGATGTCTCATGGTTATGATAGCCGCACACTTGACACTTCACTTTGACCCCTGCACTAGGTGCAGCCTTCCGCTGCGGTGGAGTCACTGATTCCGGAGCCTGCGCGATCTTGAACAATTCGCGCGACTCGGACTGCATCCCGGCACCCGCTGCTGCTCGAGCGCTCCGCGCGTTCTCCGCTAACTCCATTGCCTTGCTCAATGTCAGGCCTGCCAGATCTTTTGTGAAGAGCTTCTCTCTGTCAGATCCCGGCAACATCCCCATGACAAATTTGTCCTGTAACGCTTCTTCCACGTTCGAGAACCCGCAGTGCGCTGTCAGCCCGCGCAATCTTGCGGCCCATTGTGCATACGTCTCCCCTTCTTGTTGCATAGCTTCGTAGAACGTGCTACGCTCCCCGAATCCACACCATTTAGGAGTAAAATGCTCGTCCAACAGCCTAAGCACGTCGTCGAAGGGTACGTCCTGCAGCTGCTTTGGCAACGCGAGATCCGCCGCCAGCTTATGTGTGCCATCCGCGAGTGCGCTCAGCAAGATAGCTCGTCGCTTTGTTCCCGCCGGATCGCTCATCCCCGTGATGTCATTTGCCACAAACCATTGCTTAATGCGGCACTTGAAGGTCTCCCAAGACTGCACATTGTGATCGAATACCGATAAAATGCCAAAAACTGTACCGGACATTTTTACTTTTTATTTACGTGGGTAAATACTACTCGTCGCTAATGATAAGTACGGGGACAGACGAGTGAAACAACGGCTTGCTAGTAACGCACTGACGTTTATTTGTAACCTTACTTAAAGGTGCGTAGGCACACGCACACATACTTAACAAGTATTGAGCCTGAGAATTGATTATCAACATTATAAATATTAGACCTAGATTCAAAGTTCTTAAGGCTGAACCAGATGAAAAACCTAATGACAAAGTATGTATAATTATGTTAAGTCGTGAATTCAGTGTGCGTAAATAACGAAGACTATACTCTCGGACAAAAAACTGGTAAAGTTTACCTTATACTTACAGAAAGTTGACTAATTGTTTCGACTGATAGTGTTGGTTATAAAATATATTTAACATTGGTTTACTATCTCAAATAGTAGTGCAATCGTGGCTTTCTTTTAGATACTTTATCTACTCTAAAGAGCTTTTACGATAGTCATGGTATTGACCTTGTTCTTAACGCTGTAAAAATGACTACCACTATTTTAAATGCCCTAGCAAAATAAAATTACTTCAACGTTTATAACGAACACCAATGAAACATATGCCTATCTTGGAAAATTCAATGGAGTCTTGTTAATTCTGGTAATTCATTCACTAGAAAGACTGCCACAAAGCTACTAGGATCAGAGATACTTTAAACGATAGACTACGACGACATTACGAAGTACGAAACACGTTACAAAGCTTAAGAGATGAGGTGAGCTCCAATATCCAAGTTAGACAAGCAAAAGGATACTTACGTTACCAGTAAAATCCCTGCTACTACCTACAGCATAAGTGATCTGATTAAGATTAGTAGATCTGATTGCAATTATGAAGGTAAAATTACATTTACCTCATTTTAAAATCTATAGATCCATTCAAAAACAAAAGTTTTAAGTATAAAATTACTGGAATATAATAAATATAGTAAGTTTTATGATCCCAGACATGTAGAAAAGCTTTTGACAAAAAACCTTACAACACTATTCTTCTAGTGATGAATGTTCTAAACATATGACGTGACGACAAACTAATGATCCGGAAGCAAACCTAAAATCAATACTAAGCCGAATGTAATGAATTTGAATATAAAACTCATTTTCTTGTCGAACGAATGAAGTTTCATAATTTATATGAATGTAGTCTATCATTGAAATTGTAATCGTGCGTCAGGAGATCGCACGATTTCGGATGGCCGAATGTAATGATTTTTAAAGAAAATATTCATAAATCGTTCAACTTCCATCTATAAGCGATAGATGGCGCTAGTAGTTACATGAACTTAAGGCACTTGTTGTAGACATTAAGTAGTGATTTATGGTATTAGTTTATGTATTAGTTTTGTATAAATATATTATAATTGTTAAAATGAAATATTTACTTGCAGTTAATTATTGATAAACCCTAATGTATATTAGTTAGTCAATTGCTATTACGTACTGTTTACTTTGCTCTGATTGGTCGGACCGAGTGTTTGTGAAAGTTTGTGGTGGGGAAACATTGAGTTTGTAACTGTCATTCTGGACAGTCAGTGTGCTCTGAGTTGTTGAACAGTAAACATGTCCTACCAATCCGTGTTATTTGAAAATGATTGTTAATAAAATGATAAATATGAAATTGTGTTGATCAAAGTGAATAAAATATTTATATAACTGAAGCTTGAAGTTTATGATTCATCACACTACTAAGTGTTCAACAATCAAATATACGGTGAAGTGAATGAATTTAAATAATAATAATATTTTATCATCGCTGTGATAACAGTTGGTTAATGATCATAATTAATGATTCTGTACTACTAAAATAAAAGCTATATAACGCATCTATTTATTTATTCCTTAATTACATGGGCTTCTTTCAATTCCTCAATTATTGATAAAATTTCATTTTCGTGATTTGTATTACTAGCATCTCTTGAAGCTATCAACAATTTTAACCTTTCAACCAATTCATTAGGGTCATCTCAATATACCAAATCAGTTTGGGTTCTATATTTCTTGAGTTTTGGCAAACTACCTCCAAGTTTGGTTAGCTTTTTATCATTTGAAGTAATAGAAAATAAGGGTTTGATTATTTTTTGATATTTCGTTCCTTTAGCACCTCTTATTTGACCTCTAGGATTAAAATCTCTTTTATGAGCATTTGTTTGAAGTAATATATTTTTGTACACCACTTTATCTTCGCTTGTTATTGACTTTAGATCAGACTTTTTCGAAGTAAAAGTTCTTTCAAGCCTGGAGTTAAATTGTAAATTTTGTCATCAATTTTAACTAATAATAAATTATTTTTATCCATGCTGTCAATTTTAGAAAATGATACTATTGAGTTACCGATCATTAATTGTTTATTATAAGTTCTTATTCCAAATGGTACATTTAATCCGTCATGAATACCATAAACATCTTCACCCTCTAGTGAAATTTCTAAATTATTATCTTTTTCTTTATTTTTAGTAAGAGTTGCAATATTTAAATCAGCATCATAAAAATCATCACACTTAGTAGAACCACTTGTGTTACTTTCGTTTGACTCAAATGTTTCTGAATTGATCTCATTCTCCATTGTTTCAAAATCCAGTGGTTTTTTTTTTTAAATTCACTAAGGTTTGAAGAGGTTTCGAAACAGGTTTCAACATTTTATCAAGCGATAAATTAATTTCATGTTCCTGATTTTTCATCTGTTTTAATTTATTTTTTATGGCGTCGACAGACTTAATCAACTGTAATTTAATTTTTTCCTTCATATTATTGCTCAATACTGTATTCAACCAGAGAAATTATAACACTGATTTATTATTTACAAATGTCCTTTATTTATATCTTCTTTGAAAATACAAAAAGATTCAGATCTTTATGAATACTGACGTAATCAAAAACTGTTATTTTTTATTTATTATTCAAAATTTATGAAGTTATCAAATGATTGTCTATATCTGCCATTGTTTAGTTCACAGTCTTTATTGATAGTCAAAAAATCGTAAGGAGTCAACCATATTTTAGAACAAATATTTTTGAACTTAGACCATTCCATATCAGAACTAACATGCTCATCATAAATATGCTTCAAGTTCAAATCATCCTGTTTGAAGATAACCAGAAAATTAACATTGTCACGTAGCAACTGCTTCGGTACTTTTGCATAAGTCTGAGATAAATAAAAGCAATCTATTCCTCTATCCATTCCATTGTATAATAATTTCGTATGTTAATTTGTTTTTCACCAACCACATCATCAAATATTATTATAGAATTTGGTAAGGCATCATTAGGATGAATAACATCTTCATCGAATTCAAAAGTGAATAGTTTTACTTTAGGAACTCTGGCCAAGATTTGTTTTAGAAAACATGGGGGATGAACTGCTTGCATCCGTAGGATTTACTTAGTTCTGAACACCCTACACGTGTCCCCTGGGTAGTGCTAAACGAGCAGTAAAGACGGTGGTAGGCCATAGCATCGGCTGCCGGCTTAAAGGTTACCACCCATCAGACAAAGCCATGCTGCCAAGCGATCCGTCGTGTTCCGGCGTGATGTCTGGTGAAGCCGTATGGTGGAAGATAGGTCTGAGCAGTTGTGTTGCGACATATACCGGGTATGATGCGCCAGCTGTTGTTGTGTCGGACGTTTGATCGTGGAGGGTAGCGGGATCCGAAGCACGGTGCTCCGCTGGCCGACCGTAGGTAGTTGGGGGCCCAAGTAGTGTGCCAGCCACACACGAAAGGCTGCCCCGCCAACTGCGAAAAATCCCAGGGTGGCCCCATCGTGCCGGTTGGCGACCGGGCGAGGGCCCGATGGCGAGCCTTGGGGGGGTTCGGGCGTCCCCGCAGTCTCCAGATCAACCCTCCATTGGCACAGCAACTCTGGTTGTGTTGTTGGGTTCAACATCGCATCACCTCGCTTAACTGCCATCTTTCATCTCTCCTATTCACTCGACGAAAAAAAAAAAGAAAGTTAAAAAGAAAGGCAAGTGTCAACAGCGGATGCACGTCCTCTCATTTCAAGTGCAGTTCTCAAATATTAGAGGGCTGCACTCCAATCTCGTTGCGGTCCACCACCATCTTGAGACTGACAAGCCACACTTGCTTTTCTTGACGGAGACCCAAATTAGATGTCCGTCAGATACGGCTTACCTCAACTACCCGGGATACTCACTGGAGCATCATTTCCTGCAGCGTGCCGGGGTCTGTGTGTACGTGTCCGTAATGACATCTGCTGCCAGCGTCTCCGTCACCTTGAAGACCCTAATTTATCTACGCTATGGCTGTTGGTAGACACTGGTATGGACAAAATTGTTTATGCCTGTGTCTACCGTTCGCACAGCGGTGATCAGGAGACGACTCGGTTGTTCGACCACCTCAGTGAGGCTGCCGATAAGGCTCTGCATCGGCACTCTGATGCGCAGCTCGTCGCTCTGGGGGACTTTAACGCCTGCCACCAAGACTGGCTGTTCCCATACCAGAGGACCGACCACGCTGGGAGAGAAGCGCGAAACTTTGCAATATCGATGGGCCTTTCCCAGCTGGTCAAGCAAGCGACTAGGGTGCCTGATGTAGTTGTTCATACTGCTAATTGTCTGGACCTTCTGCTGACCACCGATCCGGACAGATGTATCGTAACAGTTTCTTCACCACTTGGAACTTCAGATCACTGTCTGGTGAAGTCTGTTTCGTCCTTCTCCCCACCTGACTGCGACTCACGCGGTGAACGGCGAATGTGGCGTTACAGGTCAGCAGATTGGGATGAGATGCGGCACTTCTTTGCATCTTATCCTTGGCAGCAGGTCTGCTTCTCTTCTGAGAGTCCGTCAAGCTGTGCGGATGCTATATCCGATGTGATACGTCAAGCTATGGAGTTTTTCATCCCTTATAGTGACGTACCCATCGGAGGCTCAGCTCACCCATGGTTCAACGCCGATTGCGTTCAAGCTGAAGAGCATAAGCATTCGGCGTTTCTCGCCTGGGTTGACGCTCGTGACCGCAAAGCTCCGGATTTGAGCTCAAAGAAGAGATCTTTCAACCGTGCTGCCAAGTCCTACAAAAAAGCACTGAAGAAGGCTCGGTTCGACCGAATTACCCATATTGGCACAAAGCTCTCTGCACAGCCATCCGGAAGCAGAGCATTCTGGTCCCTTGCCAAGTCGGTCGAAGCGAACTTCTGTAGGCCCACATTGCCTCCGCTGGTTAAACCTGATGGAACACTGGCTCACTCGGCGAGAGAGAAAGCAGGTCTCTTTGCATCTCTCTTCACCCATAATTCTCGTCTTGATACTAGCAGTGCTACTCCACCGACTCTACCTCACTGCAACACCTCGATGCCTGAGGTTCGCATAAGAAACAAAGAAGTTTTGAGAGCACTGTGTCGTCTAGACGTGAATAAAGCTAGTGGACCAGATGGTATACCAGCAATAGTTCTCAAGGTATGTGCACCCGAGTTGTCTCCTGTATTGACGCGCTTGTACCGCCTCTCATTTAGGACTGGTATAGTGCCCAAGTCCTGGAAGCTTGCCAACGTGCAACCCGTGCCCAAAAATGGCAGTCGTACCGATCCTGCCAACTATCGGCCGATTTCAATAACCTCCATACTCTGCAAGATTATGGAGCGTGTATTGAACTCGCGCCTCATGGCATACCTGGAAGGTAACGATCTCCTCAGTGACCGACAGTACGGGTTTCGCCACAATCGGTCTACTGGGGACCTACTAGTGTATACCACTCACATGTGGGGCGAGGCCCTCGAGAAGAATGGAGAAGCGATTGCTGTCTCCTTAGACGTCTCGAAGGCCTTCGACAGGGTATGGCACGCCAGCCTTCTGAGTAAGCTTCCAGCGTACGGCATTTCCCCTGGTCTGATTAACTGGGTAAAAGACTTCCTGAGTGAACGGTCTCTCCGAGTTGTTGTCGATGGATGCTCATCTGAGCCCATGACCACTAATGCCGGAGTTCCTCAGGGGTCAGTTCTCTCTGCAACTCTTTTTCTGCTGCATATTAACGATCTGCTGATGCCCGGTATATATGGGTATGCAGATGATAGCACAGTTGTAGAGAGATACCTTCCAGGTGCTCGGGCTAGTAAGGAACTAATCCGGTCCGAACGAGAGGCTATGGTAGAGCGTACGAATGTCTCACTTCAGGCAGTCTCCAAGTGGGGCGAAACCAATCTGGTAGAATTCAACGCCACCAAAACACAAGCGTGTCTGTTCACCGCCAAAAGGAGTCCGTTCACCTTGGCTCCTGCTTTTCGGAATGTATCCTTGGAGTGCACCGACCGCCTTCAGTTCTTGGGAGTTGAAATTTCCTCAGACCTAAATTTTGGGCAGTTCATTGAGTCCAAAGCCAAGGTAGCTGCTAGAAAACTAGGCGTTCTTGCAAAGGTCCGACGGTACTTCACACCGGGACAGCTTCTAATGTTATACAAAGCACAGGTCCGATCGTGTGTGGAGTACTGCAGTCACATATGGGCTGGTGCTGCAAAATGCCATCTAGCAGCTTTGGACTCAGTGGAAAGGCGTGCGAAGAGGCTAATTGGGGATCCAGATTTGGTTAAGTCCAAACTACAAAGCCTCGAGCACAGGCGCAGGGTAGACAGCCTATCGGTATTCTACAGGTTGCATTTTGGAGAGTGTGCGCGGGAATTGCATGACTTGATTCCGCCATCTCATTTCTACCATCGGACAACCCGACGTACGGCGAGTATCCACCCTTACGTTGTTGAAACTTCAACGGTCCGGACTAAGCGTTTCGCTTCGTCGTTTATACCGCGTACATCAAAGGACTGGAACAATTTGCCTGCTGCGGTCTTCCCGTCCAACTATAATTTAGGTGCCTTCAAGGCTAGAGTGAATAGGCTCTCAATAAACTAGTGCGCCTCACCATCAATGATTGCATCACTGCTTACCATCGAGTGGGATCGCAGTCAAGCACTGGTTTATATAAATTAAAAAAAAAAAAAAAAAAAAACAATATTTTGGCTGTAGACTTGTTTTGGAATATAAATAAACATTTTGAAATCTTAAACCATTTTCATGTATTAACAAGCTTATCATGACGTTAGTTTTTCCACAATTCGAAGGACCACATATTATACTACGGATATTATTCGGGAGAAGTACGCTATGCTTCGGGTGCAACGTATTCTCTTTTATATCGATATTCTTAACTGCTAAGGATACAGGGTGTTTAATCCACTTCATCTTTATGTCTGTAATAATTAATGTTTGCCCCAGTATTTATATGCAAGATGCGTATAATAATATTTTTATCGTTAATTCATTACATATTTAAAAATGTTAACTATAAAATAAATAATAATAATTAAAAATACATTATTTTTATTTAAAAAAAATAGTCAGTCAAACAACACTATAGTATAAAGCGGACTTGCAACACTAATGTTTTTAGTTTGAAATCTATACTTGGTGTCATTGGTTGCATCAGTTCAGTTTTCAATTACAAAATTACTTGCTTATTTCAATCGTAAGTAGATAATTTTTTTTTTTTCGTATGTTATTTAAGATTATTTAAATCTGAATTAATTAAAGCATTTTATATTTCAGAAGATGAGTGACCTTGATATTGTAGATGATGTTATCAAATCATACTATTTTACTCAAGAGCTGCCTAAAAACAAGATCATACAAGCCGAATTCTATCAAAATCAAAACCACAATGAGAACGGCGTAAAAGATAAACGCACAAAAGAAAAGGATAAAAAGAAATCTAAATTATCATCAAAAAATACTGTGTCAAAACATCTTGTCACACCTTCTACATCTTACGTTATTTGTAACGAGTCAGGAAAAGCGCATCATTTAATTAAAATATGTATTTATGATATAAGTAATACCTAATAACACACCCAGGAGCATTCCTCGTGGTCGTTTGCGGGAACTTCAATGCCAACAAATTGGCTTGGGGTTCCCGGTACACGAACCAGCGGGGTCGGATGGTGGAGGACTGGGCTCTGGAGACAGGCCTGGTCGTCCTAAACCGGGGTTCTGTCCCCACGTGTGTGCGGATGCGGGGCGAGTCAGTGGTGGACATTTCGTTCGCCAGCCCCGCTTTGTCACCGCGTGTCGTCGACTGGCGCGTCATGGAGGGGGTGGAGACGTACTCAGACCATCGGTACATCCGGTTTGACGTCTCCGTCCAGTCGTCAACCGCGCCGGTCCAACAGACCCCGTGTGGTCCGCGTTGGGCGCTGAAGCAGCTGGACCGGGAGCTTCTCCTGGAAGCCGCGATGGTACAGGCCTGGGTGCAAGCACCGGACAGGCCTGTCGACATCGACGTCGAGGCAGAGTGGTTCCGGGAGGCCATGTCGCAAATCTGCGACGTGGCAATGCCCCGTGTCCAGCCAGGACGTGCCCGGCGCCAGGTGTACTGGTGGTCGCCAGAGATCGCTGCACTGCGTAGCGCGTGCAATGTCGCGCGGCGCCAGTATGCCAGGCACCGCAGGCGCCGCATCCGTCCGCCGGATGCGGAGGCCAGAGAGGCGGAGCTGTACGGAGGATACAGAGCGGCAAAGCGCACCCTCCGAGCAGAAATAAAGCGGGCCAAGTTAGAGGCCCACAACGTGTGGCTGGAGACTCTGAATGGAGACCCGTGGGGGCGCCCCTATAAGGTGGTGCGAGAAAAGCTCCGCCCCTGGGCTCCCCCGCTTTTTTTTTTTTTTTTTTTTTTCGGTGGGAAAATCATCTTATGACATCCCCCGCCCTTGGGCGGGGCGGGAGATAGTGTCAGACTTTTACTGACTAAAAACCCACTCCTGTTCCTTCGTTGCCTTTCGTACCAGGGCCGAGTCTTCCTTTCAGAATCAGATCCTTGGCCCCAGTAGGCTTCGACCCTGCTAGGCCCCTACAGTTGCTGACATCTCCTTGAGGCGTGCGTGGAACAGCACGCGCCGTCGACGACTTGGGCTCGGTCCGGACGGTTACCAGACGGTCGGATGGCGAGCCACCCATTGCTCGCCGTCCGCAAGCCTGCGCCTACGATGGCCGGAAATCGGGATCGGAATCCCGGCGGCGATTGGGGCGTGAGGACCGTTGCCTCACGCGATTGGCCGCCTCCTTTGCTAGCATTACTGCTTCGCAGAAGGAGGCAACCGCCTGCCACTCCTCCTCGCTTCGGACCATGGCCTGTACCAAGGCCCGGCGCGACAGATCGCCGCCGCCGATCGCCCCCATGAGGACACGGCGTTGCTCTGCCCAAGCGGGACACACCTCCACCGTGTGCTCCACCGTGTCCTCCGGGTGGTCCACACAATGGTGACACCCGGGCGTTTCTTCCGCACGAATCCGGTGCAGGAACCTCCCGAACTTACCATGTCCGGTGAGGACCTGCGTCATGCGGAAGGTAAGGACGCCGTGTTGCCTTTCCAGCCACTCCTCAAAGAGGGGACTTACCGCCATAATTATGGCGTGCCCAGCACTGGGTTGCGATAGTCGCTGTCGCCATTCCACCATGAGACCCCGCCGGAGCTCTGTCCGCCATGCCGCAACTTGCCGTGGGAGCGGAGTTTCGCCCCGACGTTGCATCTCCACGCGCAGATCGTGCATGCGTGCAAGGCCTGTTGCCACCAGGTCCCATGGTGGCTGGCCAGCAAGGAGGCTCGCCGCTTCGCGGGAAACCGTGCGGTATCCCCGCAGCATCCGTATGGCCATTACCCTCTGGCACGCGTTCAGCTGGGCCGCCGGTCGCTTTCGCAGTGACGGCGCCCACACCGGCGCCCCATAAAGGGCCATGGACTGGACGATGCCTGCGTAGAGCCTCCGGCAGGAGGCGTCTGGACCCCCGAGGTTGGGCAGGAGCCGCTTGAGGGCAGCCCCATTCCGATTCAATTTGGGAGCCAGACGTCGGAAGTGCTCCTCGAAATTCCACCGGCTGTCGAGGACGAGTCCCAGGTACTTCATCGTCGACCCGACGCCGATGTGAACTCCTCCTACCGTTAATTGGGAGCGCCGAGGCGGCGCGCTCCGAGGGCCGTGAAAACACATGGCCTCGGACTTTTGCAGCGCCACCTCGAGTCCCAACTGCTGGATCCTATCAACGACTATCGCAACCCCGCGTGTCGCTAATTCGACCGCCGCCTGGTACGAGTCTCCCTGAGCCAGGACCAGCGTGTCGTCTGCGTAGCAGACCACGCTGACCCCGTCAGGGAGGTCGCCGCGCAGCACGTAGTCGTAGCCGATGTTCCACAAGGGCGGTCCTAGTACCGATCCCTGCGGAACACCGCACGACATCTCTCGCCGTTTCCACTCTCCCTGGTGACCAGGGTAGATGATGTACCTGTCCGAAAGGTAGGCCTCGATCACACGACAGAGGTAGTCGGGCACCCGGTGATACCGGAGTGTCCTCCTAATGCTACTCCAGGGCAGGGAGTTGATGGCGTTAGCGATGTCCAATGACACCGCCACGACACACCTGCCCTGGGACACCGCATCCCCCGTCGTGAGAGCTCGCACGCGCATGATGGCGTCCACCGTGGAGCGCCTCCTGCGAAAGCCGAACTGGCCGTCCGCCAGATCCGGCCCCACCCGTGTTAGGTGCGCGACGAGGCGGTCTGCAATTACTCTTTCAAAGAGCTTGCCCACCTCGTCGAGCAGCACAATGGGCCGGTACGCGGACGGAGAGTCCGCAGGGCGCCCCGGCTTCGCGATAAGGACCAGTTTCCCCGTCTTCCAGCGAAGTGGGAACTGGCCCCTCTCCATGCATGCGCTGAAGAGCCCTCTTAATCGAGATCCGAGAGCCTCCATGGCCAGGACCCAGGCTTTCCCAGGCAAGCCGTCGGGTCCTGGGGTGGTATTCTTGGCACTCAGCCTTCGTACCGCCACACTCATCTCTACCTCGGTCACCTCTGGAGCATTGTCGTCATCGTCGCCATCGTGATCCGCGTTAGACACCGCTGGTGGCGGAGCCATGAGCGGGGGAGAGTGTTCCCCTCGCGCAGGGAACAGAGTGCTCACTGTACGGCGAACCGCACATCATAACATTTAATTGCATTTAGCCAAATCATCACTTTGTGCGTCTACGCCAAACGATCAAAATTATTAATGAAGCAAATCAGTACGTGTTTAGATCGCCTTAAGTGCCGTCGCGCGTGCTCCCTCGCTTCATCAACCAACATAGATATTTGTAGCATTTCTAACAATACAGTTTTTAGTGAACAATCCTATCTATTATTTAACATCCCAGCAGACAACCTTTACATGGTCCTTCGAGTCATCGGGCGAGGCTGAATACAATGTGCTAAAACGGACGGAACAACATATACAATTGTAACATAAGTCAATTAACAAGCATTTAAACGAGCTCGATCGAGCAACTAACGTAATTAAAGAAAACATGGACAAGTTGAGTGACAGTCAGGATTTCACTTTGTCAGCACTAACAGCAGTTAATTTACTTCACAATCTGAAAACAATCCAAGATACTTTACTAGATACCATAACAGACGTTTATCATGGCAAATTCAACACTCATTTATTAACCCCTGATCAATTAAGGAATGAGCTACAGTTCATATCTGGTCAGCTGACCAAAGACGTGACCTTACCAGTGGACAACATACAGTCAGACCTTAGATCAGTCTATAGCATGCTGAGAGTAAAAGCAAGAGTAATGTCAGATTACGTCATATTCGAAATAACATTTCCATTGTCTAGCAGAGATAGTTATAAGATCTATAAGATCCTCTCTGTTCCTCATCAAATCGGTACTAACATGCTCAACGTACTTCCTATCACAGAGTACGTAGCAATAAACTTGAAAAAGGATGCTTATGTAACAATGTCATTTACGGAACTTCAGCTATGCCAACTTAATGAAAATTCATACTTGTGTTCAATCGACAAGCCAGTCAACTATCTTCCCATTGACGAGAAGTTCTGCCAGATTAATCACAACATTAATCAATGCGCAGTCAGCAAATCTCCGTGCAGCGATATGTGGATTGAGCTGAACGACCCATCTAAGTATTTATATTTTTGCTGCAATACTTATCCGATCAGGATCATCTGTCAAGATCAAGTTACCTACAGGCAAATCAGTGGAGCTGGTATAATCAGTTTGAATCCTAAATGCATAATCAAAGGCAAAGACTTTGCTCTGTACTCTCGTTCCCATTCAGGAAACAGCATAAAAACTGGCCCGGAAATAGAAACTCCACAGATAACAGAATTCCATCATTTAGTACATTTCCTTATCAAATTACACGGACTCCGTAGATCCGCTAAACCAAACCTTAGAAAACCTCGACAAACAGATCAAACAACTGAAAACGGCTACGGCTAACACTGCAAACGAGATCGATCGAAATCACCAAACACTATCAACAAATGACATTCACCTATATGTCATTTCCTACGGATTGTTGGGCACGGCCATTGTAGCAGCAGCGGTGTTCCTGTGGTGCAGGAGGAAGGTGTCTACCAGGAGCCTCTTGCAGTCGGAACCAACAGTGACATTTTCGCGAAACATTAATTTAAGTTCTAGTGAAGTGAATCAAGTGAAACTTCCGCGAAAGCAGAGCATAGTGGCTGACCGTCAGCCCAGTGAAGTGAAAGTGATAGCTAGTAATGCTAGTGTAAACACGACACTTGACCAAGCTACGTCCCCTAGACCACAAAGACGTAACTTTTACATTGGGGATAATATAGTTTAATTTTTATTAATCTTAGTAACATAAGTTTTTGTAACATTTTCGCCCGGGAGCATGTACGGCGAACCGCACATCATAACATTTAATTGCATTTAGCCAAATCATCACTTTGCGCGTCTACGCCAAACGATCAAAATTATTAATGAAGCAAATCAGTACGTGTTTAGATCGCCTTAAGTGCCGTCGCGCGTGCTCCCTCGCTTCATCAACCAACATAGATATTTGTAGCATTTCTAACAATACAGTTTTTAGTGAACAATCCTATCTATTATTTAACATCCCAGCAGACAACCTTTACACTCACCACACCCTCCACAATCTGGGGCCGGAGACTGCGTGAGTGGGGGAGCCCAGGGGCGGAGTTTTTCCCGCACCACCTTGTAGGGGCGTCCCCACGGGTCTCCGTTCAGAGTCCCCAGCCACACGTTGCGGGCCTCCAACTTGGCCCGCTTTATTTCCGCTCGGAGGGTGCGCTTTGCCACTCTGTATCCCTCGTACAGCTCCGCCTCTCTGGCCTCCGCATCCGGCGGGCGGATGCGGCGACTGCGGCGTCTGGCGTACCGGCGCCGCGCGGCATTGCATGCATTGCGCAGTACCGCAATCTCCGGCGACCACCAATACACCTGGCGCCGGGCACGTCCTGGCCGAACTCGGGGCATTGCCACGTCGCAAATTTGTGACATGGCCTCCCGGAACCATTCTGCCTCAACGTCAATGTCGACAGGCCTGTTCGGTGCTTGCACCCAGGCCTGTACCATCGCGGCTTCCAGGAGGAGCTCCCGGTCCAGCTGCTTCAGCGCCCAACGCGGACCACACGGAGTCTGTTGGACCGGCGCGTTTGAGGTCTGGGTGGAGATGTCAAACCGAATGTACTGGTGGTCTGAGTACGTCTCCACCCCCTCCATGACGCGCCAGTCGACGACACGCGGTGACAGAGCTGGGCTGGCAAACGATATGTCCACCACTGACTCGCCCTGCATCCGCACACACGTGGGGACAGAACCCCGGTTTAGGACGACCAGGCCTCTTTCCAGGGCCCAGTCCTCTACCATCCGACCCCGCTGGTTCATGAACCGAGAACCCCAAGCCAGGTTCTTGGCATTGAAGTCCCCGCAAACGACCAGTGGGAGGGAACCAAACCTAGCGACGACGGCATTCAGCTCCATAAGGGAGATGTGGAGATCGGCGAGAGTTCTGTTCGGGGACAGGTAGACGCCTACCACGGCAATGTCCCCGAACCGTGCTGCCACGCAACCCCGCCCCCTCGTGACGGCCTCGAGGGACGGAGTACCAGCAGCGGCCGACGAAATTAGGGTCACCGAGCCGTTCAGGTCCTGAACCCAGTCTCCCCTGGGCAGGACATAGTACGGCTCGGAGACCACGGCGATATTGATCGACCACTGTGCCATGCTTTGGAGCAACAGATCCTGAGCGGGGGCGCAGTGGTTGATATTCTCCTGGAGGAGACGTAATGGAGCCGTATTTAACAGTCCATTACAGTCTCCTCCCGAGCCCCTCGTGAGGGCCCTGCCGCGGTGGTTGTGGCGGCGACAGCAGCGGCAGCTAGAGAGGAAGCTGCGGCGGAGAGGACGTCAGGGTGGGCTTGCCTCGGGACCTTGCCCTGGGCCTTGGCAGGGGGGTCGCAGGACCTGCTCCCAGCCCGGCGATCGGCCGGCTTGCCTGTCGCCGCACATGCGTAGCAGTGCGGCGTAGCACGGCATTCTGAAGCCTTGTGACCGGGCTGACCACACTGGAAGCAGCGGTCACTGCGGTCCACCTCCGCGGCGCAATAGGCACCCACGTGGTGCCCCACGTGGCAGCGGTAGCACCGCAGAGGTCTGGGCTCCAGCAGTTTTACCTGCGCGGAGACCCAGCCCACCAAGAGCCTTCGGCCTTCACCAGTGATGGCCTTGGCCGCCGACACGGGGCAATTCACCGTTACGGCTCGCATGCCCGTGCTGTCAGCGCGGATGGTGCCCGCCCGCACCTGATCGGCGTTGCACCCTCCCGCCCTGACGATGGCGGCCACCACTTCGTCCACCCTGACGGAGTCGTCCAGGCCCATGATGCGCATGTCCATGCACTTGGTGGGCCTGGACACTCGGACCTCCTCGACGTCCAGGGACGCCCTGATCCTTGCGGCCAGGGCATCTGCGGCAGGGCCACTGTCTGCACCAGGGACCTCTAATATTCGGGCCCCGGTTGCGGTGCGCCTCATTCGGAAGCCCCCAGAGGCTCCGAATTCGCTGAGGTGGCCCACCTCCGCCTGCTTCGCCTTTTCCATGACGGTGTTGTACGTCACGCCCTTCTTTCCGCATCTGGCTGTAGTGCAATAACTACAGCCGCGGAATTCGGGGCGCGAAGTCTAGCCGCCATGGCCCGCTTCTTGCGTTCCTGTCGCCTCGCGCGCTTTTTGGCCGACCTAGTAGCCTTGCCCGCACTCCTCTTGGTGCCAACAACCGTCCAGTCGGCTTCGGCCGAGGGTTCTGCAAGGGGGGCGGGGGATGGCAGGCGCGGCCTAGTCGCCGTCACGGCAGGAGCCCTCGTCGCTTTAGCGGTAGGTGCCACCTTATTCTTCGAGGGTGGAGCAGGCCCTCCCTGCCGCTGCTGCTGTTTGGCCGTCAAGGCCGTCCTTGCAGCCTCTGATGCCATGGCCCTGCGTCCGGCTTGCCCCGATGGGCCTACCTTAGGCGCAGCAGCCGCAGCTACGGTGGCAGCATATGAAGCCGCCTTCCGCTGGCTGGAGGCCGCGAGTGGGGGGCGCAGCACGATGCCTTCCAGCACGGACAGCTGTTGCTGCATCCGTTGCTGGAACTGCTCCTGCTGCTGCTGCTGTTGCTGCCGAAGGGCAGCCAGCTCCTGCCGCACCAGCGTCAACAGCTGACTTTCCGGCTCGGGCTGGGGCTGGGGCCGACTTTGGCCCTGCCCTTGCTTGCGTCCCCCTTTGGTTGGCTCTTCGCAGTCGACTTCCTGGGCTCCCAGGAGCTCGGCTCGGAGCATCGCGATCCTCTTCTCGACCCTCTTCTCAAAGGAGGCGTCTATAGCCTCCAAGATAGATGTCGCGAAGTGGGCGATCTTCTTCGAGCCCTTTTCCCTTTTTCTGGAAACCGCTGTCAAGGCTTCCACGACCAGCTCCCCGAGCGATCTGCGCGACTCCTCAGCGGAGTCTTCCCCGGCGTCCGGCTTGCCGCCAGACGGCCCCGAGGGGCTGGTCGCTGCGGGGTGGACACCCTCCGTGGCGAGATTCTCGGCTCGCTCAACAGCCTCCTGCGAGGTATGCCCCCTCCCTCTTCCTCCCGCACGACGTGCGCCCCGCCCACTGGTGGAGATTTTGCGGGCCGAGCCCTTCTCTCCTTCAGAGGACGATTTGTCCCCTGATATGGGGCGCTTCCGGTACAGACGCGAGTCTCCACCGGAATCTCCTTGACCCTCCTCAGCCTCCGAGCCCTCCGAGCTCCTTTTGGATGCCGCATCGGACTCCAACTGCGCATCACTCTCCATCTCCTCGTCGTTGGGTTTTCTGAAAAATTTTGTTGCCATTTTGTTCCCACGAGTATGAAACTTTGTGTACCTGCTCAAATTCAGTGGTCCGCACTAGAGACTAATTAAGCTACCCATTAGTCAAGATAACAACCTCCCTCACGGTGCGCCGCCGCTTGGAGATTTGGGGTAATTTTTTATAGAGGTTGTCTTCCTCGCAGCCCAGGCGGTTAAGCCAAGACCCTCGACCCCCATCAAAAGTCAGAAACATGACCTTGGACAATTTCTGGGGCTACGAGACTAACGGTGGCAAAAGGAGGACCAAGTCTTCCTCCTGCCTGCCCGGTGGCAGGGTGAGTGCGCACCGAGCCCGCTCTTACTTCGCCACTGTGCCCTCTGCTATAGCAGAGGGACACGCGTTGAAGTGTTCCTTCAGACAGAATATTCGCAGGCAGGCAACGAGACCCCTTAGGCAGAAGTACCCAAGGGGAGTCGTTGGCCGCCTCCCAGGGTGCACCGTCCCGCAGACTGGCCTTCGCTCCGGACATGTCCTCGAGGGAACTACAGCCCGCGGGCACTCGTGGAGGTTTTCTGTCGCAGCACCCCTGGGCTCCCCCGCTGACGCAGAGTCTCCGGCCCCAGCTTGTGAAGGGTGTGGTTGGCGCGAGTGTTCCCCTCGTGAGGGGAACAGACCCCTCACGAGAGGAACACTCTCCGCCGCCTATTGCTTCGACAGTTGCGGTGTCCGACGTGGACCACGACGGTGACGACGACGACGACATTGCTCCAGAGGTGACCGAGGTAGAGTGGCGGTACGTAGGCTTAGTGCCAAGAATACCGCCCCAGGACCCGATGGCCTGCCTGGAAAGGCCTGGGTCCTGGCCATGGAGGAACTCGGGCCTCGACTAAGAGGGCTCTTTAGCGCATGTATGGAGAGGGGCCAGTTCCCACTTCGCTGGAAGACGGGGAAACTGGTCCTCATTGCGAAGCCGGGGCACCCTGCGGACTCACCGTCCACGTACCGGCCCATCGTGCTGCTCGACGAGGTGGGCAAGCTCTTTGAAAGAGTTTTTGCAGACCACCTCGTCGCGCACCTAACACGGGTGGGGCCGGATCTTTCGGACGGCCAATTCGGCTTTCGCAGGGCGCGATCTACGGTGGAACCCATCATGCGCGTGCGAGCCCTCACGACGGGGGATGCGGTATCTCAGGGCAGGTGTGTCTTGGTGGTGTCTTTGGACATCGCCAATACCTTCAATTCCCTGCCCTGGAGTAGCATTAGGAGGGCACTCCGGTATCACCAGGTGCCTGACTACCTCTGTCATGTTATCGAGGCCTACCTGTCGGACAGGTACATTATCTACCCTGGTCACCTGGGAGAATGGAAACGGCGAGAGATGTCGTGCGGTCTTTCGCAGGGATCGGTACTAGGACCACCCTTGTGGAACATCAGTTACGACTACGTACTGCGCGGCGATCTCCCTGACGGGGTCAGCGTGGTCTGCTACGCAGATGATACGCTCGTCCTGGCGCAGGGAGAGTCGTACCAGGCGGCGGTCGAACTAGTGCCACGCGGGGTTGCGACAGTCGTGGAGAGGATCCAAGAGTTGGGACTCGAGGTGGCATTGCACAAGTCCGAGGCCATGTGCTTCCACGGCCTTCGGAACGCGCCACCATCGAGTTCCCAACTAACGGTAGGAGGAATTCACATCGGCGTCGAGTCGACGATGAAGTACCTTGGACTTGTCCTCGACAGCCGATGGAATTTCGAGGAGCATTTCCGACGTCTGGCTCCCAAACTGGATCGTACAGAGGCTGCCCTCAAACGGCTCCTGCCCAACCTCGGGGGTCCAGACGCCTCCTGCCGGAGGCTCTATGCAGGAATCGTTCGGTCCTTGGCCCTTTATGGGGCGCCGGTATGGGCACCGTCGCTTCGAAAGCGACCGGCGGCCAAGCTGAACGCAAGCCAGAGGGTCATGGCCATCCGGATGGTGCGGGGATACCGCACGATTTCCCGCGAAGCAACGAGCCTTCTTGCTAGCCAACCACCGTGGGATTTGGAGGCAAAAGACCTTGCGCGCATGCACGATCTGCGCATGGAGATGCAACGCCGGGGTGAAACTCCGCTGCCGTGCCAAGTCGCGGCATGGCGGAAAGACTTCCGGCGGGATCTCATGGTGGAATGGCGACAGCGACTGTCGCAACCCAGTGCTGGGCACGCCATAATTATGGCGATAAGTCCCCTCTTTGAGGAGTGGCTGGAAAGGCCTCACAGCGTCCTTACCTACCGCATGACACAGGTCCTCACTGGACATGGTAAGTTCGGGAGGTTCCTGCACCGGATTCGTGCGGAAGAGACGCCCGGGTGCCACCATTGTGTGGACCGCCCGGAGGACGCGGTGGAGCATACGGTAGAGGTGTGCCCTGCTTGGGCAGAGCACCGCCGTGTCCTCGTGGGGGCGATCGGCGGCAGCGATCTCTCGCGCCGGGCCTTGGTACAGGCCATGGTCCGGAGTGAGGAGGAGTGGCAGGCGGTTGCCTCCTTCTGCGAAGCAGTAATGCTAGCAAAGGAGGCGGCCGATCGCGTGAGGCAACGGTCCTCACGCCACAACCGCCGCCGGGATTCCGATCCCGATTTCCGGCCACCGTAGGTGCGGGCTTGCGGACGGCGAGCAATAGGTGGCTCGTCGTCCGATCGTCCGGTAACTGTCCGGACCGAGCCCAAGTCGTCGACGGCGCGTAGTGTTCCACGCGCGCCTCAGGGAGATGTCAGCAACCATAGGGGCCCAACAGGGTCGAGGCCTACTGGGGCCATGGGTGATGCGAAAGTGATCCCCGGGGCCCTGGAAAAATGGCAAAGAAGGAACAGGAGTGGGTTTTTAGTCAGTAAAAGTGTGACACTATCTCTCGCTCCGCCCAAGAGCGGGCGATGTCATTAGATGATTTTCCCACCCGAAAAAAAAAAACCAAGGAGCATTAACCAAAGAGAAAGTCCTTGTGTGGACGTTCAATATCAAGTTAAAGACAATCACGACGAAATTATGGATGAAACAGATTATCAGTCTAGTCAATAAAATAGTAAAAAAAAATAAGTTCGACTTCATATGGCTATTGAATTTTATTTCTTAAATGTTTATAAAATATATGTTTATTGAGCCTACAATAAAATTAAATGTGACTCTAAATTAAATACAATTAAAACTATAAATTGTGTTTTATTCATCTAAGTAATTAAAATTCAATATAATATTAATATAAGAATCAGTCTTCAACAACTATGGTGAAAACAAAGAATGTTCTCGGAAATAAACAGTGTGTCTCTTTATGTCGGTTAGTAAAATAAATCATGACAAGTAATAGGTAAGTATATATAATAATGAAAACACATTCATATTCAAAATATTTTTATTATTTAAAACATTACCTACAATTCAAAATACTACAATATGAACTTAAAAATAACATTTAATATCTTATTTCAAAAGTAAAACTGATAATAACTTGCGAATTGAAATATAATATATGTATTTATATTTAAAATATAGTATCGCAGTGACCCCATGGTAAGGTATCTACTTGGTTTAATAGTATTTGTCTCTTATCATCAGTTTTATTAATAACTATTTTATTTATTTCCTGGGAAAACAACATATGTTTTATAGATTTAATAGTGTTCATCTTGCATTTAAATATGCTATCACTAAATAAAGCTTTATTATAATTGTGTAATCGTAATCGCTTTGTAACAGACTTAGTCACACCCTTAGCTTTTTTAGTTTCTTCATTTAAACTCTTTATACAGTATACGCAAGAGATACCCGCGCTAAGAGATAGACGCATATCACTGTCGCTAACGCTTAAATATTGTTTTAATAAGAAAAATAGTAAAATCCGCGTGAATTGTGGACCAAAAGTAAGATTAAATGTTGTGACAACAATTTTATTTTATTCGAAAGACTAATAAAAGTAGAAATAAAAGTAGCTTCAAACAAAACAAAGTAAAAAAGTTTAATATCATCGAACAAAAGTGAACATACCAGTGAGTAATAAAATCAAGATTTTGTATAAATACCCTTATCAATAAAAATCCACACAGCGCACTCTACTAGAGCACATATTTCGCCACATCAATAACGTGAGCGCCAGCTCTGTGGCTTTTGCTACATTCCCTACGCAACATGGCCCGAGTTCGAACCCGAGTAGCTGCAAATCTTTTAGTAAGTTTTTAAAACATCTTTGGCAGTTATTCAATTAATATGATGTCAATAAATAGAACGCCTCCGTCTAGTTCGGTACCTAATCTCACAGAATTAGACGATACTGCTACGAACGTGACATGCCGCTACAAACGCAAATGGACTGACGAAGGTAAACAAGAGTTACTAGACGCAATGGATGAAATGAAAGAGTTGTTGGCAAAATCTATCGCGCAACATAATGAAAAGCTAGTCTCCTTGCAGGACACAATCATTGAAATTAAAAAACAAAACGATGAACTAAACAAGAATGTACAATTTATGTCTCAGAAATACGACGATATGAAGGATAAACTTTTATTATTGGAAGCTGAACGTAAAGAATGCCATAGCCACATTAGTCAACTAGAAACCAAGATAGAAACTCTCGAAAAAAATGCTCGCTCCGGAAGCCTAGAAGTCCGTAATATACCCAAAAAACCAAAGGAATCCAAAAAAGACCTGGTGAAAATTGTTGAAAATATAGGCAATTGCTTGGCAACACCTATTCAACCGTCGGACATTAGAGACATATTTCGTATACATACAAAAAGTCCCTCCAACAATACCATCATCGTAGAACTGACGTCCGTACTCAAAAAGGAAGATGTCATAAACTCACTCAAAGCGTATAAGAAGAAGCACAACACCCAACCTACTACAACTCAAATTAACGTTGACGGTCCTGCTTTGCCTATTTACATTTCTGAAAATCTGACAACCAAGGGAAAACGCCTTTATGCATTGGCTCGTGACTTCGCTAAATCCAACGAGTACAAGTACTGCTGGACTGCACACGGTTGTATCTATATACGTAAACAGGACGGCGACACTGCGTGCAAAATTAGCAATGAGGATAGTTTGGCAATTTTGATGAAACAGTCATGACTAGTTTCAGATAGGATTAGATATTGTCGTTTTCATAGTTATAAATTTATTCTAATCGCAAATGTAACTTCTAATGTTTTGTTAAGTAGGTACTTCAGACTATTTTTCCATATATTACTTTTCTATTATTTTATACTAAAAAAAGGTCACCCAAATAATTGTAACAAACTCAAACACTACACTCAGCTAACACTTCACACACTCATTCACATAGGTCACACCATATTTCTAACCTTCCCTCATAAAACACTCATATTGATACACTCTATACTCATAAATCTCTCGATTCCTATTATACGTTGTCATAAAAAATCAGCCTATATTGCAATAAAGTTGCTCTTGTGTCTGGTTTATCAAAAGGCCAATACTAGTTTAACAAAAATTCTGTGCTCTGTGTTACTATCTTACAAAATTCAACCCTGATAGCATCACCATAAATAACGAAATAGAATCAAGCTGTGAAATTGAGTGTTCTGTGGTTGAAGATCCATCTACTTGCAAAAAGCTGTTTAATCCAACTCATACCAAAAATTCACTGACTATTCTCGCTGTAAATATTCGTAGCGTTAAAAAAAACTTTGATACCTTAATGCTATTTCTCTCTAACATTGACATTATTGTTGACTGCATTGTGTTGACGAAATGCTGGACCGATGTCAGCTCGACTATTCAACACATTGACAACTACAATCCGTTTTACACCACTCGTAGCCACAACCAAAACGATGGCGTCATTGTATATGTCAGGGATTGCTTTAGAAATGTGCAAGCCCAAGAGCCAGAAGTGGTAGACGGGAACTGTCTTATAATTAACATAGATAATTACACGCTCATTACATCGTACAGACCTCCTTGTTACGCGAACCCGTCCAATTACATCACTTCTCTTAACGATCTGCTTACCAATATTCACTCTGAAAATATCATTTTTGCGGGTGATATAAACATTAACACTCTACCAGAAACAATCACTGGTTATGCTGCCGAATACATCAATATGCTAGCTACTCATAACTTAAGACAAGGTGTTGACAAGCCCACCAGACAAGGCAACTGCCTTGATCACTTTATGGTAAAAACTCGAAAACTCGCTAAATCATTTGTATTCGACCCACTTACCGATCATAGTCCCATACTATTGTACATAGAAGACATACACATAAAAAAGATTAATACGGAGCATTACAAATTAACTATGAATTACGATCAAATTGGTAAAGACCTAGACAACATCGATTGGAACCTCTATTATAACTCTCAAAACGTAAACGAAAACGCCGAGATCCTAATCAATACGCTGCGAGACATCATCACAAAAAATACCACGAAAACTAAAATATCAAAGAAAAAGAAACCTATTAAGCCGTGGATCACAGTTGGCATAGTGAGATGTTTACGTAAAAAGGATAAATTGAATAAAAAAGTTAAGAAATCACCTAATAACGACGAACTCCGTAAACAGTACATCAGATACAGAAATACCTGTAATAAATTAACAGTCGCGTTAAAGCGCTCCTACTATGAAACGGAATTACAAAAATATGGAAACAACCTGAAAAAGACCTGGCACGTTATTAAGGAGATGTGTAACATCAAGAAGAATAACAGTGGAGCAAATGAGCTGACTCATATCAAAGCTGACCCTGCTGACGCTCTTAATGAAGTTAACTCATATTTCACATCAATTGGAAAAAACTTGGCAAACGCTCTTCTTGTTAAACTAAAACAGGATGAAGTTACGCTAGCAAAACTAGCCAAGAAATCGTATGGTTTGCCTAATTCAATGGCATTTACTCCTACAGACGAATACGAAGTAATTCAGGTCATAGCTGGTCTTAAGAATGGCAGTGCTCCCGGTTTAGACAACATATCCTCTGATATCCTAAAGAAGTATAAGTTTAAACTAGCATCCCCCATTACACACCTTTGCAATATTAGTTTCTCTAGCGGTGTTTTTCCTGCGGCATTCAAGAAAGCTTGCGTTGTTCCAATATTTAAGACTGGTGTTAAAAGCCTAGTTAGTAACTACAGACCCATTTCGCTTCTTAGCACATTATCCAAAATATTGGAAAAACTTGCAAACGTAAGACTCGTAAAATATCTAGAGATAAATAACATCCTGTCGCCATTCCAATTTGGTTTTAGAGCTAACAGATCCACAAATGACGCTATTTTAAAACTTACTGAAAGTGTGACTAAATATATAGACAAGGGAGAGAAATGTGTTGGTCTTTTCCTCGATCTCCAAAATGCTTTCGACACTGTCTCTATTCCTATTCTGATAAGTAGATTAGAAAACGTCGGAATCAGAGGAGTGCCACAGCAGTGGTTATTAAGCTATTTATCTGGAAGAAGCCAATGTGTTCGACTTGATAATATGACTAGTAATGATGCTCCATGTTCATACGGAGTCCCTCAAGGAAGTACGATTGCTCCAACGCTTTTCTTAGCGTACATCAATGAGCTGTGCAATATCAATATTAATCAAGCCGATGTTATGATGTTTGCTGACGACACAGTTCTGCTGTTCCATGAGAAATCTTGGGAGTGCCTGAAAAATGTCTGTGAAATAGGTCTTTCTCAGGTAACGGCTTGGTTGGAAGATAGTCTGTTATCGCTGAACACAGCCAAAACTAAGTTCGTGTGTTTTAGCAAGACTAGAGCAGGAAGCCCTAGAAACTTTGAAATTACCATCCACACCTTCCCTTGCAACAGGAATCACACGAACTTAGACTCCTGTGCGTGCCCTAGGCTGGACAGAGTAAGTTCCATCAAATACCTTGGTATAATCGTTGACGAGAACCTTAAATGGGGACCACATATATCAGGAACATCCAAAAAAGTGCGAAAGTTAATCTACATTTTTAAAACTCTGCGGCAGGCGGCCAGTCCCAAGCTCCTGATTCAAACATACAAAGCACAATTTTTTTTTTTTTTTTTCTTTTATTACTATTCGGAAAACTTACAGCTACTTGTTACAGTAAAAACTTAGAATTGGTAAAAAACGGCCATTTACAAGTTTTCACTTATACTAATGAGAGTAACTAAAACTAAGACGACAACAGCATAGAGTGAACACGAGAGCGCTGATATCATACAAAAAAAAAAAAAACTAAAATACAAATAATTGTTCAATGTGTAACAAAAAAGCGATCTGCTAAAGTTTTCTTTACTTTTTTAACATTGGTAGTAAACAAATCTAGGTCGACATCCTGACACACCGTATTAAAAGTACGACAAGCTCTTATAAAATATGAGTTCTTACGATAGTTTGTTGAAACTATAGGAACATGAAGGAGACGCGATTTGCGGCAAAGCGCACAAGTATTAGGTACCCGAAGTCCAACCTTGCTTACCAACTCAGAGATGTCAGTAGATCCATTTATGACGCTAAATAAGAAAGCGAGATCTGCAATTTTCCTACGTTCATGTAGGGGCAGAATATGAAACTTTTTACACCGACTCACATAATTCGGAAGAAAGGTGTTTGAGCGATATTGAGCGTATCTTAAAAATCTCTTCTGTATGCTTTCAAGGCGATTGATATAAATATTATAATTGGGATTCCAAATTTGAGAAGCATATTCAAGGTGGCTATGGACAAACGCACAGTAAAGAATTTTCATTGTCTTGATATTCTTAAAATCAGTAGAAATCCTCAAGATAAAACCTAGGGCTTTAGAAGCTTTATTAACTACTTTATTTATATGCTCATTAAACAGAAGCTTAGAGTCAAAAGTTACACCAAGATCCCTTATGACATTGACTCTGGCTATTGAGGTGTTCGATAGCTTATAATCATATTTAATAGGGCTTGGTTTGCGTGAAAAAGTACATACATAGCATTTCGAAACATTTAAATCTAATCTATTGCTAGCACAATAAACGAGAAACCAGTCCAAATCCTCCTGTAAAAGGCATGCGTCCTCAATACTTGATATTTGACCAAGAATCTTCATATCATCCGCATAGAGCAAAATTTTCGAATGTAAGAAACAAGAAGCAATGTCATTTATAAAAATATTAAATAAAAGAGGTCCCAATAAGGATCCTTGGGGAACTCCTGATGGGATGTACATCACTCTTGACGTGAACCCATTCAGAACCACCGTCTGACACCTGTTTTCCACGTATGACGAGAACCATCTGAATAAATTACCTCTTACTCCAGCCAGTAGTAATTTACGCAAAAGAAGCGCATGATCGATGCGATCAAAACATTTACTGTAGTCAGTGTATACAACGTCGACCTGAGCCCTCCTGGACATGTGCTCCGTCAAATAGTCACTACAGACAGCAAGATTGGATGTAGTAGAACGACCTTTTAAAAAGCCATGTTGATGTTCAGAAAAAGTTAGTTTGAGTGATGAGGACAGTTGTTTATGTACAATCTTCTCCAAGACTTTAGCGAACACACAAAGTTTTGAAATTGGTCTGTAGTTATCTATACTGTCCTTGGGTCCTTTTTTATGAATCGGCGTTATATACGCCGACTTCCAGATAATCGGCACCACTCCTAATTCGAATGACCGTTTATACAGTATTGTCAGCGGAACCGATAGACACATAGCACATTTAAATATAAAGATTGGAGAAATGTTATCAGGGCCTGCAGATTTATTCAGGTCCAATTGTTTCAGCAACCTAAATACTTCCTCCTCCCGTATGTCAATAGTACATATGTCTGATGTAGTCTGACACTCAGGTTCATCAATTCCAAAAGTGGTCGAAGTCTCATCGACTTCACTTCGTTCTTGGAAGTTAGAAAAGAAATAGTCACCAAACATATTACAAATTTCATCCCCGTTGTTGGATGAAATGTCACCGAATTTAAGGACAGAAGGGTAACAGTTGGTTTGCTGCTTAGATTTAACGTATCGCCAGAAAGCCCTGGGATTTTTAGAAATTGCTAATTCAATGTTTGCAATATATTCATCAAACATTTCTTTCTCCATGTCTTTAGCGCGCTTACGAAAAGTATTAAAAGACAGATGATCTGAGAGATTTCCGTACCTTTTAAATTTAGCATGAAATTTTGCCTTTTCCTTAACTAATTTAATGAGAGGACTTTTATACCAAGGAGGATACTTGCCACGCGGAACAACAGTTTTAGTAGGAATATACTTAGTGTGAAGCACGTTGATAATTTCGTAGAAAAAGTTGACAGCTTCCTCGAAAGACCTATTGTTTAACTCTAATGGCCAGTCTCTTGCCATGATTTCTTCAGTTATGGCGTCATAATCCCCTAGAGCGTACAAGAACTTGACTCGAGGCCGAGCATGCAGCTGATGAAGTTGAACAAATTCCACGGATATACAAAGTGCCTTATGGTGCAAGTCCTCTTCTACTAAGGGACTCTGACTGCAGGAGACAGTGACTTGATTATTCGACAACACGAGGTCGAGAATTCTATCATTCACATTATGATGAAAATTGTACTGCAACAAATTGCAAGCAGTAAGAGAATCACAGAAGGAAGACTGTACTGATCCGTGCAAGTTACTAGGACATAGATAATCACTATCCGCCGCTAGTTGCCAGTCAATGTTCGGCTGATTAAAGTCACCAAGAATCAAGAACTTATCCGCGGGCTGTTCAAGAACAATTTGAGCTAAGTTGTTAGCGAAGTTAAGCAATTGTAGCGTCAACGAGTTGCCAGACTGCTGATTACATATGTAGACAACACAAATGTGCATTTTATAGGTTACTCTAGGTTTCCTTTGATGTAACGTTAAAGTAACCCATAAATCCTCGGCGGACGAGCACCATTCATTGCGGACATCAGCGACAAGTTCACGCCGTACAGCTATTAAGACTCCCCCCCCCATAGATTGTTTTGTTTGCGAGTAATTAAGGTCACGTCTCCATACAAAATATCGGTCATCAAACAATTCACTATCCGAAATGCCATCAATAAGCCATGTTTCTGACAGGCAAACGACATCAAACGAATTCATACATAAATTTCTATAGAAAACAGATGTTTTTGTCCGTAGCCCACGAACATTTTGATAGTATATACTAATAGGCGCCATCATAAATTAAATATAACACTAATATTATAATAAGTAAAATATGAATTATATCGCTAAAATTATCACTCAAGTAAAAAAAAAAATAGCAATAAAAGTCGGTGCAAATACAAAGTGAGGTAGTTGTAAGCAAAAAAAGCGTCGGCTAAATTGACTAAAGCAAAGTCAGCGCCATCATAAGTTAAATGTAAAACTAATATAATAATCATAATAATTAAAATATGAATTATATCTCTAAAATGATGTCCCAAGTAAAAACCAATACCAATAAAAATCGGTGCAATGTGAGGTAGTTCTAAGCAAAACAAAGCGTCAGCTAAATTGACTAAAACAAAATCGGTAAAACATGCGTAATATTTTATGTTCAAGTTCAATAAATAGTTGGCTTTCAAACGGTAGTCAATATAAAATAAGTTTCAAGTGGAAGCAGATTCCGCCTTCTTTAGCACAAACATAAAGTTCCAAATAGCTAAAACCAAAGCTTAATGAGTCGAATGAATAGGTAACACAGAGCGATAAGCGAACAAAAGGCAAGCGAGAATGGAATGCGCACAAAAAACGAATACCTGTGTTTCTCAAACTTAAATATAATGAGTCGACGATCAACATTAGTGTGTCAGGAAAACGAGCTGTGTGATGATGTCTAAAAAAACTTTTTTAAATCCTGTTCACTTCTAATGTGGTGCTTCGGTGACGCCTGGTTTTTACGAATAAGGATTTTACAGCCTGTTACCCAAACATACTCATAGCCTTTTTCCTTTGCAAAAATCTTTGTTTTATTGAGTAAAGCTTTGTTATCCAATGTCAGGTGGTCGTTGACAAATATTCTATGGTCACCATGGAGTCCCAAATCCGCCGCTTTCAAGATTTTATGTTTTCTAGCCGCCGCAACAAAATCATTTTTGAGATAGCTGTTGAGCACCGAGCAAATTATTGTTTTGTTTTGACTGTCGTTTCGCATGGGAATCCTCGCAATATAATTTATACATTCCTTTGGGATTGGGCATTTGATAATATTCCCTATTTTATTCATGACTTCAAACAAGTTCTCAGAGTTCGATGCAGGAACGCCCTTGATCTCGATATTATTGATCCTGGATCTCTGCTCACTGTCACGACACTGAAGCTCCAGACTCCTACAGCGATTTTGTAGAATCGCAATGTCATCTTTGGTCTTCTTCAGGTCATCTATATCCTGTTCCAATACCAAAACTTTACTGGTCAGGTCCTTGACCGAGCCATGTACAAATTCGAGAGACTCCTTCATCCCCTCGATGGAATTCGTGACAACAGAAAATGCCGATCTCATAGATTTTAATTCCGCTAGCTCTTTGTTGATAAGCTTTAAATCCTCCATTAACACCGGTAGTGACTCCATTTGAACAGACAGTCTCTTCAATTCGGAAAGTACACCCTCCATATCCGACACCGTGGCTGTTGAAGCGTTGACCCGGGGACTCATTGCCAGAGCCTTGCAGGAATTGCACTTCCATGTTAACTTCCTATCGCCAAGCTTTCTCCATCCAGTTTCAGTTATACCAGCGCACGGAAAGTCAAACTGACCCAGACAAACGGTACATTTGACCCCGTCATTGACTTGCTCGTCGCACCTCTTGCACTTGAACATTGCGTTAGAGATGGAAAAAAAAAAAAACTGATGAAAAAACTTTGAGAAACGTTGCCGAGCGATTAGAACCAATACGGGTATCGAGCGTATGCGTGCGTACGGTTCACTGTCTACCGTCAGACTGACTATGCCACTGTGTATTGGGTTATGGAATTTGCGCTTGGGGTGGGGCTGGTAAGACCCTTTTGATTGACCTGGAAAGGGCTCAACGTGCGGTGCTTAAAGTCCTTCTCTCACTAAAGTACCGGACGCCCACTACTGTAGTTTATGAAGTAGCTGAAGTACTTAGTGTCCGAAAAATCTTTATATACGAATGCCTGAGAAGATTCCACCGTTACACCGTTCCAGGCCTTCCAGTTTCATCCAGGAGAACTGACAGATGCCCTGTTGAACGGACTAAGAGCAAATTTGCCAGAAAACACTACTACTACGTAGCTCCTCGGTTATATAACAAAGTCTGCCAAGACAAAGGGTCCAACCAACTACAACTTAAACACCTAAGCAACTTTCAATTTAAACATACAATAAAGCACTGGCTTGATAATTATGACTACAATGAAACAGAAAACTTACTCGACAACATTAAATGACACAATGACTAGTACACTTCTCAACCCTCACGCACATACACTACTCACCTTCATGCACACACCCACACACACACACACACACACACTACACTACACTCACGTAAACATGCCCTACACATGGAGTACCTTCTTATTAATATACTTTTTTTTTCTCTTTTTCTTATATTTTTAATTTAAAATTACTCCTTTTTATAATTCTGTAATCCTGTAATTGCCCTTTGACCTTGTCTATTGTACTTCTCTGTTATGTACCCTGTATATTGAGAGGTCTGGCTCTTGTGATACAGGAAATCCTAGTACAAGAGTCAGAGCTACACTGATAACTATGTCTTGAAGTGTCAATAAAAATACTATTATTATTATTATTAGTATAGTTTGGCTCTAAGCCCAGTGAATTCTGTAATAATATCACCCGCAAGTTCATCTTTAAATAGGCCTGGGATTTGTGCATGGACTCTAGGCATATCGAAACTATTGTTTACATCAAAATTGCTAGTATCAAAATTTAAAATGTCGTGTTTAATATCTTGGTATATATCTGGTGTTTTTATAAAATAAAGCAAACTATCTGTATCAGTATAACACAACCTCGCTTTGTTTTTATATTTGTTTTTTAAATAGTCATAGTGAAATTTATACAAATGCTGTTTTGCATACTCTAGAACCGTAAATCCGATATATATGGGTCTGTCAAGATTTAGTTTTTCTTGACTTAAATGAATAGCTACAAAGTTTTTAGAAAATATTGTAATATTTCTGAAGTTAGGTTTTGCAATTAAGTTTGCGGCACTAAGATGTTTGTTAGTTTTATTGTTTTTATCATTCCAAGTAGTTGCTAAATTAATATTTACTTGTTTTCGTCTATTTTCAATAGTTTTTCCAAATATTGCATTATTCAACTGTTTAAATAAGCTTTTTTCAAACGATGACGTTGAAGCTTGGCGTAATCGGGTATTCAAATCAATGTATTCCTGTAAAAAGTTTTCTTGCCTGAATGCAAGTACACGGTGAATTTTTTTCAAAACAAGACCATTCTTTAAACATTCGTTTAGATGAACATAATGTATAACATATTTAAATTTATCGTACAAGCTTGCAATTAATTTTGGAGTTTTACTACCTGAAAGAATACATTTTTCTGCAGCAAAAGGTAAATCCCGGTGATGTTTATGTAAATGATCTGGATAAGACAAATCGACTTCTAAAATATATCCATAATCTGAATCATCTGGCACATTAGCTATATTAATTGCACATATTTCAGCAGGTGACAAAAACCGGAAATCAGATATCGGTAATTTTTTTGTCATCGCATAACCATATAAATTATTACAGTCGAGATATATTAAAAAAGTTGATGCCTCAGAGTCATCAAAATTCAATAAGTATTTACTATTAGCCTTTGCATTACGAATAGAACACTGAGCTAATCCTTCTCGTATCCCCTTTTCCAGTAATTCATACATTTCTAAATTACTAATTAACTCTAACTGTACCTTTGTATACAACATCGTGGCATCCCAACTCAAGCTTGGTGCAGTGGTATAATAAGCTGGATCAAGATTATAATACCGTAAGCAAGTGTCTCTAAAGTTTTCAAATATATCGCAAAGTAATTAAACATCCGTTTTTAAATATAAGTCAGTATATTCTCCCAGAGATTTTAGTTTAAAACTTTGCCATTTTGTTGCACGTGCTTGTAATCTTCATCGGTTATGTGTTCACATTTTAAACTATTATAAAAACATTCTTTCGGGGGAAGACAATTGTCATCATATTTTGAAAAAGAGTCCATATAGTCGTACGGGTAAATACCTTTACGTTGCAATAATTTCAACAAGTCTGCGTCATATAGTTCATTTGATAAATTTATAAATTCCTCATCATTTAAATTTCTAGATAAGACATCCAAGCTTGAGTTAAGGAACTGCAGAGAATCGATAAATTTTATCTGATTGGTTTGAATAATTTTAGTAAGAGATATATATTTTTCTTTAGTTTTCGGTATTATTTTAAAATAACCTTCATATTTTGCTAGTTCTTTGATGAATAAATGACAATCATAACCAGCCAAGTTATGAAAAACCACTGGCACAAATGAACAAACTCTGTGCATTAAATTACAGTGTGCTGACGATGATAGCCGACCGGCTCGACTGTCCTTTTATAAGGCGCTGCAGTGACTTGCATGTTACCTGCAGTTATCGATAACTGTGTGTAAAATATTTAAATGTTGTTTGTTTGTTGGTGTTATGTTCTGTGTTATGTGTAATTATGAGTCCTTAGTTACTTGAATAAATGAAATTATATTATTATTATTATTATTAAATTGCAATGAGAATGTGCAGCACCTCGGTACTTTGATGTCACGTGATCATGATCTCTCACCTTATCATCAAATAATAATTGCTTACATATATGACATACTGTAGCGTTATTAAAGTTATTTTCTTCATCTTTCGTTAAAGGTGACATGGGCAGTGCTTTTGATAATATACTATAATTTTTTAACCGACTTCAAAAAAAAGGAGGAGGTTATCAATTCGGTTGTATTTTTTTTTTTTTTTTTTTTTTTATCATTATTTTTTTTTTTATGTTTGTTACCTCAGAACTCCGTCGTTTATGGACCGATTTGCAAAATTTTTTTTCCCTATACAGGATATGCTTCCAGATTGGTCCCATTTTTTTCAAAATCCAGTTCTGATGATGGAATCCATGAGGAATCGAGGGAACTCCTCAAAAATTATAGGCAACCCTATGGTGATTTTAGTATTTTCATCAAGAACTTAAGCATTTACAGTCAAAAAGTAACATTTGATGAAGTGGAACTGATGAAGAAGACCAGAAATGGTCAACGGAACTTCATACACAAATAGATATTACAATGAAGATATACATAGTTAAGCGACTATGACAATACAAATAAATTAATGATTCTGAATAGTTACGTTGAAAATGGTATCATCGAAGTGATCTGATGATGATGATGGAGCCGGAAGGTAGGCACTGGAACTCCGTAATTAATCAATGTAACCTAGCCGTGTTTGGACTTATTAGAATTGTCATGAGATGCACTTTGGCTATAAGGTACTATCGAACTGATCTGATGATGGAGCCGGAAGGTAGGCACAGGAACTCCGTAATTAATCAATGTATCCTAGCCGTGTTTGGGCTTATTAGAATTGTCGTGAGATGCTCTTTGGCTATAAGGTACTATCGAACTGATCTGATGATGGAGCCGGAAGGAGGAAGGTAGACACAGGAACTTTATAATAAAACAATGTAACCTAGCAGTATTTGGGTTAATTGGAATTGTCATGAGAAATAGGCACTCTGTTTATAAGTGTATCGCAACTAAAAAGTGTGAAATAAAAACTTTTTATAAAAAAAAAAATAACCGACTTCACTAAAAAAAACACTAAAAGGATCAAAATAACTTTAATTTCGGAAGTCGGTGTTAAATAAGAAACAAACAATACCGAGAAACACCGACTTCCAAAATTAAAGTTATTTTGATCCTTTTAGTGTTTTTTTTAGTGAAGTCGGTTATTTTTTTTTTTATAAAAAGTTTTTTTCTATATCGCTTAGCAAATATGTAACAAATTTTTCAACACAATCTGGCCCTCTATACGACACATATTTATTCAAATTACGGTCGTGTGAGCAACAAAAATATAGTAACCAAAACAAGAAGGTTGGTGAGCTTTACATATTCGAGTATTCTCCGTTATAAAATCATTTCGATTTAATAGAAGGCTTTCAAAGTCTGCATAAATAGCAAAGTTAATTTTTTGTTGCTTTTCATATTTTTTAAACTGTAGAATTTTTTTTGAGTAATTTGCCGTTTCACTAGTCGTGAAAGGTCTTTGATTAAGCAATAGTGACCTTTGCCATTTTTTTGAATATATAATAAATTTACATGATTACGCTTTCTTGAATTAGTGACATATAAAGGGCCAGTCACAACGTGTTTGCTGTCTAAGCCATAAATATTAACGCTTATGTCGGGATTTATTTTCTCGAAATGTCTAATATCGGGGTTTGATGGCGGAAACATCATACCACTTATATTTAGTACTGTAGAATAGTGTGGATATGAATTCGTTCTACAAACATTTCTCTTTTGTGGAAATAATGCTGCCACAATACTCCATAGGAAGCAGTGATTATCATTGTTTTGTATATTAATACAGCTTTTAGTTCGTTTTAGTACATTTGGCAATTCTATATATGAACCACCTCTCAAAGGATTATATTTATTCACATTAATTTCGAGATGATTAATAAAAAGGCAAGACCAGCCAGATTCACAGTGTTGAAATTCAGATACTTTTCTTTCAAAAGTATTTATTACATTTAAATATAAATTGTTTATATCGATACTATGATAAACCAATTCATACTTACTATTAAATGATTTCAGCTCTTGTTCACCAGTTGTTGGCAGAACAAAAGTAAGCGAAAAGTTCAAAGTTCACTTTAATACAATTATGTTTCTCAAGACAAACATTCAATAAATTTATTACATCTTTCCGATTATCCATTAGGAATACCTCGGGTGTTAGGTACATCTCTGATGGATTAAGTCGGTAAGTTATTATTCTATTTTTAAACGCTGTAGCAATGATATCGATATTCTTAAATTCAGATTTCAATATGCTATTCGATTTATGTAAATTTGTTCTTAAGTGATATTGGTATTCGTTTTTCGGTATTTCAATTTGACAGTAAACACATTTCAATAAATTATTATCAGATCTGGTGACAGTTGAAGGAACTGTAAGAAAACACAACACATTAATTAGCGTATATATTTATTTTATTTAATGATACAAGAGTTTTTTTTTTTTTTTTTTAGGTGGGAAAATCATCTAAATGACAAATCCCGCTCTTGGGTGGAGCAGGAGATAGTGTCAGACTTTTACTGACTAAAAACCCACTCCTGTTCCTTCGTTGCCTTCGTCCCAGGGCCCCGGGTTTCGTTTTCACACTACCCATGGCCCCAGAAGGCTTCGACCCTGCTGGGCCCCTACGATTTGCTGACATCTCCCTGAGGCGCGCGTGGAACAATACGCGCCGTCGACGACTTGGGCTCGGTCCGGACGGTTACCGGACGGTCGGACGGCGGGCTACCCATTGCTCGCCGTCCGCAAGCCCGCGCCTACGGTGGCCGGAAATCGGGATCGGAATCCCGGCGGCGGTTGGGGCGTGAAGACCGTTGCCTCACGCGATCGGCCGCCTCCTTTGCTAGCATTACTGCTTCGCAGAAGGAGGCGACCGCCTGCCACTCCTCCTCGCTCCGGACCATGGCCTGTACCAAAGCCCGGCGCGAGAGATCGCCGCCGCCGATCGCCCCCACGAGGACACGGCGTTGCTCTGCCCAAGCGGGGCACACCTCCACCGTGTGCTCCACCGTGTCCTCCAGGCGGTCCACACAGTGGCGACACCCGGGCGTCGCTTCCGCATGAATCCGGTGCAGGAACTTCCCGAACTTACCGTGTTCGGTGAGAACCTGCGTCATGCGAAAGGTGAGGACGCTGCCGTGAGGTCTTTCCAACCACGCCTCAAAGAAGGGACTTACCGCCATAATTGTGGCGTGCCCAGCACTGGGTTGCGACAGTCGCTGTCGCCATTTCACCATGAGAACCCGCCGGAGCTCTGTCCGCCATGCTGCGACTTGTCGCGGCAGCGGAGTTTCGCCCCGGCGTTGCATCTCCATGCGCAGATCGTGCATGTGTGCAAGGACTGTTGCCTCCAGATCCCATGGTGGCTGGCCAGCAAGGAGGCTCGCCGCTTCGCGGGAAATCGTCCGGTATCCTCGCACCATCCGTATGGCCATGACCCTCTGGCATGCGTTCAGCCGGGCCGCCGGCTGCTTCCGCAGCGTCGGCGCCCATACCGGTGCGCCTATAATATTAGCATAAAGCTACATACATTTATTCCAGCATACATACCTGACACTTATTTACACAAACAATTATTTACATGGAATAAATACGAGAACAAGTAATACTAACTCATTGATTTGCAGTAAAATTATCGGGGTGGTAAATGGCCTTACTTTAGTACGCAAAACAAAAAGTAATAACAAAAACGTAAACATTGAAAAACAAAAAATAAAAATTCGATAACACAATAAATAATATACAAAGTATCGACTTAATCTCTGTTTCGGACTCGTCGACATGTGATCTTGACAACTGTGCTCCCCCAAATTTTAAACCTATTTTTTCATTAAAAGTAATTAACCAAAACATCCGTAGTATCACTAAAAATATTACAGGCTTTTATACTATCCTAGCTAGAACAAAAATTGATTGGGATATTATCACGTTAACTGAATGTTGGCTTCCTGGTGCCCATGTATTACCAGATATGGATGGGTATGATTGCTTCAGTACTGTCAACAATCTCACACAAAATGAGGGTGTCGTTGTTTATGCGAAAAAAGAACTTGGAGTTTCCGTGGAGGAACCCACATTTTTAAATGCCAACTGTCTCCAAATATCCATCGATAAAAACACTATACTTCTAGCATTATATCGACCACCAGCCAATAAAGATATCACTAATTTCTTGAGCTCACTAATCGACGTTCTAACCAGGATTACACGTTACAACAATATAATTATATGCGGTGATATAAACATTAACATTACTGATCAAAGTCACGACCCAAACAAACATAACTATTTAAACTTATTGGCATCACATGGTCTACTGACTGCTCACACGCTGCCCACTAGACAGCTATCGTGTCTAGATCATTTTGTCCTCAAAACTCAGAAGCCTGCATCTACACTTGTTGCCCATTCTGCTTTGACTGATCATGATACGGTGTTGCTGTTTCTCTCGAAGAAGCCCACTAAAGTTACTGCGAGGAAAGCAATAACTCGAGTCAATCATGAGCAGTTAGATAAAGATATTAGAAAAATAGACTTTAGTGAGGTCTATATCACGCAAGACCCTTTTTTTTTTTTTTTTTTTTTTGTTGCCGGGGTGGAAAATCCTCATGGATGTCCTTCACCTGGGGCAGGCGAAGGGGTCTGTCAGACTCTTACTGACTAAAAACCACCTCGGTGTTCCCTCCCACACTTGGACCGGGGATCGTGGGAGCTGATACGCCATCCATGATCCCTGGCTAGTGCCGGCCCGCCTACGCGGGCCACCTCAAGCCGAGGGGAGTGTGAGGTGTCCTCCCCCCGCGACGTCCAATAGGGGCGCGCGTGGAACACTACGCGCCGCCGCCTCGGGTCTTGCTGGATGGGGGACGGCGGACGGCCCCGAGTCCGCCGTCCCTCCGGACCTCTTTATGGGGGCTGGAAGAGGGCGTTGTCTGCCCTCCGCCGACGCCCGGTTCGCCTGCTGCGGCACGGGAGAGTGGCCACGGCCTCCCTCTCCCTCTCCGCAGCCTCCTTCTGCGAAATTACGGCTTCACAGAAGGAGATCACCGCATCCCACGACTCGGTGCCCCCGACCATCGAATGAACGACGGCCGGCAGCGACAGGTCGGGGCCCACTACAGATACAAGGGCACGGCGCTGCTCCTCCCATGCGGCACACTCTGCCAGTGTGTGTTGCGCCGTGTCCTCCCGACAGTCGGTGCAGTGATGGCACCGAGCGTCCGGCTCCCTGTTTATGCGACACAAGTACTTCCCGAAGCAGCCATGCCCCGAGAGCACCTGCGTCGCCCTAAACGGCAGGGAGCCGTGTTTCCTCCCGAGCCATTCGTCGATCACGCAAGACCCTAACCTAGCTGCTGAGACCATGGTTAGTCAAATAAAGCAAGTAATAGACACAAACTCACAAACTCTCGAAGTACCAAACCGCAAGAAAATAATGAAAGCATGGATGACTCCGGGACTTCTTCGTTGTGTCCGTCACACAGACAACTTACACAAGAAGTCTAAAGAAACGCCAAATAATGAAGAACTTAAAATAATATTTACCCGATATAGGAGGGGTGCTACGACAGAAAACCTCCTCGAGTGCCCGCAGGCTGTATTTCCCTTGAGGATATGTCCGGAGTGAAGGCCAGTCTGCGGGACGGTGCACCCTGGGAGGCGGCTAACAACTCCCCTTGGGTACTTTTGCCTAAGGGGTCTCGATGTCCGCCTGCGAATATTCTGTCCGGAGGAACATTTCAACGCGTGTCCCTCTGCAATAGCAGAGGGCACAGCGGCGAAGTAAGAGCGGGCTCGGTGTGCACTCACCCTGCCACCGGGCAGGCAGGAGGAAGACTTGCTCCTCCTTCTGCCACCGTTAGTCTCGTAGCCCCAGAGATTGTCCAAGGTCATGTTTCTGACTTTTGATGGGGGTCGAGGGTCCTGGCTTAACCGCCCGGGCTGCGAGGAAGACAACCTCTATAAAAAATTACCCCAAATCTCCAAGCGGCGGCGCACCGTGAGGAAGGTTGTTAGCATGACTAATGGGTAGCTAAATTAGTCTTTAGTGCGAACCAGTATCTTGAGCAAGTACACAAAGTTTTTACTCGTGGGAACAGCAATGGAAACACAAATTATAAAAAACAAAGAACGGAAGGAGAGAGATGGGCGGTCGGAGTCCGATGCCGCATCGAAGGGGGGGAGCCCAGAGAGCTCGGAGTGCGAAGGAGAAGTGGTTTTCGGTGAAAACTCACGTTTTTACCAAAAACGCGGCAAATCGGGAGACGGATCGTCCTCCGAAGGAGAATTTGCGTCAGCCCGCAAGATCTCCACCAGCAGTCGGGGTGCGAGCCAAGCGAGAGGAAGAGGGAGGGGGCTTACCTCCCACGAGGCTGCTGAGAGAGTCGAGAGGCTCTCCGCGGAGGGGCGCCACCCCGCAGCTACCAGCATTAGGGCTGACCCCTCGGGGCCGTCTGGCAGCGAGCCAGCCGGCAGGGAAGACTCCGCCGATGAGTCACGCAGGTTGCTTGGGGCGCTGGTGGTCGACGCCTTGACAGCCATGTCAAGGAAGAGGGAGAAGGGCTCCAAGAAAAGGGGCATCGCCCAGTTTGCGACCTCTATCTTGGAGGCTATGGACGCCTGCTTTGATAAGAGGGTCGCAAAGCTCCGAGCTGAGCTCTTAGGTGCCCGAAAAGTTGACCACCAGGAGGAGGCACCAAAAGGGGGGCGCATGCAGGAGCAGGGGCAAAACCAGCCCCAGCCCCAGCCCGAGCCGGAGGGCCAGCTGCTGACAATGGTGCGGCAGGAGCTGGCTGCCCTCCGGAAGCAACAGCAGCAGCAGCAGGAGCAGTTCCAGCAAAGGATACAGCAGCAGCTGTCTGTGCTGGAAGGCATCGTGCTGCATCCCCCGCTTTCGGCCTCCGGCCAGCGAAAGGCGTTGTCATATACCGTCGCGGTCACGGCTGCTGCGCCCGAGGCAGGCTCGCCGGGGCGGGCCGGACATGGGGCCGTGGCGTCGATGCCTGCGAGGCTGACCTCAGCGGCCAAACAGCAGCAGCAGCAGCGACAGGGAGGGACGGCTCCACCCACAAAGGGTAAAGCAGCACCTGCCCCTAAAGCGGCGAGGGCTCCTGCCATGACGGCGACTAAGCCGCCCCTGCCACCCCCCACTCCGCCTGCAGAATCCTCAGCCGAATGGACGGTTGTGGGGGCCAAGAAGAAGGCAGGCAAGGCGTCTAGGGCGGACAAAAAGCGCGCGAGGCAACAGCAGCGCAAGAAGCGGGCTATGGCGGTCAGACTTCGCGCCCCGAATTCCGAGGCTGTAGTTATAACACTACAGCCAGACGCGGAAAAGAAGGGTGTGACGTATGACGCCGTCATGGAAAAGGCAAGGCAGGCGGTGTTGCCCCACCTTGGCGAGCTCGGAGCCTCTGGAGGCTTCCGCATGAGGCGCACCGTAACTGGGGCCCGAATTCTGGAGGTCCCTGGTGCGGCCAGTGGCCCTGCCGCGGATGCCCTGGCCGCAAGGATCAGGGCGTCCTTGGACGCGGAAGAGGCCCGAGTGTCCAGGCCCACCAAGTGCATTGATATGCGCATCATGGGCTTGGACGACTCCGTCAGGGTGGACGAGGTGGTGGCCGCCATCGTCAGGGCGGGAGGATGCGCTGCCGAGTAGGTTCGGGCGGGCACCATCCGTGCTGACAGCACGGGCATGCGAGCCATGACGGTTAGCTGCCCCGTGTCGGCGGCCAAGACCATCACCGGGGAGGGCCGACGGCTTCTGGTAGGCTGGGTCTCACAGGTAAAACTGCTGGAGCCCAGACCTCTGCGGTGCTATCGCTGCCACGTGGGGCACCATGTGGGGGCCTGTTGTGCCGTGGAGGTGGACCGCAGTGACCGCTGCTTCCAGTGTGATCAGCCCGGTCACAAGGCGGTTGAATGCCGTGCAACGCCGCACTGCTACGCATGTGCGGCGGCAGGCAAGCCGGCCGATCACCGGGCTGGGAGCAAGTCCTGCGACCCCCCCCACCAAAGCCAAGGGCAAGGTCAGGAGGCCCATCCACCCCGACGTCCTCACCGCCGCAGCCTCGTCGTTGGCTGCCGCCGCTGTCGCCGCTGCAACCTCCGCGGCAGGGCCCTCACGTGGGGCTCGGGAGGAGACTGTAATGGACTGTCAATAACGGCCCCATTACGTCTCCTCCAGGCGAACATCAACCACTGCGCCCCCGCTCAGGATCTGTTGCTCCAGAGCATGGCGCAGTGGTCGATTAACATCACCGTGGTCTCCGAGCCGTACTATGTCCTGCCCAGGGGAGACTGGGTTCAGGACCTGAACGGCTCGGTCACCCTAATTTCGTCGGCCGCCGCTGGTACTCCGTCCCTCGAGGCCGTCACGAGGGGACGGGGTTGCGTGGCAGCACGGTTCGGGGACATTGCAGTGGTGGGCGTCTACCTGTCCCCGAACAGAACTCTCGCCGATCTCCACATCTCCCTTATGGAGCTGAATGCCGTCGTCGCTAGGTTTGGTTCCCTCCCCGTGGTCGTTTGCGGGGACTTCAATGCCAAGAACTTGGCTTGGGGTTCTCGGTTCACGAACCAGCGGGGTCGGATGGTGGAGGACTGGGCCCTGGAGACAGGCCTGGTCGTCTTAAACCGGGGTTCTGTCCCCACGTGTGTGCGGATGCAGGGCGAGTCAGTGGTGGACATTTCGTTCGCCAGCCCTGGTCTGTCGCCACGTGTTGTCGACTGGCGCGTCATGGAGGGGGTGGAGACGTACTCAGATCACAAAGTGTGCACTCACGTGGCAAAGCGCACCCTCCGAGCGGAAATAAAGCGGGCCAAGTTGGAGGCCCGCAACGTGTGGCTGGGGACTCTGAACGGAGACCCGTGGGGACGCCCCTACAAGGTGGTGCGGGAAAAACTCCGCCCCCGGGCTCCCCCACTCATGCAGAGTCTCCGGCCCCAGATTGTGGAGGGTGTGGTGAGCACTCTGTTCCCTGCGCGAGGGGAACACTCTCCCCCGCTCATGGCTCCGCCACCAGCGGTGTCTAACGCGGATCACGATGGCGACGACGACGACAATGCTCCAGAGGTGACCGAGGTAGAGATGAGTGTGGCGGTACGAAGGCTGAGTGCCAAGAATACCGCCCCAGGACCCGACGGCTTGCCTGGGAAAGCCTGGGTCCTGGCCATGGAGGCTCTCGAGTCTCGATTAAGAGGGCTCTTCAGCGCATGCATGGAGAGAGGCCAGTTCCCACTTCGCTGGAAGGCGGGGAAACTGGTCCTTATCGCGAAGCCGGGGCGCCCAGCAGACTCTCCGTCCGCGTACCGGCCCATTGTGTTGCTCGACGAGGTGGGCAAGCTCTTTGAAAGAGTAATTGCAGACCGCCTCGTCGCACACCTAGCACGAGAGGGGCCGAACCTTGCGGACGGCCAGTTCGGCTTTCGCAGGGGGCGCTCCACGGTGGACGCCATCATGCGCGTGCGAGCCCTCACGACGGGGGAGGCGGTGTCCCGGGGCAGGTGTGTCGTGGCGGTGTCTTAGGACATCGCCAATGCCTTCAACTCCCTGCCCTGGAGTAGCATTAGAAGGGCACTCCGGTACCACCGGGTGCCCGACTACCTCTGGCATGTAATCGAGGCCTACCTGTCGGACAGGTACATCATCTACCCTGGTCACCAGGGAGAGTGGAAACGGCGAGAGATGTCGTGCGGTGTTCCGCAGGGATCGGTACTAGGACCGCCCTTGTGGAACATCGGGTATGACTACGTGCTGCGCGGCGACCTCCCTGACGGGGTCAGTGTAGTCTGCTACGCAGACGACACGCTGGTCCTGGCTCAGGGAGACTCGTACCGGGCAGCGGTTGAATTAGCGACACGCGGGGTTGCGATAGTCGTTGATAGGATCCAGCAGTTGGGACTCGAGGTGGCGCTGCACAAGTCCGAAGCTATGTGTTTTCACGGCCCTTGGAGCGCGCCGCCTCGGCGGTCCCAACTAACGGTAGGAGGAGTTCACATTGGCGTCGGGTCGACGATGAAGTACCTAGGACTCGTCCTCGACAGCCGGTGGAATTTCGAGGAACACTTCCGACGTCTGGCTCCCAAACTGAATCGGACTGGGGCTGCCTTCAAGCGGCTCCTGCCCAACCTTGGGGGTCCAGACGCCTCCTGCCGGAGGCTCTACGCAGGCATCGTCCGGTCCATGGCCCTTTATGGGGCGCCGGTGTGGACGCCGTCACTGCGAAAGCGACCGGCAGCCCAGCTGAACGCGTGCCAGAGGGTCATGGCCATACGGATGGTGCGGGGATACCGCACGGTTTCCTGCGAAGCGGCGAGCCTCCTTGCTGGCCAGCCACCATGGGATCTGGACGCAACAGGCCTTGCACGCATGCACGATCTGCGCGTGGAGATGCAACGCCGGGGCGAAACTCCGCTGCCGCGACAAGTCGAGGCATGGCGGAAAGAGTTCCGGCGGGATCACATGGCGGAATGGCGACAGCGACTGTCGCAACCCAGTGCTGGGCACACCATAATTATGGCGGTAAGTCCCCTCTTTGAGGAGTGGCTGGATAGGGAACACGGCGTCCATACCTTCCGCATGACGCAGGTCCTCACCGGACATGGTAAGTTTGGGAGGTTCCTGCACCGGATTCGTGCGGAAGAAACGCCCGGGTTTCACCATTGCGTGGACCGCCCGGAAGACACGGTGGAGCACACGGTGGAAGTGTGCCCCGCTTGGGAAGAGCAACGCGCCGTGTCCTCGTGGAAGCGATCGGCGGCGGTGATCTCTCGCGCCGGGCCTTGGTACAGGCCATGGTCCGAAGCGAGGAGGAGTGGCAGGCGGTCGCCTCTTTCTGCGAAGCAGTAATGCTAGCAGAGGAGGCAGCCGATCTCGTGAGGCAAAGGTCCTCACGCCCCAACCGCCACCGGGATTCTGATCCCGATTTCCGGCCACCGTAGGCGCGGGCTTGTGGACGGCGAGCAATGGGTGGGTCGCCGTCCGACCGTCCGGTAACCGTCCAGACCGAGCCCAAGTCGTCAATGGCGCGTCAGATGTCAGCAATTGTAGGGGCCATCAGGGTCGAAGCCTACTGGGGCCAAGGGTCTGTATCTGAAAGGAAGACTCGGTCCTGGTACGAAAGGCAACGAAGGAACAGGAGTGAGTTTTTAGTCAGTAAAAGTCTGACACTATCTCACGCTCCGCCCAAGAGCGGGGGATGTCATAAGATGATTTTCCCACCGAAAAAAAAAAAAAACCCGATATAGGAACTTTTGTAATAAGTTATTAAATAAATTAAAAACTGAATATGAGAAAAATCTATTAACTAAGGCTGGAACTAATTCCAAGAATTTATGGACTGCGATAAATAACATAACAAGCAGGACTAAAAAGAAAGAAGCTACATCTCACCTTTTAACAATATCCTCTTCTCCAAAAGAATCCGTAAACTCAATTAATGACTATTTTGCTCAAGTTGGAAAACAGCTTGCGGAAAAAATAGATAGGCCATCAGAACCTAACAAAGCTCAATTCAACAACACCTCTCATTCAATGGTTCTACTACCAACCGACGAAGATGAAGTTGAGCATCTACTTATGTCCCTTCGAAGTGACTGCTCACTGGGATGGGATGGGATATCTGGTAGCATTCTAAAAAAAAACAAAGCTTTAATTGTACCCCCATTTACACACATCTGTAACTTAGCTCTCTCAACAGGCATATTCCCTAAAGTCTTTAAAAGATCAATCATACATCCAATCTATAAAAATGGGGACAGAAACCGTGTCACTAATTATAGGCCTATAGCCGTTCTACCTGCCCTGTCAAAAGTTCTGGAGAGGTTAATAAATAATAGGCTTGTTGATTACCTCGAAAAGTATAGTCTGTTATCTCCTACACAAATACGGTTTTCGATCTGGAAAATCTACGTCGGATGCAGTACACGATTTAACTGATTATATTGTTACTAATTTGGATAAGGGGAAAAAAGTGCTAGGAATATTCCTAGATCTTGCTAAGGCCTTTTATACGGTTTCTGTTCCAATTCTCTCACGGAAAATGGAGACTGGGAATAAGAGGAGTCCCGCTTCAACTACTTGAGGACTACTTGTGTGAGCGTACCCAGTGCGTTAAGATGGACGGATACATTAGTGACGAAAGAACTGTCTCTTATGGCGCGCCCCAAGGAAGTGTGTTAGGTCCCACCTTATTCCTGATATATATTAACGACCTGGGTCTGCTCAAACTCTCCAATGGTAGGATCATAACATTTGCAGATGACACAGCAGTTCTCTTTAGTGCTGATACGTGGGATGAGGTTTTTTCACACGCTCAGATGGGTTTCAACGCTGTTTCCTACTGGTTACGAAATAACATTCTAACGCTTAACACAGATAAAACCAATTATATGACCTTTTCTATAAAAGCTAATAGTAACATATCAAATACCTCAATGAATCCCTCTCACACGATAGTATCACACACCTGTGAAAACCCACATAACAACCTATGTAACTGCACGCACATTCGCAATACTAAATACGTTAAGTACTTAGGAGTCATCATAGACAATACACTAAGATTCCATGAACACCTAAATACACTTAAAATTAGGCTACGTAAACTAATATACATCTTTAAAACCCTGAGACAAGTAGCTGATGACAAATTAAAGAAATCAGTCTATTTTACCCTCGCTCAATCGCTCCTAACATACTGCATCTCTGTCTGGGGAGGTGCTCCGAAATGCACGACAATCGAATTAGAGAGAACTCAGCGAGCTATATTAAAAGTGTCCTTATTTCTACCCTACCGCTATCCCACAGAGCTACTATACAAGGAGGCTAAAGTTTTGACAGTACGCCAGCTTTTTATCTCAAGCATAATATTAAAACAGCACTCGTTAATTACCTATCATCCTTCGGCCTCGCTTTGTAAAAGACGGTACAATCCTGTAAACTGTCGTCACATACATCATTCCACTCAATTTTCGAAGCGGTTTTTTTGCTACTTAGGTGCATTTCTATACAATAAAATAAATCGTATATCACCTATAGTTAACCTACCTAGAATTATGTGCAAAAAGAAAGTGAATGCATTCCTCCAAGAGCTAAGTTATGAGAGTACGGAAAAATTACTTACCACCATGGTGTAATAATATTCTTATACATACACTCGCGTACCCCGTCCAATTTTCTTAATCCATAGCAACAACTCACAACACTCACTAAACTATCCTCATAAACGCACAACCAAATACATACCACTCACACAAACACACCCCTACCTCACTACATCACATACTTCCCATACAAATAACACACAGAACTTAGTACAATTTAAAATCACTGACTCGACAACTGATCTTAGCGAGTCTGTGAATGCATGCAAAATATTCTTGCTACCCTAATATTGTAATTTATGTGATCAGTGTACGAGTACATTATAGTAAGTTTATAAGCAAATGTAAATGTTGGAGATCCTGGTGTCCTGAAATACAGACCTTGTGCCTAGCTTAGGCACCAGTCTCCCACAATATTGAATAATAAAAGTATATTATGTATTTGCTATTTATTGCTCTTTATTTTGTAATGTTGTGGCGAGAAAATAAATAAATTTATTATCATATTATTATTATTAGGATAAATACGGGTAAATATGCGAGTAAATAAAATAATCACTTAGTGAACATATGTATCTAGGAATATATAACACCTAGTATCTAATATCTACCACCTACCTAAAATCATAATTGAATTCATATGTTCATTCGATTATATTCAATAATAATTACTAATAAAGTTAACTGGACAGTTTCTGAACTCCTTCCTAGTGGCAATTATTTATTTATTTATTTAATCAATTAATTACAACGGTTAAACAACCAATTACAGTAACTAAACAAAAACTTTAAGTTATAAACAACATGTACTTTCATCAATTCCTCTCACAGTACTTCTGACATACCAATAAAATCATCTTCCATTCATCCGCAAACAGATCGTTTGTTGAATCCAAGAGATCATTTAGTGCAGCCAAAGTGCGAGGTATTGGAGACTGCGCACGGGCAACAGGCGACACTGAGGCACAGCAAACATTCTGTGCTTTTTGCCGCGGCAGTAATTGTCTGGGACAAAGAAACGCGCTAGCACAGTAAGCAGATCAGGCGCGTCAATAGTGCCACGGAGCGTCTTGCAGGCTATGGTGAGTTGATCTCGCGCTCGTCTTACCTCTAGTGAGTTATATCCGAGGCAACCCAATAGAAATTTTGTCGGATAGAGGTATGGATAATAGCCGTGTTTCCGCTTGTACAGGAACCTAAGGAACGCTTTTTGCACTTTTTCCAGTAAAAGTGCGTAAGAACTTTGGTGCGGGTTCCACACGCTAGAGCTGGATTCTAACTTACTGCGCACGAGCGCATTGAATAAAATTTAAATGACGTGCGCGGTGCGAAAATCACGGCAATTGCGTAAAACGAAACCCAACCTTTGGTATGATTGCTTTGCTACCGTAACCATGTGGTCGTGGAATGTGAGCTTTCAGTCGAATGTGACTCCCAGGTCTTTCATAGCAGTTGTTTTTATGATGGCATTATTATCGAAATTTTTTTTTTTTTAATTTTTTTTTTTTTATAGGTGGGAAAATCATCTTATGACAAATCCCGCTCTTGGGCGGGGCGGGAGATAGTGTCAGACTTTTACTGACTAAAACACCCACCCCCCACCCACTCCTGTTCCTTCGTTGCCTTCGTCCCAGGGCCACGGTTTCGTTTTCACACTACCCATGGCCCCAGTAGGCTTCGACCCTGCTGGGCCCCTACGATTTGCTGACATCTCCCTGAGGCGCGCGCGGAACAATACGCGCCGTCGACGACTTGGGCTCGGTCCGGATGGTTACCGGACGGTCGGACGGCGGGCCACCCATTGTCCGCCGTCCGCAAGCCCGCGCCTACGGTGGCCGGAAATCAGGATCGGAATCCCGGCGGCGGTTGGGGCGTGAGGACCGTTGCCGTTGCCTCACGCGATCGGCCGCCTCTTTTGCTAGCATTACTGCTTCGCAAAAGGAGGCGACCGCCTGCCACTCCTCCTCGCTCCGGACCATGGCCTGTACCAAGGCCCGGCGCGAGAGATCGCCGCCGCCGATCGCCCCCACGAGGACACGGCGTTGCTCTTCCCAAGCGGGGCACACTTCCACCGTATGCTCCACCGTGTCCTCCGGGCGGTCCACACAGTGGTGACACCCGGGCGTCGCTTCCGCACGAATCCGGTGCAGGAACTTCCCGAACTTCCCGTGTTCAGTGAGAACCTGCGTCATGCGGAAGGTGAGGACGCCGTGAGGTCTTTCCAACCACGATTATTATCGAGATGGTATTCGAATTCAACTGGGTGCCGCATTCGACCAAAGGTCATAGCAAAGCATTTAGAGGTATTAAAATCCATCTTATTATCTAGACTCCACTTGTAGATTGCGTCAATGTCTTGCTGTAGTGCCAAGCAGTCAGACTCGGAGTTTACTTCAAGGTAAAGTTTCAAGTCGTCGGCATACAATAGACATTTTGCGTGACGCAGAACTTGGGGAAGATCATTTATCATAATTAGGAATAATAAAGGCCCCAGAATTGAGCCTTGACTCACTCCGGAACGCGTGTGATAGGCACCGGATTCGTACATTCCGAGCCTAACAAACTGCTGACAATCACGTAGATAGTCTGTGAAAAAACGGAGGAGAGAGGGTGAGAAACCAATTTTGTTTAGTTTCATCAGCAGCGTCTCATTATTAATCCTATCAAACGCTTTCCGGAAGTCAAAGTAAAGTACGTCTACCTGACGTCCGCGGTCTAAGCTAGAGGATATGTAATCAACCAAAGTCAGGAGATTGGTGTCAACAGATCTCTTGCCCCTGAAACCGTGCTGCTCATTACATAAGTATGTGTTTATTTGTTGGTAGATGGCATTGTGAAGGATATTCTCAAAGACCTTCTCCGGGGAAGATAAAATTGCGATAGGGCGGTAATCTTCAACGGAACTTTTGTTTTGGGTTTTAGGAATTGGCGTGATTATGGAAACCTTCCACTGAGAGGGATATGTACCAGCCTGCAAAGCTAAATTAAAAATGTGGCAAAGAGGATCACTGAAAATATTTCTTAAATCTTTAACAATAAAGGGGGGAATATTGTCAGGGCCGATGGAGCTGCTAGGTTTGAGTTTATTTATGGCTTTTATAAGGTCTACTGGGCACAAGGGAGGTATGCTTATGTAATTGCTGTTACTGGTATGGACAGCCGCAGAGATATGATCTGCATCAAGCCGCGGAGCATCAGGTAGGAAAACATCAGAGAAAAACTCGGCAAAAGCCCCTGCCGCCTTAGATCCCGAAAAAGTTATACCCTTGTACACAATGTTATGCTCAAACCCACCTTTGGAGCGGAGGCTGGAAATGTGTGACCAGAAATTACGAGGGCTGGTCTTGATTCTACTCTCTATATTTCTCATATATAAGGTATACGCATCCGCAATACGGGCTTTTAAGCTTGCCCTGAGATTCGAGAATAACAAATACGCGCTATCGCACTTAGTTCTCCTCCAGTTCTTGTGGAGCCTCAACTTGAGTTTTAGATTCTGAATGATATCGCTTGTATACCACACTGGATATCGTTTATTCGCCGACCTTTCTCTATTCTTTTTAGGCATGGAAGCGTCAAAGAAGTCATAGATAATGTTGTAGAACTTACGAGTGGCTATTTCTACATCTTTGGATTCCAAAACCTCCTCCCAAATATTCTCGCCAGAGAGAAGTAAATAAAGTTGATAAAAATCGCATTTTCGGAAGTTCCAATCCTTGGTTTTGTTTATATTACTAAGCTCTATCAAGTCTGAGGAATGACGTACATCAATGCTTACCTCAATATGCAACGCCGGGTGATATGCGTCCAGTGGCACTATTCCCTCGGTGGCGGTGACTACAGTTCTTGGAGCACTTATGTTCTCTTGGACCAAAACAACATCTAACATACCACCATACATGGGCACGCCACAATTATGGCGGTAAGTCCCTTCTTTGAGGCGTGATTGGAAAGACCTCACGGCGTCCTCACCTTCCGCATGACGCAGGTTCTCACCGAACACGGGAAGTTCGGGAAGTTCCTGCACCGGATTCGTGCGGAAGCGACGCCCGGGTGTCGCCACTGTGTGGACCGCCCGGAGGACACGGTGGAGCACACGGTGGAGGTGTGCCCCGCTTGGGAAGAGCAACGCCGTGTCCTCGTGGGGGCGATCGGCGGCGGCGATCTCTCGCGCCGGGCCTTGGTACAGGCCATGGTCCGGAGCGAGGAGGAGTGGCAGGTGGTCGCCTCCTTCTGCGAAGCAGTAATGCTGGCAAAGGAGGCGGCCGATCGCGTGAGGCAACGGCAACGGTCCTCACGCCCCAGCCGCCGCCGGGATTACGATCCTGATTTCCGGCCACCGTAGGCGCGGGCTTGCGGACGGCGGGCAATGGGTGGCCCGCCGTCCGACCGTCCGGTAACCATCCGGACCGATCCCAAGTCGTCGACGGCGCGTATTGTTCCGCGCGCGCCTCAGGGAGATGTCAGCAAATCGTAGGGGCCCAGCAGGGTCGAAGCCTACTGGGGCCATGGGTAGTGTGAAAACGAAACCGGGGCACTGGGACGAAGGCAACGAAGGAACAGGAGTGGGTTTTTAGTCAGTAAAAGTCTGACACTATCTCTCGCTCCGCCCAAGGGCGAGATTTGTCATAAGATGATTTTCCCACCTATAAAAAAAAAAAAAAAAAACCACCATACAAATTATTTACAACATTCATCTCATTCATACAGCAAAAAGACACAAAATAACAATAATAATTCTTAATATTTAACGAAGCACTATTTAAATTTAAGTCACCTAAAGTGATAACAAGTCCTTTTAAATTATTTATATACTCTTCCACTTTACAAAACCATCCCATGTACTCTTCATCACTTGCACTAGGCTGGATGTATACCACACATACATGAACAGTTCGCCCGCACCATGAAAAATCAGCCCACAAGTCTTCACCACCGACCGTTTCGAGATCGCGGCGGCGGCGCAGCACGATAGGTTAATTATAAAGTTAGTAAGATGCTGCCACGCCTCTGTGTTCTCATCGGTTTTGTTTTTTACGCAAACAATAGCGTGGCGCCATCTATTCATAGGCGACACTTTTTCAATTTCATCGTAATTGTAGACTTTTAGTTCAATATAATGTGACCCTTTTTTGGAGTCATATGTTTGGCGAGAGTGGCCATTAGCAAGCCTTCGGGTAATATATGACTGCAACAACTGAATTGGTTTACCCGTAACAGGTTGATCCTGGTCATCATCTTCGCTATCAGTTCCGAAGATATCCCGGACCGTGGTTTTCTTCGAAGGAATAGGCTTGATGACAGGTTTCTTGATTTTGGCCGGTGGTGAAGATAGTGCACGAGCGGGGGCTGGACTCTCCCTGGATGTACTCGGCGCAGCTATTAATGAAGACGCGAGTTTTCTCTTCTTCTGCTACACTCAGGCTCAGGTCGCTGTTGTACTTTCTCATCCGACGGGAACAACGCTTCAGCATTTCCATGATGTGACCTGAAATTTAAAAAAAATAATATGTTTATAACACATTTATTGATACGGTTTATAATATGAATATCTAATCTAAATGAGAATAAGAGTATACACACTATTTTCACGAATTTAATAAAACGAAAAGCTTTTCATTATATCTGGACACGTAATAATTATGATAAAAATGAATAGACACAATGATATTAATCGACTGAATCACTGAATACATGAATATAGAATCAGTACCAAAGTAAACAATAATAATAATAATAATTCTTTATTGTTGTAAAACATGTACAAATCAGTGAACCCCTGACTCCTGAGCTAGGTTAGGTGCCTGTATTTCAGGAGCCAGTAATAATAATAATAATAATAATAATAATTTATTTTGCAAACATGGGTATAGCTAGTACATAGGTGTTTTTTTTTTATAACAGAGTCCGCCATATTTTGCCATCACATTGGCATGCAAATTTTACATTTTTTTTTAATTCCGTTGCATTTTTAAAAGAATATATTTATGTTAAAAATTTCGGCATATTAAAGGTCATAGTAATAAAAGTTAAAATAATATTATATAATGTCAAATGGTAATAAAAAGTAAGTCGACCAGGATCAAAATAATAATGTCAAACGGAAATAAAAAGTAAGTCAAACAGGATCAAAATAATAATGTCAAACAGAGTAGCAGTATGTCAATCAATTAGTGAATCGTCATTAAGAAAATCGTCAATCGTGTAATAAGTTTTCATAATTAAAAATTCATTTAGCGCCCTTTTAAATTCTGTTCTTGTCATATTTTTTATAAAGTTAGGAACTTTATTATATATGCGTGGGGCAATACCAAAAAAACTTTTTTGCATTAGTGCGGTTTTACATTTAACCTGACATAATTGATTAATGTATTGACTCCGCATTGGATTTTTCTTGACCTCTGAAATTGTCTTAAATAGATGAAGGTTACTTTTCACAAACAAAGCTGTTTCCAATATATATAAACAAGGAAAAGTTAAAAATTTTAACGATTTAAAATAGGGAACACAGCTATCTGTTGTCTTAAGACCGCACATTGACCTGATGCATCGCTTTTGCATCCTAAACACCAGCTCCCTATCAGTAGACTGCCCCCAAAAAATAATTCCATAGCGCAAAACAGACGCAACCAGTCCATGGTACGCTGTTAAAAGAGCCTGTCTGTTAACTTTCTTGGATAGTTGAAAAAGAGCATATGCGGATTTGCTAAGTTTCTTACATAGCTCTTCTACATGAGGCTTCCATGTAAGTTGGCTATCAATTATGATACCTAAGAACTTAGCCATCGTAGTTTGTTCAATATCACAGCCCTTGTAAGAAATGCAAACGTTTGGGTTTTCTCGTCGCTGATAAAAATGCATGACTTTTGTTTTGCTCAGGTTTATAACCAAGTTATTATTGTCTAACCAATTTATAATGTCACTTAAGCAGGTATTAATGTCAATATTATAATTATTTGAATTAGTAGATTTTATTATAGCTGTACTATCATCTGCAAAAAGAACCATTTTGTTATTTGTTGCTTTCGGGAGGTCATTTATATATACCAAAAAAAATGGCGGACCCAATACACTACCTTGTGGGACGCCATATTTTAAATGTCTCGGCTTTGATACATGTATGGTTTCTAAGTTAGTTTTAGGACATATCCTAGAAATTTCCGTGCATTGAAGCCTATTGCTCAGATATGATTTTATTAGTTTTAGGACGTTCCCTCTTATACCATAGCTATTTAATTTGTGCAACAAAATCTTATGGTCTACATAGTCAAAAGCCTTGCTCATGTCAGTATAAATTGCACAGACTGGATTTCTTATATCTACGGACGGCATGATGTTAGCTAGCAAGTCAAACAGTGCCATATTAATGGTAGTGTTTTTACGAAAACCCTTTTGTTCTGTGCAAAATAATTTGTATTTTTCGAAGTAGGGATATAAAGAGTTATAGATTACTTTTTCAAAAATTTTAGAGATAATTGGTATCTTTGCTATGGGTCTATAATTTTTAAAATTGGTTTTATCATCTTTTTTATATAATGGTTTTATTATTACTTTTTTGAGCTTATTAGGGAAAACACCATCAACAATGCACAAATTAATTATATGAACTAATGGAGGTGCTACTAGTTCTTTAGTAAACTTGAGCACTTTTGTGGAGACTCCATCATATCCTACAGTATTTGTGTTTTTAAGACTACAAATTATTTGCATTATGTTGTCAATTGTTACAGGTTGCATAAATAGAGAATTTAATGATTGATTAATTATATTTGTATTAATTAATGTAATGTCAGCTTTAATATTATTCTCAATTGTGTCAATAAAATAATCGTTGAATTCGTTTGCAATGTCCAAGGGGTTTGTAAATGTCAAATTATCTCTTTTCATGCACATTACAGGCTCCAATGGCAGACAGAATTTGGATTTATTTATAATTTGCCAGGTAGCTTTTGATTTATTTGGAGCAATACTTATGAAATGATTATTTTGTGCTTTTTGTGTTAAGGAAATAATTTTCCTATAAAGTTTGATATAGTTTTTTAGGACTAATTTATTTTTTGAATTTGAATTCAATCGATAGGCCCAAAGTAATTGTCTTTGCTTAATACTGCATGTTTTTATTCCATGTGATATCCATTTCGTTTTCTTGCTCGTTTTAATGGTTATGATTTTCTCTGGAAAACATAATCTGTATAAAAGTAGGAAATCATCCATGAAATGATCAAAAGCTTTGTTTGCATCCTTAGCTTCATATACTTCCTTAAAAGATAGACAGCTGAGATGCTTTTTAAAATTAATTAAATTTTCCATACATATGTCCTGCTTTTTTGTTTTCCAATATTTTAATTTGCTAGTTTTGTGTATTGGTACTTTCAGTATCTGAGATGTATGATCCGAAAGAATTAGATCTACAACTTCAGCTTTACATTTTTGCCGATAATTGTGAGCAAAATTGTCAATACAGGTTTGACTTTTTAACCTAGTGGGAGTACAAAGCGCTAGTCTTAAATTGAACTTCATAAGAAAATATTCAAGTTCTCGTGTAGTTTTGTTCCTTTTCAAAACATCAATATTAAAATCGCCACACAAGACGATTTTTTTATTCGAAAATAAACTGACTTTATTTAAAATATAATCTAATTTATCATAAAACACTTCATAGTTATTTTTTGGAATTCTATAAATACAAATAATAATAATTTTATAAGCTATTATTTCTACAGCGCAGCATTCAAAGATGCCTGAAACGGATTGTTTTGCTATGTCTGATATATCTGTAAATTGCAATCCTGCTCTTACGAAAATACCTGTTCCTCCTCTCTTTGTGTTCCTAGAAAAGAAAGCAGCTGGACAAAAATTCGGAATGTGCAATAAATTCTCATAACCCGTTTGTATGAAATGTTCTGTAACACAGAGAACATCTATCACAGTTCCCTTGTCGCTTAATTCTACTAATTTTATAGTCAGTGAATCGGATTTATTAATTAAACCAGCTATGTTCTGGTGTAAGATGTTAAGGTAATTAACGAAAAAACAAAGAATTTTGCTGCTGTGAATCATTAGAAAAGTCATGTTGACTATGATTCATTTGAGGGTGGCAGTTCACTTCTGAGTGAGTAGTATTCAAGTTGCTTAAGCTAAGAATCAGGTCTTGTAAATCCGACATAACTGTATTTAAATCACTGTTGTTTAAAGTTCCATAGCGTTTGTGGTAAGTATCACAGTCATAAGATAAATTCAGATTTGAGTCAAGTAAATATGCATAGTTATATGTGTTTATATCCAAATAAATTAAATTATTGAATAATTCTACACGGCTATTATACATTATGTTAGCATCTATCATAAATTTAAATGTTGGTAAACAAATTATAAAATTGGTATGACTCAATTCTATTAATTTTTCTCTAAAAAACATAACTAATTCCAAATAGTTTTTTGTTTTGCGAAAATCTTCTTCTCCTATATAAATAATGCAATAGTCCGAGTGCGTAAAGTTTTGCACTTTTCCTTCAACTTTGTCAAGAATTTGTCGTAATCCGCACGTGGGTTTTCTATAATGACAGATTTCATAGTTACGTAGATTAGTTCTTTCGGCAATTTTATATAGTCTGTTAGATGTTTCACTGCTTATTAAACATATTTTGTGTTTTGTGGAAAGTTGTTCTGCTCGAATATATTGAGTTGAATTAGTAGAGCTTACGTTGCTGTTGGGGCTTTTAGCTATGTTTGTGTTCGCAGATGGTGAGTAGTCTTTGTAGTCTTTTTCAATGTCCTCAATAGTCTGTGTTTGTTTCGTCTTCGTACTTTTTTTAGGCGTTATTAGGGTTGTCTTCGATTTTAGTTTTCCTGGACTGTTAACAATTTTTTTATACATGTCATTTTTTTTTATTATGTTCTGCATTTAATTTCTTTAAATTACTGTTTTCTAGTGATAATAATTCAATTTCTTTATGCGCACTTAATAACTGCGATGTAAGTTTGGCGATCTCGTCTTTTAAATTTTTTATTTGTGGAACGTCTTCGTCGTCGAATATGTCAGGCAAGCTACTCGTCGTACAGTTTAATGTTTGAGATATGATTGCACTTTCATCATCATTAGGTTCAGATCGTGTGCGAGTCCTTCGGAAAGTTATATTTTCCAAGAAATTCATGTTTAATTGCAATTACAAACTTCAACGTATATCAAAAACAATTTGTTGCTTACGAGATTTGAACTCGACTCGTGGAGATTCTTATATACTACAGGCGGGCACTTCTACCACTCGGCCAGACGGAAAATATTAGAAATGTCGAAATTGATGATCGTATTGCAATATTGGTACGCATTAATTGATTTAAGTCAGTTTTTTTTCTCTTTACGGTCAACAGGCGTCTCTAGACATAATTTTAATTTACTAGTTGCTATTTTAATCTTCTCTAACAAAATTCTTTATAGGTCTTAGTTCTTGAATATCATTTAAGATGGCGTTCTGTGTCGTCATGCAGTTTCAAATAAGAAACGATTTCTTTTACGTCAAATTCAAGAATCCACTTATATCTGATTATTTGTAGAATAGTATAATAGTCTTTGTCTACACTATTGAGTCAGAATGTCATAATCTGTCACAATAATAATACGTAAACAAACTTACGAGCGTCCAGTTTCGTAAATATGAAAGTCACTGTATGGGTAAACTATTTTCACTTTTATATTAGTTCTTAGTGCATTTTAACCACTGATAACACTGTCACAGCTGGTTTATATGTCCAGTTTCACTCTGATGTGCATTACACAGTCCGTAATTAAGTTCAGTGACTTCTTTCATTTTCATTATACTACATTGAAATAAATATAGACATTAATATAAAGAAATAATTTAGGTAAAAACATTTTTGCACAACCTGAATATTAAATTATTATGTATTGAATAATTCTACTTTTTTTGAATTACTAATTACAACAGTGATTTAATTAAAATGTAAGCCCTGAAAATAACATAAATATCTCATATTCAAACTATACCATTACCCAATATTAAATAATAATAAAACTTCGATAACAAATTAAAATGTAAAACAAAATAAAAAAGAAATAGGTTAATAAATTAGAACTAAATTAAAATAAATGAAAATTAAATTAAGGTCAAAAGAAATTTTTTAATTTTATTTTTTTATTTTTATATAAAATTAAAATTAAAATCAAATACTAAGTCGTGAACATGTGAGTAAATTGTGTGAATGTATGTGGGGAATACCAATATAATAATTATAATAAAATGTATACTGCAATAATCAGTTTGATATCAATAAGTTTTCTGTTTCGTAGTAATCCTGTGTCAGTAGCCAGATCTTAACCTTAGATTTGGTTTCACGAGTTGTGAGTGGATTTATGTTCAGGATTTTGTTTACCTTATTGTATAGAAAAGTTGCGAGAAATGCCTGTTGGCGGGCGCCTAGCGGACGTCGTATGGTAGAGCACAGATGTGCAAACGTTCGTAATGGTGCGCTTTTTATTTATTTGAGGATTATAAGGTGTACTACTATGCTGTTTTATAACAACCTGCAAAATAAAATTCTGTCTTACCGTTAGCAGCTCACATTTCTCGTATAAGACCTTGGTGGGAAATCTGAGGACCTTTGGGCCCTCTCGAGATGTATCATAAAAGTCTTGCACCCACCGCCCCATACAGCAATGCAATAACCCAACACTGACTGCACGTGCGCAAAATAAATGGCTCTAAGGAGCTGAAAGTTTGCTACGTGTCTTAATTTTTTGAATGCCCAAATAAGTTTCCTAATACGCGTTGTGGTGATATCAATATGCCGTTGCCAGTCAAGCTTTTCGTCCAACATCACACCAAGGTATTTAACAATTATGTAGATTTAGGGATTTTTTTTTTTTTTTCCGGTGGGAAAATCATCTTATGACATCCCCCGCTCTTGGGCGAGGCGGGAGATAGTGTCAGACTTTTACTGACTAAAAACCCACTCCTGTTCCTTCTTTGCCTTTCGTACCAGGGCCGAGTCTTCCTTTCAGAATCAGACCCTTGGCCCCGGTAGGCTTTGACCCTGCTGGGCCCTGTACAGTTGCTGACAACTCCTTGAGGCGTGCGTGGAACAACACGCGCCGTCGACGACTTGGGCTCGGTCCAGACGGTTACCGGACGGTCGGACGGCGAGCCACCCATTGCTTGCCGTCCGCAAGCCCGCGCCTACGGTGGCCGGAAATCGGGATCGGAATCCCGGCGGCGGTTGGGGCGTGAGGACCGTTGCCTCACGCGATCGGCCGCCTCCTTCGTTAGCATTACTGCTTCGCAGAAGGAGGCGACCGCCTGCCACTCCTCCTCGCTCCGGACCATGGCCTGTACCAAGGCCCGGCGCGAGAGATCGCCGCCGCCGATCGCCCCCACGAGGACACGGCGTTGCTCTGCCCAAGCGGGGCACACCTCCACCGTATGCTCCACCGTGTCCTCCGGGCGGTCCACACAGTGGCGACACCCGGGCGTCGCTTCCACACGAATCCGGTGCAGGAACTTCCCGAACTTACCGTGTCCGGTGAGGACCTGCGTCATGCGGAAGGTAATGACGCCGTGTTGCCTTTCCAGCCACTCCTCAAAGAGGGGGCTTACATGTAGATTTAGGGATGGCTGTGCATGAGCATTCCAGACAAGAGTTTAAGTTGCAGACATGAAGTTTAATATTTAAATCAATCGGTTTAATTTTGGAGAAAGAGAATTAAAGAAATTTAGATTTAGAAAGGTTCAAGGTGAGGCTGTTAGACCTTAACCAATGCCCTACCTTATGCAGTCCCAGTTCATCATTTTGTCGAACTTCGTCCCAAGTTAATCCATGGAATACTAGTGCCGTGTCATCAGCGTAGGTAAATATCTTGCCGCTTGTAAGTGGTAGCTGACACAGGTCATTTATGTAGATCAAGAAGAGACTCGGTCCGAGAATACTGCCTTGTGGGACGCATCAGAACTAATAAATTCTTTAACTCTTTGGGTACGGTCGGTAAGGAAATCCTTAAAGATTTTCAAAGCAATACCGCGTATACCGATTTTCTCCAACTTGTCCACAAGGTAGGGAATCATGACGGTGTCGAAAGCCTTAGCCAAATCGAGAAATACGCCAATACATTTCTGTTTTTGGTCTAATTTATTTGTCACGTGATCTACCAATTGAGTTATGGCGTCTTCTGTGCTTATTCCAGGCCTAAAGACAAACTGGGCGTCAGCCAGTATGTTATTGTGTTGCAGAAAGTTTGTAAGCCTGTTATTTAAAACTTTTTCTAATATTTTTGACATGGTCGTAAGAACTGAAATGGGCCTGTAGTTTCCAACATCGCCCTTCTTCCCCCCCTTGTGGACAGGAGTAATAAGGGACTTTTTGAAAACCTTTGGAAAAACACCCTGGGTAAAACAGATTTCTATCAGTTTTGTTAAATGGGGAACGATAATATGTCTGGCAATTTACAGAAAATTGGCTGGAATAGAGTCCCAGCCTGTGGCACAGTCATTCCTGAGACCCATTATCAACGTATCAATTTCGTCTTTGTCTGGTGGTAGTAAAACGATTGAGTTTGAGACTGGGGTTACCTCAAATTTATAATTATTTTGTACTGGCTCTATTTTATCTGCAAGAAGTTTACCAATATTAGAGAAGTACATATTAATGTCGTTTACAGCACTTGATTCACTTTTTCGAGGATTCAATAGGTGATCCCCAACGGATTTTTGTTTAGATGAATTGATAATAGACTTGACGGCATGCCATTTATCTTTATTACAAGTTGCATTTTCGAGCAAAGACTTGTTATAATTCCTTTTCAACTTCGTCAAAAAAGTGTTACAAAAATTTCTGTACCTTTTGTATATCAATCGAGCAGATTCATTTTGAGGATTATTTTTGGTAACTTTGTGAAGCTTATCTCTATGGCGGATACATCGTAGTAATCCAGGGGTTATCCACGGTTTAAGCAATCTTTTCCTACAGGGTCTTGAGATCAATGTAGAGTGTAGTGTTAAAGCATTTGAAATATGCTCAACAAAGCGAGTGGCGGCAATATTTGCATCCGCATCACTGTTTATGAAGGAAAAATCAATGGTTTGCAAATGTGCAAACGCAGACTCGTAATCGATTTTCTTGTACACATTGTTTCTACTTGATTTATGATTTGAAGAGCATAGACTTAAGAGGACAGAGGCATGATCAGTCACGGTAGAATCCATAACAAAGGCCGCTGCAGAGTCAGGTGTGTTAGTCATAATATGATCAAGACAGTTGGCCATCCTTGTTGGATATGTATGAGCTGGAAGTAGACCTAGTTCTGCAGTCAAATTCAGGTAAGATGTACTGTTTCTGTCATTATTATTTGGTTTAATATCGATGTTAATGTCCCCAGCAATAACTATGTGTTTAGTTTTAAGTGGCCTTATAATAATAATAATAATACCCCATCGCCGTATCTGTACGTTGACGTCGTGGTGGGGCTTGCGTGCTCCAATATACCCCAGGTCTGTATCGGTAAAGTTTGCTTTGCCGTAATATGCCTGGGGTGAGGGGCCAGACTAAGAGAGATACAATCCGCAGTGCAGTTTTGTGGCGAACTGTTGGGCATTAGCGACCCCACGGACCCGATCTCCCGGGAAAATTCTTGTTCTTCATCTCCGGCTTGCCTTTATTGGCCGGCCGTAGTGAACACTGACGAGGAACAGAGCTCCCACCTCTCTCTTGCCTTTATTGGCTGGCTTGAGTGGAGATTCGCAAGAGCAAACGTGCTCGGGAGAAGGATGTATAATCCAGTAAGGTGCTGGTAGGGATCTTGACCGTACTTCCGGGATTGTCCTGATAGCCGTGGTATACCTCTCCACTCCTTAAGCACCTCAGGATATGTTGCCCTCTTGTTGCTACGTCACTTCGTGCTAGCGACCGTTTATGGGGGCCCATTTATTGAGTGTGCAAGTCACCCCCTGCCTTTTGTCGATGGATATTAATAACATTGTTTAAGCAGGGGCCATAGTCTTAACATAGTTCCTGGTTGTGATGTATGTGTGTCTATGTGTGAGTGCGTATGCGCCGATGCGGCGGTCGTGTCAAGGACGGACAGTCCCCAATAAACCACGGTACTAGCTACACGCTTGTTTTACTTAAACACCTCACTGGCGACGAGGATATAAATTAAAAGCGGGCTGACGAGTAAATTTAAATATGTCCATCGGGAAGTTATCGGAGTATAATGTAAGATCGGGAAACTGGACTATGTACGTGGAACGTATGGAAATGTTTTTTAAAGTGAACAGTGTTAAGGAGGAACTTTGGTTACCCACATTAATTGCAACAATGGGTGACGAAGCGTACGAACTATTGAGCAATTTAACAAGTCCGGACAAACCGAGTGCAAAAACGTATACAATGGTGGTGAAAATTATGACTGATCATTTACAACCAAAACCGTCGTTCATGGCAGAGAGATATCGTTTCCGACAGAGAAGGCAGAATGCGGGTGAATCGATCTTACAATACATATCAGAGCTAAAGAAGATGTCGAAATATTGCGAATTTAAAGCCGTTTTAGAAGAGAACCTACGGGATCAACTAGTATGTGGGTTGCGAAGCGAGGCGATTAGACAACGATTGTTCACTGAAGAAAATCTGCAGTATACAAATGCGGTGAAAATAGCATGCACTATGGAAGCAGCGGAACGAGATGCAGCGGCAGTTGAACACACAATCGGGAGTAATGGCGAGCCGGGCAGTGGCGGTGACGTCACGGCGGGAGCACTGCATGTGGTGGCCACGTCGACTCGCGGTGGCCGCGGCCGGAGAGGCCGTGATGTTCGGAGTGACAGATCAGCGGGCACGCGGAAGGGCAATACCGAGGAGTCGCGGATTAGCTGTGCAGCTTGTGAGGCCTCAAATCATCAGAGTGAAGGATGTAGATACAATCGGTTTATCTGCGGGAGATGTAGGCAGAAAGGTCATCTACGTCGGGTATGTCCAATGAGAAGAGGGACTCGACAGCCCCTAGATGGATGTGATACCAACAACATGGCAGCGCAGGTGCGGGCAACGAGCGAAGCGGCCAGGCCGAGAACCCCTGCGGACCAGTCAGGGGACGATGAAGCGCCGTTGTCAGACGAGGGAGATTGGGAGGCGATAGAAGACGTCCACCAACTGAGCTTGAACAGTTATAAACCGGTGAGCCTAACCATATGTGTCGATGGAACCAAGTTAGGTATGGAAATTGATACGGGGTCGTTAGTGTCATGCATCAGTGGGGAAATGTATTATAAACTGTTCAGACATAGACATTTAAAAAACTCTAAATTGGTATTTAGATTCTATGATGGCACTATAATTAAACCAATGGGGGTAATAATGCCACTAGTTACTTATAAAAATAAGTCGAAACAAATGGAGTTGTTTGTGATAGATGGGGGTACCACGTCTTTGTTAGGTCGGCAATGGCTGACAGAATTAGGTATTAAAATACCAATGTATCAAAATATGTTGACCATAAACACAGACAGAACGACTTGTAATAGCTCCTGTAATAAAGAATTAACATTATTGCTTCACAGATATAAGGATTTGTTCTCGGAGGGACTGGGCCGTTTCACGGGAGGCAAGGCCCGGTTACGGATACGTGATGGAGCGATGCCGGTATTTTGCCGCGCACGGCCTGTGCCGTACGCGCTGCGCGAGCGCGTTGAGGCAGAATTAGAGGGTATGCTGCGCGCTGGTGTCGTCGAGCCCGTGGAGAGCTCGGACTGGGCTACCCCACTTGTACCGGTACGTAAGGCTGATGGTGGACTCCGTATCTGTGCTGATTATAAAATAACCTTAAATCCTGTGCTACTGGTTGACAAATATCCGTTACCACGTATTAATGACTTGTTAGTAAAATTAAACGGAGCAAAAATATTTACGAAAATTGATTTAACACAGGCCTACAATCAAATCGAATTAGATGACCCCGACAATTGTACAGTTATTAATACCCACAAGGGTCTCTTTAAGTATAAAAGGTTAGTTTATGGCCTATCCTCGAGCCCAGGCATATTCCAAAGAATTATGGCCAACCTACTCAACGATATCCCAAACGTAGAAGTATTTCTCGACGATATCATTATTGGAACACGCAATATTAGGGAACATTTAGTTACACTGAAAAAAGTTTTAGAGCGATTACATAATAACGGAATGAAACTTAAACAAAATAAATGTGTGTTTATGACTAATGAAGTGAAGTACTTAGGATATATTGTTTCCGACGAGGGTATTAAAGTGGACCCAGAAAAGGTAGAAGGTATATTAAACATTCCCCGACCAGAAAATATCACTGACGTAAGGGCTTTCCTAGGAACAATAAATTATTATGCTAAATTCGTCAACAACTTGAGCACTATGCTGGCGCCGTTGTATAGGTTATTAGGGAAGGGAGTGACGTGGAAATGGGACAGGGAATGTGAGGCAGCCTTTAAGAAAATTAAAAACGTTTTAATTAGTGCGGATGTCCTGGCTCATTATGAACCAAACAAACCGTTGTTTTTAACTTGCGACGCGAGCGCGAAAGGCATAGGCGGCGTGCTGAGCCAGATGTGCGAGCAGGATAGCAGTACAGGCGGAGCACGCGAGCGCCCGGTTGTGTATGTATCGCGCGCACTTAACGCGGCTGAGAAACATTATTCGCAAATCGAGCGGGAGGCATTAGCTATTGTGTTTTGTTTAGAGAAATTACACCAGTATTTATACGGTCGACGTTTTACACTACGCACGGATCACAAACCGTTGGTCACTATTTTCGGCCCTAAACAAGGTATACCATCGATGGCCGCAAGCCGACTACAAAGATGGGCGATAAAGTTGTCAGCCTATACCTATGATATTGAGTACGTCACTTCTAAACAGAACGGGGCGGACGGCTTATCGCGATTGCCAGCTGTGGTTGCGAGTAAACAAAGAAATACAATTCCGGAACAGTCATATTTACATTTCGCGCAAAATGCAATGCTATTAGACTATAACGAAATTAAAAAACAGACGAGCCGAGATCAGTTACTAGGCCGAGTTTTAAGATACCTTCGCGACGAATGGCCATCCGATAACGAAATAAAATCGCTCCAGCCTTATTTCAATCGCCGAAAAGAACTTTATGAGGAATTAGGTTGTGTGATGTGGGGCCATAGGGTGGTCGTACCTGAGGTTTGTAGGAGTAAGGTTCTAATTGATTTACATGAAGCCCACATGGGCATAGTTAAAACGAAAGCTTTTGCTAGGAGCTACATCTGGTGGCCAGGAATGGACGAAGCGATAGAAAACACATGCCGCGCTTGCAGTGTCTGTGCTGTAGAAAGTGAATCGCCACCGCGACATATGCCCTGCCCTTGGCCATGGCCAGATAGACCGTGGGCCCGTATACATGTAGATTTTTTGGGCCCTATTTCGGGGCAGATATTTTTAGTTATGGTTGATGCTAGAACCAAGTGGCTAGAAGTTAGTCAAGTACCTAGTACAGCGGCTAGTCACACAATAAACGTTTTAAGTGACGTGTGCGCACGTTTCGGTTTACCTAAACAAATAGTCTCGGACAACGGGCCACCCTTTACAAGCCATGAGTTTTCTCAGTTCCTTAATGCCAATGGCATTGAACACATATTTTCAGCACCATATCATCCTGCCTCAAACGGGGCAGCAGAGAAGGCAGTACACACAGTGAAAAGGGTGATTAAGAAGGCCATTAGGGAAAATTTAAACATACCTTTATTTATAAATAAATTTCTCCTATATTATAGGAACACGGAACACTGTACTACAGGTGAAACTCCGGCGTCTCTCATGTTCGGCCGCAGGTTGCGTACTAAATTCGACGCTCTGAGACCTAATAGGGACAATAAAGTTAGGGACGCTCAGTGGCGACAACAAAAGTATGGCGCAACCGGGTCACGACAATTGCATCCGGGGGATGAAGTTTGGTTACGTCAGTATAGGGGACAGGGTAAATGGTTATCAGGGAAAGTAACGGAAAAGATGGGAACCACTGATTACAAAGTAGTAGATGCTTTAGGTAGGGAATCCCATAAACATGTTGATCAGCTAAAGCAACGGATACGGAGTTCATTAATCTGTCCTTCTAGCCCGGAGAGAGTGAAGCCAGAGATGGATGTATCTGGGAACCAGGAAGCGCCCAGGGACTTCGACGACTCAGCCGCCGCAAATACACCTCAGGGTGACGGAGAACAAGAGCATTTTGATGATTGTGTCGAACCAAAAATACAGACTCCTTTGCCTTCTCCTGAGCCGACCCAGTCTCGTCCCATCCGTGCATGTAGAAGGAATAAGCCACCTAGTTATAAGATATGATAAGCACTATTTTCCTCTGTTGTTAGTTACGCAAGTTATTAATTGTATAAGTATAGATATGAGTAAATAAGCTACCTAGCTATAAGTATATTTTGGGTTTTGTTAGTTATGTAAGTTCTTAATTGTATACCTATAAATATAAGGATGTTTAGATTAAGGGTGAAGGTGTGATGTATGTGTGTCTATGTGTGAGTGCGTATGCGCCGATGCGGCGGTCGTGTCAAGGACGGACAGTCCCCAATAAACCACGGTACTAGCTACACGCTTGTTTTACTTAAACAGTCCACTTAAGACTCCATAAACCATAGCCTTATATCTTAGTTTTCCAAATGTCGCAATAGTTTCCCACCAACCGGGGGTTGTCCTTGGGGATAATCACCGGTTTGTACCACTTTCCATTAAAGCGTCTAAAAGGGCCTCTGCGAGTTGGTTTCGGCTCCTCGTACGCCTTCCAAAGGTCCAGGACCTCAGGGTCCTGAGATAAATGAATATAGAAATAATAATAATAATAATAATAATAAATCATTTATTTTCAGGCATCTTGGCCCATAGATAAATACCTTATAGACTAACGTATATATAAAGTAAATTAAATACAATTTATTGTTAATAAATACGACTTATGACTATGTTAGTAACACTTCACTGCACTTGTTCACTTTGTGCTGTTCTGTGGCACTTGTCCGCGGAAGCGACGGAACACCACGCCCTGCGGCCAAAAGTCTTCCTTCAACATGAGGGGCAGAAAAGTGTTCGGGACTCGCACCACGAACGCCTTGAAATTGACCTTATGATCGCATCTAATGAGTCCAAAAAACTGCTGGTACAGTGAGTTGATGGGGATCTATATACTGCTAATATGTTAATATTTGGATAAACTTAAGGCAATAAGAAACTAACGTCATTTGACTCTGGCTCCTCCACAGTACATTTTATATTTTTCTTAACATAAATTACGATGCCGCCATTTTGATTAAGCCTCGTCTTAGAAGAAAATGTTTCATAGTTCTCAAAAGTAGGAACTGGTTTATGTTCATTTAGCCAGCATTCAGTGAGAATTATAATGTCGACATCGAAATAGAATCTGGCTAGCTGTGCCTGAAAATGGGCAAGGTTTGTTTACGAACAACTGGCGCCATCCAGCGGACACTCCAGGCGACAACGTGACGGCCGAGGTCAACGTGGAAGAGATATGACCACAACCAGATTTAGTTTTTAAGCGGTCAATTCAATCCAAAAACTACCGGCGATCGAGTACGACTACTCTTGATTCTCATTAGACCCCAAGCGAACGCCGGCCGTTCGCTTGTCATAGGTTAAGAAATTACCAATTGTAAAAAGAACATTAAAACCAAAGTATATCTTCATCATCAAGTCTTTCTATTCGAACATCCTCAACACGACGAATGACAACCTCCTGCACATAATTTGGTCCTTCGAGCCGGAGCAATCAAGCGAGTTGGAGTGAAGCGGATCTACGAAATTCGAGCAACGGAGAACATTCGAGAGAAGATTCACCATCTGCAGTTAACGGTCAGGTCATTCAAACTTTTCCTTCCCAATTCCGTGCTGAGTTTGTGCTAATATTGTTTTATTTCTCAAAATTCCAGTGATCGTAGCAAGTGTGCATCTACCTACATCCGCGGTCAGTACATACACCAGAGAATTAAAACTGTAAGTACTTGATTTTGTTTCTCGCAGCCGCCACAATGACGAGAAAGAGGCATTCGCTTGTAGACACAGAAAGTATTGAAGATATTATTCGGGATTTAGTGAAAAAACGCGGTTCTTTGAAAGGCAAATTTACGTTATTTTCAAAATTCGTTCAATCACTAGACGGTTCTAATCCGAAATTCAGAAAACAGAATTAAAAGAGCGCTTACAAAAGGTGGAACAGTTGTTTGATCAGTTTAGTAGCACCCAAGATGAAATAGACTCGTATGTTGCGGGTAGTCAGATAGAAAAAGAATTACAAGAAAGGGAGTGCTTTGAAAATCAATATTATGCTATTGTGGCCAATTCTAAGTGTATTCTTAAAAATAACTCGATAGTTCAAATAATAATAATAATAATAATAATTCATTTATTGTTTGTTACAGGTGTATGGTCAGTTCTTATAATTATTTGTTGTTTATCACTGTAACATACCCATGGGGCTTACAATATTTATATGTCAAAAATTGCATAAAATAAAATACGACATTGGTTATTATTAAATCGGTTACAATATTCATAAGTATGTCATTTTCAATTAAAATTATATAGGTTAATAGTCACAATGACACTGGTTACAATATTTATAAGTCATTTTCAATTAATCTAAAATACATGCCTGGTTACGATATTATTTACATGTCCATTTCAATTCAAATAAACGTCACTGGTCACTTTTTACTTCTACATCGTCAAATTTGTTTTGGATTCAAAGTCAAAATTTGTAAATACACAATAATTAGTCATAATAGTAGCATTATACATATTTTAATAACATTAATATATTTCATCAATAGCTCGGTCATTCAGAAATTCATTAATTGAATAGTAAACTTTACCTAAAAGAAACTCCATAAGACTCGTCTTGAAAGTATTTAAGGACGAGATATTTTTAATATAAATTGGGAGTCTGTTATAAATTTTTATTCTCATCCCAAATACACTTGATTTATACTTCACAGCTCTGCATATAAAGCCTCTTAGTTTAGTTTTGTGTCTCGCACTTCTGAATGTTTCATAACTACCTATATCGCGTTTTACCATCATTGCTGCTTCAAATATATATAGTGAAGGTAAAGTCAAGATTTTTAATCTTTTGAAAACTGGTCTACACGAATCAGTCTCTTTTAGGCCACATATACTTCTGAGACATTTTTTTTGGGCTTTAAGAGCATACTCCCTGTTTGCTGAATTACCCCAGAAGAGGATGCCATATCTTAGTGTGGAGCCCACATACGCATGATAGACACTCAGTAAAGTACTCTCACTTGTAACTTTTCTCAACATATAGAGAGCGTATGAAAACTGGTTTAACTTTTTGCAAACATGGTCAACTTGCGTTTTCCAATTTAGACCAGAGTCAATTTGAAAGCCAAGAAATTTTATGTTCTTGACTTCCTTCACCGTTTCACCCTTGTACTGTATTTGAAGACTTTTTATTTTTTTATTCTTATTTGCAAAGGACATGTAACATGTTTTGTCAATATTAACTTTTAGGTTATTTGCTTTTAACCAATTTATTATATTTTCGAGGGAGTTATTTATATCCATTTCGTAATTGTCTTGAAATTCGTCAGTGAAAATAGCAGTACTATCGTCTGCAAATAATATCATTTCATTGTTTATGGCTTTCGGGAGGTCATTAATATATATTATGAACAAAAGCGGGCCAAGAATACTTCCTTGGGGCACTCCGTAATTAACAATTTTAGGCTCTGACTTAAATGTTTGTTCGAATTTTGTGTCATCAGCTATTCTTGATATTTGAGTTATTTGATATCTGTTTTTTAGGTATGATCTTATAAGATTTAATGCATTTCCTCTCACTCCGTACTTTTCTAATTTATTTATGAGGATATTATGATCTACGTGATCAAAGGCTTTCGACATATCCATAAATATTGCAGTTACTTGTTGTTTGTTATCAAGTCCTGTCATAACAGTCTTTAAAAAATTTAAAAGTGCGTCGCTAGTCGATTTACCTTTACGAAATCCAAATTGCTGTTTTGTGAATATATTATTGACTTCAAAATAATTATATATATTGTTATAAATAACTTTTTCAAAAACTTTTGCAATAACAGGTATTAAGGCTATGGGTCTATAAAATTTCATCTGTTCCTTATCCTCCTTTTTAAATAATGGATTTATCACAGTTATTTTTAGTTTTGAGGGAAATATTCCCTGTTCCAGGCACAGATTTATAATGGTGCTAAGTATTGGAGCTATGAGATGAGATACACGTTTAATAATTTTAGTATTTATATTGTCATAACCTGTACTGTTAGTATTTTTAAGTCCTTTTATTATCTGGTCAACTTCATACGGATTTGTTGGTTTCATAAACATTGAATTGCAACTATTATACATATGTCATTGTTTTTAGATAAGTATTATTTTCCTTAGGCGTAGGTTTAATATCTTCGATAAAATAAGTATTGAATGATTCAGCTATTTCTTGCGGTAATGTTACTACTTTGTCATTTACTTTGATTTTCTTAATGTCTTCCTTAGGCGTCACAGTTTTATAATTATTTACAATTTGCCAGGTTGCTTTTGCTTTGTTGGTAGCTGCATTTATAAAGTAGTTATTTTGTGATTTTTGTGTTTTTTTAATTATAGTTCTTAGTCTTTTTGTATAGTCTTTGAAATATTTTTTGTCCTGCGGATTTTTCGTTAACCTGTATTTCCAGAGTAGTTGGCGTTTTCGTTTTGAACACACTCTAATACCTCTACTTAACCATTTGGGCTTCCTGGAAATAGGTATTTTAACTTTTATGATAGGGAAACACAGATCGTAACAGTTTAAATAGGTCAAAGAAAGTATTATAAGCCTTTTCGGGATCATTATTTGTGTAGCATTCTGTAAAACTAAGACTTCCAATGCAGTTTATAAACTTACTTATGTTATCCTCACAATAGTCTCGTTTAGATTTGTACCAGTGTGTAATATGGTAACTTTTCTTCACAGGGCATGTCATTAATTGTGCAGTATGATCAGACAGTGAAAGTTCTAGAACCTTTGACTTTGAGCCTTTAATATTATGGGCTATATTGTCAATGCAAGTCATGCTACTCAATCTAGTCGGTTCATTAATAGTCAGTTGTAAATTGTAACTTGCTAGTATTTGTTCAAACTGTCGGGATACATTATTATTGTCTAACCTGTTAATATTAAAGTCTCCACAAATTATAACTTTTTTAGATGTATAACTTATTCTATCTAAAAGCTCCGTTAGTCTAGTGAAAAATAAGTCAAAGTAGTCCTTACCACTTTTAGGTGGTCGATAAATACATAATATTATAATTTTGTGTTCTATTAGTTCAATACCACTGCATTCAAATATATTACTAATACTCAGACCCTTCGCTTCAGTAATGACCCTAAAACTATGACCCCATTTTATTAAAATGCAAGAGCCTCCATACCTTTTGCTTCGAGAGAAAGCGTCTCCTAATATAAAATTAGGCAATTTAAGTACCTTAGTGTCTTCGATAGTCATATTATGCTCAGTAATACAAATTACATCTACGGCATTACTGTTATCGTTTTTGCTTAATGTGTACAAATGGACCGTAAGTTCATCTAATTTAGTTAGAAGACCGTTTATGTTTTGATGAAGAATATTTATGAGTTTATAAGCGAAAAAAATCGTTACTCATGTGAAGTTTGTCATGTTCTATATCATTTAAATTGTCTTGGTCAACTTGAATTACAGTCTGAGTACTTTTGTCAGTCGAAGTTGGATTTTTATTGATGTTGTTGAGTCTGTATTTGATATATCTGTCATAATTTTGTTGATAACCAGTTCTCAAAATTTCTTTAAGCAATAATTGTGATATGTGTAGTGATAAAAAGCGATATTTTGGTACATATAAGGTGAAATTCATATCCACATAAGTTGTGTGAATGTATTGAGAACAAATGAATTTTAATTTATAATTCAACTTACTTTCATTTAGATACCTGTTAAAGAGAACTTCAGAGACCAAAACATTAGTATTTTTCGTAGTATTTAAAAAGTTTATAAGACCAAATTGAATTTCTTCTGGGTTTTTGTCATTTGTGCCCCCCAAAACAATCACGAAGTCGCTTTTATCCATACTATTTATTTCTGTTTTTTCTGTCCTTAAAACTTCTTGAAAGGATGCTCCTGGCTTCCAGAAACAACGGACTAAAAAGCCTTTACCTAAAAGTTTTTGTAGGGTTCTCTGAATAAAGCGTCCCTGTTGATCCGCAATGATAATTATTTTCTTTTTGTTTGTATTATAATTTTCCGTACTTGATGATAAATTTGTTTCTTATTTAATTTTAACATTTGGTTATGAATATTGTTGTTGAGTGTACTTATATGTACTTCAGTTTCTTGGTTATTCTTCCTGTCTGTTAATCTTGTATTTAGGAAGAGATGTGTGTCGGTGCTTTGCTGTAGAGTTTCAGTTACAATGTTGGTTTCAATGGTGTGGTTGTCAATGGACGAGTTTATTTCTATGACTGCTTTCTTGCTGCTTCCAGGTGTGTTTGTAATTTCAATAATCTCTGGAGACGTATTTTTTTTGCCTTCTGCTTGTTCGCTGTGTATTATTTTTGGTGTCATTGTGATAGATCGCTTATTTTTTGTCATAGGCGTTAGTTTATTCTGTTTAGTTATCCTTTTTCGGGTAGAGAGAGGGGTTACATTTTCAGTTTCGATAGTTTTTACTTCCTTGTATGCATTTACTATCTTAATATATTTTTGTACATCAGTCTTAAGTCGAAAATTTTCAGAGTTTAAATTCTCTATTTCCTGATGAGCACTTTGTAACTCTTTAGACAGTTGTTTATTTTTTTCCTGTAGATCAATAATTGTCTGACTGGTATTTAAAGAGGTATTTGGTAGACTCATCATTGTTGTGTCAAAAAAGGCCGAATTGTCCGAAGTCATATCACACAGTGAACTCGATCTGCATAATTTAATATTACGGTAAGTTATGTTGTCGTCCATAGTTATTTTCTTTGGCAACACTATTTTAGTTCAGCTACTCACCACCCTTTTTATTATAAGGATGATCGTAGTCACACTGTTTTTTAGTTCCTCTTACCTTTTGTCTATGGTATGGATAGTCATACTGTTTTTAGTTCCTCTATTCGCCACTAGGGCCCAGAATGGCAGTAGTTGTCCAGTTAATTATTTTGAGTCGTGTCAAATTTGTCTATATTAGAGATGGTAACACTGCTTTTAGTTCGTCTATTCACCACTAGTCTCTGTAATGGCAGCAGTAGTACTGTATTTTAGTGCATCTATTCGCCACTTGGAGCTAGAAGTCGAGTACAAAGTTCAAGTTTAAAATGTCTTTATAAAAACGGTTTTTCTTTTTTGATAAATTCACTCGAAATCATTTAAATAGAACTTTAACCATATTATTTATAGTCAATGTTTTGCGTCAATGTTACTACAATGTTAATAACACTGAATATATTGTTTTTAGAGCGTTACTCACGTCAAATTGCTAAGTTCACAAAATTGTTTTTATGTTCTTAATCACTTGTCACGAGTTGTCACCAATACTATCACTTAATTATAATACTTATTCGTCACGGTTTCTTTGCTATTTATAACATTAAGACCAATATTTAAAATAAATTACGAAATTTAAATATATGAGCAATGTAAACAGTGCCGGTGTTGCCAGCCTTTTTCAAAGCGATAACAGTAATTGTAAAACACACACACACGGTATCAAACTACCTACAATCACTTTGCCGAACTTCGACGGTTCTTATGATCAATGGCTTGAGTTCCGAGATACATATTTATCACTCGTTCATAATAGTAATACTCTCGATAATATTCAGAAATTTCACTATTTGCGATCAGTTCTATCAGGTAATGCATTACAGGTAATTAAAGCTTTGGAATTTTCCGCACAAAATTACATCGTTGCTTGGGATTTATTAGAAAATAGGTACAACAACAGCCGTTTGCTAATTCATAATCACGTTAATGCGTTATTTACTGTTCAGGCAATAAATAAAGAGTCAGCTTCTCAAATACGTAAACTCATGGATACTATTTGGCGTAATCTTCGCGCATTAAAAACGTTAGACGAACCCACGGACGCATGGGATACGTTAATTATTTATATCATCGTCACAAAATTAGATTCGTCGACCGAGCGCGAATGGGAACTTTTCAAAGGTACCCTTACCAATACGTCTCCCAATAAAAAAACGTCGTTGTCTGACTTAATGAACTTTCTTAAGGATCGCGCGGATTTTCTAGAAATGGTTAAACCTTCTCATAGTAAACAAATGGAAAGTACTCAGAACAATCACACAAAAGGTTCGCCGCCAATAAAAACACATAGTCATGTTTCAACTCAAAAACATGGCAAGAAATCGGCTAATCACACAAAATCGCCGCGATATAATTGCAATATGTGCAGCTCTAATCACCCTCTTTATGCGTGCGATAAGTTTCTTATTTTATCATCAAAAGATAAGTTGAAGTTTATTGAAGACAAGAATCTTTGCCGTAACTGTTTACGTGAAGGCCACGCAATAACTGAGTGTTGGTTCGGGCCGTGCAAGCACTGCAACAAAAAGCATAATTCATTAATACACAGTGAATTCGTTGACGCTTGCGAATCGTCCACTGTTTCACATACAGCACAGATAGTGGTTCAGCCAGAATCCACTAAGGGAATCACCGCATCTCACACGTCTCACACGCCTTACAAAGTCAATAATATTGATACGCGCTATTTTCATGATCAAGTATTATTATCAACTGCATTAGTGGAGATTGCAGATTCCAAAAATAATTATCACACTACCTGCGCTCTTCTCGATAACGGGAGTCAGCATTGTTTTATTTCCGAAAAACTTTGCAAAACTCTTAACATTCCAATGATACAGTCCACTATGCAAGTCATCGGTGTAGGAAACTCCGTGACACAATCCACACAATTATGTAATGTAAAAATACGATCCAAAGCAAGCTCATACAACACACACATTAATTGCTTAGTTTTGCATCAAATCACAGCTCAATTGCCATCACTGGGCATCGATCACAATATCGAAATTCCCAGTAACATACAACTGGCTGATCCTGACTTTCATTCGAGTAATGAAATTAATCTATTAATAGGTGCCGACTAGTTCTGGGATCTGCTAAATGAGGGTCTAATACGTTTGCCAAAAGGTCCTTATTTGCAGAACACAGAGCTAGGTTGGATTATCTCAGGTACAGTTCAAAACCAAATTAATTTAAAAACCACTCGTACACAATGTAATTTCACACAAACGTTAGATGCGGAACTTAAACGTTTCTGGGAACTCGAAGAAATTATTTGTAATAAACCAAAATTCACAAAAGAAGAAATCGCATGCGAAAATTTATTTAAAGCCACCACTTTACGTGACAATAAAGGTCGCTTTGCCGTGCGTATCCCTCTAAAAGAATCAGCTGATGAGCTAGGCGACTCATTCACCGTGGCCGAGAACAGGGGGGCTAAAAAGGTCACTTTAGCAGAATCATAATATGATAATAATATGAATCATATTACAAATCACAAAATGGTCACAATTTGGCAATTCATATTATGATCCGTAAACAATTCATATTCTGCAATTCATCTGTTTGACAGTTTTGTATGGGGATTCGTAAAATGGTTCACATAATATGAATTGCTTTTATGTCATTTAGCAGAATCATAAAAAGTTACTGACAAGCAACATATTTCAATTCATTTCGCAGATTTTATTTATCAAAATTTAAATAATGGCAGATTTAGGACTTTACGAAAACTTCTTAGAACACACGCGTATTACGGAGAGTCTATTATATTGCCGACGAAGTGATGCTCTTCGCAAAATGGAATTGGCATTTGAAATGCCGGACCCCGAGTTTATCGGGCTTTATAGATTTAAATAAAAGTGTAGATTAAATATGTCGTGACCTCATAAATAAGCTGGAGCCCTACTTATGTTCACGTCGTGGTGGAATAAGTACTGTCTCCAAGGTAAGCTAAAATATTAGATACCTAGGTACTATTATGACATAGTAGCTAGATACCTACTAGTTTATCTCCTTGTTTAAAAAAACTATGATAGGAGACCTTTATTGAATGAGCATTAATATTATTTTTATTTTAGGTTCTGACTGCTTTAAGCTTGATGCATCTGGTTCATACCCAAGGTTTAAAGGAGCTAGCGCACATCATAAGATGCACTTCAAGTATACACTTTTCAATGTCAAACATTGTTTATTGTTTATAAAAGCTTGTTAATACGTAACGTCCTTGCTTGTCAGACAGGCAACGCACAAATCACCTGCGTTTGACAGCGCTTTCGCCGCGAGAGCGCCACATTTCGAGACGAGCGCGCGGCGGGCCCGCTGCCCGCTGTCGGTAGCGACAGGCGCGCGGCTATACGATGACTTTTCGCTCGCACTCAGCCCAACTCAGCCACTCGTCGCATCCCCGCGATAACATCGCCATGTGTTGACACTTTTTAAGAGAGTATAGAAATACGTAGCACGACGATTATATCGCCGCGATATGGCCCCTATTTTACCAAATTTTAACTCTGAATAAATATATTATTAACTTTTTTTTTATTTGTTTAAATAAAATAAAATTAACAGTTTTCTGAATAGAGGTGTTTTAATAACACTATTTCAGGTGACTCCCGTTATCCCCTGAGACCTACACTGATGACTCCAGTAGTGGACACAGAACCTGAGACACCTAAACGATTCTATAGGTACGGAACTGCATTGTCGGGTACGAAATACAGTAGAGCGAACCATCGGCATACTTAAATCTCGTTGGAGGTGTTTGTTAGTAGATCGGAAACTACATTACCATCCTACCATGGCCGGTTCTTTAGCAAATGCTTGTGTGGTATTACACAACATCGCTAATAGCGCAAGGATACCAATAATGGCACTATCAACACAGGAAGAGCATAATGAAACGAATTTGTAGGTAAGATATTTCAGTAAGAAATGCAATTTAATTGATGTAAGTAATAGATAAATTTTACAATTGCTCCAATCATCAAAAATGAATGTGTAAAAACACTTACAATAATACAAAACTATTGTTTGATTTCTTTATACTTATTACATTAAAAGATTTTGAAATTATAAGCCTATCAAAATTCCCAATGAACAGCAAAAAAAATGTTCCAGATAACAAACACACAAATTGAAACTGTATCACGAAGAAATCACCATCTTGTTGTTGGTGAAGCGATACGAAATGCACTTATACACCGGCTTTGGTCAGCACGATGATATTATATTAGGTTTATTTTGCTTCTAAGCTTTTATGCTGATTAAATGTTCAAATATAGTTTAATTTCCTTATTGCTGTACTTTACTTTTCTTATTGCATAGTTTATTACATTTATTAATTATTTATTTAAACTTCATGTACAGTAGTGGTACATAGGCAGACTTAATGCAACAATGCATTATCTACCAGTCAACCTATGTATTAAAAAAGACAACACTGTGGTAGGTGTGCACAATAAATAAATGGACGTGTCCCAAAGACAAAATTGTATATGACAAATTATCGATTTACGGTATGAGGTTTTGAAGGTGGTGAGCACGAGCACTATCAGCATCAGCTGCAGCATGTTGTACTTCTTCAGCACTGGAACAAACCATCAGAGACATGAGCAGAGATATTGGCTCTGGCACTTCCTATAAAAATTAAATGGTTGAATATTCATAACACTTTGTTGTTTAGGCAGAGGTCTGCACAAATGTAATGTAATAAAACAAAATATTACCATATCTGGGAAAGGATTGACACTCACTCGAGGCGCAGTTAGTCCAAATCCTTGTCCCATGAGCGCCAGAAACCTACCCTCTGTGTTGGACAAGGTGTTTGCCCGGAAAGGTCCTCCACCGGTACCATTCAAGTCAGCGTTTATGTTAGCAACAATCTTTTTAATTTTACTTTTGTAGTTGTTGACATACTGTAAAAAACAAAGACAAAGTTGGAATAACACTTAGAATAAAAAAATTCATTCTTTATAATACATACAATAGACCATTCCTTTGGGGTTTTTGTTGTGCCAATTCCTTCAGCATTGAGCAATGCAGCCACCTCTAGCCACAATCGAGAGGATTCTGCTCTTCCTTGGGCATTATTATTATAACCCCGAGCCCTACTCTTTTTTTCATTCATTTTATACAGGCTAAGTTTACCTTGACCTGCCCAAATGGGATCTGACTTCTCGGCAAGCTTCGCTAAGGTAGTCAATACTACAATAAATTTCTCAGCTTCATTTTGCCACTGGGAATGAAGTTCACTCTAAAAACCCTTATGACGTCCCACTGACCAAAATCACGCCAAAAATCTTTCACCTTTTTACATACAATAACTCATGTACAAGATCATAGGATTAGCGACCACAGAAAGTTCATTTACCTATAAACTTTGAGAATAAAATTAATAGTAGGCACTTACTTTGTTAAAGGTAAACAGTCCAACTCACAAGATATACACAAGTAAAATCACAGAGTACTTTGTAATATACTGAGTAAAATGCGGGAATGGTACCACTTATTGGTACCTAAAAGGTTTGCTTCAGTGTATTTAAAAAAAAACACGCATTTTTGGGCCGCTGCACTTGTAGAAATCCATTTGAAATCACGATTTATTGTTTGCAAACATTTTATTATTACTTTGCGCAAATTCGCAATGTTGATCTAAAACTTTTGTTTTTAATTTATTTCTTGACCATGGATACAAAGTCCTTTAGGTAGTAAATTTAAACAAAAATGCAGGTGTTGTCAGCATAACAAGTTGATACCTCGTTTTTATGGGCTTAATTGCTGATTATTTTTATCAATTATTATTATATAATACAGAAGTTATATTTTGATACAATACGTTATTACAAAATAATTATCCGATGAATAAAAACTGCAAAGAAAAAAAACCGGTAAAGATTTATATAACCGGTAAAGATATAAGATTTATTTTTTTTTCATGCGGCAATATTTACACGGAATATGATTCAGATATGAAATGAATTGAGTATGATTCTGCTAATTTGTGCGACCATTTTACGAAAATTAGAGGAATTGCTTATGATCTGCTAGGAATTCAGGAAATGATTTGCTTTTAGATGAATTGCCCAATGTGACCTTTTTAGGCCCGCAGGTTTTTAGCACTCGAACGTAAGTTAAACCGAAGCGCGGGTACTTATAAACAAATGTATTGCGATTTTATGAAAGAATCTTTAAGTTTAGGACACATGAGCCGTATCACTGAATATTCGCCGCCGTACTATTTCCTACCACATCACGGTGTCTATAGAGAACAAAGCTCGACTACAAAACTTAGGGTCGTGTTCGATGCAAGCGCTAAGTCCGCGTCCGGGAAGTCTTTAAATGATATACAACTTATCGGTCCGATTTTACAGAATGACATATTCGCCATTTTACTACGATTTCGACAATTTAAATATGTTGCATGTGCCGACATCGAGAAAATGTATCGTCAGATATTAGTCCAGTCAGATCAAAGACGATTACAATTAATTCTTTGGAGGGAGAAGCCGTCTGATCCCCTTGGCATATATCAACTTAATACCGTCACCTATGGAACGGCATCCGCGCCTTATTTGAGTATACGGTGCCTTAAACAACTCGCGATGGAATGCAATGATGACGTCATTGCACAAACCATTAGTGAAGATTTTTATGTTGACGATTTGATTACGGGAAATCAGGATTATCAAAAATTATTAGAGATATGTAGTGGTGTTTCTAAATTCCTAGAATCGGCTTGTTTTCCGTTGAGGAAGTGGATCTTTAATGCGAAACCTTCCCAAACCCAACTTGAGTCTACCTTCAAAGAATTATCGCTAGGAGACTCGTGTCACACTAAAACTTTGGGATTGGGATGGTTTAACACGTCGGATGAATTATATTTTACTACTAGTAAACGCAGCATCCTTTCAACTATAGCTCAAATATATGATCCGTTAGGTCTACTCACCCCAATGATAGTGATTCCAAAAATCATACTTCAGAAATTGTGGTTAGCTAAGATAGGATGGGATGACCCAACTGGGCAGGGGACCTGGACGGTTTGGTGGCCATCATTGGCGGGACTCTTGGCAGTCCCTCCCGAGGACGCGGCTGAGTGGCCGCTCTCGCGGGGGGAATCACCATCATTGGGGCATATTTCTCGCCCAACAAGAGTCTCGCCGACTTCGAGAGGTTCCTTGTCGAGCTGGGTGCCGTCGTGGGCCGGTCCCACCCTCACCCGGTGCTGTTGCTCGGGGATCTCAACGCCAAATCTGCAGCGTGGGGATCCCCAGTCACCGATCCTAAGGGCGAGGTGTTGGAGGAGTGGGCGGTTGCGACCGGCCTGACCATTCTGAATCGGGGCTCGGAGTACACGTGCGTGCGGCAGCGGGGCGGGTCTGTAGTGGACGTCTCGTTCGCAAGCCCCGCTGTTGCGCGCCGCATCCATGACTGGCGAGTCGCCGTGGGGGTGGAGACGTTGTCAGATCATCGGTACATCCGTTTCAGCGTCTCCACCCAGACCATGGGCGGTGGCCGACCGTCGACCCTGCAAAGGGACGGTCCTCGCTGGTCAATTAAGCAGATCGACAGGGAGCTTCTCGAGGAAGCCGCAATCATCCAGGCCTGGGTCCGGGAGTCAATGACGAACGAACCCGTCGATGTCAAGGCGCAGTGGTTCCGCGGGGCGATGACGCAAATTTGCGACGCGTCCATGCCTCGTGTCCGCACTCAACCCACAAGGCGCCGGTTGTACTGGTGGACCGCCGAAATCGCGCAGATGCGCAGGACCTGCGTGGAAGTCAGGCGCCGGTACACCCGATACCGGAGGAGACGTCGTCGGGTTCCGGAAGAAGAGGCCGCGCGGTATGAGGTGTACCGCGCGGCGAAGAAGGCTCTGTGGCTGGCCATCGGCGAGTCGAAGACTCGATCCTGGGAGGAGATGCTTGCGACCTTAGATGCAAATCCATGGGGGCGTCCTTATCGTACGGTCCGAGGGAAACTTCGTGCCTGGGCGCCCCCACTCACTGAGAGCCTCGAGTCTCAGTTGCTGGAGGTAGTGGTCGCAGCTCTCTTCCCTGCTAGAGAGGAGCACACACCGCCGCCGATGGCTTTGCCCACAGACACAGAGTCGGAGGATGAGGAAGTCCCCGAGGTGACACAACCAGAGTTGAGGGCGGCCGTGATGCGGCTCCGGGCCAAAACCGTTGCCCCGGGACCGGATGGAGTTCCCAGCCGCGCGCTCGCCCTCGCTCTGAAGGAGCTGGAGCCCCAATTGAGAGGACTCTACTCAGCTTGCCTTGAGCAGGGCCACTTCCCCACTCAGTGGAAGACAGGTCGTCTGGTCCTGCTCAGGAAGGCGGGGCGCCCAGTAGACTCGCCGTCCGCATACCGGCCCATAGTGCTGCTTGACGAGGTGGGTAAGCTTTTTGAGCGGATTATTGCTGCCCGCCTCGACGGTCACTTGTACAGAGAGGGGCCGGATCTGGACGACAGTCAGTTCGGTTTTCGGCATGGGCGCTCCACTATCGACGCCATAATGTGGGTGAGAGTCCTGGCGGAGGAAGCGGTTTCCCGGGGCGGGGTGATGGTGGCGGTGTCCTTGGACATCTCCAACGCCTTTAACGCCCTGCCCTGGAGCTGTATCCGGGAGGCGCTAAGGTACCACAGGGTGCCCCGCTACCTCCGCCACATCATTGGGGCTTATTTGTCAGAAAGGTGTGTCACCTACATGGGACGCAACGGCGAGGGCCGTCGCGATATGTCGTGTGGTGTTCCACAGGGCTCGGTCCTGGGGCCACCCTTGTGGAACATCGGTTACGATTGGGTGCTGAGGGGCGAGCTCCAACCGGGTGTGGACCTGACGTGTTACGCAGACGACACGCTGGTCACGGCCCGTGGGAGCTCGTACAAGGAGGCAGCGTTGCTGGCGACGGCAGCGGTTTCACGGGTGGTGAGCCGCATACGACGCCTGGGCCTGGAGGTGGCTCTCAACAAGTCGGAGGCTAGGCTATGGTCTTTCATGGCCCCCGACGGGCGCCGCCGCCGGGATCACACATCGTGGTCGGGGGGGTCCAAATCGCTGTTGAGTCCACCATGAAGTACCTAGGATTGGTGCTCGACAGCCGGTGGGACTTTGGCCCTCACTTTCGGCGGCTGACGCCCAAGTTGATGGGCGCAGCAGGCGCGCTCGCAACGCTGCTTCCCAATCTAGGGGGCCCGAGCACTGCCTGTAGGCGGCTGTACTTGGGGATCGTGCAATCCATGGCCCTGTATGGGGCCCCGGTATGGGCTTCTGACCTGACGGCCGGCAGCATCGCAATCCTGCGAAGACCACAGAGGGCGATGGCCGTCAGGGCTATCAGGGGGTATCGTACGATCTCCTACGAGGCGGGTTGTGCACTGGCCGGATCTCCGCCCTGGGAACTGCAGGTGAGAGTCCTCGCCTCACTGTACCGGTGGCGCGAGGAGATGAGGACTCGGGGTGGTGAACCGATGCAGCGCGAGATCGAGCTGCGTCGGTCTCAGCTCCGCGAGGTCATGGTGGCGGAATGGCGGGACAGGCTTCTGCGCCCTACCGCCGGCCTCGCCACGGTCGATGCGATCCGACCAGTGCTGGACGAATGGCTCGGGAGGAAACACGGCTCCCTGTCGTTTAGGGCGACGCAGGTGCTCTCGGGGCATGGCTGCTTCGGGAAGTACTTGTGTCGCATAAACAGGGAGCCGGACGCTCGGTGCCATCACTGCACCGACTGTCGGGAGGACACGGCGCAACACACACTGGCAGAGTGTGCCGCATGGGAGGAGCAGCGCCGTGCCCTTGTATCTGAAGTGGGCCCCGACCTGTCGCTGCCGGCCGTCGTTCGTTCGATGGTCGGGGGCGCCGAGTCATGGGATGCGGTGATCTCCTTCTGTGAAGCCGTAATTTCGCAGAAGGAGGCTGCGGAGAGGGAGAGGGAGGCCGTGGCCACTCTCCCGTGCCGCAGCAGGCGAACCGGGCGTCGGTGGAGGGCAGACAACGCCCTCTTCCAGCCCCCATAAAGAGGTCCGGAGGGACGGCGGACTCGGGGTCGTCCGCCGTCCCCCATCCAGCAAGACCCGAGGCGGCGGCGCGTAGTGTTCCACGCGCGCCCCTATTGGACGTCGCGGGGGGAGGACACCTCACACTCCCCGCGGGCCTGAGGTGGCTCGCTTAGGCGGGCCGGCACTAGCCGAGGATCATGGATGGCGTATCAGCTCCCACGATCCCCGGTCCAAGTGTGGGAGGGAACACCGAGGTGGTTTTTAGTCAGTAAGAGTCTGACAGACCCCTTCGCCTGCCCCAGGCGAAGGACATCCATGAGGATTTTCCACCCCGGCAACAAAAAAAAAAAAAAAAAGGATGGGATGACCCAGTGCCTAAGCCGATTTTATTAGATTGGCAGAAGTTTGTTAGTCAATTGAATTGTTTACAACATTTACGCATACCTCGTTACGTAATAGGAGATAACACGCACACAGTTGAACTACACATTTTTTGTGATGCATCACAAGACGCGTATGGTGCATGTGCGTATGTGCGTAGTTATACAGATACAATTATAACAGCGCGCTTGTTATGCGCGAAGAGTAAAGTTGCGCCGGTAAAACCGGTTTCCATTCCGCGTTTAGAGTTATGCGGCGCGTTAGTAGGCGCAAGACTTTACAAAAAGATAATTGGTTCGTTACGACTGACGTTTAATAATGTGTATTTTTGGTCAGATTCTACCGTAGTGTTAGGATGGCTTAAGATGCCACCGAATCAGCTAAAACCATTCGTGCAAAACCGTGTAGTGGAAGTGAACGAACTAACAGGTGATAAAGCGTGGCTTCATGTTAGTGGTAAACAGAACCCAGCTGATTTGCTATCGCGCGGCATGCAATTGGATATGTTAACCTCGGCTGATCTGTGGTGGAACGGACCGCCATTCTTACAAGTTCACGGAATGAACGGTAAGCTCAATTATAATATTAACTATGATGAATTACCAGAATTAAAATCCACAAAATCCGCATTAGTGACTCAAACAAAACCAATCTTCTTTCCTTTCGAAAACTTTTCCAATTTCAACCGTATGATACGAGTCATGGCCTATATTTTACGCTTTATGAATAATAGCCGATATAAAATAAAATCACAGCGCATCGTAGGTAATCTGTCGGTTGACGAATTGAATACTTCAACAAGAACTTTAACGCGTATCGCACAACAAGAATCTTTTCCGATAATTTACGAAAGTTTAATAAAAAAACATCCTTTAAAATTTCCTCGTAATATTTCTAATTTAAACATAATCTTAGACGAACACAATATAATTCGAGTAGGAGGTAGATTGGAAAACTTTGAATCATTTTCATTTGACAAAAGGCATCCTATGTTGTTATGCGGGCGACACAGATTCACCCGTCTTTTATTTGAATATAAACATAGGGAATTATTACACGCGGGGCCCCAATTGTTACTAGCAACTATCAGAGAAACTTGGTGGCCACTTATAGGGCGGAACCTGGCAAAACATGTAGTGCATGCCTGTGTGAAATGTGTCCGCATGAAAGCTAAACCTTTAAATATTCAGATGGGTAATTTACCACCCGAAAGATTGCAACCCGGGTATCCTTTTATGTATTGCGGCGTCGACTATGCAGGACCGTTGTTTATGTTGAACCGTTCAGGAACGGGGGCAAAGCTAATAAAATGCTACATATGCTTATTTTTGTGTTTTGCAACGCGCGCTGTACACTTAGAGCTGGTCACTAACCTCACGACTGAGGCATACTTGTTAGCACTAAAGCGCTTCATTTCCAGACGAGGTAAACCTTTGCAGATCTATTCAGACAACGGTACAACATTTGTAGGGGCGCTAAAAGAATTTGCTAAATTTCTAGTAGATAAAGAGGGTGACATCCGGGACTATACTGCTAATAACTTAATCAAATTCACATTTATTCCGCCTTATTCGCCTCATTTTGGTGGTTTGTGGGAGGCAGGGATCAAGTCCTGTAAATTTCATTTAATTCGTGTCGTGGGAAATGCACACTTGACTTACGAGGAATTAAGTACTGTGTTGGCACAAATCGAGGCTGTCCTTAACTCCCGACCCATGTTTCCTTTGTCGTCCGACTCCTCCGACCTCCTCCCTCTAACACCTGCTCACTTCCTGATTGGCCGACCGTTCACCGCGCCCGCCAGTCAAGACTTGACCACAACAGCTACGCAGCGTCTCTGTCGCTACGATCGCGTTGAGCAGATGCGCCAGAACTTCTGGAGTCGATGGTCCAAGGAATATGTTTCAGAACTCCAGAAAAGAACGAAATGGCAGACCAGCAGCGACATTATTGCTCCAGACACCCTTGTGCTCGTGAAGGAAGACAACCTGCCTCCTCTGAAGTGGCGTCTAGGTCGGGTTCTGCAGACATTTCCGGGGAAGGATGACATAGCTCGCGTTGCAAACATACGAACGGCGACAGGTACAATCAAGCGCTCCTTCTCGAAGATATGCCCACTCCCGCTTCCTGACGATGACAACACGAGGACATCTGCTTCTTTGGAACCAGGAGCTTCCAAGGCCGGGGGCATGTTTACGAACAACTGGCGCCATCCAGCGGACACTCCAGGCGACAACGTGACGGCCGAGGTCAACGTGGAAGAGATATGACCACATCCAGATTTAGTTTTTAAGCGGTCAATTCAATCCAAAAACTACCGGCGATCGAGTACGACTACTTGATTCTCATTAGACCCCAAGCGAACGCCGGCGTTCGCTTGTCATAGGTTAAGAAATTACCAATTGTAAAAAGAACATTAAAACCAAAGTATATCTTCATCATCAAGTCTTTCTATTCGAACATCCTCAACACGACGAATGACAACCTCCTGCACAAGGTTTTTATATATGCTGCGAATGTTCTGAGTTATGATTTTCAGAGAATTCGTCGCAGAACTTAATAATATTGAATTACAAGTCTCAGGGTCACAAAGAAAGCTATTAGCCACAGAGATAGAGTCTAGATCTGTTAAAATTGCATTGATATTATTAGCCATTGGGAATTGAATTAGATATTCTGTCACATATTATTAGAATTTGATTAAAGAAAGATACACGAAAATGGATTGCTTCAAAAATGATCCTGGTACAAACTATTGCCTTATTATTTCTTGTATGAGTCATGAATAGGTAAATGTGGTTGTATATATAGAGTGTATAAGTAAATTGGAATGTATATTGATTAGTGTGCTTCGACTTTGTAGATATAAAATTATAATATGTAGGTAACAATAAGATAGATAAATAGTAATTTCAAAATTAGTTTATGCAAGATGACGTGGTCTACTCGCTAGTCAATTTTTCAGACGAAGGTTGTTGATGTCCGATTCGCTTTTAATCCATATTTGCTTACCGCCTTCAGCTTTTCGCAGAAAGATTTTTCCGAAAGATGTCCAACAAAACTTGTAGTCGTTGTCTTTTGCATAATTTCTAGCAAGATAAAATAGACGTTGTGCTTTAAGGGTCAGGATTTCCGTGATGTATACTGGTTTGCTGGGCCTTCTTTCTTAATATGGGTAGTATTCAGTTTGTTTTTAACCGACTTCAAAAAAAAAGGAGGAGGTTATCAATTCGGTTGAATTTTTTTTTTAATCATTTTTTTTTTTTTATGTTTGTTACCTCAGAACTCCGTCGTTTATGGACCGATTTGCAAATTTTTTTTTTCCCTTTATAGGATATGCTTTTAGATTGGTCCCATTTTTTTCAAAATCTAGTTCTGATGATGGAATCCATGAGGAATCGAGGGAACTCCTCAAAAATTATAGGCAACCCTATGGTAATTTTAGTATTTTCAACAAGAACTTAAGCATTTACAGTCAAAAAGTAATATTTGATGAAGTGGAACTGATGAAGAAGACCAGAAATGGTCAACGGAACTTCATACTCAAATGGATATCACAATGAAGATATAGTTAAGCGACTATGACAATACAAATAATTAATGATTCTGAATAGTTACGTTGAAAATGGTATCATCGAAGTGATCTGATGATGATGATGGAGCCGGAAGGTAGGCACTGGAACTCCGTAATTAATCAATGTAACCTAGCCGTGTTTGGACTTATTAGAATTGTCATGAGATGCACTTTGGCTATAAGGTACTATCGAACTGATCTGATGATGGAGCCGGAAGGTAGGCACAGGAACTCCGTAATTAATCAATGTATTCTAGCCGTGTTTGGGCTTATTAGAATTGTCGTGAGATGCTCTTTGGCTATAAGGTACTATCGAACTGATCTGATGATGGAGCCGGAAGGAGGAAGGTAGACACAGGAACTTTATAATAAAATAATGTAACCTAGCAGTATTTGGGTTAATTGGAATTGTCATGAGAAATAGGCACTCTGTTTATACCTAAGTGTATCGCAACTAAAAAGTGTGAAATAAAAACTTTTTAGAAAAAAAAATAACCGACTTCACTAAAAAAAAACACTAAAAGGATCAAAATAACTTTAATTTCGGAAGTCGGTGTTAAATAAGAAACAAAGAATACCGAGAAACACCGACTTCCGAAATTAAAGTTATTTTGATCCTTTTAGTGTTTTTTTTTAGTGAAGTCGGTTATTTTTTTTTTCTAAAAAGATTTTTTGGGCTGTTATTTTTATTAAATCGGCGTAAACTCATTAAGATGCTCTCCTTCATCGTTGCTGTAGTAAAGTCAGCTATAATGGTCAAAATACCTTCTTTTTTATGAACAAGATAGACGTCTTTAATATCTTGACGTTCCAGGTGGATAACCAGGACGCATGCCGTTTCGGTGACAATTCTGCGTAAGTCTTCCTTGGATTCGTCTTGACTTTTTGGGATGTTTTTAACCTCAACTTTAGATGAGTTCATCATTCTTTCCATGTTATCCAGTCTCTCCTCAAGCTGATTTATATAAGAGCGGTCCGCTTTTCTAGCCGTTTCCAGATCTTGCAATTTGATCAACACGTCGTCATATTGCTTAGAGATATGGTCAACTGAGTCCCTGATTTCAGAATTTTGAGCCTTGATTTCTGTCATTGCTTTTTGAATAGATTTCAACTTGCTATTCGTTTGACAGGTGTTAGTTTTTATAAGCTCACGAATCTCCTCCATGAAAACTGCATAATCATCACGTTTTCGCTGCCCGCGTTGCAGACAAACAGTAATTTTAATATAATATTAATTGTGATTATACATTTAATATTAAATATGACTGAAGTACTGTTACAATTATAACGAATGAATAGATCATTTCAACCCTTTTTACTGTCCCACTGCTGGGCACGGGTCTACTCTAATATGAGAGTGATTCAACCTTAGTCTGAATGAATAGATGCTGTTATTGAAAACTGAAACAAACTATGAGAATATAATATTAAAATTATAACTTACATTTTTTGATGTAGCGTCCTCGTTGTTGAAACCAGGTCTGGGAGTTAAGCACTAATGCTCCAGATGTCCACGTCCCGATTTATATACCAATAAATCAACGTCACTTTAATCCATATATGGAAAGTAAGTTCGCCTAAAATTCCTGAGTCAAATCTAAGACTCCAAATAAGAAAAATGCTTACCAGGCATTGTTATGATTAAGTTTGATTCTCAACATTAAACGCATGTAATTAAGATTTGAACTTAATTTATTTATTTTCATTACTGCTATAAGTAATCACAAGACTAGTTTCATACTCTGACTTTACTTGTGATTTAATGTTATGGTTTTTTTTTTTTATTATTATTGATAGGCTCGCGTTTGACCACCATCTCACCTGATGGTAAGCGATGATGTGGCCGACGATGGAGTACGCTTGCCTAGAAATAACCTATTCACTCTTGACTTAAAGACCCCTAGGTTGTAGCTATCAGGGAACACAGACTCCGGCAGGGAATTCCACACCTTAGCTGTACGCATTATAAATGTGTTCCCAAAACGCTTTGTACGTATGGGTGGGATGTCCACCATGTACCGATGGCGCAACGCCGTACGTCTAGTGGTCCGATGATGGAACGGACTTGGTGGAATTAAATTGTGCAATTCCAACGCACACTCCCCGAAGTGTAACCGATAGAAAACCGACAGGCCAGCAACTCGGCGTCGATGCTCAAGGCTTTGGAGTTTTGATTCGACAAGTGCATCATCACCGATGATTCTCTTGGCTCGCTTCTCAATCGACTCCAGAGCATCAAGCTGGTATTTGGCAGACCCATCCCAAAGATGAGAGCAGTATTCCATACACGATCAAACTTGCGCTTGATAAAGTTTGAGCAGCTGTTCCGGCGTGAAGTACCGTCTCACCTTGGCCAAGATCCCCAATTTTTTGGCAGCCTGTTGAGCTTTAGCCTCGATGAAAGAGCCGAAATTGAGGGTAGATGACAACGTTACCCCAAGAAGCTCAAGGTTACTGGTTATCGGCACGGTTACACCCCGGAATGATGGAGGCGGGTGGAATTGGCTCCGTTTGGCGGAAAAAAGACACGCCTGGGTTTTAGCAGCATTGAACTTGACCAGATTGGCATCGCCCCAGTCGGATACTGCCTTCAAGGAAAAGTTCAAGCGTTCAACCATAGCCTCTCGGAAAGACTGGATCTGTGACCCACTAGCACGTGCATCGGACACGTATCTCTCAGCAACAGTGCTATCGTCTGCATACCCAAAGGTACTGGGTTTAAGAAGGTCGTTTATGTGCAGCAAGAACAGTGTTGCCGAGAGCACCGACCCCTGAGGGACCCCGGCATTAATTTCCATTTGACCGGACGAGCAGCCATCAATAACCACTCGGATGGATCGCCCCCTCAAGAAGTCTGCGATCCACTCACACAGACCAGTGGGCAGACCGAAGGAAGGAAGCTTAGCAATAAGGCTATCGTGCCAGACCCTGTCAAAGGCCTTCGAGATATCAAGGGAGACTGCAAGTGCTTCCCCATGCTTCTCGATGGCCTCGCTCCAGATGTGAATGGCATACGCTAGAAGATCCCCAGTTGACCGATTTCGGCGAAAGCCGTATTGACGATCACTGAGGATGTCATTAGCTTCTAGGTATGCCAGGAGCTTATTATTGATCACTCGTTCCATACTCTTGCAGAGAATGGACGTTACCGAGATAGGTCTGTAATTAGCAGGGTCAGCCCGACTACCCTTCTTGGGCACGGGCTGCACGTTAGCTTGCTTCCAAGCCATCGGTACTTTTCCAGCCTCAAACGAAAGACGAAATAAGCGTGTCAGGATCGGAGACAGTTCAGGCGCACAAGTTTTTAAAACAATTGCCGGTATCCCGTCGGGACCACTGGCTTTGTTCACGTCAAGGTTACGTAGCACCCTACGGACGTCCTTCTGATGGATGCGTATGTCTGCCATAGTCGTCTCGCATCGCTCAGGAAAGGCAGGGGGCCGCGCGTTACCAGAATCAAGACGTGAAGATTCCGCAAAAAGAGAGGCAAATAGATTAGCTTTCTCCTCAGCGGTGTGGGCCAGCGACCCATTGGGTTTCAGCAGTGGTGGTAGTGAGGGACGGCAGAAGTTCGATTCAACAGATTTAGCCAGGGACCAAAACGCTTTACTACCTGCTGGGTATGAAGCAAGTTTGTTCCCAATTCGGCTAATGTGGTCAAACCGAGACCTCCGCATCACCTTCTTGCAGGATTTGGCAGCCCTATTATAGGCTCTCTTTTTTTGAGTCACGTCACTTGCCTTGCGCCTACGAGCGTCGACCCATTCCTGGTATGCCGTATGTTTTAGCGCTTCAGCGCGATTACATTCGGCGCTAAACCAAGGTCGAACCTTGTCAGACATTGTTACATCAGAGAATGGAATGTAATATTCCATCCCCCGATGCAACACATCCGACACTGCGTCCGCGCACAACGACGGATCAGCGGAAGAGAAGCAAGTAGGCTGCCAAGGATAGCATGCGAAGAAAGAACGCATACCATCCCAATCTGCTGACTTGTATCGCCAAACCCGCCGGGTGCCTCTTGGGCTGGGATCGGGCAGGGAATAGACGGATACAGATTTCACCAGACAATGGTCGGAACTACCTATTGGTGAAGATATCGACACTGAGTACGGGTCCGGATCTGTAGTCAACAGAAGGTCCAAGCAATTGGCCATGTGTGACTCAACATCCAGCACCCTTGTAGCCCCCTGGACCAGCTGGGTGAGATTTAACGCTAGCGCTAGCTTCCGCGTCTCTCGCCCAGCATGGTCTGTGCACTGGTATGGGAAGAGCCACTCCTGATGGTGGGCATTGAAATCCCCCAGTATCACCAATTGGGCAGAAGGGTACCGCTGCTGAGCCACATCCGCCGCCTCACTAAGGTGCTGTGTGAGCCTGGTTGTCTCCTGATCACCACTGTGCGAACGGTAGACACAAGCATAGACAATTTGATCTATGCCAGTGTCCACCAAAGCCCAAAGCGTGGAGTACCTGGAGTCCTCAAGATTGCGGAGACGCCGATAGCAGATGTCGTCCCGGGCATACATGTAGGATTAATATTGTTTAAACATTTCTGAACGCTAAAGAATGTTAGTTTCAGAACGAATGAATGTGTGAGTGAAAGAGAAGGAATGAATGACTTGAGAAAAAGGAAGATGGCAACCTACGATGATTAAGTTTGTACGTTTTCGTGTCGAAGGTGAAAATAAAAATAGATAGTAAAGTGCAATATTGTTTTTTTTCTGGATATCCCACTCTACAACTTGGGGGCTCGTCCGGGATACCAGAAAAAACAATAAATAAGCCCAGAAGATTGCCTTGTGTGTGCATCGCGGTAAGGTGAGCCGCGACCACGTGCACCGGGCGGCAAATTAACGACGACGAAGTTTCAAACCTTCAAAATACGACGATGTCCGACGAGAAGAACCCCGTTCCGACATTCAACTACGCCGATATAATCCCGAAATTTAACGGCGTCGACAAGACGTACTCGTCGGCAAAATGGGCGCAGGACATCGAAGACAACGCCGAGATATTCGGATGGACGGCGGCGCAAAAACTGATTCTGGCGAGAAAGTCGCTAACGGGCACAGCAGTATTATGGCTCAAATCGGAAAAAGCCTTCAAAAGCTACGAAGAATTACGGAATGCATTACTTAAAGAGTTCCCAGAAACTGTCAACAGCAAAGAAATGCACGAGCTCATGGCGTCCCGCAAAAAGAAAAGCACTGAAACATACTACGAGTACATGTTGACGATGAAGGAGTTGGGTAAGCGTGCTTAATTCCCGGATTATGTGGCGATACAGTATATTATAGACGGAATACAAGACTATGAATCGAATAAAACGATCCTATACGGCGCGATCACATACCCGGTGTTAAAAGAAAGAATCGTCATCTACGAAACCATGAAGAGTAAAAATAAGAAAAGGCAAAATGATACGACGAAGCAGCAGAAGCAGGACCTGGAAAAGAAGGGTCATTCGGAAAAGTCGAGTCGCCGATGTTACAAGTGTGGTGAGACAGATCACGTCGCCAACGCGTGCAAGAAAGGTGTAAAATGCTTCCGGTGCAACTCGTTCGGTCATATCGGACGAGAGTGCAAGGAGCCAATCTCGAATACAGATTCTCAGGGTAAGCATGAAGATGGCGGCGGCGGTCATAGTTCTCGTACTTCCATGTTGTGTACGAAGATTTTGCCGGAACTTGGCGATGACGTCGCGGATCCGGAAAGAAAACAACATGGCGGCCACGGTGAAGATAAACGAGGAAGGAACGAACGAATGACAGGTGTGAACGAGTCAGCGTTAGCGTCAAACTTCTGTCAATCATGTCAGTGTCATAAGTGTCAAAGTGAAATGGTGTTAAGTGTAAACAAAGACTTTGCGAGTAACAAATCAGTTAAAAACATTAAGATTAGTGGAATAAATGTTGATAGCCTTGTAGATTCTGGTAGTGATTTGAATTTAATAGCTTCTAACTTGTTTTTTGAGTTGAATGTAACATCCTACGAAAAGGTAAGAGTCAAATTGTCAGGACTCGGTTCTGCAAGCGTGTTTTCGCTAGGAAAGTTCAATGTAAACACAGAAATTGATGGTTATTGCTTTGATGTGTGTTTTTACATTGTCCCACAAGAAGTTATGCCGTATAAAGTTATTTTAGGTCAACCATTCTTAGTAAATGTTTCTGCTGTCATTGATAAAGGTTCAGTCACTGTTATGCCTCACCATAATGATGTTTTGCTGCGGTGTATGCTTGCCGAGGTTCCAGAACCAGTATGTTATGTTTCTGATCCACAGATACAAGAGGTAGCACAGAATTTGGTTGACAACTACCAACCTAAGAGGATAAAGGAGGCTCCGATAAAAATGAAGATTATATTGAAAGACGATATTCCTGTTGCACAGCGTCCACGAAGGTTGTCACTTGCTGAGCAGAGGGAAGTAGAGAAACAGGTTAGTGAATGGTTACGAGATGGTATTGTTAGGCCAAGTTTTTCTGAATATGCGAGTCCATTAGTGCTTGTAAAGAAGAAAGATGCCGACGCATCACGCAACAATATCACGACAAACACTCACGTACATTACCCACTCTGAAACCAGGTGACGCGGTAATCATGATAGACGGAGATAAACGAAAAAATGCAAGGGTTCAAACGCAAGCAGCACAGCCAAGATCCTATTTCGTCACCGACCACACGGGAAAGCGTTATAGACGCAATAGACGTCACTTAATTAAAATAGAATCCTCCACACTGGGCACTGAAAACAGCCAAAGTCTAAGTAGTAAATGCGAGCCGATACGAGATGATGAGAAGTGGTCCAGTGCTGAGAGTGAGGACGAATGTGTAGATAACGGCATTACAAACAAGGACAATAAGTCCTTGGTACGTAGTCCGCGTGCGGAGATGTTGTCGGTACTATAATTATTTATTATATTCAACTACCTGTTAATAATAAAAGTCAGTCTTGTTGAAATCTGCGTATCATTTACATCATGGTGACAGCGGTGCTAAATAATTAATATAATTATACGTGAGATCATAGTAAAACGGGAGTACGAAGTGTTGATTGTGCAAAAGAACTGAATTACATAAATCGTAAACATGGAACATGCGCGTCCGCCGTTGGAACTAGTTTTGGAAGGAGGACCGGCCAGCCGGGCGGACATGTGGCGTAAATGGTTTCAACAGTTCATGGTGTTTTTAAAGGCATCGGGTGATCATAAAGAAACATCTGACGTGCAAGCAAGTTTGCTGATAAATCTCATTGGCTCGGAAGGGTATGATGTCTATACGACATTCAAGTTCACAAAGGATGAGAACAAAGAAGATTTTGATACACTCGTGAACAAGTTCAATGAACATTTTAAAACCAAGCATAATACAACTATGGCTCGATTTAAGTTTTTCACGAGAAATCAGGTGACAGGTGAATCAATAGATGAGTACGTCACAAGCCTTAAATTGCTTACTCAACACTGTGAGTTTGAACATCTCGAAGAGGGATTGATAAGAGATCGGATCGTGTGTGGTGTCAACGATGGCACGCTGCGAGACCGTCTTCTTAGATCAGAAGATCTTACTTTGGCTAGGGCAGTCAAAATATGCCAGGCAAATGAGATGTCGCATGAAGAAAAACGGCAGATTGAAGATACCAAGGCTGGATGTAGTAGCGAGGGGACAACGAACGTCGACGCGGTGCAGGGGTCGCGCAATGGTCGCGGCGGCGGCAGGGGTCGCCGAGCGCAGCACTGGCGCGGCAGCGGCAGCGGCGTGCGCCAGCAGCGCCAGCACGGCGCATCGAGGTCGTCGTGTGCTTCGTGTGCGAGTGATGCTTGTGATGGCTATCGTTGTCCGGCTGCAAATGCGTTGTGTTTCTCGTGTAACAGGCGCGGTCACTTTAAAAAAGCGTGTCCTAGTGTGAAAAAGCGTGTTTACCAAGTGGAAGAGGCCGATGTAAGCGAAGAAGAATTGTATTATATCTCTGTGGTGGAAAGGCTGAGCCAATCTAAGGACGCTAAGTGGTATGAAACTTTATTATTATCTAAAAATGGTAGGAAAGAGGAATTTAAATTAGATACAGGGTCCGACTTAAATGTACTATCTTTGAATACGTATAACAGACTTGGATTTCGAGTGGAAAGATTACATTGCGATAATATAAAGGCACAATCGTTTTGTGGCAATTATATACCAATAGTTGGATCATGTGATATTGATTGGATCTATAAAGGAAAAATGTATAGCCTTCGTTTTGTTATTTCTAAGCAAGAATGTTGCAGCTTACTAGGTAAGCATGCATGTGAACAATTAGGTATAATTAAGCGAATATTTTCAATAAATATGCAGAGATATGATGACCTTTTCCATGGATTAGGAAAATTGCCAGGTAAATACAGAATAGTTACTAGTTGCGATGCTCAACCGTCGATCTGTCCGGTTCGTAAGATACCAATAGGAGTGCGTGATAAACTATTGGTAGAACTGAATAGGATGGAACGGATAGGAGTGATTAGGAAAGTAACACACCCAACACCGTGGGTTAATGCGATCGTAGTAGCAGCGAAGAAAGACGGCACTATCCGAGTGTGTCTCGATCCGCGTCCGTTAAACCGCGTCGTACAGCGTGCGCATTACCCGTTACCAACGCTCACCGAAATAGCTACTAAACTAGAAGGAGCACGTTACTTTAGTAAATTAGACGCACGGTCAGGATTTTGGATGGTACAAATAGATGACGAGAGCGCGAATCTATGCACGTTCGGAACGCCATTTGGGAGATATCAATTTTTGCGTTTGCCATATGGCATTAATTGTGCCTCTGAGGTGTTTCATTCAAAAATACGGCAGATACTGGAAGACCTAGAGGGAGTAGACTCTTTCGTCGACGATGTCATTGTATGGGCATCGAGTAAGTCTGAGCATGACGCGAGGCTGAAGCGGTTACTTGATCGAGCGCGAGAGGTCGGCATGAGATTCAATAAGGATAAATGTGAATTTTGTGTGGAAGAGGTGACCTACTTAGGACACACGTTTAGCGCAGCAGGAATGCGTATTGATAAAAATAAATTAAAGGCAATACAGTTAATGCCAAGTCCCCACGATAGGCAGTCATTAGAACGTTTTTTGGGCATGATTAATTATCTGTCAAAATTCATTCCAAACTATTCAGATATAGCTTCACCACTACGTACATTGTTGAAGAAAGATTCTCAGTGGTTGTGGGATGAGGTGCATGATTTAGCTGTAAAGCGGTTGAAAGACTCTGTGTGCGGTGCGCCTGTACTAGCTCTGTATTCGGCGCGCGAACCGGTTCTGTTATCAGTAGATGCGAGCTCGCGCGCATTAGGCGCGGTGTTATTACAGAGCGGCCGGCCAGTTGAGTATGCCTCGGCGACATTAACTGACACACAGTGTCGTTACGCACAAATTGAAAAAGAGTTATTGGCAATTGTGTATGCTCTGGAAAGATTCCACCAATATGTATATGGACGGAACAATATCACTGTGGAAACAGACCACAAACCTCTGGAAGCTTTATTTAAAAAATCATTAGATTCAATTCCAGCGCGTTTGCAGCGTATGATGCTGCGCACACAGGGGTATGATTTCACAGTGGTATATAAGCCGGGTAAGTACATGTTTGTGGCGGACGCATTGTCGCGGGCAGCTATAACTGATAATATAAAGGAAAGTATTTCGGAAGAAATAACCGAGCAGTCATGTTTTTTATTAGAGAATGTAAGATTTAGTGACAGTAAAATGAGCTTGATTAGAAATGAAATAGCAAAAGATAGCGAGTGTCAGGTAATAATAAAATATATCAAGGGAGGATGGCCAGCACACAAACACGAAGTGGTTGAGTGCGTGCGAACACATTGGTCGTATAGCCAAAGTTTTGAATATGTAGATGGAGTAATATTCAAAGATAATCTAGTTTATATACCGCGAGCGTTAAGAACAGAAATGTTAAAGCGATTACATGACGGGCACATGGGGATGGATAGATGTAAGCGTAATGGCCGTGAAGTGATGTTTTGGCCGGGAATGTCAAGTGATATTGAAAATACCGTAAAACGATGTGCAGCATGTATGGAGCGGAAGCCACGACCCTCGCGCGAACCTATGTATCCTCATCACATTCCAAATATACCATGGGCTAAAGTAGGCTCCGATATATTTCAATGCGGAAATAAATATTTTCTTATCCTAGTAGATTATTTTTCAAATTTTATTGAGGTTAACCCTTTGACGAGTATCGGAAGTAAGGCAGTAATCGCGGCTATGAAAGACCAATTTGCACGCCATGGTATTCCAAGCGAGCTTGTGACTGACAACGGGCCAGCCTATGCTTCAAAAGAATTTTTCGAATTTAAAAACAAGTGGGGATTTAATCACACTACCTCCTCGCCAAACTATCCACAATCGAACGGTCGGAGCGAGCGAAGCGTACAAACGATTAAAAATATTTTAAAAAAGTCAATAGAAGCTAAATCAGATTTTTATTTAGGGCTTTTAAATTTTAGGAATTCACCGCGTGATGGTATTAGCTCGCCTGCGCAGTTACTAATGGGGCGTAGACTTAATAGTACGCTGCCTTCTCATGTCACAAAACTAGAACCAAGTCGCGACAATACAGACGACTATAGGAACATCATTCGTAAACAGGAGAACAGCAAACAATATTACGACAAACACTCACGTACATTACCCACTCTGAAACCAGGTGACGCGGTAATCATGATAGACGGAGATAAACGAAAAAATGCAAGGGTTCAAACGCAAGCAGCACAGCCAAGATCCTATTTCGTCACCGACCACACGGGAAAGCGTTATAGACGCAATAGACGTCACTTAATTAAAATAGAATCCTCCACACTGGGCACTGAAAACAGCCAAAGTCTAAGTAGTAAATGCGAGCCGATACGAGATGATGAGAAGTGGTCCAGTGCTGAGAGTGAGGACGAATGTGTAGATAACGGCATTACAAACAAGGACAATAAGTCCTTGGTACGTAGTGGCATGGATACCGCAACTACGGAGCGAGCGCACAGATCGGCGGCTGTCCAAGCACGTAAAAAACTAGGGCAACTATTTAAAAATTAACAATTTTGTAACTGCTAACCATGACCTTAAAAAAAAAAAAAAAAAAAAAAATGTATACATAGAGAGAAACATTTTAATCAAATGAATACAAATTAATTGTGCATGTACTTATGAATGTTAAATCTTAGTTACATATTTATTTACTGGATAAATAGATAGTGTGACTAGGTTAAAGTCTAGTTAGTCTTTAATTTAAGAAATAAGTTATTGTTAAACAAACTATGAATATTATTAATCTATTGTGAAATGCTTAAAAATATTTGGGGGAAGATATTGTGCATGTTGTCGGTACTATAATTATTTATTATATTCAACTACCTGTTAATAATAAAAGTCAGTCTTGTTGAAATCTGCGTATCATTTACATCAGATCTACACGGGTATGTGTTGACTATCGAGGGATCAATAAAAAGATGGTCAAGGATGAATTTCCACTTCCAGTAATAGAAGATCATATTGACAAGTTATCAGGGGCTAAGGTGTTCAGTAAATTGGATTTAAAAGACGCATTCTTTCATTTGAGGATAGAAGAAAGTTCAGTTCCATATACCTCTTTTGTAACACACCATGGTCAATTTGAATTCTTCAGAGCACCATTTGGATTGTCAATTTGTCCTAAATATTTCACAAGATTTATAACAATAATTTTCCGTGATCTTATAGCTAAAGGTCACATTCTTATATTCATTGACGATGCCATAATTCCAGCGAATGACTATAAAGAAGCAGTTGAGAGGCTACGAGAGGCACTACAAGTAGCATCAGATTATGGACTTGAAATAAACTGGAAGAAGAGTGAAGTATTGACGGCAAAAGTTGAGTATTTGGGTCACATTGTGCAAGATGGTGAAATCAAACCAAACCCTCAACTGAGAAAACTGAAGCAGTTGTCAAGTTCCCTGAACCCAAGACGGTGAAACAACTACAAAGCTTTATGGGGCTAGCATCATATTTCAGGAAGTACATACCTCATCGGGCGTCGGACCCCCAATAAATGGGAGCGACAGCGTCTGGTCCCCCATCGGTCGATCCGGGGTTGGGGTCTCGGAGTCGTTTCCCAACGAACTCCGAGGTCCAGGCTTCTTGGGCGGCATGATGTCGCACAAATAGTTAGTAAACACACACGTTTAAAATTCACATTCACATTTTTAAAATAGTTTTAAAAAAATTCATATATTAAAATTGGTTGGTTAAAAACACACTGGATTAAAAACTTTGGCACGTTGCCTCCGCGACCACTACGGTGTGTATAGGCACACCGGGTAGCGACGGGGTGGCCTCCCCTGTGTGCTCCCGCAAGTGCTAGCCGAGACCAGCACCTACGTCAACACACAAAGGGTAAGCCGACTAAAAATAGGAGTGGTCCGTACGGGAACGAGGCGCGAACGCCTGGGCAACGGAGCAATCCCTCTGAGGGACGAAGCGTTCGGGCAATCGCTACGTCCCTCTAGAGGGGCGCGGCAGGCGAGATCGGGGCATTGCCCCCTGCTCGCGGTCTCTATTGGCACCCGCAACAACGGGTGCTTCACTGTTGTGCCTATAGGCGTAGAGTCACTGGTTTTGTACAGTGGGAGCGTCACGACTCTATTTTATAATAGAGTCGTTTCTTCGCGACACCCCGGCGGTCAGTCCCCGCCAGGTGGGACCTCCGGTTGCCCGGAGGAGGCCCAGCGAGTGACGACCAGCGACGAGGGTGCCGATTTTGTTGACGCTCCCCACTGTTGGTGAGTGACCCCCGTCTGTCACGCTTCCAGGTCTAGCCGGTCACGCTCCAGACTAAGGGGTCGTGTGGGCGTGTGTGTGGGCGGTATTGGATGTGTTACGCCGCCCATGTATGCAACCGAGTGCGCGTCCACGCCACGCAGCTTGGTGCGTGAGGTTACATGAATGTAGAGTCGCGATTGTCTGAGATTCGGCACACGCTATGCCTATATTAACTTAGCACACAGCGCGCACCGAGTGTATGTAGTGATTGTAGAGTCTATGTGAGTGATTAAGTCGCGTGTAGGTGCGTGCGACTTAATCGTGGGTCAGTCCGGTGGGGCATGGGCGTCGTCGTCCGGCAGTAGGTCGCGGGGGAGGCGGCGTCTAGCGTCGGGCGGACGCGCGTGCCATGGCGCTATATTTTTGATGTGAGGCCAGCTGGAGGCGTCGGCACGCGCGAACATGGTCGACGCCAGGCGGCCACAGAACTCGTCCAGGCTCTCAATCTGGAGGTCCCGCTGTATAACGTCGTTCCTCACGAAGCGAGGAGCGCCGACTATCCTCCGCAGCGCGATGCTCTGCTGCGCGCGGAGGAGCTTCCTGTTTGTCTCGCTCGTGAGGGCGAGCCAAGCTGGGGCGGCGTACGTGAGTCATCACGTACGCCGCCCCAGCTTGGCTCGCCGCTTGGGACGGATGTACGTTTTGTACACGCCCAGCTTGGCACGTAGCGGGAGGCGAGACGAGAGCACTGGACGTAGCAGGGCGTGGACTGCTCTACCCTTTGCGACAACCTGTCGGACGTGAACGCCCATGGAGAGCCGACGGTCGATTGTGACCCCTAGGTACTTGACCGTCAGGGACCACTTGACGTCGGCTCCTTGCAGCTGTAGGGGTGGTGGGAGGTGGGCCTGCCCGATGACGATCGCCTGTGTCTTACTCACGTTGACAGTCAGCCGCCATTTCTCCAACCATTCAGGGAGGGCGTCGAGTGCGCGCTGCATTTTGACAGCCGCGTGTCGCGCGTTCAACGAGGTCGCGATGTACGCGGCGTCGTCGGCATACAGCGCGAGTGTGACGCCCTCAGTGGTGGGGATGTCATCCGTGTACCGTGAGTAACACACAGGCGAGACACAGCTGCCCTGCGGTACTCCGGCGGCCACCGGGCGAGCGCTCGAAAGCGTACCTTCGACCACCACCCTGAAAATCCTATTTTCCAGGAACGAGGAGATCACTTTTACTACGCGACGGGGCGTCTTCGACTGCGACAACTTGTAGAGGAGACCTGCGTGCCAAACACGATCAAAAGCCTTCTCCATGTCGAGGAATACTGCAACCCCGTGCTCCTTTTTGTTAAGTGCTGCTGTCAAGAGGTGCAGTACCCTCGATAGCTGGAGCGTCGTGCTATGTTCCGAGCGAAACCCGAATTGCTCGGAGCGTGGAGTGATGTATTGAGTGAGGTGTCGCAACAGGAGTTGCTCAAACACCTTCGAGACGGTGGGCAGCAACGTGATGGGCCGATAGCTCTCCGGTTTCAAAGTATTCTTCCCCGCCTTGGGCAGCATGATGACGCGCCCCTCTTTCCACGAAGCGGGAAAGGTCCCCGTGCGCAGCACCCCCGTGTACAGGCGCGCCAGGGCCGCAACAGTACGGTACGGCAAGTGGCGCAGCGCTGTATTGGTGATGCCGTCGGCACCGGGGGCCTTCCTAGGCTTCGTTCGCAAGATGGCGCGTCGAACTGCGCCCGGCGAGAAGAAGACGCCCTCTTCCTCGTGAGCTATCGGCGATTCGAAGTATTCTCGAAGGTGCCTCTCGACTGTTGCGACATGCTCATCGTCGCTAGTCGGGTTAGGCTGGAACTGACGCTCCAGGTGCTTGGCAAAGATCTCCGCGCGGTCTGTCGCAGTGTATCTATGATTGATGATTCGAGACTCATCGCATTCAGTCGTGCTCATCAATGCAATAAATATCTAATAAATTAATATTCGCGTAATTAGTGACCTAGTTTTTAGTGTACTGGCGTTTCATACAGACACGTTTTTTTTTAAAAGTGCTGACAAATTAAGAAACATGGACTGATTGGATTATAATAATATCATCTAAAATATGGAAGGCAGCCCCTTCAACCGGAGCGGTATAACGCGACGCAGCCCTCCCCCAACACCTACACCGATGCAGCCCCAGCAACCTAGTCGTGAACGAGCCCAAGAAGAAGAGAAAATGGAGGTAGTTTCGACTCCTGAGATCCAAAACTGGTTGGGGTCTATTGAGCAGCACTTGAATGAGGTATGTGTTATCTCTTCTGAGGGAAAACTAAACTCGGATCAAAAGTTAAAAATAAGTAATCTTTGCCGAAAAGTTAGTTATGGAGTTTCGCAACTGGCTGTTCAATATCAGTCATTAAAACATAATGCCGTGAAGAACCATAACTCGCTGAAAATATTAACCGAAGACCGAGACCTAAAGGATTGTGTGATGGAAATGAACCGGACGATTAAAGAAAAGTGTGGAACCCGGGAAGCACCCGCCGCATCTTTTGCAGATATGGTTAAGAAAGGGTCCAACAGCTTTGTTCGTCCATATACTTTTAGCTCCGTGGCGATTTACCCCCGCGACAACACGAAGACCAGTGACGAAACGAAGAACATCGTCCAGAAGATTATCTGCCCTGGTGACATGAAGCTTAAAGTCAGAGGAGTACGTAAGATAGGGAAAGGAGGACTGATTATTAGCACAGAGACTAAAGAGGATTTAGACAAGCTCAAACAAACAGTCCAACTCGCTTCATCAGGGCTTACCATCGATGACCCTAAAAAGCGCAAACCTCGCATTATAGTTATGGGGGTTCCGGCATTCATGTCTGAAATTGAGGTTTATAAATGCATTTATGAACAAAACCTGGCCGACAAACTGCCAACAATAACCAAAGATGCATTCTTGGCCTCAATAAAACTTAGCCACAAATCTGGTAGGAAAGAAGCTGAGAACTGTAACTATATAATAGAAGTTCCAGCCGCTATTCGAAAGGCGCTCATCACACAGGATAGATTATTTATTAATTGGACGTCCTGTCCTGTACGAGACTTCACTCTAGTAACGAGATGTTACAAGTGTCAGCAGTACGGTCATGCGGCCAAATCGTGCAAAGTCGCTTCTCCTACATGTGGACACTGCGGTGAAGAAGGACACACACTCCAGGACTGCACAAAAAAAGCTGACTCGCCAAAATGCGCAACATGTTTGCGTTTTAAAAAACCCGCCAACCACAGGACGGGAGATCCAGAGTGTCCTGCTAAAAAATCAGCCGAGAACAGGTACATTAACTCGATTGATTATGAAGGCGCCTAAGAGCGTCACATATTTGTTTATATTTTAGACTTAGTTACTGTTTTTATATTTTTTAAATTATGGATAATTACTTATTGACCGATATAGATAACACATTTGTAACGGTTTCAAAACAATGTAAGGTTGAGGAGTGCAGACAATATCTTTCCGATACTCAAAAGTCACTTACCATACTAACACAAAACATTCGCAGTATTTATAAGAACATAGATAGCTTTAACATTTTTCTTCATAGACTTAACTTTGACTGTGATATAGTGGTACTAACTGAGTGCTGGCTGTGTAATCGTCAGGACCGCCTCCCAGTAATACCGGGGTATAATTTATCATATACCAGAATTAACAATAATCAAAATGACGGTGTGGTTGTTTATTGTAAAGCATCATTAAAGGTCGCAGTTGAAGAATCTACCCTAAAAGACTGTATGTGTAATTGCTTGGTCATCAAAATTGGTACAACTACAGCAATAATAGCTATGTATAGATCGCCTTCCGCTAGAAATTTAGACACTTTTCACGCTTCCTTAAACCAAATTTTTCAAGAACTGTGCACGTTTAAGAATGTTATACTAACAGGTGATATTAATATAAATATTAACTCTGAATGCTTCGATGCAGCGACCCAAGACTATCTTAATATCTGCTCATTCCATGGTTTTCTCCCCGCACATACTTTACCTACTCATCAAAGTGGTTCCTGTCTCGATCATATGATGATCAAATCTAGCTTATCGTACTTAACGCTTGTTACTAACTCGACAATTACTGACCATCACGCTGTCCTACTGCACCTAAATCAAACGCTGCCTAAGCAAAATCGACCTCGGACCAAAACGAAATTAAACACAAATGGACTCGAATATGATTTACGCAATCTTGACTTTAACCCAGTTTACAATACTGCTGACGCTAATTTTGCTTTATCGTACTTAATAAAACATGTTCAACTTGCAATATTACGTAACACGACTATTTCTTCCGTAAACAAGAAACTGTATAACATTAAACCTTGGATCACTCCGGGTTTGATTCGGTGTATAAGACAGAGAGATAAACTTCATCAGAAAGCTAAGAAAAACCCTGACAATCCTATTATTCAAATCTCCTATAAAAGATACAGGAATTTTTGCAATAACCTCCTAAAGAACTTAAAAAATGACTACGATAAAACTGAATTAAATAAAGCAGGAAACAACAGTAAGCAACTTTGGAAATATATTAAAAATGTCACTTATATGGCAAAAAAGCATGAATCTAATTCGAATTTATTGCATATTAATCCCTCACCTCTTTCATCAGCTAACCATGTTAATAACTTTTTTGCAAATGTTGGGAAAACTCTTGCCGAACAGATTCCAACACAAGACTGTGTCCAAAGACCTCCACTTGATTTAAGAAACAGGTGTGCCCTAAATTCTTTTGGCCTACTAGATACTGACGAAGACGAAGTTACTCGAATCATTTGTGGACTAAAAGATGACTCTGCAGTAGGATGGGATAATATTAGTAATAAGATCCTTAAACTCTGTAAGCATATCCTTGTTTTACCTTTGACGCATATATTTCGTATCTGTATTTCCGAAGGAATTTTCCCCAGACTTCTGAAAAAAGCAGTAGTAATCCCTGTTTTTAAATCCGGAAACAAAGACTTAGTAAATAATTATAGGCCAATATCGATACTTTCCTCAATTTCAAAAATACTAGAAAAAATATTAAACAGTAGACTAGTCAAATATTTAGAGAAAAATAAACTTTTATCATCGGCGCAATTTGGTTTTAGAGCCAAATTATCTACAGCTGATGCAGTGCACAGCCTGACAGATTACGTCTCTGAAGAACTAGGCAAAGGACAACAGACCCTGGGGGTGTTCCTTGATCTAGCGAAGGCCTTTGACACAGTGTCTGTTCCTTTGCTAATAAACAAATTAGAGGCCATAGGAATAAGAGGAACACCGCTTAAACTTTTTGCTGACTACTTAGATGATCGACATCAATGTGTCAAAATAGACAATATTACAAGTGATGAGCAAATAAGTTCTGGATATGGTGTTCCCCAGGGAAGTATCCTGGCCCCTACCCTATTTTTGATCTATATTAACGATTTGTGTAACCTAAATATTAAACAAGGCAAAATTGTTTCATATGCCGACGACACGGCCTTAATATTTACCGCTAAAACCAACAGCGAACTGTATGAATACGCTCAATTGGGTTTCAACACTGTGACTAATTGGCTTCAAAGCAATTTACTAACATTGAATGCTGACAAGACAAAATATATTCACTTTTGCATGCGCAAGCCTCAATTTAACATTGGTAACTCTCATCTGTATGCCCATAAATGTGGATTCCGATCATCCAGCACGTGTGATTGTCCCTGTATCTTTAAAACACGCGACATCAAATATCTCGGGGTTATAATAGATGAAACACTCTCTTTTGGACCACACATTGAAGGTCTAATTAAAAGAGTACGCAAACTAATCTATGTTTTTAAGAAATTGCGAGTGATTGCAGATTCAAAATTGGTGACACAAATTTACTTAGCCCTAGGTCAATCTGTAATCCAATACTGTATCACTTCCTGGGGTGGAGCACTTAAAACTCACCTACTGCCCCTTGAAAGAGCTCAGAGAGCAATTTTAAAAGTAGCCAATTTCCTTCCCTTTCTCTATCCTACAGATCAGTTATACAAATCCTGTAACGTGCTTTCTGTTCGCCAGCTTTTCATAATGCACTTAGTATTAAAACAGCACACCATGCTTTCCTTCAACGCCGAAATTACTAATAAGAGACGGAATGATATTGTTTGTCATTCTAATGCATCCTCAAAATATGTATTTGTAAAAAGATTTTTTACTTTTTTAGGCCCATTTCTGTACAACAAATTAAATAGAATATTAAGTATCTACAAATTAAATAAGTATAACTGTAAAAAGATGATTTTCCAATATTTCCTAAGCATATCTTATGTAGAGACAGAAGACCTACTTACTGTTTGTAAATAAAACTCGCCGTATTTCTAAATTTAGTTAAGTTTTTTTTTTTAATAGTCATATTTAGAGTTAATTTATTATTTTGTATTTAAGCACTCTCTCGCCTGAAGCACAGGTTCACCCTAGTTCAGGCATATAAGCAACTGTGTTCTTTTTAATATTTAATATACTTTATTGTAAATGTAAATGCCCTATGTTATAAATAAACGATTTATTATTATTATTAATATCTAAGCGCCCCGTCGCTGTTTAGCAGCGGGCGCACCGGAGCTGGGGTGTTCGTCAATTGCCGGCACAATCTATGTATGGCCGGCCAATCGCCCTCCGAATTATCGATGATAGACTCCCAGCTCGCGGTGTTGAACGCCTGCAACTCGGCCTTCACCCTCTCCGCGAGACGGTTGAGTTCTTTTTTCATAATAGGGCATCTCGTATCTTGCCACCGTCTGCGAAGGCGCCTTTTGTCGGCGATCATTGCTCTCAGGTGGCTGGGCAGGGGGGGGAGAGCCCCCTGCGACTGCGTCGTGACTGTGGTCGCCGATTTTAGGGCGTCCTGGATGCAGACGGTGATCTCTGCAGCTAGATCGTCAACGTCTGCGGCGGTGACGATAGGCCGAGTGGGCGTCGTGATCTCCATCGTTCCCGAGAACTTGGTCCAGTCCAGTTTTTGACGTGGCGCTGGAGGAGAGAGTCGGGTCGGCATTCCTTGCAGGACGACGAGTACCGGCTGGTGGTCTGACAGTAGCTCGTCGTCCAAGACCTGCTGGGTGATCTGGCAGCTCAGTCCGTGGTGGGCCACGATGTCCAGCACGTCTGGGGCAGCTCGCATATAACCGGGGTAGTGGGTGGGTGTTTCTGGCCCGGACACCGTGTACCCATTGGCCTCCGCGTCCGCGAAAAGCCGTCTCCCCTTGGTGTTGGTGCAGTTACTATTCCACGCCGGGTGTTTGCTGTTCAGGTCGCCGGCGAGGAGCGTCGGGTTGGGCGACCGAATCATGAGTGCCCGAAATTCAGCAACGTCGAGCGGCTGTTCGGGCGGGGCGTACGCAGCGTATATATTAAGATCCTCACCGGCAAAGTTTAGCTGCACACCCAGCGCGTAGAATGAGCTGAGTGACGGCAAGGGGAGTTCCTGGTGGACGACTTTTCGCCTCACTATCACCGCCAGACCACGGTAAATTCCGACCGCCGACTTCTCGTCCTTCCTGTAAATGAGGTATCCCGGGAATTTGACTCTATCAGCTGGTCCCAGGAGCGTCTCACTTACGAGCGCCACGTCAATATCTTGATCCCTGAGGAGGAGGCGGAGGAGAGTGGCCTTATTTCGCAGGCCTCGAGCGTTCCAGTGTACGATCCTCAACGGCTTATGGAGCATGATAGAGCGCTAGTAGGGCCGTTAAGCCGTCGAGGATAACCAGGGCCGGGTCTTGGCCCTGCCTGATGGCCTGTATCAGGTCCATCAGGACTTTGATGGCGCAGGCGGTAAACTCCCTCCGCTCTTCCAGGTTAGCGGGGGGAGTGATCCCTTCTGCTGGGTTTCTGGCAGCGACGGTAGTGCCCTGGGGCGCTTGAGGTCGTCTGCGTGTTGTCTCTGTGGTTGGGGGGGCCACTTGTGTTGTGGCGCCCCCCTTTCTCCCTTCCTGCTGGGTCGTCGCCTGCGCCATTACTGGAGCCCGACTGGGTAGTTGTTGTTGTTGGGTGGGGGGGGGGGGGGGGCTTATTCCTCCCTTTCTTCCCTCCCCTCTTCTCTGAGGGACGAATGCGCGCGGCATCGACTTATAAAGCGGCCGGCGCGTAGCGGGGAGCTAGGCTACGCCCTCGTGGTGACGTCGGGTGCTATGGAGAAGGGCCGCCGTGTGCGCGCTGTATAATGAGTTGTCGTTACAGGCTCCCCCTCTGGATCTGAAGTCGTCCCGACGATGATCCAGGATGAGAAGAGTTAGTCTTGGGCCTGCCGCGTTTCCTTCCTTGTACCACGTCCTCCACAATCTCGGGTTGTTGTTTTCGTGGCCGCCCTCTCTTTCTGATAGGCTGGACGGGGTCTGGCAGCTCAGGACAATTTCCAACGTAAGGTACCAACGCGGAAGAATGATACACTCCAATCGAAACATCAGGTTTCTTGGGGTCGGCAAGTTCGTAGGACGACTGGCCATGTTGTTTCTTAATTTTGTATGGTCCATCACGTCGCGGTGCGAATTTGCTACTCACACCTTTAGAGGCATTACTGAGGGAATGCAATGTGGCGAGTACCAGGTCACCAGGATTGTAACCCGGATTCTCTCGCCGGCGTTGGTCCACATATTTCTTGCGTCTCTCTTCAGCTTGTTCGTGTACTTCCCGAGCCTTTTGCAGATTTGTAGCTAATTGCATTAACTTTGGTGTGATTTCAGGTATAAAATTCTCTGATTGCAGGATCTTTCGAAAGTCATGAGATGTATCATCTGGCGTTCTAAGTTCCCTGCCAAAAGTCAAGTAAGCCGCTGTAAATCCTGTCGAGAGACTGGTTGCTGTGTTCATTGCGAACCGAATACTAGGCAGATGTTCTGGCCAGTTTCTGTGATTGTCTTTGACTAGAATAGCGAGTTGGGGCTTCAAATCCCTGTTCTTCCTTTCTACTGGATTTGTTTCCGGATGATACACGGGTGTGAATGCATGCTTGATATTTAGTGTATAGACGACTTGTTGCATGATAGAGCTAATGAATTGAGGTCCATTATCGCTTATCATACGTCGTGGAAGTCCATAGCGAAGGAACACTTCATTGATAAGCGTCATAGCACAGGTTCTTCGTAAAGCTGTCAATATATTTCCTCATTCCAGTCCAATAATATCGTTGACTGATCCGTCGATAAGTCTTATCCTGACCATAATGGCCTGCTAGAGGGTCATCATGATATGTCGCCAGTACGTTGGCCCATTCGTGTTCTGGTACAACTAATTGTGCCTCGTCCGAGTCTGAATGGGGACTGTGTCGATAAAGCATCCCATTGTTTAGTAGGTACCCCTTATTGCTCCAATATACCGCCTTCTCATTGTTGTCTATTCCTTCCAAATCCTTCACAATCGGTCTTATTCTCTCGTCCTTTAACTGTTCTTCTCTAATTTCAGCTGGATTACGTAATGGCATGTCTACGGTCACTGTACAAATGTCACATGCTTGAATTGTTTCTTCATCACATGGGGGTCTAGAAAGACAGTCAGCGACAGTATTTATCCTACCAGGAGCGTATTTGATTGTTAAATCAAATGCTTGCAATAATAGTGCCCATCTTGCAAGCCTTCCTGTTGGCGTTTTTAACGACATAAGCCACTTCAAGGCTTGATGATCTGTTACTATGGTTACAGGCAGTCCTTCAATGTAACCGCGGAACTCTGTTACTGCCCAAACGACAGCAAGCGCCTCCCGTTCTGTGGTAGAGTAGTTCCGTTCGGCTGAAGTCAAAAGACGACTGGCAAACTCGACAGGGTGCTCGTCTTCTCCCTCCCCCTGGACCAATACTGCTCCGACCGCGTAAGAACTTGCGTCACTTTTTATTATATATGGTTTCGTTTCATCAGCCTGTCTAAGTATCGGGGCAGAAGTCAAGCGGTTCTTCAGTTCGTGGTACGCATTCTGCTGGTTCTCTGTCCATTCCCACTTAGCGTTCTTTTTAGTTAAGCGAGTGAGAGGTTCCGCAACCTTTGCAAAGTTTTCGATAAATCGTCGATACCAGGAACACATTTGTAGAAAGCTCACTAGATGTTTTAAGGTTTTCGGTGTAGAGAGCTTCATGATTGCAGCTGTTTTCTCAGGATCCACTTGCAGTCCTTTTGGCGTAATATAGTGACCTAGGTATTTAATCAACGAACAGCAAAAGCGACATTTCTCTCGGTTTACTGTTAGGCCAAATTCTGTAAGCCTATCGAAAACTTTTTGCAGATCTTCGAGGTGTATTTGAAATGACGGCGACAGTATTACCAGGTCATCTAAATATGCAAGGAGCTTCACATCTGGCAGACCCAGTCGCATTCGATCAATCAAACGCTGGAACGCAGCTGGAGCATTACGTAAACCGAACGGCATGCGAGTGAAATTGAATATGCCAAACGGTGTAATGAATGCGGTCTTCTCTTGATCTTGTTTGCGAACTCCAACTTGCCAATAACCTGCTTTCAAATCTAGTAGTGACATGTATTGGTTTGGCTTCATGCAAGAGGTCATCAATCCGAGGTATTGGGTAGGAGTCGGGTATCGTTATTGCATTAAGTCGACGATAATCCACGCAGAGCCGGATGTTCCCGTTGGGCTTTGGCACCAAAACTACAGGCGCGGCCCATGGGGATGATGAGGGTTCAATAATACCATCTGCCAGCATAGCGTTGATCTCACGCTGCAGAGCTTCTTTGCGAGGCGGTGAGAGTCTGTATGGTGGGACTGAGATTGGCTTATCATCTATGGTTCTGATGCAGTGCTCGATCAGCTTTGTTGGTTCTCGCTTGGCATTGAAAATATGCCCGTTTTCTTGTAGAAGCCTGTCCAGCTGCTCTTTCTGAGCACTTGTGACATGTGTTTCGATGTCGATCGAGTCAATTCGTATTTCCCAACTGTTGGCGTCGAAGAGCCTGGCACTTTCTGGGGATAGTTGGATGTCATCTCGGTGAAGGTTAATTTGTGCGTCTCGTAGCATAAAATCCGTGAAACTGGGAGAATAGCCATCGAATAGTCGCGGTTTCTTCTTTGATGGAGGCGTACTGGAAAGGTCTATCGGCGCCAGCTTATATTCAACATTATCGACTTGCTGATTCTTTGGTGTTGGCGGAGGTTCAGGTCTTTCCATTGGCGGAGGTGTCATAGGTGGAGTAGGTGGTATTGTTGCGATACTTTTACTATCCTCGCTGTCCGTTATAGCAAGTGAAGTTACTGGGCTTGGTAAATTCATCATTTCACCCATGATGGTGGTTTCAAAGGTCACGAATTCTTCAGAATATAGCTCGTATTGCACTTCTGGTTCTTCAATAAAATTCCACGTGTACTGCGGCACGTTGATAATCATGCCTGCGTCCCGTAGAAAGCGAACACCCAAAAGAGTGCGATTCTCCTTTGCTCCAGGTAACACGATGAATGTCGTCTTTACTTTTCAACCTATTAGGTCAACCTCCGCTTTGCACTTTAGCACCTTTTGACTTTTTGTCACTCCGTCAGCTAACGTTAGGTCGACTGGCTGGTCCTCAAACTTGCACCCACAGTCTACCAGCGCTAAGTATAAGGAGTACGATGCGACACTCATCTTCGCGCATGTATCAATATATGCGGTGCCTTTTACTCCCTCGATCTCCACGAACACAACAGGCCGTGAAAATGCCTCCGGGTGAACGTCGAGGGCGCAAAACTTCACGTCCTCCTTCTTAATGGGCGACGACTTCTTACAGTTGGTACAGTTGCTTCTGTATACCCCGGGTGCGCCGCAACCATAGCATGAGAATTTTGGCTGAGAAGGAGATGGTGCCTGGGTCTGAATTTCAGCAACATCTTTTGGAGCCACTGAGGCCGTGCCTTCCACACGCTTCTTCTTTCGGCATACGTCCACCGTATGTCCCGGATTTTTACAGAACGTGCATCTCTGCTTTCCTTTTCGTGTCTGAACTGTTGTTTCGGTGTGGGTAACTCCTTGTGCGTACTCATGCAGCGTTTCTTCTATACCACGTGCCGTTTCTAGGAGCTTATCGAAAGTTGGTACCGTATCTCGCGGCATGCGGTTTCGTATTTCCAACCGTATGAGCGCGAACACCAAATCAATTTTCTGGGTTTCAGTTAGTGCGGGAGGAGGCAGTGATGCAAATAATGCCCGTTTCTTGGCAATAAATGATTCCGTTGTGACGTCAGACTCCTGAATCTGGTGTGTGATTTGGTGAAAAATCATAAACGCTGGCTTTCGGGGAGCGAACGTATGACACAGTTTGGTACAGAACTCAGAAAGTAGACGTGGCGCTGATAAGCGAAACTCTCCTGGGGCCTGCCGACACAGTCAGGTTCCCGGGATATTTCATCTACAGGCAGGACGAGAAGTCGGCAGTCGGCATTACCTACCGTGGTCTGGCGGTACTAGTGCGGCGTAGAGTCGTCCACCAAGCCCTACCTTCGACGCCCCTCAACTCCATCTACGCGCTGGGTGTTCAGGTCCACCTCGCCGGCGAGGATCTAAATATCTTCGCGGCCTATATTCCGCCCGCAGCCCAATTCGATATAACAGAGCTGCGGGCACTCATGCTCCAGTCGTCGAGGCCGACTCTCCTGGCCGGCGACCTCAATTGTAAACACCCAGCGTGGAATTCGAATCGAGCGAATTCCGGGGACTCTTCGCAGACGCACAGGCTCACGGGTACGTGGTGTCCGATCCGGAAACTCCGACGCATTATCCGGACCATTACCAGTATGCGCCGGATGTGCTAGACATCACTGTGCACGTGGGCCTGAACTGCCAGATCACCCAGCAAGTCCTAGACGACGAGATGCTGTCGGATCACCAACCTGTCCTCGTCGTCCTAGCAGACATGCCGACCCGACTCTCGCCCCCAGCGCCACGTCGAAAAACGGACTGGACAAAGTTCCAGGAAGTGATGGAGACCACCACGCCAGCTTGGCCTGTCGTCTCTTCCGCGGATGTACACAGTCTGGCGGAGGAGGTCACCGTTTGCATCCAGCGCGCCCTAGACGAGGCGACCACCACTATATCGCAGCCGCAGGGGAAAGCTTTCAGGCCCCTGCCGAAGCACCTGCAGGAGTTGGTCGCTGAGACCAGGCGCCTTCGCAAACGGTGGCAACTATCGAGATGCCCTGTGCAGAAGGCACACCTAAACCGCCACGCGGAGAGAGTCAGAGCCAAGCTCCAAGCGTTTAACGCCGAGAGCTGGGACGATCACGTCGTATCCACGGAAGGAGACTGGCCGGCAATCCATAGGCTTTGCCGGCAGTTAACGAAGACCCCAGCTCCGGTGCGTCCGCTATTGCACAGCGACGGGGCCCCAAGATATTCCGCAGCAGACCGTGCGGAGATCTTTGCCGAGTGCCTGGAGCGTCAATTCCAGCCGAACCCGACTGTTGACCAAGACCATGTCGCAGCAGTCGAGAGGCACCTTGGAGAATACTTCGCCTCGCCGATAGCTCCCGAGGAAGACCCTATCTTCTTCTCGCCTAACGCAGTCAGACGCGCCATCCTGTCCACGAAACTGAGGAAGGCCCCTGGGGCGGACGGCATCACCAACACAGCGCTGCGCCACCTGCCGTACCGTTCGGTAGCGGCTTTGGCGCGCCTGTTCACGGGGGTGCTGCGCACGGGGGTCTTTCCTGGGTGCTGGAAGGAAGGGCGCGTTATAATGCTGCCGAAGGCGAACAAGGACGTGCTGAAGCCGGAGAGCTATCGGCCGATCACTCTGCTGCCCACTATGTCCAAGGTGTTTGAGAAACTCCTGCTGCGACATTTGACTCCCCACTTGACTCCACGTCCGGAACAGTTCGGGTTCCGCTCGGAACACAGTACGACGCTCCAGTTGTCGAGGGTACTGCACCTTCTCACCGCCTCGCTGAACAAGAAGGAGCGAGCGGTTGCAGTATTCCTCGACATGGAAAAGGCATTTGACCGGGTCTGGCACGAAGGCCTGGTCTACAAGATTTCCCACACCAGTGCGCCCCGTCGCGTTGTAAAGGTGGTCTCCTCCTTCCTCTCGGATAGGACCTTTAAGGTGGTGGTCGATGGCGCACTCTCGAGCGCCCGCCCGGTCGCGGCCGGCGTACCGCAGGGTAGCTGCGTATCGCCGGCCTGCTACTCATGTTACACCGACGACATCCCCACGACGCAGGAAACCACGCTCGCGCTGTACGCCGACGATGCTGCGTACATAAGCTCCTCGCTTAACGCGAAGCACGCAGCAGTCAAAGTACAGCGCGTACTAGATCAGCTTCCCGACTGGCTGTCGAAGTGGAGGTTGTCGGTGAACGTGGGTAAGACCCAGGCGCTGCTCGTCGGGTCTGCTCGCCTCCCACCACCTCTCCAGCTGCATGGAGCCGACATCGCGTGGTCGCCCCAGGTGAAGTACCTAGGGGTCACCATCGACCGTCGGCTCTCCATGAGAGGCCACGTCCGGCAGGTCACCGCCAAGAGCGGGGCAGCCCGCGCACTGCTCCGCTCAGTGCTCTCCTCTCGCCTCCCGCTGCGTACCAAGCTGGGCGTGTACAAGACGTACATCCGCCCTATCATCACGTATGCCGCCCCAGCTTGGCTCGCCCTCACCAGCGAGTCCAGCAAGAGACGCCTCCGGGCGCAACAGAACCTTTCGCTCCGGACCATCGCGAACGCCCCCCCCCCGCTGGTGAGGAACGACGTCATACAGCGGGACCTTGAGATGGAGAGCCTGGACCAATTTTGTGTCCGCCTCGCGTCCCACATGTTCTCGCGTGCCGACGCTTCCGCTTGGCAGCACGTCAAGCACATAGCGCCCTGGCACGCGCGTCCTCCTGACGCGAGGCGATTTCCCCGTGACCTCCTACCGGACGTGTCCAACCCACCGGACTTGACGCCTGAGTGAGCCGCTTTCACCTACACGCGACTCACTCACACGAATTAGACTCCTCAACATCACACGCACCCGGTGCACGTTGTGTGCTAAGTTAATATAGGCATGACGTGCTCCAGCCCTCATACAATCACGACTCTACTACTACTACTCTAATATGTATATTACTCACGCAGCGGACGCGTAGCGCGGTTGCGCGTTTGCATGCCCACATGAGCGGTGTAACACACAATTTCCAATACCGCTCATACTCTCACTACGTCCCCTGAGCCTGAAGCGTGATCTGGAAGCGTAACAGGCGGGGGTCTACATCCTCAGTAGGGAGCGCCCCCAAAGCCGGCATTCTCGTCGCTGGTCGTCTCTCGCTGGGCTTCCTCCGGGTAACCGGGGGTTCCACCCGGCGGGGTCTGACCGCCGAGATGTCGTGAAAAACGGCACTGCAGGAGCAGTGCCGAGGCGCTCCTACTGAACACAATGCAGATACTCTTAGGCAAGTTGCGTATGCGCGCCTGCCTTGAGGTTGCCACCTACAAGGCACCCCAACGCAGGTCCCGTATCTACGGGGCCCTACCCTGCCACCGCGGGACAAAGGCTTAGCCTGTACCCCGCTGCCGCGCCCCCTTGCGGGGACGCAGCGACTTCTACGGAGTTGCGGGCTCACTCTCACCACGTCCCCTGAGCCTGAAGCGTGACCGGCTCGATCTGGAAGCGTAACAGGCGGGGGTCTACATCCTCAGTAGGGAGCGCCCCCAAAGCCGGCATTCTCGTCGCTGGTCGTCTCTCGCTGGGCTTCCTCCGGGTAACCGGGGGTTCCACCCGGCGGGGTCTGACCGCCGAGATGTCGTGAAAAACGGCACTGCAGGAGCAGTGCCGAGGCGCTCCTACTGAACACAATGCAGTTATTCTTAGGCAAGCTGCGTATTCGCGCCTGCCTCGAGGTTGCCGCCTACAAGGCACCCCAACGCAGGTCCCGTATTCACGGGACCCTACCCTGCCACCGCGGGACAAAGGCTTTGCCTGTACCCCGCCGCCGCGCCCCCTTGCGGGGACGCAGCGACTTCCACGGTCGTTTGCGGGCTCAGTTGCTGTCCGACCTTTGTGGAGTTAACAACCTGTGATTTGCAAGTAAGTTAAATAATAAATTGAGGGTATTTGATGTTTGATAATATGTTGCTTTTAAGTTAATAATTGTGAGTAAAACTACTAGAATATTAACTATAATTATTAATAAATGTGTAACGTATTGCTTATTAAATGTTATGTGCTCTTTAAAAACTTGTTATTTATATTGGAAACAATAAAACCCAGTGTATAATGAACTAGTCTTTTGTTTTATCCTACAACTCAGAAGTGGGATTAGAAGCCCATTCTAATGTCTCTTTTTGTGTGTTCTTTTTTTTTTCTCGGTCGAAGATTATGGATAAGCAACGAGTGCTTACATCCCCGATTTTGGGAGGTGTTCGATCACTACCAAGCAGCCGCCGCTCACGCAGCCAACGGCGCTGTAGCCCAAGGGGCCGCAGCCTAAGGAGCCGCAGCCCAAAGAGCCGCAGCCCAAGGAGCCGCAGCCCAAGGAGCCGCAGCCCAAAGAGCCGCAGCCCAAGGAGCCGCAGCCCAAGGAGCCGCAGCCCAAGGAGCCGCAGCCCAAGGAGCCGCAGCCCAAGGAGCCGCAGCCCAAGGAGCCGCAGCCCAAGGAGCCGCAGCCCAAGGAGCCGCAGCCCAAGGGGCCACAGCCCGACGGACCGCAGCCCAAGGGGCCACAGCCCGACGGACCGCAGCCCAAGGGGCCACAGCCCGACGGACCGCAGCCCAAGGGGCCACAGCCCGACGGATCGCAGCCCAAGGGGCCGCCCAGGCCTTGGCTTAAGGGGCTCCGGCATAAGGTGCCCCAGCTCTAAGAAGAGCTGCAGTCCTACGGGCCACAGCCCGAGGAACCGCAGCCCGAGGGGCCACGGCCCGACGGACCGTAGCCCGAGGGGCCACAGCCCGACGGACCGCAGCCCGAGGGGCCGCAGCCAAAAGGACCCTACACCAAGGGACCCCACACCAAGGGACCCCACACCAAGGGACCCCACACCAGGCCAGGGGCGTCTAGCTCGAAGAGCCGCAGCTCTACGAAGAGCCGCAGCCCAACGAAGTGCTGCAGCCCGACAAAGGGTCACAGCCCGAGGGGCCCCAAGCCGTGAAGCCCTAACCCGAGGGGCCACAGCCCGAGGAGCCGCAGCCCTAGGAGCCTCAGCCCGAGGGACCATAGCCCAGGGCCACAGCCTGGAGCGCAGCAGCCCAGGGTGCAGCAACGTGGGGCGAGGAAGCCCGAGGCGCATCAGTTCGAGGCACAGCACCGTGAGCCACCGCAGCCCGAGGCACAGCCCGAGGCACAGCCCGAGGCACAGCCCGAGGCACAGCCCGAGGCACAGCCCGAGGCACAGCCCGAGGCGCAGCCCGAGGCACAGCCCAAGGCACAGCCCGAGGCACAGCCCGAGGCACAGCCCGAGGCGCAGCCCGAGGCGCAGCCCGAGGCGCAGCCCGAGGCGCAGCCCGAGGCGCAGCCCGAGGCACAGCCCGAGGCACAGCCCGAGGCGCAGTAGCCCGATGCGCAGCAGCCCGAGGCGCAGCCCATTGCGCAGCAGCCTGTTGCGCAGCCCGATGTGCAGCAGCCCGAGGCGCAGCCCGACGGACCGCAGCCCAAGGGGCCACAGCCCGACGGACCGCAGCCCAAGGGGCCACAGCCCGACGGACCGCAGCCCAAGGGGCCACAGCCCGACGGATCGCAGCCCAAGGGGCCGCCCAGGCCTTGGCTTAAGGGGCTCCGGCATAAGGTGCCCCAGCTCTAAGAAGAGCCGCAGTCCTAGGGGCCACAGCCCGAGGAACCGCAGCCCGAGGGGCCACGGCCCGACGGACCATAGCCCGAGGGGCCACAGCCCGACGGACCGCAGCCCGAGGGGCCGCAGCCAAAAGGACCCTACACCAAGGGACCCCACACCAAGGGACCCCACACCAAGGGACCCCACACCAAGGGACCCCACACCAGGCCAGGGGCGTCTAGCTCGAAGAGCCGCAGCTCTACGAAGAGCCGCAGCCCAACGAAGTGCTGCAGCCCGACAAAGGGTCACAGCCCGAGGGGCCCCAAGCCGTGAAGCCCTAACCCGAGGGGCCACAGCCCGAGGAGCCGCAGCCCTAGGAGCCTCAGCCCGAGGGACCATAGCCCAGGGCCACAGCCTGGAGCGCAGCAGCCCAGGGTGCAGCAACGTGGGGCGAGGAAGCCCGAGGCGCATCAGTTCGAGGCACAGCACCCTGAGCCACCGCAGCCCGAGGCACAGCCCGAGGCACAGCCCGAGGCACAGCCCGAGGCGCAGTAGCCCGATGCGCAGCAGCCCGAGGCGCAGCCCATTGCGCAGCAGCCCGTTGCGCAGCCCGATGTGCAGCAGCCCGAGGCGCAGCCCGATGTGCAGCAGCCCGAGGCGCAGCCCGATGCGCAGCAGCCCGAGGCGCAGCCCGATGCGCAGCAGCCCGAGGTGCAGCCCGATGCGCAGCAGCCCGAGGCGCAGCCCGATGCGCAGCAGCCCGAGGCGCAGCCCGATGCGCAGCAGCCCGAGGCGCAGCCCGATGCGCAGCAGCCCGAGGCGCAGCCCGATGCGCAGCAGCCCGAGGCGCAGCCCGATGCGCAGCAGCCCAAGGCGCAGCCCGATGCGCATCAGCCCGAGGCGCAGCAGCCCGATGCGCAGCAGCCCGAGGCGCAGCAGCCCGAGGCGCAGCCCGATGCGCAGCAGCCGGAGGCGCAGCCCGAGGCGCAGCAGCCTGAGGCGCAGCCCGATACGCAGCAGCCTGAGGCGCAGCCCGAGGCGCAGCCCGATGCGCAGCAGCCCGAGGCGCAGCAGCCCGAGGCGCAAGATACAAGGATTTAAAGGTACCACCACTCCTAACAATAGTAGTGGTGATTTTAATATATTAGTGCAAGCACTAAAGTCTCTTGTCCCGAGTCATGAAAACGTAGGTTCATTTAATAATACCATACCCGAATTCGATCCTGCAAGAAAAGAGCAAACGATAGGAATGTGGTTGCACAAAGTAAACGAATGTGCCACCATTTATTCATGGAGTCAAAAACAAACGGTACACTATGCACTCTCAAAGCTACAGGGTGTTGCTAAGCGTTGGTATGAAGGGTTGCCGTCGGTGCTCTTTTCTTGGGACGAATGGCAGACAAAGTTAATATCGGCTTTCCCTTCTGAAGAGAACTACGGTCAAATGTTGGCCGACATGCTAGCAAAGCGCGCTCGTTACGGAGATTCTCTTGAAGATTATTTTTACGATAAAATTACCCTTATTAACCGATGTAGTATAACCGGTAGGCGAGCTGTCGAGTGTGTACTGCACGGCATAGATGATCGCGCTGTTAGGCTAGGTGCGGAAGCGGCTCAGTATGAGAACTTAGATAAGTTGCTCACTCATCTAAGGAATTCAAGAAGCCTAAAACCAAATTCAGACCGTAGACCTAATAATAAAAATCAACCGGCAACTAACTCCTCGGAAAATAGAACTATTGGTCAGGAAATAAAACACGTAACGTAACACAAACTTCACTTTTATTACTATGACACAGTTACAGTCTTACAGTATAACACAGTACAAATTAGACTTCCTACTTCTGCCAGTGCCACACAACGAATGCCCCTTATGGCTGCTAAGTGTAGGTAACGTCCCACCTCATAGTCCCCACCATGAGGTAGCGTTAGTCAATTGAGCAACCACAATCACAAATAATTAAGTAGGTCAATAGTTTTGACTACTCCTACTACTATTATACTAATTCTTGTCTAGGACACATGTTTGTTCGTATTCACTGGCACAAGAATCATTCTCTGATGAATCAGATTCCAAGTCCCTGTTGAAATTCATCCATGGTTGAATTTTATCCAGAGTTAAAGGTGTGTCCTCGACCAGAAACCTATCATTAGGGAGTATTTTCACTACGCGATAGGGACCCTGATACCTTACGGTAAGTTTTTGTGACTTACCGTCATGCGGCACTTGTCTCTCGACCCGCACTAAATCTCCCTCTTTATACTGGGTTGCGGTTTTCCTGTGTTTATTATAATTATCAGAGTCTCTTACTTGTTGCTGCCTTATATTTTCACTCACATTTTGTCTAAACTCGTCCAATTCTGCCACAGGGATCCTATTGAGAGTTTCTTTGATTACTTCGTTTAACTTACCTTCAGTTCTGCTGGTCACATTAAAACCGAATAACAATTCCGACGGGCTCTTTTGAGTCGTTTTATGTTTTGTTGTAACTACCTGTATGTCGGAAATGTGATCATCCCATGACTTTTCATTTCCTCCATGGCTAGAGGTTGATAAAGCATTTAAAATTGTTCTGTTGTATCTCTCTACTTGCCCATTCGCTCTTGGAGTAGCAACGGCATTTTGGATGTGCTTTATGCCATAGGTTTTAACAAAATCCTGGAAGTGTTTACTGGTAAAGCTAGTGCCTTTATCAGTGATAAGACGAGCTGGAACTCCGAAGTAACTTACGAATTGCTTCATAACCCTTACTGAAGTTGCAGATTTAGTATTTCTAACCGGATTTATGGTTACATATTTTGTAAATCCGTCTACAATTACCAGTAAGTAACAGTTGCCTGCTTTGCTTTTTACTTGAATTTGTCTTGAAGAAAGAAATAGCCAGTATTCAGCGAGATTATTCAAGGAATGAATCACCATCGCCGTCACCAGTTTTGGTCGAATTCGAGTCGCTGAAGGTTGAAATTCAACAATTGAAACAGCTGGTACATGACATACGTGCTGAGAATTGTCTTATAAGCCAACAAAATGAGAAACAAGATTCACAATCTTTTCCTTTGTCTCTTCCTTCATCTAATTGTTGCGCCGATAACAATACAAGTATGCGGGTAGAACAAAATATTGAGACGGTTGCGACAGCGGTGACCGTTGAATTCGACTCGCGGCGGCCTGAGTGCGGCAGGCCCGTGATGGTGGGTCCTGAGTGGCGAGGGGAGCAATCAACATCCAGCCGTGCTACGGGCGCACGCGAGTCGATAACAGCAGAGGTTATGACGCAACCTACAATAACAGCTGATGACAAGTTGTATGTTAACAAAAGAAATACAGTGTTCACGATGGCTGACGTTGTCAGAAACGGTGCTAAGTTGCAGAATACTACTCGTTCTAATAATGGGGAGGGGTGGACGAAGGTCCAGTATGGGCGCAACAGAATGAAAAACAGGCGTGGTGTGGCCCAACCATTGAATGAGTTTAACTTTAGGGCTGCAGATAGAACTGTATCCCTATACGTGTCGAGAGTGCATAAGGAAACAACACCTACAGATATTGAAGGGTTCATCAAGCATAAAACGAACCTTGAAGTCAAAGTCTACAAGATAAATACAGTGGATAACCAATTTAATGCATTTAAGGTAGTTGTACCTCTGAAAAAGGTAGATTTATTTTTAAATGATAACGGGGACCAATTTTGACCTGCAGATATAGTGTTCAGACGGTACTGGGAACGTAGCCATACCCAGAAAAAGATAACAGGTCCGACCAAGATTTCACAAAATAAAAGCTGATGGACTGTGAACTGAAACTTCTATCATACAACTGTCGATCACTTAAAAGATCTTTTCAGGAAATAGTACAATTTTGTGATGAACATCAAATAATAGCCCTGCAAGAAACATGGTTGTTTCCTCATGATTTGGACATGTTAAGCACTATAAATAAGCAATTCGGCTGCCACGGTGTATCTGCAATTGACACAGAGCATGGAGTGGTGCGAGGGAGGCCGTACGGAGGTGTTGCGCTCCTGTGGGATAAGCGTGTGTTTACAAACGCGGAGATTGTGCAGTGCAATAACGACCGTATGGTCGCAGTGAAACTTAGGCGCGGGGACCGTAGTATGTTAATATTCTGTGTGTACATGCCTACTGATAATGAAGACAACTTCCCAGTGTTCTCCCAGTGCCTTGCGAATATAAGTGCTATAATCGAAAGTCTAGATGTTGAATCTGTGTTTGTGATGGGGGACTTTAATGCACACCCTGGGGCCAGGTTTGGAAACGAGTTGATGGACTACTGTGCGGAAGAGGCTTTATCCTGTATTGACTGTAAGTGGCTAGATGTAAACACGCATACTTATATTAGTGATGCTAACGGCTCGCGCAGGTGGCTCGACCACTGTGTTGTCTCCGCGGCGGCCGAAGCGACAGTGAGTCATGTATGCGTGCTGTATGACGCGTACCTGTCTGATCACTTTCCGCTTGTGGTGCGGTTATTGTTTAATAATATTATTTGTAAAACAATAACTGTAAATACTACTGCGGAACGTATTAAATGTATATGGGGTAACAGGAATACTAACCAAATAGATAGTTTTTGTAAATTATGTAATGAGAAATTTAATTTAATGCGTAATAATACTTATTTTAAGCTCTGTTGTGATAGTGAACTATGTACGAATCCGGAGCATACTAAATTAATTGATTTATTTTACACGGATATTGTTCAAACGTTGCAAACATCAGCGGAACGTACATATTACTGTCATAAACAGTCTAAACGTACGGTGGTAGGTTGGAACTATCACGTGAGACAGCATCATGTTCTGGCTAGGCAGACCTTTGTACAGTGGGTTCAATGTGGCAGGCCTTGCTCGGGATATTACCATGAACAAATGTCTATCGCGCGAAAGAAGTTTAAAGCAGCCCTGAAATACGTTCAGAAAAACCAAGACACAATTAAAATGGATATTCTGGCCCGACATGAATCGTCAAAAAATTTTGTAAAATTTTGGAAAGAAGTCAAGAAGCTCAATCCGAAAAGTGGAACTCCAGTTAGTGTGGAAGGGGAGTCTGAGGGGTCTGCTATTGCAAATAAGTTCCGAAAGCATTTTGATGTTTCCCCACCCGTCAAGCGGGCGCACGTTGTGACGGCCGAGAATTTGCAGTGTGGTAATGCTAGGGGGGGCTTCCATGTCACGTCCGATGATGTACTGGACGTGCTCAGAGGTATGAGGCGTGGGAAGTCTCCAGGTCATGACGGCCTTAGTTTGGAGCATTTGATGAATGCGGGCCAGCATATCTGTTGCGTATTGGCACAATTTTTTAACCTCTGTGCTAATCATTGCTATTTGCCTGTGGAGCTCATTCGCACAGTGGTTGTTCCTATTCCAAAAAATAGGACTGGTGATGTCTCGAGCATGGCCAATTACAGACCTATCTCTCTCGCAACTATAGTGGCTAAGGTGCTTGAACGTCTGTTGCATAAACAGCTGAGTCCGTCAATTAATATTAACGACGGTCAGTTTGGTTTTCGGCCGGGAGTGTCAACGGACATGGCTATATTTTCTCTGAAACAGGTTGTCAAGTGTTATGTCGATCAAGAAACTAGTGTCTATGCCTGTTTCCTCGACCTTAGTCGCGCCTTTGACACTATAAATCATGACCTGTTGTGGGAGAAACTTGAGCGTAGTAATGTACCAGTTGGAGTTACGGGGCTTATTAGGTATTGGTACTGTAATCAGTTCAACAATGTCAGATGGGATTGTGCTATGTCTGAGGACTATAGGCTAACTTGTGGTGTTAGGCAGGGGGGTTTGACCTCTCCCGACCTGTTTAATCTCTATGTCAACGACCTGATTGAGGAGCTGAGCAGGACACCAGTGGGGCTCAAATTGGGCGATCGTTATGTAAACAACTTGAGTTATGCAGACGATATGGTTCTGCTCAGCCCCTCAATTAAAGGTTTAAGAAAGCTGCTGGTTATCTGTGATCGGTTTGCGAAGAGTCATGACTTAGTTTATAACGCTAAGAAAACAGAACTGATGATATTCAGGTCGGGAAAGGGACCTCAGAATGTTCCCCCAGTATGCATTGGGGGACAGACAGTTAAGGTTGTGGAGAGGTTCAAGTACCTTGGTCACATACTGACATCGAACATGAAGGATGATGCGGACATCGATCGTCAGCGTCGTGCCTTGTCGGTGGTCGGGAACATGCTTGCTAGACGATTTTTTAAAGCCAAAGTGCAGACTAAAGTGCACCTATTCAGAACATACTGTCAAAGTTTCTATACGTGCCAGCTCTGGACTGACTATACGAGAAAGTCCTGGGATGGCATACGCGTTCAGTATAACAACATCTACAGACACCTCATGGGGTTGAAGAGAAATTGTAGTGCCTCTGGCATGTTCGTGGAGGCGAGGCTGAACGCGTTCAATGCCATTCAAAGGAACAGAATCGCGTCATTCATGTCCAGGGTTGGTACGTGTAGTAACAGTATAGTAAAAGAACTAGCTGATAGAGTGTGCGCTACTAGAACTTTTAAACGATGGTTGGAAATAGCGGCTTAAATGTTTGATGTCCTGTATTTTTTTTTGTCTCTTTTTTGTAATTTTTTTTTTGTGCCTAATTTATTAAATCAATTTAATTCAATTCAATTTAATTCAATTCAATTTAATTCAATTCAATTTAATTCAATTTAATTCAATTTAATTCAATTTAATTCAATTCAATTCAATTCAATTTAATTTAATTTAGTATAAACCAAATTAATTGCATGCTACCTTGACTGTACCTTTTTATATTTTTTTTTTATTTTGTTTTTCAATTCTAAAAAATTTAACTTTTTGACATTTATTTATTTTTTTTTTGTTTGAAATTTGACAAATATATATTTTTTTTTTGTTGTGTAATCAGGGCTGTATATAATGTAATGGATCAAAGTGGTCTGAAATAAAGGTTTATTATTATTATTATTATTATTATTATTTACAAACGGCCCTAGGTGATCGGCGTGAATGGTATGAAAAGGGGTACTGACCTTCTCGATAGGATGTAACTCACCTTCCCTTTTACCACCTGGAGCTTTGTGGTGAGCACACTCCAAACAAGAAGAGACATATTTTTTTACAAACCTGCGCATTTTCCTGAACCAGTAGTGTTCCTTAATGCGATGTAATGTCTTCTCGAATCCGCAATGACCAAAATCGTCGTGATTCATTTTCAGAATCTGCCAGCGCACACCTCGTGGAACCAACCATTTCAGATCATCCCCTACAACGCGAAAAACTCGATCGTTCTTTAGCTTATAGTTTTTACGTACCTCGATAGTTTCCTCGATAGAGGGGTCCAAAAGAATTTCTTTAATTTTCTTAATTTCATCATCAGCTGATTGTACAGTTGAGATCCAGTTTTGGTCAAATTGCTGTATCGGTAAGATGTCCAAAATATGTGGTTCACTTACCGGGTTATCCACTGGATTCCTGCTGAGTGCATCTGCGTGAGCCATTCGAGCACCGGGACGATATTCTATGGTACAGTCATACTCTTTTAGTAAAACCCACCAACGTGCAATTCGAGGTATGATGTCTCGTTTTACTAGCGTCGATCTAAGTGCATTGCAATCGGTCAATATTTTAAAAGGTATGCCCACCAAATAAACTCTAAAGCGATTTAATGAGGCGATCACTGCCAGAGTTTCGAGTTCATAAGAATGCATCTTACGTTCGTCAATATTTGTTTTGCGGCTGAAGTATGATACCGGTTGCAATACACCGGTCGCATTGCGTTGAAGTAATATACCTGCCAAACTATCCTTACAGGCGTCTGTGTGTAGCTCCGTCTCTGATTTTGGTTCATATAAAGCAAGTATCGGTCGACTTACTAGCAACTCCTTTACCTTAGCGAATGCCTTTTCTTGTTCATTATTCCAGATCCACTTTGTATTTTTTCTAAGTAGATCAGTAAAGGGTGCTGTAATTACAGCATAACCTTTGATGAACCGCCTGAAAAACCCAGAAAGTCCAAGAAACTGCCGAACATCGTGCTGATTTTTAGGCGTTGGAAAATTAGAGACGGCGTCAGTTTTTCTGCTGCCCGGCCTGATACCATTAGCGCTGACGTCGAAACCGAGAAAATCTATAGAATCTAGAAAGAAATGGCATTTGCTAAGTTTTAAGGTTAACCCACCTTTTTTTAGTAGCTGTAGTACCTCTTCCAGCCGTTGCATCCCCTCCCTGAAATCTTTGGATGGAATGAGAATATCATCCATGTATATAATCGCATATTTTATTTTGGCTTCCATTAATATTTTATTGATGGTGCGCTGGAAAACCGATGGCGCATTGACTAGACCAAAAGGCATGCGATTATACTCATATTGCCCATCAGGAGTCACAAAGGCAGTTTTAGGACGTAAACAAAGCATTACCTGCAAGGAGATCCAGTTGGTCTTCCACCCTAGGTAATGGGTAGTGGTCCCTTTTGGTTTTTCTATTAAGCGCCCTGTAATCGACGCACAGTCTCTTATCGCCTGTTTTTTTCTGAACCATGACGATCGGGCTCGCATAGAGCGACGATGATTCTCGTATTATATTATTGTCCAGCATCTCCTGGATCATATCTCTTACCAATGACCTTTCAGAAAATGACATGCGATAAGGGCGATAAACCACTGGGTCGTTGTCTTTGAGCTCAATGGTCATTTCTGTGACAGGTGTATAACCCAAGTCATGTAGCCCACTAGAAAAGCAAGTACTATATTTGGAAAGCAACCCTTTCAGTTCCCGGCACTGATCTCCGTTTAAACTAGGATTCCAGTTTACCGAAGTTTCCATTTCAGCGTCGTTAAACGTTACGCTGAACGCATTCAGGGTTTTACCCAATGGAACAGGGTTTCTACGTAGGGATCGGGTTAACAATGTACTTTTAGTGATGTGCAAAGAGGTCTCTGATATATTATAGATCAAGACTGCTCCTCTCCCGTTTTTGATTTCGTACTGTCCGGGAAGTAAATAATACTCACAACCCTCAGTACCCCGTAAACTACCATTTACGTAAATATCACAATCCAATTTTGCATGCGTATAAACTTTGATTGCTCGTAAAACATTACCAGGAATTTTAGAATCAGTAGACACCAGTACCTCTAATTTATTAGGCGGTAGTCTTTGGAATTTAATTTCATTTGGCGTTTTAATAATTAATATATCAGGCCTCTCAGTGAATGAATGTCCTAATAAAACGGGATGTACTAGCACATAATCCTCTACTACGTATAAATCTACTATTTCCCGCAGACCTTGAACTTCAACGGAAGACACAGCGACTCCTAAGGGATGTATCAAGTTACCACCTATGCCTCTCAGTACCGGCAAGTTCGAGCGAGTAGTAATTTGAAGATTTAATGAATTTGCATAACTCACCTTGATAAGGGAACATTGACTCCCCAGATCAATGTGACACGAGATAGCTAAATCATTTACCTTGATGTCTAACACGTACTTGCTTAAACCGGTATCTTCAGTGGTGACTTCTGAAACCTGTTTTTGAGTTTGATCGTTACCTGGTGTTTGGTTTTTATCAACTTCCTTGGTGGTCTTCTTATTCCGAAGACAGTTGGCGGTTTGATGGCCAAGCCGGTCACAATTGGCGCATTTTACTGGAGCTTTCTCACATTTAAAACTTGGATGACCAATCTCATTGCAATTAAAACATTTAATATTAGTATTGATATTCATACCTGGTTTAGGAGGGGCCGGTCGATTTGGGTTGCTTCCAAATCGTCGATCATTTGATTTCCGCGTAGAATCATGAGTATCCCTGATTGGACCGCTTTTGACTGTCCTAAAATATTTTAATACCTGTTCTGGCTCGTTGAACTGAGCTGCCTGAGCGCCAACCTTCACCGCACGATCTTCTATTCCATATAAGAGACAGTCTACGGCTTGCCTGCCATGTATTTTACACCTGTTGAGAAGGTTTACCTTTGCGTAGTAATAATGCTCTAGGGATTCTCCATATTTGGCTTTTTTGGCTAACATTTCAGTTAAAAGCTCTGCGTAATCTTCCCTACATGGAAAGGATTCAATCAGTTTTCTTTTCCATTCTGACCATGTATGCAATATCGAAGTTAGACCCTGATACCATGTCTTCGCTACACCAGTTAATTTAGGCAAAGAGTAATGTATTATTTCCCTTTCCTCCCAACCGTAAATTTCGGCACATTCCTCAACTTTTGTTAACCAAGTCAATATGGTTTGCTCTTTTGACAAAGGGTCGAACTCCGGTATCACATTTGTGTTAAAAGCTATTTTAGGTTTGTCAGAACCTTTGAATTTTTCCAAAATAGTTAGAAATTTTTCCATCAACCTGTTATTAGAGTCATTATTTTCTTCTCCTCTTGTTCTTTTCAGCGGTAGCGCCTCACCTTCCGAATCCGATGAGGTGGAGTAATAGCGCTTCCTCCTTCTCCGTAATGATCCTTTTGAACCATTCGTTCTCCGTTCCTGCCTTCTTTCGTCCCAGTCCTCATCTTCTGTTTGATCATTTGTTCCTAGAATAATGCTTTGGTTATCGTCAGAGTTTGTGTGCTCATGCTCTTGCCTCGAGCTTTGTGCACTTCGTTTAAAACTCAGATTGTCCATAACCTGATTTTCTCCCGTAACCTCGGGTTTTCCTCCATGTGCATGTGCCAGACCTTCCCCTCGTCTGACCACATCACAAGAATTCCTTAACCTTTTACCACGGGTTTGTTTTCCAACAGGGCCCTTACCTCGGGTTGCCTGTTCATTAGACCCTTTACCTCGGGTTTGTTTTCCAACAGGGCCCTTACCTCGGGTTGCCTGTTCATTAGACCCTTTACCTCGGGTTTGCTGTCCATCAGACCCTCTACCTCGGGTTTCCAGTTCATCAGACCCTTTACCTCGGGTGTTTCCTTCATATCCGTCCATCTCAAGAAATCTGAAAATTTAAATAAGAGTTTAATACTCATGTCAAAACATCTGTGCATAATCGTCACACATCATGACGACAACACATCCTGAATTAATTAAATTCCATGTAATCCTAACTGCCAGTAAGAATAGACAATGCATGTTCGTCCGACTCGGGAATCGAACCCGGATTCTTCGTTCAATATTCGTGCTTGCAGCCTCCACTAATGTGGTAATACATAAGCTACCTAGCAAAATGAATAAATTTGAGTGGGTATAATTACCTATGCAATTTGAAAAATAGTAAAAAAAAATGACGAAAAAATAAAATAAAATAGTTTAGTCAAAAATTCAAAATCAAGCCTTTCTATCTAGAAACCTAAACTTCGGTTTTTTTTTTATACTGATCCAATTACTCATTTGTCCTTGATTTCCTGTTCCATAATATCCAGTAAAAAAAAAAGAAAAGAAAAATACACTCACCTTTACGCTAATAAAATTTTGTAGATAAGACCGTTATTTTTAAACAATTTGATAAGTTTACTACGATTTCCCATGTGTCTTAACTGAACAATAGTTTTAAACTATCTTAAACCCAACACGTTTTGTTCAACCAGAACAGTTTCTAATAAGAAATCAATTCAGATGCTATTTATAAGTAGTAACGAAAAATATTCGTTTGTTTATTATTTAGTTTGGGGGCTGAGTCACCCGCGTCCGTAGGAGAATACCCATTGTAAGTCCCTACACGTGGTCCCTGGGTGGTGCTAATCAGGTGACATTTACTGGTGGTAGGTTTCGACCGTTGGCTTGCGACCACCCACTGGGCAAAGACGTACCGCCAAGCGGCCTAGCCGTGTTCCGGTACGATGCTCAGTGTAGCCAAATTAGAGGAGTAGGGTTGAAGTGGTGGTTCCATTGCAGGCAGACCGACCTGGCCCACACTGGTGTGGAGGTATCGGGAGACTAGTCGCGGAGGGTAGCGGGATCCGAGGCACGGTGCGCCGCTGGCCGACCGCAGGTAGTTGGGGGCCCAAGTAATGTACCAGCCACACATGAAAGGCTGCCCCGCCAACTGTCGAAAAATCCCGGGATGCGCCATCGTGCTGGTTGGCGACCAGAGGAGAGGGCCCGATGGACACTCTCGGGGGGGCTCGGGCGTCCCCGCAGTCTCCGGACTAGTACCCCAATGATGCCGTCCTATCAGTGCTTGCCTGAAGGATAGCAGCGTGAAACCCCATCTCACTTTCTTCTCCTCTCCTTCATTCACTCTTAATACAAAAAATGGCAAAGAATAAAAAGAGAAATGTTAAACAGCGGCAGCACTCCCTCTCTCTTAAAGTGCACCTCAGTAATATCCGAGGACTGCACTCAAATCTCGTCGCAGTCCACCACCATCTGGAGACTGAGAAACCTGCTCTTTTTTTTTTCTTTCGGAGACGCAGATCAGTAGTCCGTCAGACGTGTCGTACTTATCTTACCCAGGGTTTACCCTGGAGCACCATTTTAAACCACGCGCGGGTGTATGTATGTATGCCCGGGACGACATCTGCTATCGGCGTCTCCGCAATATTGAGGACTCCAGGTACTCCACGCTTTGGGCTTTGGTGGACACTGGCATAGATCAAATTGTCTATGCTTGTGTCTACCGTTCGCACAGTGGTGATCAGGAGACAACCAGGCTCACACAGCACCTTAGTGAGGCGGCGGATGTGGCTCAGCAGCGGTACCCTTCTGCCCAATTGGTGATACTGGGGGATTTCAATGCCCACCATCAGGAGTGGCTCTTCCCATACCAGTGCACAGACCATGCTGGGCGAGAGACGCGGAAGCTAGCGCTAGCGTTAAATCTCACCCAGCTGGTCCAGGGGGCTACAAGGGTGCCGGATGTTGAGTCACACATGGCCAATTGCTTGGACCTTCTGTTGACTACAGATCCGGACCGGTACTCAGTATCGATATCTTCACCAATAGGTAGTTCCGACCATTGTCTGGTGAAATCTGTATCCGTCTATTCCCCGCCCGATCCCAGCCCAAGAGGCACCCGGCGGGTTTGGCGATACAAGTCAGCAGATTGGGATGGTATGCGTTCTTTCTTCGCATGCTATCCTTGGCAGCCTACTTGCTTCTCTTCCGCTGATCCATCGTTGTGCGCGGACGCAGTGTCGGATGTGTTGCGTCGGGGGATGGAATATTACATTCCATTCTCTGATGTAACAATGTCTGACAAGGTTCGACCTTGGTTTGGCGCCGAATGTAATCGCGCTGAAGCGCTTAAACATACGGCATACCAAGAATGGGTCGACGCTCGTAGGCGCAAGGCAAGTGACGTGACTCAAAAAAAGAGAGCCTATAATAGGGCTGCCAAATCCTGCAAGAAGGTGATGCGGAGGTCTCGGTTTGACCACATTAGCCGAATTGGGAACAAACTTGCTTCATACCCAGCAGGTAGTAAAGCGTTTTGGTCCCTGGCTAAATCTGTTGAATCGAACTTCTGCCGTCCCTCACTACCACCACTGCTGAAACCCAATGGGTCGCTGGCCCACACCGCTGAGGAGAAAGCAAATCTATTTGCCTCTCTTTTTGCGGAATCTTCACGTCTTGATTCCGGTAACGCGCGGCCCCCTGCCTTTCCTGAGCGATGCGAGACGACTATGGCAGACATACGCATCCATCAGAAGGACGTCCGTAGGGTGCTACGTAACCTTGACGTGAACAAAGCCAGTGGTCCCGACGGAATACCGGCAATTGTTTTAAAAACTTGTGCGCCTGAACTGTCTCCGATCCTGACACGCTTATTTCGTCTTTCGTTTGAGGCTGGAAAAGTACCGATGGCTTGGAAGCAAGCTAACGTGCAGCCCGTGCCCAAGAAGGGTAGTCGGGCTGACCCTGCTAATTACAGACCTATCTCGGTAACGTCCATTCTCTGCAAGAGTATGGAACGAGTGATCAATAATAAGATCCTGGCATACCTAGAAGCTAATGACATCCTCAGTGATCGTCAATACGGCTTTCGCCGAAATCGGTTAACTGGGGATCTTCTAGCGTATGCCATTCACATCTGGAGCGAGGCCATCGAGAAGCATGGGGAAGCACTTGCAGTCTCCCTTGATATCTCGAAGGCCTTTGACAGGGTCTGGCATGATAGCCTTATTGCTAAGCTTCCTTCCTTCGGTCTGCCCACTGGTCTGTGTGAGTGGATCGCAGACTTCTTGAGGGGGCGATCCATCCGAGTGGTTATTGATGGCTGCTCGTCCGGTCAAATGGAAATTAATGCCGGGGTCCCTCAGGGGTCGGTACTCTCGGCAACACTGTTCTTGCTGCACATAAACGACCTTCTTAAACCCGGTACCTTTGGGTATGCAGACAATAGCACTGTTGCTGAGAGATACGTGTCCGATGCACGTGCTAGTGGGTCACAGATCCAGTCTTTCCGAGAGGCTATGGTTAAACGTTTGAACTTTTCCTTGAAGGCAGTATCCGACTGGGGCGATGCCAATCTGGTCAAGTTCAATGCTGCTAAAACCCAGGCGTGTCTTTTTTCCGCCAAACGGAGCCAATTCCACCCGGCTCCATCATTCCGGGGTGTAACCGTGCCGATAACCAGTGACCTTGAGCTTCTTTCGGTAACGTTGTCATCTACCCTCAATTTCGGCTCTTTCATCGAGGCTAAAGCTCAACAGGCTGTCAAAAAATTGGGGATCTTAGCCAAGGTGAGACAGTACTTCACGCCGGAACAGCTGCTCAAACTTTATCAAGCGCAAGTTCGATCGTGTATGGAATACTGCTCTCATCTTTGGGATGGGTCTGCCAAATACCAGCTTGATGCTCTGGAGTCGATTGAGAAGCGAGCCAAGAGAATCATCGGTGATGATGCACTTGTCGATTCAAAACTCCAAAGCCTTGAGCATCGACGCCGAGTTGCTGGCCTGTCGGTTTTCTATCGATTACACTTCGGGGAGTGTGCGTTGGAATTGCACAATTTAATTCCACCAAGTCCGTTCCATCATCGGACCACTAGACGTACGGCGTTGCGCCATCGGTACATGGTGGACATCCCACCCATACGTACAAAGCGTTTTGGGAACACATTCATAATGCGTACAGCTAAGGAGTGGAATTCCCTGCCCGAGTCTGTGTTCCCTGATAGCTACAACCTAGGGGTCTTTAAGTCAAGAGTGAATAGGTTACTTCTAGGCAAGCGTGCTCCATCGTCGGCCACATCATCGCTTACCATCAGGTGAGATGGTGGTCAAACGCGAGCCTATCAATAATAAAAAAAAAAAAAAAAAAAATTCAAACAGAAATAAATAAACGTAACTAGTTACCTTATTTAAACCCCAAAAAAAAAAGTGGAAAAGTGCGTTACTTACGCTTTTCCGAGCCGTGGACGTGACAAGAAAATGTGGAATTTTCTCGAATATCCCACTTCTGACCTATTGGTCAGGAAATAAAACACGTAACGTAACACAAACTTCACTTTTATTACTATGACACAGTTACAGTCTTACAGTATAACACAGTACAATTTAGACTTCCTACTTCTGCCAGTGCCACACAACGAATGCCCCTTATGGCTGCTAAGTGTAGGTAACGTCCCACCTCATAGTCCCCACCATGAGGTAGCGTTAGTCAATTGAGCAACCAATAAATAATACATTGATTAAATGCTTTGACAAAGTAATAAATTACGAATAAATTTATATTACACGATTTATACATACAAATTAATTATTAAGTCCTTAAAACATTTCAAAGATTTATTAGTATTAGTTCAAAGTGCATGACTCGTTGACAATACGTCATTTGACATTTCATTAATAAATTACAAATAAATTCATATTATGCAATAAGTACACACAGATTGATTATTAAGTCCTTAAAAGTATTTCAAAGAAGTAAACTCATCAGTTCATGACTTGTAATCTAATCAATTTGAGTGACATTGTAGTATTTAGTCAATACAATACTTCTTAAATACTATATGACCTAACAGAACGAGGAACTCAAACGGCAAAGACAAAGTCATTCGTTGCGGTAATTGTAAACAGGAGGGCCATGTTACAGGTCGATGTACTCAACCAATAAAAAAATGTACCAAATGTTTGAGAATTGGCCATGAGGCGGAAAATTGTTACTCTAAAACTATTGCAATTCAAAAATCTGTTAACAGAGTAGACACGAATAGTAAAATCTCGGATAAATATTTTAAAACCGTAGGTATAAACAATATTGAGATGGATTCCTTCGTTGATCTTGGAAGTGAATGCTCGATGCTTAGACTATGTGAGTTATCTAAACTGGGAGATATACCAATAACTACTAGCAATTTACCAATTCTCAGAGGGTTTGGTAATTCTGTTGTACATACATTAGGCAAGGTCAATACCCTTATTGAAATAGACGGGGTAAAGGCCGAGGTTGAGATATTAATTGTCCCTAATAGCGTTATGCAAGTTCCCCTTATGATAGGTCAAACTTTTACGGAACAACCACATGTAATGATTCGAAAAACGAGTGAAAGCTTTGAAATACTGCAAAATTCTATTGATGATAATAAACATGATAGCCACAAAATTAAAATTCTGAACTTGAAATCTGTTAAAATGATTGGGTTAACAATTTTAGAAGTTTATACTCAGCCGAAATTTTCAGGTGAACTTTTGATTGAGGGGGGTTTGCAAAACAGAAATGATAATTTTTATTTCATTTTGACGGGAATTTATCTATTTAACGATAATGGTTACGGTCTTATTGTCGTGAATAACCTAAATCCCAAACCCCTATGTCTTGAAAATAATACTTTGTTGGCAAGGGGCACCATTGCCAATAAAGAAGTTGAAAAAACGGTTATGCATGTAGATTCTCGGCTACAAGATCAACGAATGAGTCCAATCTGTTCCTCGGACCTAAACATTTGTAGTGAGTTAAGCAAAACTGTAGTTGATGACTTGCTTCCCTTGTTAAACAAGTACCGGAATTGCTTTGCGTTCACGCTGTCCGAGTTGGGACACTCGTCCGTTTGTGAAATGAGTATTGACCTGCACTGTGACCAACCTGTTGTCTATAGGCCCTACAGACTAGCAATGAAAGAAAAGGAAATAGTCAGAGACATGGTAGATGAACTTATTCAAAATAACATAGTGCGACCCTCGGTTTCTCCGTTTGCCAGTCCTATTGTACTTGTGCGTAAGAAATCCGGTAGTTACCGCCTTTGTATTGATTATAGAGCTTTGAATAAAAATACCGTACGCGAAAATTATCCGATGCCACTTATAGATGACCAGATTGATGCGTTAGCGGGCAATATGTACTTTACAGCTCTTGATTTGGCATCGGGTTACTATCAGATTCCAATTAGAGAACAGGATAGACCTAAGACGGCATTCATCACGCCGGATGGTCATTACGAATTTAATAGGATGCCATTCGGCTTGACAAACGCTCCAGCAACATTTCAAAGAATGATGCATCAGGTTTTGGGCAGTTTACGTCATAAAGAAGCACCAGCATACTTAGATGACATAATTTTACCTTCTAGAACAATCGAAGAGGGTATGAAACAATTAGAATCGGTATTAATTTTGCTATCGAAAGCAGGTCTCACCCTCAACTTATCAAAACGCGTTTTCTTTGGCCGTTCAGTAACGTACTTAGGATTTAACATTTCGAGCGAAGGTATTCAACCGGGGTCCGCAAAAATAGAAGCTGTAGAAAAATTTCCCGTACCTACGAACCAACACAACGTTAGACAGTTTTTAGGGCTAGCAAGCTTTTTCCGTAGGTTTGTAAAGGGTTTCTCGATTATTGTAAAGCCATTGACGAATTTGCTAAAAAAAAAATGCTATTTGGGCATGGGGGTCTGATCAGCAGAATGCATTCGATACGCTAAAAAAGAGTTTAGTTCAAAAACCTATATTAGCGCTATATAATCCGAAGCTCGTTACGGAACTACACACTGACGCGTGCAAGATAGGTGTTGGCGGTATATTATTCCAAAGAAATGAACAAGGTATTTTAAAACCTGTAGCTTACTTTAGCAGGCAGACTAGCCCTGAAGAACAAAATTATTGTTCTTATGATCTAGAAACTCTGGCTGTGGTATCTTCATTACAGAAATTTAGGGTATACTTAGTAGGTATACGTTTTAAAATTGTAACTGATTGTAATTCGTTAAGAGCTACTTTCATGAAACGTGATATGATTCCCCGAGTAGCTAGATGGTGGACCCAAATGCAAGAATTTGACTTCGAAATTGAATACAAGGCAGGTTGTTCTATGGCCCATGTAGATGCTTTGAGTCGCAACCCATCTATCTGTAGCAATGACTCCGAAAAAATGGTAAACACCATATCGGAGGCCAATTGGCTTTCAACTGTGCAAAATTCAGATTCCGAAATACAACGGATTGTTGGGGTTTTGAGTAACCCAGAGTTTAAAGACATTTTAGACATAAAAGAAAAATATAAAATTAAAAATGGCAAACTTTTTAGGAAAACACCTGATGGAGATAGATAGGTTGTGCCCAAAAGCGTTCGATGGCAAATCGTCAGACAAAATCATGACGATATCGGTCATTTCGCTTTAGATAAGACATTGGAGAAAATTAAAACTCATTATTGGTTCCCAGATATGCGTTCTTTTGTGGCAAAATATGTATCCTCTTGTTTAGAATGCGCGTATAGCAAAACACCTGGCGGGAAAAGACCTGGGTTTTTGCACCCAATCCACAAAGTTGACGTGCCCTTCGACACTATACATTTGGATCATGTAGGACCATTTGTTCGTAGTCGTAGGGGCAATGTATATATACTGGTTTTGATTGACGCTTTCACAAAGTACATTTATTTAAAACCTGTTAAAAATACGAAATCAAACACTAGTATTAGGGTTTTACACGAGTTTATTAGTATCTTTGGCGTACCCAAACGAATTATATCAGACCGAGGCACCTCTTTTACAAGTGATCTCTTTAAAAAGTTTACATTAGATAAAGGGATAAAACACGTGCTAAATGCAGTTGCTACTCCACGGGCTAACGGTCAGGTGGAGAGATATAATAAAGTTATCGTTGACTCATTAACAGCCAAATGCGTTAGCACATCTGAAACCAAATGGGACGACCACCTGCCCGATGTCCAGTGGGGTATCAATAACACCTTCAATAAGGGTATTAACAAGAAACCAGCTGAAGCCCTCTTTGGGATAAGACCGCAGGGCTCGAGTGACAGTAAAGTAATTTCTGCAATTGATGATGATGTTACTTCGAATAACAAAAGCCTCGAAGAAATTCGACTCGAGGTTTCCTCTCATATTAATTCCACACAAGCGGCTCAAAAAGCTACTTTTGATAAATCACGTTGCCAATCCACCAGTTACAATATCGGGGATTTAGTAAGAGTGGAACGCCAAATACCATCTACTGGTGGTAGTAAAAAGTTAATCCCTAAATATCAAGGCCCTTATAAAATTACTCATGTTCTGGATCATGATCGCTATCAAGTAGAGGACACGCCTCTTACGAGAAAGGGAAACAAAAAATACTCTAGTATTATTGCAGTAGACAAATTAAAGCCATGGGTTTGTTTCAAAAGACCTCACGATGACGTTCTGTCAGATGGGAAAGACTCGGAGGAATAATATTTAAAATTGTAATTAATTGTTTCATACATTTTTGCAGTTCAGGATTATATGTATACAGACCAATAGTCTATTATTCGATTAACACTAATAGGGTCTGTTATTTGATTAACACCAATAAATAGTCTGTAATTTGATTAACATCAATAAATAGGGTCTGTAATTTGATTAAAACTAATGGGTCTATTATTTAATTAATACAAATGGATTTATTAATTGATCAGACTAATAGGCTCTACTATCTGATGAAGACCAATGGGGTCTAAAAGTTAAGTATATTAAGATTAAATGAAATAATTGTAAGGGATTGATTACATTTGTAATGATTTTTAAAGAAAATATTCATAAATCGTTCAACTTCCATCTATAAGCGATAGATGGCGCTAGTAGTTACATGAACATAAGGCACTTGTTGTAGACATTAAGTAATGATTTATGGTATTAGAGTTTATGTATTAGTTTTGTATAAATATATTATAATTGTTAAAATGAAATAATTACTTGCAGTTAATTATTGATAAACCCTAATGCATATTAGTTAGTCAATTGATATTACGTACTGTTAACTTTGCTCTGATTGGTCGGACCGAGTGTTTGTGAAAGTTTGTGGTGGGGAAACATTGAGTTTGTAACTGTCATTCTGGACAGTCAGTCTGCTTTGAGTTGTTGAACAGTGAACATGTCCTACCAATCCGTGTATTTGAAAATGATTGTTAATAGAATAATAAATATGAAATTGTGTTGATCAAAGTGAATAAAATATTTATATAATTGAAGCTTGAAGTTTATGATTCATCACATTTCAGAAGTGGTACATGTCTACAAAAAGCCTACAAATATGTGCAGTGATAACAGAAATGTTAGGTTATGTGTGCCTAAATTAAAGCTAAATGAGATCGAGATATTTTTTCCAAGAGTGCTAATGTTATTTTAGACAAGTGTTATACTCACTCAATTTTCATACTGATGGTGGCGCGTGGGTTGAATCATTCGGTTGACACTTTCACTACTAGTGGTTTATTTTAGTTCCTATATTTTAAATTGGGTTGTTTTTTCTTTATTTGTTTTAATTGATCATGCATAATGCTAAATTACGACAAAAGACAATTGCTATGTATAATTAACCTATTTTCCATAGCGGTAATTGTCATTATGTTGCCTTGGATTACTTTGTGTGCTATGATAATTTTCTTTTCCTTTTGACATATAATTGTAAATTTTAATGTTGTACCGCTAATGGGTATGTTACAATAATAATTTTATGAACTGAATTTCCACCACAAAAACAATAAATGAATTTGAATTTAGAAGCGAAAAAAAAAAATACGAAACCGTGTTTGTGGATTTAGGGTGTAAATGGATTTCCTTGCACATAGAGATCTACACTTAGGAATATGCAATTACCGTCAATTTGCTGACTGACTGACTGCCTTGGCAATACAAGAGTGTCTGGAGTGTGTAAATGTTTTATTTGAAATAAATGCTTTGATTTGATTTCAGTGCTTTGATGAGGCCGAGTATGCCTTTTTTTAATTCATATAAACCAGTGCTTGACTGCGATCCCACCTGATGGTGAGCAGCGATGCAATCGTTGATGGTGAGGCGCACTAGTTTATTAAGAGCCTATTCACTCTAGCCTTGAAGACACCTAAATTATAGTTGGACGGGAAGACCGCAGCAGGCAAATTGTTTTCCAGTCCTTCGATGTACGCGGTATAAACGACGAAGCGAAATGCTTAGTCCGGACCGTTGAAGTTTCAACAACGTAAGGATGGATACTCGCCGTACGTCGGGTTGTCCGATGGTAGAAAGGAGATGGCGGAATCAAGTCAAGTCAAGTCATGCAATCAATCATTGCAACCTGTAAAATACCGATAGGCTGGCTACCCTGCGCCTGTGCTCGAGGCTGTGTAGATTGGACTTAACCAAATCTGGATCCCCAATTAGCCTCTTCGCACGCCTTTCCACTGAGTCCAAAGCTGCTAGATGGCATTTTGCAGCACCAGCCCATGTGTGACTGCCTTTGATGAGTCCAAGTGTGCCTTTGGTGAGGCCGAGCGTACCTTTGGTGAGGGCGAGCGTGCCTTTGGTGAGGCCGAGCGTGCCTTTGGCGAGGCTGAGCGTGCCTTTGGTGAGGCCGAGCGTGCCTTTGGTGAGCCCGAGCGTGCCTTGATGAGGCCGAGCGTGCCTTGACGAGGCCAAAACGTGCCTTGACGAGGTCAAAACGAGCCTTTGAAGAAGACACGCGAGCCTTAATGAGGCCAAGTGTGCCGTTAGATAAGTCCATGTGTGCCATTTGAGGCCATGTGTGCCATTTGAGGCCATGTGTGCCATTTGAGGCCATGTGTGCCATTTGAGGCCATGTGTGCCATTTGAGGCCATGTGTGCCATTTGAGGCCAAGTGTGCCATTTGAGGCCAAGTGTGCCATTTGAGGCCAAGTGTGCCATTAGAGGCCAAGTGTGCCATTTGACGCCAAGTGTGCCATTTGAGGCCAAGTGTGCCATTTGAGGCCAAGTGTGCCATTTGAGGCCAAGTGTGCCATTTGAGGCCAAGTGTGCCATTTGAGGCCAAGTGTGCCATTTGAGGCCAAGTGTGCCATTTGAGGCCAAGTGTGCCATTTGAGGCCAAGTGTGCCATTTGAGACCAAGTGTGCCAATTAACAGTGGTGGCTGAGTGGTAACGGCCCCGACTTACGAGTTGTAGGTCGCGGGTTCAAAACCCAGCCAGGCGCATTACTTTGTGTAATTTATTTCATCACCACTGCTCTCAAAACGGTGAAGGAAAACATCGTGAGGAAACCGGCAAGTCCTAGAATCAAACATTCGAAGACACGTGACATCCACCAACCCGCACTGGGCCCGCGTGGTGGTTTGCGGCCCATTCCCTCTCCTAGAGAGGAGGCCTGAGTCCCAGCAGTGGGAACATTAAAAGGCTGATTATGCTATTATGCTATGTGCCATTTGAGACCAAGTGTGCCATTTGAGGCCAAGTGTGCCATTTGAGGCCAAGTGTGCCATTTGAGGCCAAGTGTGCCATTTGAGGCCAAGTGTGCCATTTGAGGCCAAGTGTGCCATTTGAGGCCAAGTGTGCTATTTGAGGCCAAGTGTGCCATTTGAGGCCAAGTGTGCCATTTGAGGCCAAGTGTGCCATTTGAGGCCAAGTGTGCCATTTGAGGCCAAGTGCGCCATTTGAGGCTAAGTGTCCCATTAGAGTTGGCCACATGTAACATTGGACTAGGCCAAGTGAGCCAATAAAGATTCTGGTTAAGTGTGCCCAATGCAGACGAAATTATCATGAAGAGCGTAAGTAACGTATGAATTTACCTACTTAAGTGATTTCAGTGTGACTATGTTGGCTTAATAATGATGTTAATGAATTGAATAATTTATTAAGTTTATTTCCATATTCATTTTTTCATTATTGCTTCATATCATTTTGACCTGTTTATTGGATAAGTTTCTTTTAATTGAACATTCTGTTATAGCTTATGAAGATATTATAAGTATAGATAAAATGAATTGAAAGTAGATTTTTATATTGAGATTTCATTTTTGAAAAAAAAAGCGAGTTCTAAATGAATGGTACAAGTTATAATTCATGTAAATGTTTTAACCACTGATTTCTTTTATTTTTGAGGCCTTGGAGTCCGATTGCGTCAGGACTACAGAAGAAAAACCATCAGTCTTATTGAGCAATCGGATAGTTCATGTTTCGAACAAAACAGACTCGAAGAGGAATGATGCAAAGAGACGATCTGGAAGGAAGTGCAGAAGTTATAATTCAACCTCTTCGTCGACTACACCACCACGACGCAAGAAGCAATGAGGTACCTCATGTTGGTTAAATGATTTTCCAAAGAGAAAAACGTTACAAGTATCGAAGTTTGAACATAAAACATTAGAATAATGTGATACGGGAGTTCGATCACTCCAGTAAATTTTGAGAGTATTTAAGTTGGATTAGAAAGAATATTTGTAATTGATTTGTATGCAAATAGGATCAGAAACTGACTATACATTTTGTCTCAAAAACTTGCTAGGCTTACCAAAAGAAAATAGAAATGTTACGAAACCCTACCAAAGTGTAGTATTTAGTGACGAAGTGGTAAACTAAACTAACAATAGTTTTTCTAATGAGCAGAATTATGGTCAGTTTAAAGCAGAAATGTTAGCTGGTACGACTTAAGGTGAAACTTATGTGAATATTTTTATGACAAATCAGTGCTTATATACGGATATTGATGACAATCAAACGCTTTACAAACAAGTAGAAATAAAATGATCAATTTTATTGGGTATTATATAGATTTTAACAGCGATGTAGTCTTTTGCGTGAATCCGATATAGAAGTATTAGTTGTCAGTCAAAAGTTTATGCAGACTCGTCTAAAGATTGGGAAGATTTTGAGTTACCATCCATTGCAATTTGTAAAGGTACGTTATCCTTTCACAAGAACCTTGTACTGTTCAACAGTAAAATTGATTTAATTTTCTAAAACTTACCTTGCGCAACCAAATTCAGCTATAGATTCACATCATTCTGGAAATATTTGTATAGATCTTATATCAGAGTATTTATCGTGTGTTTCTTTATCGTGTCAAATCTTTCTGACTATATCATCAACAAATCTATGCACAGACATCACCGCAAAAGATATACATCAATTAAATGATATTTATTTTACAAGTAGGTGATAAATAATAATATTACATGACCATCGTCAAGACTGAAATCGGAGTCGGTCCCCAAGTTAATGATGACAACAAAAGATTTAATTTGAGCTAGATATTACATTGTTATAATTCGGTTAAGAGGAAAATAGATTTAAAATGCATACACTAGAGTGGCGGGTCAATTTAAATGTTCCAAATTAAAATAAAGTTTGATAAACAGTGCGATTCAAACATCATTATTATAACCTTAACTTGATACGAATTTGCACACAGATGCTGGGGCCTTAGATTTAGGGGAAATATTAGTACAATTAAGCCCATGGGCTCTCCAGCTGAAGAGTCACTTTTATTCAAAACGCTTAAGTTTTGTTTTATATTATGGTTTCAAATGGTGAATGTAATGAACCCTGACTAAATAAGACGCCACACAACGTATAGCAATATGGTGGCTATACATTCATGAGTTTAGTTAACCATTGAGAGTGTAAGATCTGGGACGCGTATGTCGATACCTTAAGCCGTAATACCATGCTGTCTACAGACACTAAGACGAATCCTCTGTTTCTGTTTATAGTATTGAGACTGAGAATTGATTATCAACATTATAAAGATTAGACCTAGATTCAAAGTTCTTAAGGCTGAACCAGATGAAAAACCTAATGAGAAAGTATGTATAATTATGCTGTCGTGAATTCAGTGTGCGTAAATAACGAAGACTATACTCTCGGACAAAAAGCTGGTCAATTACCTTATACTTACAGAAAGTTGACCAATTGTTTCGACTGATAGTGTTGGTTATAAAATATATTTACATTGGTTTACTATCTCGAATAATAGTGCAATCGTGGCTTTCTTTTAGATTCTTTATCTACTCTAAAGAGCTTTTACGATAGTCATGGTATTGACCTTGTTCTTAACGCTGTAAAAATGACTACCACTATTTAAAATGCCCTAGCAAAATAAAATTACTTCAACGTTTATAACGAACACCAATGAAACATATGCCTATCTTGGAAAATTCAATGGAGTCTTGTTAATTCTGGTAATTCATTCACTAGAAAGACTGCCATAAAGCTACTAGGATACTTTAAACGATAGACTACGACGACATTACGAAGTACGAAACACGTTACAAAGCTTAAGAGATGAGGTGAGCTCCAATATCCAAGTTAGACAAGCAAAAGAATACTTACGTTACTAGTAAAATCCCTGCTACTACCTACAGCATAAGTGATCTGATTAAGATTAGTAGATCTGATTGCAAATAAGAAGGTAAAATTACAATAACCTCATTTTAAAATCTATAGATCCATTCAAAAACAAAAGTTTTAAGGATAAAATTACTGGAATATATTATATATGGTAATTTTTATGATCCCAGACATGTAGAAAAGCTTTTGACAAAAAACCTTACAACACTATTCTTCTAGTGATGAATGTTCTAAACATATGACGTGACGACAAACTAATGATCCGGAAGCAAACCTAAAATCAATACTTAGCCGAATGTAATGAATTTGAATGTAAAACTCATTTTCTTGTCGAACTGAATGAAGTATCATAATTTATATGAATGTAGTCTATCATTGAAATTGTAATCGTGCGTCAGGAGATCGCACGATGTCGGATGGCCGAATGTAATGATTTTTAAAGAAAATATTCATAAATCGTTCAACTTCCATCTATAAGCGATAGATGGCGCTAGTAGTTACATGAACATAAGGCACTTGTTGTAGACATTAAGTAATGATTTATGGTATTAGAGTTTATGTATTAGTTTTGTATAAATATATTATAATTGTTAAAATGAAATAATTACTTGCAGTTAATTATTGATAAACCCTAATGCATATTAGTTAGTCAATTGATATTACGTACTGTTAACTTTGCTCTGATTGGTCGGACCGAGTGTTTGTGAAAGTTTGTGGTGGGGAAACATTGAGTTTGTAACTGTCATTCTGGACAGTCAGTCTGCTTTGAGTTGTTGTACAGTGAACATGTCCTACCAATCCGTGTATTTGAAAATGATTGTTAATAGAATAATAAATATGAAATTGTGTTGATCAAAGTGAATAAAATATTTATATAATTGAAGCTTGAAGTTTATGATTCATCACACATTATTGTATTTTTTTATACTAGTTTGTATTAATTTAATTGTATTATATTGATGCATTTATTGTTTTTGTACATTGCTTGCAGCTGAGTACGAGGGCTTACTATTTGCTCGGATGGCCGACTGTAAGCACATGTTATTCTATACTTCTTTTATGTTATATTATGTCGTACATTGGTTATCGATTGGGTATTAGTTACCATTAAATAGTACATAGTTTAGCTGCAAAACAATACTAAAATAATTTGAATTTAAAGAAAATGTTTGTAACGGCCGAGATCGCAATGATGGCAACATCCCCTCCCTATACCTATAAAAGGGCATGTTGCCATTATTGCGGGCTCAGAAAAAGCAGTAGCTACGAGTTCGCGAAGAAACATATACGTACTAGTTCCCGCTGCGCTCCGTGTCGCGCGCGACTTTTTCTTCTACCCGCGAACTACCGCACGGACCCGAATTCCAAATCGGGCCAACCGTTTTTGTTGTCGACGGTGCAGAACCTGGTTTTGTACCGGCGACAGCATGAAGGGAAGGCTCCCTCGCGCTCTCCTCGGGTGTCCAGACACCGAAGTGGTCGCGGAGGCTACAATTGTTTGAAAAATGAAGCCCATGGAGAAAATGAAGCCAGGCGCCCGCAGTCCCTCGGATCGTGGAGGCGCCGGCCGAAACAAAGAGGAAAGACCTGCGCTGAACCGGACGTCGTCTCTTCCGAACGTCCGCGACGCCCAATCAAGACCTGTTCCCGCAAACGTTCCTTCAGCTGCCCGAGGAACAAAGAACGTACACGCGGAAGAAAATGAGGGTTGACTGCAAAAGTCGAGAAAATCTCCTACGGTCGGGAGCTCTCAGAGACCGGCGGTGTGCTGCACAACCACCGGCACCCGACCCCACCCACCATCACAGGCAGGGGACGACTCGCACGGCGACATACGCGCATGTTGCGGCCCCCGTGACGTCAATCGCCCCCAGCATGCCAGCAGCGGTACCATCAGCGCCCGCTACGCACCCCGTGGCGCCACCGTCTTCGAGAATGACGGCCACCGCCTCATTCACCACGGATCGCGCGTCACAACCGCCGCACCCTCTCGCTCCGGCTCCTCGCAACTCGTTGACGAGTAGAACCGTAAATTCTCGCGACCCGAGATTGCGCACGGCGACCGTGCAGCCCGCGTCGCCCCCCGTTCCCGTCTCGCCCGCGCCGCCCCGCGCTTCGGCTTACGACTCGCCCGCCGTTTATTCGGCTAGCTCATCGCGTGCGGGTTCGAGTCTTTCCCTCGCGTCGGTGTGCAGTGAGGTGCGAAGAGACACGGCAGACACGGACACACCCATGTCCCCGACCCCGTCGATGGAGGAACTGGAGATGGTGACCAGGCCCCAGCGACGGCGTAGGAGCTCGGACGAGGCACCGGAAGGAGCGAAGCGCTACTGTGGAACGCGCTCGCCCCTTCAATACACGGAAAGGATTAGTGAGGTAAGTGGCCTACCCACTAATAATAAAAGTGTCGAAAGTGCTACCCCCCCCCCGCCCACCGATTCGAACTCGGCACCGGCAAAGGGCCCTAGAACTAAGAAGCCGCGCTACCCTCCGTTGGTAGTGCAGAGACTCCCAAACTGGGCGAACCACTTTAGGGAGATAGCCGCCAAGCTGGGCCGCCCACCCAATGCCCGCCCTTATGGCTCCGGTGTCCGTTTCTCACCGGAGTCGGAGGAAGAATACCGGCTGGTCCAGCGGTACCTGACGGCGCTGGAGAGGGAGAGTGGCGTGAGTTGGTTCGCCTACTCCCTACCTGCGGAGAAGAACTTCAAGATCGCCATATGGGGGTTGCCAACTGACACTGACCCTCAGGAGATACAGGAGGAGCTCCGCGTACTAGGATACGAGCCGGAGTACGTGCGCCACATTAGAGGGCGCCAAGGAAAACCCGGCTGCGTGTTCCACGCTGTGCTACGGCGCACGGAGGACGTGCGTCGTATTTACGACACCACCGTGTTTATGAATATGCGTGGTGTCAGGATAGAGGCATGGCGTGGCAAACGTGGGCCCGCACAGTGCCATCGGTGCCAGAAATTTAGGCATTCGTCGCACCAATGCCACCGCCCGCTCGCCTGCGTTCGATGTGGAGAGGGGCACACCGCGAGAGACTGCCCGCGACCGCGAGAGGAGCCGGCCACCTGCGCAAACTGCGGTGGCTCGCATCCGGTGTGCCACGTCAGGTGCCCCGTCTTCCAACGGGAAATACGAAACAGGCGTGTGGGGACTGTCGCCATCACTTCATCCTCGACACGTCGGCAGCAACCTCAATCACCAGCAGAGGTCCAGGAGCATGAGAGGGACCAAGGCGTGTCGCTGATGGCGGCAGCAAACGGGCCCACCGTACGCGGAGGGGCCACATCCTCCCGGCGGAGGAAGAGGAACCGTGGGGGCAAGAAGGGCCAACCCAACCCCCCAGCGACCCAACAGGAGACAGACGTCCCGAAATCTGCCCCCCCCCCAGAGGGGGACGCAGGTCGTGATGGAAAGGAAAGGCGCTCAGACTGGCGCCGGCATCGCGCGAGCGAAACGCGCCCCCACCTCCATCACCACCACCACCACCACCACCACCACCACCAACAGGGCCCCCAGGGCCCCCATGAATGAAATCACGACCTGCGCTATCCAACTGCTGATGGACTTAATTAAGGCCATCAGACAGGGGCAGAGCCCGGAGCAGGTCATCCTTGACGGTCTGGCCAAATTACTCACCTTGTGCCATGGCTAGGCCGTTAAGGGTGCTCCACTGGAATGCCCGCGGCCTTCGGGACAAGGTCGCCCCACTCCGCCACCTCCTGAGGGAACAAGACATAGACGTGGCGCTGATAAGCGAGACGCACCTGGGACCTGAAGATAGGGCCAAGTTCCCAGGTTTCCTCGTTCACAGGAAGGACGAAAGGTCGGCTCATAACACCAGATACCGTGGTCTGGCAGTGCTGGTGAAAAGAAGAGTCGTCCATCAGGAGGCCCCCTCGCCGTCGCTACATTCACTGTACGTGCTGGGCGTTCAACTGCACGTTGCCGACGAGGACATAAGAATCTACGCGTGCTACAAGCCGCCCTCAGTTCAGCTAGACCTAAGTGAGCTGAGGGCCACATTATCTGCCAACGAGTCACCAGCAATCCTCGCCGGCGACATGAACTGCAAGCATCCTGCATGGAACGCCCTGCACATGAACAACGAGGGGAGACGGCTCTTCGATGACGCGGAGGCCCATGGCTACACAGTGTCCGGCCCTGAGACGCCCACACACTACCCCGATAACCCGCTACACATGCCCGACGTGCTGGACATTGTGGTCCATGCTGGGCTAAGCTGCCAGATCACTCAACAGGTCATTGACGACGAGCTACAGTCCGATCACCATCCTGTACTCGTCGTCTTCTCGGGGATGCCGACCCGACTGAAGCCACTAGCGCCACGTCGAACAACGGACTGGACTTTGTTTGCTGAAAAGCTTGCGACCACAACTTCAACTCGGCCCATTGATACCGCCGCGGACGTCGACGCCCTAGCGAACGACGTCACTGCTTGCGTACAATGCGCCTTAGACGAAGCGACGATAGAGTCGCAGCCGCAGGGGAGAGGGCTACAGCCGCCCCTACCGCCCAGAATCCAGCGCTTGGTCGCCCAGAAGAGGCGCCTACGCAAGCAGTGGCAGCAACTGCGCTGCCCCACCATCAAACTGCAGCTCAACCGTCTTGCGGCGAAGGTAAAGGCCGAGTTGGAGGCCCTGGCCGCCGAGAGCTGGGAGGAACAAATTGACGCCGCTACATGTGACTGGCAGGCGACACACAGACTGTGCCGCCAGCTCACGAACACCCCAGCTCCGGTGCGCCCCTTACAAGCAGCCGACGGGGCCCTCAGGTACGTAGCTGAGGACCGATCGGAAGTCTTTGCAGAGCACCTGGAGCGTCAGTTTAGCCCGAACCCGACTACTGAACACGACCACGTCGCAGCAGTCGAGCAACACCTTAGAGACTACTTCGCGTCGCCGATAGCCCCCGAAGAGGACCCCATATTCTTCTCGCCTGGCGCAGTTAGACGCGCCATCCTGCGCACGAAGCCTCGCAAGGCCCCCGGTGCTGACGGTATCACCAACAGAGCGCTGCGCCACCTGCCGTACCGTACTGTTGCGGCCCTGGCGCGCCTGTTTACGGGGATACTGCGCACGGGGGTCTTCCCCGCATCCTGGAAGGAAGGGCGCGTCATAATGCTGCCCAAGGCGGGGAAGAATCCACTGAAGCCGGAAAGCTATCGGCCTATCACATTGCTGCCCTCAATCTCTAAGGTGTTCGAGCAACTCCTGCTGCGACACCTCACCCCGCACATCTCTCCGCGGCCGGAACAATTCGGGTTTCGGGCGGAGCACAGTACGACGCTCCAGTTGTCGAGGGTACTGCACCTCCTGTCATCAGCGATGAACAAGAAGGAGTACGGAGTGGCAGTATACCTCGACATGGAAAAAGCTTTCGATCGTGTGTGGCACGAGGGGCTAGTTTACAAACTCGCCACCTCTCCCACGCCCCGTAGAGTCGTTAAAGTGGTCCAAGCTTTCCTGTCAAACAGGTGTTTCAGAGTGGTGGTCGACGGGGCGCTTTCCGCCCCCCGGCCCATCCGTGCGGGAGTACCGCAAGGTAGCTGCGTCTCGCCGGCGTGCTACTCACGTTACACCGACGACATCCCAACAACAGAAGACGCCACGCTCGCGCTGTATGCTGACGACGCCGCGTACATTACCACCTCCATGAACGCGAGGTACGCGGCGGTGAAGATGCAGCGCGCGCTAGATCTGATTCCTGAGTGGCTCGCCAAATGGCGACTGTCGGTTAACGTGGGTAAAACGCAGGCGCTAATCACGGGATCATCGCCCCTCCCATCACGTCTGAAACTCAGCGGAGCCGAAGTCGATTGGACGCCCCGGGCCAAGTACCTGGGTGTGACCATCGACCGGCGGCTCACTATGGGACCGCATGCACGCAATGTCGTCGCGCAGGGTAGAGTCGTCCGCCACCGGCTCAAACCAGTGCTCTCGTCCCGCCTCCCGGCGCGCGTCAAACTGGGCATATACAAGGCGTATATTCGCCCAGTGTTGACGTACGCCGCTCCAGCATGGTTCGCCCTCACTAGTGAGTCGAGCCGAGAAAGACTCCGCGCGCAACAACATCTTGCGTTGCGTAGAGTCGTCGACGCTCCTCGCTATGTGAGGAACGACATCATTGAACGCGACCTCGGGATTGAGAGCCTGGATGAGTTTGTGCGCCGCCTCGCGAAGGGGATGTTCGCGCGTGCCGACGCCTCAGCTTGGCCTCACGTCAAGCACCTGGCGCCCTGGCATGCGCGCCCCCCTGACGCGAGACGACTCCCCCACGACCTGATTGCGGGCAGCGAGTCCCCCCCCCCCCGGACTGACGCCTGAGTAGGCCGTACCAGTCTACACGCGGCCTACTCAAACAACATGACTCTACATTTCACTCGCACCCCGACAAACGTCGTGTGCTAAGTTAATATAGGCACGACGCGAGTCGACCACACATTCGCCACTACACACGCGCTAGACTCACGCACCGAATGGATAGCGCAAGCTAACTATTCGGTGCACGTGCACTGAGCGATGTAACACAATACAATGCCGCTCACACACATACATAAAACGTCCCTGCGGTCTGAACCGTAACCGGCTCGCTCTGGAAGCAGGTTAGACGGGGGTCACATATCCTACTGTAGGTCCGTAACAAGTCGGCATACTCGTCGCAGGTCGTCTCCCGCCGGGCTTCCCCTAGGGGTCTCACCTGGCGGTGACTGACCGCCGGTATGTCGTGAAGAGTCGGCGCTGTGTGCAGCAGCGTCTTGACGTGCCTACAGTACACACATACAAGCATAAACACATAGAGCCATCTGCTCTACAACCGCCGAGCCTAGTTAGGCACCACGATGACGGGTCCGTTGTTACGGGCCCCGGCTGGACTCTGCGGTCAGAGGGCGAAGCCCTGACACCGCTTGCCACGCCCCCTGACGGGGACGTAGCGAAAGCCACGACGATTGCGGGCTCAATTGCTGTCCGACGTTTGTGGAGTTAACAACCTGTGATTTGCAAGTAAGTTAAATAATAAATTGAGGATAATTGATGTTTGATAATATGTTGCTTCTATGTTAATAATTGTGAGTAAAACTACTAGAATATTAACTATAATTATTAATAAATGTGTAACGTATTGCTTATTAAATGTTATGTGCTCTTTAAAAACTTGTTATTTATATTGGAAACAATAAAACCCAGTGTATAATGAACTAGTCTTTTGTTTTATCCTACAAAAATAAATAGTTGAGTACGACACAAAGACAAATTGAAATTACCGCAAATAAAATTAATGTTACATAAAATAAATATTTACTGCATGGCAATTATTGTTTATAATCATTTGCCAAATAATATTCAAGATTTGCCATCGTCGTTGTTCAAAAGGGTGTTATTTAGACTGTTATTGGAGAAAAATTATTACAGTGTTAAAGAATATTTAGAAGATAAGTCGCTAATAGCTTGATACATAAAAAAAAAGTAAAAAACTAAAACCCGACTACGACAAAAAAAAAGACGCTGAAAAAGTATGAAACAAGATTTTCAAGATGCTGAAATAAACAAAGTAACTGGAAAAACAAGAATAGAACAAAAAGAAAATCCGTAGTCACACGCTATTAAAGTGTTTCGATTATTACCTACCTATAACGTGTGACTACGGCTTTTCTTTTTGTTCTATTCTTGTTTTTCCAGTTACTTTGTTTATTTCAGCATCTTGAAAATCTTGTTTCATACTTTTTCAGCGTCTTTTTTTTGTCGTAGTCGGGTATTAGTTTTTTACTTTTTTTATTTGAAAGATTTTGGTGTTAAATCACTGTGCTTCTATACTATTTATTTTGGTATGAACAAGTGAAGTCCTTTCAAATGATACCAACACGACGTCGTATTTATCTTATTTTTTTTAACACAATACTTTTTGTCCACTAGAGGGCTCCACATTGAATTTTGATGATATTTTTTTATAAGTATCAGTGAAGCCCTTTCAAATGATATGAAACACGGTGTATTTATCATTTTTTAAACATGACTTTTTGTCCGCTAGAGGGCGTCACTTTAAATTTAAGTAATATTTTAGAAATGTACAAGTGAAGCCCTTTCAAATGATACCAAACACGGCGTATTTATCTCCATTTTTATTTTCAACGCATTACTTTTTGTCCGCTAGAGGGCGCCATATCGATTTTTGTGACACGTCGCGTAGCCTATATTTAGCGGACAATTAAAACAGTTCTAACGATACCTCATACGTCGAGTTCCGATAAGTAGATTAGGAGCTATGAGGGAACAGATGAACATACTCACATACATACATAGCCTATCAAAATCATAACCCTCTGTAGTCGGGTAAAAATAGACTTTATTCTATCATACCCAACAATGACATATTATTCAATATTAATGACATGACTTTTATTAATTCAATACAATTCCAATTTTTATTACAATAATATTTATATTTTATTAATTGATTCATATTTAATAATTAATAGGTTAATAAATGAGCCTTCATTCGTAAATAAATATTTGTACGCCAAAGTATGGCAGGATATGCTGGAACCAAAATTGTAATATCTATTGCACCATATTCTGACAAATAAACATTATTGATTGATTGACTATCAAAGACGACTTTCGCGATGGGTAACCAATGATCCAACCCAGGTATGAAGCTGGAGTAGAATAAACTTGAATCTAATTTACTTTTTTGTCTAGGATGGTTACATGCGATGTTAACTTATAGAGTGCATCTTATTTTCAGCTACCTTCGAATACATTTATTTGTCATCCATGCTTCTTATTATTAAATTCCGAAGCTGGTGAATATGAGAGACTATACTTGGACATAACATGGTTTGACATGGTTTGCCTTGGTTGTGGAAGATCTGTAAGAAAAATAAGGCACCATAATGTCAGTATGGAGTGTCCATTGCTGACTAACCTATTATCACAGAATACTAATTATATAGTAAGCATTTGGTTTTTAATTATTATATATGTATATCTATCAGTTGTATTTATGTATGAAAAAATGAGGTTACAAATTATGTTTTATGATTGTAATATGTATCTTCATGTATATATTTATGTAGGATAAATCAAAAGACTAGTTCATTATACACTGGGTTTTATTTTTTCCAATATTAATAACAAGTTTTTAAAGAACAAATAACATTTAATAAGCAATACGTTACACATTTATTAATAATTATAGTTAATATTCTAATAGTTTTACTCACAATTATTAACATAGAAGCAACATATTATCAAACATCAAATACCCTCCATTTATTATTTAATTTTAACTTACTTGCAGATCACCGGTTGTTAACTTCACAAACGTCGGACAGCAACTGAGAGCGCAATCGTCGTGGCTTTCGCTACGTCCCCGTCAGGGGGCGTGGCAAGCGGTGTCAGGGCTTCACCCTCTGACCGCGGAGTCCAGCCGGGGCCCGTAACAACGGACCTGTCATTAGGGTGCCTAACTAAGCTCGGCGGTTTTATAGCAGATGGCTCTATGTGTGTATGCTTGTATGTGTGTACTGTAGGCACGTCACGACGCTGCTGCACACAGCGCCGACTCTTCACGACATACCGGCGGTCAGTCCCCGCCAGGTGAGACCCCTAGGGGAAGCCCGGCGGGAGACGACCTGCGACGAGTATGCCGACTTGTTACGGACCTACAGTAGGAAATGTGACCCCCGTCTAACCCGCTTCCAGAGCGAGCCGGTTACGGTTCAGACCGCAGGGTCGTTTTATGTATGTGTGTGAGCGGCATTGTATTGTGTTACATCGCTCAGTGCACGTGCACTGAATAGTTAGCTTGCGCTATCTATTCGGTGCGTGAGTCTAGCGCGAGTATAGTGGTGAATGTATGGTCGACTCGCGTCGTGCCTATATTAACTTAGCACACGATGTTTGTCGGGATGCGAGTAAAAATGTAGAGTCATATTGTTTGAGTAGGCCGCGTGTAGACTGGTACGGCCTACTCAGGCGTCAGTCCGGGGGGGGGGACTCGCTGCCCGCAATCAGGTCACGGGGAAGTCGTCTCGCGTCAGGGGGGCGCGTATGCCAGGGCACCAGGTGCTTGACGTGAGGCCAAGCTGAGGCGTCGGCACGCGCGAACATCCCCTTCGTGAGGCGGCGCACAAACTCATCCAGGCTCTCAATCCCGAGGTCGCGTTCAATGATGTCGTTCCTCACATAGCGAGGAGCGTCGACGACTCTACGCAACGCAAGATGTTGTTGCGCGCGGAGTCTTTCTCGGCTCGACTCACTAGTGAGGGCGAACCATGCTGGGGCGGCGTACGTCAACACTGGGCGAATATACGCCTTGTATATGCCCAGTAGCCTGATTCACGTAAAATCAAACAAGTCAAATATCGTTGAAGTTTTATAGTCGTTCGATTGCAGTCCTATCCAAAATCGGTATTCACGTGTTCTTTAATCGGGATTGGGTAGAACGACAATTAAACTGACTCGAAACTAAACGATCTATCAACGACTTATTGCCGGTTACCACAGAGTACTTTGTAATTGTTGGGTACCTATAATGCATAGACTAGCGATGCGCGGCTTAACGGTCTGCCTGCGCAGACGACACCGCGCAGCGCCCCGCACCCCGCACCCGCGCGCTCTTGTGTATGTGTATTTTTTAAATAATAAAGCGTCAGTGCGTTTCCGGCTAGCTGTCGTTTTACTTGTCCCGTACGTATCCAACAGTGGCGACGAGACCAACCCACGCTAATCACAATGGCTCAGTTTAACTTCGGAATATTGGGTAATTTTGACCACACAGTGCACGAATGGAAGGCGTATAAAAGTCGCCTGCGGCAGTGGTTCGTGGCAAACGATATCACAGAAATAAACGACCCAACGGGATCAAGAAAGCGCGCCATTTTGCTGAGCGCACTCGCAGACGGGACCTACCAGCTCGCAGCAGACTTGGCGTTGCCAAAACAACTGGAGGAGGTGCCAATAGAAGACATCTATGAACTCCTAGACACCCATTTTTGTACGAAAAAGTGCGGATTCGGAGAACGTTTCGCATTTTACGCGGCAACGCAACAAAGTGGTGAGACGCATGCGCAGTGGGCGGCACGCCTGCGTGGTCTCACGAAATATTGCAAGTTCGCCAATGTAGAGGAGGCCCTCCGAGATCGGTACGTGATGGGCATGTTGGCGGGTCCCGAAAGGGACAAACTGTTCACGAAGGACACAGATACCTTGACCCTGGCGAAGGCAGTGGAGTTGGCGCAGAGCATCCGGTGCGCGCGGGCAGGTGCCGCGGCCGGCGCTTCAACGACCGTTCAGCAAGAACATTCAGTGTTCAAGGTGCAGGGTAAAAGTACAGCGTATGAAAAGGACCTGGTGAAAGAGAAGTGTTCCGTGTGCGGCCGAAAGAACCATACATCTGCTCAATGCCGATTCGCGAATTTTACATGTCGGAAGTGCAACACAAAAGGTCATTTACGTAGAATGTGTAAAGTTAAATGTGTGGTAACCAGTGACGCGAGTGAGGAGGACGACGATGGTAAGGCTTTTTGTAGTAACATCGCTTCACGGCGGGGAGAACCTATGACAGAAATGGTATCAATAAACGGTTCGCTATTAAAGTTTGAGGTTGATAGCGGATCAGCAGTAACAGTGATATCCGATAGTTTATACAAGAGTTGTTTTGGCAGATGGCCCTTATCACCGCCTAAGAAAAAATTATATACCTACACAGGTAGTAATATCGTGTGTCTCGGTATAGTTCGCCTACCCGTCACATATAGGCAGAGTACACACACACTGGATGTTTACGTGGTACAAAACGAAGGCCCGCCATTGCTCGGCAGAGATTTTTTATCCATATTTAAATTAAAATTAGCACCATGTAATTTCATAAGTAATGAAGCAAAAACAATCAATGATTTGCAAAACAAATTTAGGGACGTATTTTCGGATAAATTAGGTAGGTTTAATAAGTTCGAGGTCAAATTACGTTTAAAAGATAACGCAAAACCAATATTTTTTAAGGCACGTCCTATCGCCTTTGCATTGCGAGACAAGGTAGATGACGAAATTGTCCGTCTAGTAAACCTAGGGATACTTAAACAAGTTGATCACTCAGAGTATGCTTCACCCATAGTGCCAGTGTTAAAACGCAATGGAAGTGTTAGGCTTTGTGCAGACTATTCGGTTACGATAAATAAACAATTGGTCGCAGAACAATACCCACTGCCCACGGTTCATGAATTGTTTTCAAAATTACACGGAGGAAAACAGTTTTCAAAGTTAGACATGTCCATGGCCTATAACCAATTCGTTTTAGACGAAAACTCACAAAAGATTACATGCATTAATACCCATCGCGGTTTATTTCAGTATACGCGCATGGTTTTTGGCTTAACCAGCGCGCCATCTATTTTTCAACGTGCCATGGAAAACTTACTGTCTGGTATAGATGGCGTGTTATGCCTATTAGATGATGTACTTATAACAGTTGATAGTCCGGGGTTGCATTTGCAAAGGTTAATGCAAGTGTTACAGAGGCGCGCCCGCTGCGCCCATCAACTTGGGCGTCAGCCGCCTGGCCCTCACTTTCGGCGGCTGACGCCCAAGTTGATGGGCGCAGCGGGCGCGCTCGCAACGCTGCTTCCCAATCTAGGGGGCCCGAGCACTGCCTGTAGGCGGCTGTACTTGGGGATCGTGCGATCCATGGCCCTGTATGGGGCCCCGGTATGGGCTTCTGACCTTACGGCCGGCAGCATCGCAATCCTGCGAAGACCGCAGAGGGCGATGGCCGTCAGGGCTATCAGGGGGTATCGCACGATCTCCTACGAGGCGGGTTGTGCACTGGCCGGATCTCCGCCCTGGGAACTGGAGGCGAGAGTCCTCGCCTCACTGTACCGGTGGCGCGAGGAGATGAGGACGCGGGGTGGTGAACCGATGCAGCGCGAGATCGAGCTGCGTCGGTCTCAGCTCCGCGAGGTTATGGTGGCGGAATGGCGGGACAGGCTTCTGCGCCCTACCGCCGGCCTCGCCACCGTCGATGCGATCCGACCAGTGCTCGACGAATGGCTCGGGAGGAAGCACGGCTCCCTGTCGTTTAGGGCGACGCAGGTGCTCTCGGGGCATGGCTGCTTCGGGAAGTACTTGTGTCGCATAAACAGGGAGCCGGACGCTCGGTGCCATCACTGCACCGACTGTCGGGAGGACACGGTGCAGCACACACTGGCAGAGTGTGCCGCATGGGAGGAGCAGCGCCGTGCCCTTGTATCTGAAGTGGGCCCCGACCTGTCGCTGCCGGCCGTCGCTCGTTCGATGGTCGGGGGCGCTGAGTCGTGGGATGCGGTGATCTCCTTCTGTGAAGACGTAATTTCGCAGAAGGAGGCTGCGGAGAGGGAGAGGGAGGCCGTGGCCACTCTCCCGTGCCGCAGCAGGCGAGCCGGGCGTCGGCGGAGGGACAACGCCCTCTTCCAGCCCCCATAAAGAGGTCCGGAGGGACGGTGGACTCGGGGTCGTCCGCCGTCCCCCCATCCAGCAAGACCCGAGGCGGCGGCGCGTAGTGTTCCACGCGCGCCCCTATTGGACGTCGCGGGGGGAGGACACCTCACACTCCCCGCGGGCCTGAGGTGGCCCGCGTAGGCGGGCTGGCACTAGCCGGGGATCATGGATGGCGTATCAGCTCCCACGATCCCCGGTCCAAGTGTGGGAGGGAACACCGGGGTGGTTTTTAGTCAGTAAGAGTCTGACAGACCCCTTCGCCTGCCCCAGGCGAAGGACATCCATGAGGATTTTCCACCTCGGCAATAAAAAAAAAAGTGTTACAGAGGCTGCAAGATGCAGGCCTAACCTTGCAAAAAGAAAAGTGTGAATTCTTTAAGAACGAAATCAGTTATTTGGGTTACGTAATAAATAAAGACGGATTAAAAAAATCTTCAGAAAAAGTTTTAGCCATTGAGAAATCCCCAGTACCCACGGATGTAGGCAAACTTCAATCATTTTTGGGGTTAGTAAACTACTACCGTAATTTCGTACCTAAGGCGTCTGAAATCCTTAGTCCCTTATACGACCTTTTGAGAAAGGATGTTAAATGGCATTGGTCCGACGAACATCAAAAAGCGTTTGTCAAAATAAAAAAACATTTAACGTCGGATCAAGTCTTAACACATTTCAACCCATCTGCAAAGTTAATCCTCACAGTAGACGCTTCACCTAATGGGTTAGGTGCGATATTATCGCAAATCGATAAAGACGAATGTGAGCGTCCTATTTCGTTTGCATCCCGCACTCTAAACTCAGCCGAAAAGCGGTATTCACAAATTCAAAAAGAGGCTACGGCTATTATTTTTGGAATTCGACGATTTCATCAGTATTTGTACGGTAAATCAGACCCGTTTATCCTTCGCACAGACCACAAACCATTAATTTCGATTTTTGGACCACTCAAAGGTATACCTGAAGTTTCGGCTAACCGATTACAAAGGTACGCTTTGTTCCTCAGTGCATATAATTACACAATAGAATACGTACGTAGTGAGAATAACAGTGCGGATTATTTATCCCGCGCGAGTTTGCCCGATATTGATACGCGGTCAATGACCTCGGACCGAGAAGGCGCGAAAAACGCGCAACACGCGGCTGCCGCTGCTGCTCCCATTGACCGCGCTTCATATGTTCACTTCGTGATAGACGGACACATGCCAGTAACCCGGGACGAACTTCGTAAGGAAACCAGCCGAGATGTTATCTTGACGAAGGTGGTTGATTTCCTCCAAAAGGGATGGCCAAGAAGCCTAACGGACGTAAAATTAAAACCGTTCCACGCATGTAGGAATCAGCTATCATACGAAGACGGATGTATTATGAGAGGGCATAAAATAGTTTTACCCGAAGTTTTAAAAAATAAAGTACTGAATGAACTTCACACTTCCCAAAAACAAAAGCCGAAGCTCGTTCTAGGTTTTGGTTTCCGGGTATTGATAAGGAAATTGAAACGATGATCAACTCGTGTAGTGTTTGCATTCATTTACGACCTACCCCCCCACGGGCCCCGCTTGCACCTTGGCAATACCCACCGCGACCATTCCACCGCGTACATATAGATTTCTTGGGTCCGTTCGATAATAGGCATTATTTAATCGTAGTGGATGCATACACGAAATGGGTGGAAGTTTACGATATGTGCGGTACAACGACCTCATCAGCTGCAGTAGAGAAACTATACGAGTTTGTTTCACGGTTTGGGTTACCAAATACAATTGTTAGTGACAACGGTACGGCTTTTACGTCACAGGATTTTAAACACTTTTGCTCAGTTAACGGGGTTGAGCACGTGACGTCACCGCCCTATAATCCAGCGAGCAATGGTCAGGCCGAAAGCTATGTAAAGATCGCCAAGAGAGGTTTAAAAGCATGCATTCTATCGAGTAACAGCCAAAAAGACAGAAGGGTCAAACTATTAAAATATCTTTTTGATTACCGGAACTCAATTCATTCTGTCACAGGTTTCTCACCGGCGCAATTAGTTTTTGGACACAAGCTGAGATCAAGGTTAGATCTGTTGTCGTCCAAACCATTGTCGTCATCCTCAAACGCATCACTGGACAAAGTAATAAAATCAAAGCAGTGTTCGCAGAGTAAATACAGTGGTGGCAAAAATATGCAATGTTTTAAACACGGCGATGAAGTGCTGTTCAAAAAGTTTAGTTTAAATGGTAAATTCACATGGTGCAGAGGCACAATAATAGACAAAATTGGTAGAGTTCTTTATTTAATTAACGATCCTTTAACAGGAAATGTGTTAAAAAGACATAAAAACCAAATTGTTTTATATAAGGGCTACGCCAATACACAACAAAATGGAATATCTGGGGGTACCTATGAAGTGGAAGACGATGGTGACGATGACGACGACAGTGTGTTACCAGCGGCATCACCGAGTCTCCAACCCGCACCTCAAACTGATGTGAGGGGGGGAAGTCAGGTTACTAGTACGACGCCACCAGCGACACCGCCCTCGCCGCCCAGGCGTTCCCAAATGTCTTTGCGGCAGCTCCCAAGGGTTGACTACCGAAGTCTTGCATTGGGCAATGATAATTAAGATTTTTATGTGTAACTAATAATATTAAGATTGTTATTACCTAATATTGTATCTCGGAATAGAATTAAGACTGTTATTATTATTGTACCTATCTTCGAAATAGGGTTGGGAGATGTTGGGTACCTATAATGCATAGACTAGCGATGCGCGGCTTAACGGTCTGCCTGCGCAGACGACACCGCGCAGCGCCCCGCACCCCGCACCCGCGCGCTCTTGTGTATGTGTATTTTTTAAATACCTAATAAAGCGTCAGTGCGTTTCCGGCTAGCTGTCGTTTTACTTGTCCCGTACGTATCCAACAGTAATATACTGCCAGTTACATAATTATGTATTCTACCAGGATAATGAAATACAGATTTTAATTTTTTTAAATTCTATTTACGGCATAACGAATAAAAATAGAATTAAAACCGGCCAAGTGCGAGTCGGACTCGCCCATGGAGGGTTCCGTAGCAGCAAGTAACATAAAAAATGTTTTTTTTTTTTTTTTATATTTGAGTTGATTGAATGAAAGGTAAAATGCGGTTTACGATTTATGACGTACTAAAAAAAAACTACTGACCAGATCTCGTTCAAACCAATTTTCGTTGGCAGTTTTTATAGTAATGTACATCATATATTTTTTTTAGTTTTATCATTCTCTTATTTTAGAAGTTAGAGGGGGGGGGACACACATTTTACCACTTTGGAAGTGTCTCTCGCGCAAACTATTCAGTTTAGAAAAAAATGATATTAGAAACCTCAGTATCATTTTTGAAGACCTATCCATAGATACCCCACACGCATGGGTTTGATGAAAAAAAAAATTTTGAGTTTCAGTTCTAAGTATGGGGACCCCCAAAATTTATTGCTTTTTTTCTATTTTTGTATGAAAATCTTAATGCGGTTTACAGAATACATCTACTTACAAAGTTTCAACAGTATAGCTCTTATAGTTTCGGAAAAAAGTGGCTGTGACATACGGACGGACAGACGGACAGACAGACAGACAGACAGACAGACAGACAGACAGATAGACATGACGAATCTATAAGGGTTCCGTTTTTTGCCATTTGGCTACGGAACCCTAAAAAAACGATGTTTATAACCATTTAATGAAAATCGTTACTCAAAATATGAATTTCACCTAGAAATTTGCTAAATTGTGGTTTAAAAAGTAAAGTCTATATATATTTAAATATTTGTCTCTGCATTATGTGTCAAAACAATGTCAATCATCAGATTGTCATTCCAAAATCTAGGGGACACTTTACAAAAATCGTTTTATTACATAATCTTGCTAACCTAATAAGTCTCTACCAAATACAAAAACACCAGTGGTTTAAACTTAACATAAAATCAAATATATTTAAGTATACCGATACCTAGTAAGTGTACCATTCACTCCTTGATTGTGCTCCCTTAGCTTTGTGCACCGAGTAAGAAGTGAAGAAGTTTAAATAAAAGCACCTTGCAGAACTGCCCACATTTGAATTTAAAGGCCGAAGCTGTTATAGTTGGTCTAGACAATGTAGGGACTCATAATCACAAGAACTAAGTGCACTTTGCCCATGTCTCTGAAGCGTAAGCTGATAGACATGTTTATTCTTCCCGTTTTGACCTATGGTGCACAGACTTGGTCTTTGAGTATAATATCCAAAAGTCCAAATTAAAGGTTTGCCAGCGTGCTATGAAGCGCAACATACTATGTGGTAAATTAACAGACCATGTTCGAAACGCAACATTGTGCTTCAAAACGCAAATCATTGATGTGGCTCAAAAGGCTGCCCAACTTAAATAGGACTGGGCAGGACATGTCTGCCGCATGTCTAACGAGCTGGGGGCTCGTAAAACGTAGGATTGGTGCCCGGACACAGTGACGCAGGGTGGCGGGTCGGCTTCCTTAAGAATTGGAATGAGAAAGCGATGAACCGTGATCGAAAAGAAAGGAGGGAGGCCTTTGCCCAGCAGTGAGACAATACGGGCTAGCTATAATAATATAATAGATGATCAAACGAACTTACCTGTGATGTTCGATCATTATTATACGTAGCTTCGTTCGAAGATATATTCTATTTAACCATGCAGCTCTTCCGCAAGCTAGGCGAACCAATCGCAGCTTTTCAGAGCCTAAAAGCAAAAACAAAACGCACCGTATCCTACGAGTACTTATCTGACAGGTGTCAGTTGTCAAATGTCATTCTTTCAGAGTTAGAGATAAATCTTAAGTTTTGCTGGGTAGGGTAGGGAGGGTTCCCTATATCTTCGAACGAAGCTACGTGTAATAATGATTGAACATCACAGGTAAGTTCGTTTGATCATCTATTATACTGCATTCGTTCGAAGATAATATTCTATTTAACCATGCAGATGTTAAGAGTCAACTTATAGCAAAATTAAGATTTTTAATATCAAACAAATATATTTCAGGAACCAAAATCTCTTAGGCACTTATTAGGCTCTTAATATAACGGTAATATGAGACAATCAGTCTTCTTTGACATACTTATACATTTTATATTATTTATGTATATATGTCTATTTTTTTTATAATTATTTTAAACATATTAAGCAAATATTTTGTTCAGCATTAAGCACAGCATAAGCAAATTCAGATGAATTGTTGGAAATAGGTATATTATAAAATTTTGCAAAAGTTGAAGAACTGTTTGTTCAGCGGTTTGCCTAATTACATCTAATGACACTCCCCTAGCTTTAGCAGTCGACGTGGATGCATGTCTTGTACTATGCCCTGAAAAAACGCTAATATCTATGCCACACATAGAGAAAGTATATAATATATATACATTGTTAGCTAATGTGTTAACTTTAGAGAAAGATTGCATAGGAAACTTATTTAGTGTACCTAGATATAGTGTAGCGGGAAGGTTTTAAATAAAACGACCAAAACGGGTAACACACCCTCTATACTTTTGCCTTGACAGCACACAATTATTACAAATATCATAAATCAATACCATTTAAAATAATATTAATTATATAGTAGCACTTACTCTGAGATGTTGCTTACCCCGAAGACTGGAACGGAATGTGTCAGGACAGCGCAGCGCGTTATTTTATAACCTCTGTCAACTGTCATAGCGCTGAGCTGTCAAATCGCATAACGTTCCAGTTGTCAGTGCAAAATAAATACATTTTAATGTTGCCAATACAGAAAACAATCATAATGTATGTTACTAATTATAAAAATCGCTAACAATATATTATTATTATCCATCTACTAATGGTAGACGAAGAAATTGGCTTGTGTGGGTTATTCAAAGAAAGTATTAAATGAGTATTATCTTCCCTAATACTCTTGAGTGTATCTAATGTAATAAAATAAAGTAGTGTCAGGGAAGATTTCAGGTTTTGCCGTGCATTTTCGTTACAGAAAATGGCTCTATTTTTGTATGTTGACTAAAACAATAAAAATAATAAAATAAAAACTAAAATAAAGGTAAATAAGAGGTTCGGTCCGTTGCAACCAGAACCAGATGTTTTTATAGTGTCTAGGATAGAAATGTTTACACCGGTTTCATTAACTATAATATTGGGTATTTTTATAAATGATAAATCTGTGCTACTTGGGCTCTGCTAAGTGCAAACAAATTCACTAACTTTTTAGACAATTTGATTTTTATAGAAACCTTAACATAATCTCTGGATGTGATCATTACGACCAATTTATGAGTCTATTAATTTATTAATTGGTATAGACTGTGTGAATAAGTGAGATCCTATAAGTAACATTGAATTGAGGCATTATTTGGAAGGTAACCTAATGTAACCTCTATGGCTGATCGAAGAACATCATGTCAATATTCTGGAAATTAGTGTAAGGAGGTGTGTAAGATGACACTCTTTAAAAGAGGAATGCAATAGTTTTTTATTGAGTACCTATAAAGACTAACAGCTTGAAAAAACTAACATTGTTTTCAATGTTGGACAAGCTTGTGAAGGTCAATATGACATCACCTTTTCATTTTTGATTTTTGTAGCCTCCTCAATATTGGGCTAAATGGAGGAAAAAACACAAAAAGAAATAAATTATCATGTTCAAGGGCAGTAAAAAACATCTAATTAAATGTATTTTGAATCTGGTATTCAGGAAACACAGGCATCACATTTATGTATTACTTGTAGAAGGGAAAAGATCAATCAGTTTGACCAAACTGAGACACAATATAACTACTAAAATGTAGAGATATTCTGTTCCCACTCTATGTTAGATGTATGAGATTGTTAATTGGTCTCTTTGTTGTCTTTTGAATCCATATATGAAGCAAATAGACAAATCTAATTATTTTCACACCATTGCTCCATATTTCTGGCTATATTATTTAATTGTTGATACCGTATTCCTCCCATTCGGTTTATATAAGATACAGCAAACTATTATCAATCTCACACAAAATGTGTAAGTGCTCATGTTTAACAAAATATAATTTTTAAAGGTAAAAAATGTGAAGCAGTTCTAAATAATTTATGTGATAATTATAATTTTTTATCCTTTTTCCGGAACCCATGGACTTCTGTTATCACTACAATTGCGCCCCCCCCCCCCAGTTCTTGTTGCATCATTGTAGGTCTACTTTGATGATTGGATTAATTTTTATTTTGAATCTTAGTTGCCTTTACTTATAACTAAGTATTTATGTTCTAATTTTAGTATAGAACCAACCAACAACAAATGTTGTTGCAACAAAATAATGCAACAGTTGATTTACCTATTAAGTGAGTAATCTCTCATAAGCTAAGAAACTTGTTTCTGTAAATATTTTTAAGGGATTAACAGAAACAACATTTTTTGTATGTGACATCAGTCATTGTATAAGTGTCATATATAAAATCTAAATAATTAACATGATTGGGATGGCGTATTTTGTAAGAAGGAGTAATTGTTCCTTGAATATTTTTCAACCTTTTATTGTATAATAGTAGGCTAGTATGAATAGTGTAGTGTGTATAGTAGTAGACTATATATAGTCTGAACCAATACACAAAAGGTCATCAAGATGATGTACATACTGATTTGTGAACTTTTGATCATAGATATACATGTAACTACCACTATCAAAAATGCATAATGTGTAAAACAAATCCCATTTGGGACAGCAATAGACTCTTTTTAAATGATCATAATGAAATAATAGGTATCTCCTGTGATCTGGATTCAATTTTTGCCATAAGATCTCCTGGGTACACTAGAGCTTCCAGAGCTTTACACATCCAAATTTATAAGATGTAAGATCACAACACCGCAGTGATGTTACATCTTATAAATTTGGATGTGTGAACCAATTTGTTCAGGGGTTTAAAGGTTTCAATAAACCTCCCTTCTCATTATGTATGTTCGGAAAAATATTCATCTTTTTACTAAGATAAGTGACAGGCACAATTTTTATACTAGGAATAGGAACAAATTAGATCAACCTCGATCCAGATTGGCAAAAGTACATAGTTCTTTTATGGGGTACTGTGTAAAATTTTATAATAAAATACCAGTTGAGATTCTACAACTAAATGAGTCCAAATTTAAAACATGCATTAAACGCACACTATGTAGACAAGCGTATTATAAACTGGAAGATTATATCCTTGACAAAAACGCTTGGCTAAATGCCGGTTCTGCTCCACAGCCACAGCCTTCAAATTAAGTTTTGTGTTTTTTTTTTTTTTTAATATATATGTTTCTAATTATTGGAAGAGATACTTACTATTCCCCTTTTTGTTTTGTTGTTTTCGAAATCTTTCTTATTTTATTTTATTTGTTTATTTCAATAGAGCTTATGATAATTTATTACCTTTTGCATTTGGAAACAATAGTATTGTATAATGTAAAAGCACTTTTTTTTCAAGTTTTGTGAATGTGAAGTACCATGGAGCATTTTTATTAGGTTACAACTTGTTTGACATTACGAGCATGGCAGGTGAGAGTTTGTCATGCTCACTCAAATGTCTCGCTGATGGTGGCACGTGTTATTGGGTCATTCAGTTCCCTTCAAAATGGTTGAGCTGAGTGAGGCTGATGCACGCGTCATGCTCGTGAATGGGTGCCGTCAGTTGAGACTGGTCATCTCTTAGCTGCCAGTGGCTTAATTCAATTTCTATCTTTTTAATTAGTTTTTATTCTTATTTATCTACATTGTGCTCACATATTAGAAGCGACATGAAATATGTAACCAAGATTTATGTAACTCATAATATGATTTAAAAGAGTGTCCATGGAGTTTCTTGCACGTTCTTCTCCATAGAGATCTACGCTTTGGAACGTGCAATTTAGCTTCACTTGTTTTTTTTTGACTGACTGACATTTTGACAATTCAAAAGTGCCTGTAATTGGTCTATTTGAAATAAACGTTTCTGATTTCTGATTTCTGATTTCTGATTTCTCAATCCCTGTTGGGAAACCAAAAAATATCTTGGATATAAGTTGATTCCCACACGGTTTCCATGGGGAATTTGTGCTCAATGGCAGTAAATGATGAATGATTTTATACATAAATATGCATTCATCTTGGCCCCTGATCTTGGAGATCCTGATTGATCACTTGTAATATCATTTTTGTTTTGAACCGTTGAATTTTGGTTGATAAGTTATGGAAGAAAAAATGCACTTACCGAACATCCACTGATGTGTTTCAAAATTGGGGCATTACCACAAATCCTCTATCAACGAGGTAGGGAATGGGCTAATCTGTAAGCATGACTAAAGTCTAGTTTCAACCATGAGCCTGTGGTGAAACTTTTTGTGTTGCGAGAATTGCTTGGTTTTAGTTTAATATGAGGATTGCAGTTTTTTTTTTTTTTTTTTATTATTTTTTTTTTTTTTATAGGTGGGAAAATCATCTTATGACAAATCCCGCTTTTGGGCGGAGCGAGAGATAGTGTCAGACTTTTACTGACTAAAAACCCACTCCTGTTCCTTCGTTGCCTTCGTCCCAGGACCCCGGTTTCGTTTTCTCACTACCCATGGCCCCAGTAGGCTTCGACCCTGCTGGGCCCCTACGATTTGCTGACATCTCCCTGAGGCGCGCGCGGAACAATACGCGCCATCGACGACTTGGGATCGGTCCGGATGGTTACCGGACGGTCGGACGGCGGGCCACCCATTGCCCGCCGTCCGCAAGCCCGCGCCTACGGTGGCCGGAAATCAGGATCGGAATCCCGGCGGCGGCTGGGGCGTGAGGACCGTTGCCGTTGCCTCACGCGATCGGCCGCCTCCTTTGCCAGCATTACTGCTTCGCAGAAGGAGGCGACCGCCTGCCATTCCTCCTCGCTCCGGACAATGGCCTGTACCAAAGCCCGGCGCGAGAGATCGCCGCCGCCGATCGCCCCCACGAGGACACGGCGTTGCTCTTCCCAAGCGGAGCACACCTCCACCGTATGCTCCACCGTGTCCTCCGGGCGGTCCACACAGTGGCGACACCCGGGCTTCGCTTCCGCACGAATCCGGTGCAGGAACTTCCCGAACTTACCGTGTTCGGTGAGAACCTGCGTCATGCGGAAGGTGAGGACGCCGTGAGGTCTTTCCAACAACGCCTCAAAGAAGGGACTTACCGCCATAATTGTGGCGTGCCCAGCACTGGGTCGCGACAGTCGCTGTCGCCATTTCTCCATGAGATCTCGCCGGAGCTCTGTCCGCCATGCTGCGACTTGTCGCGGCAGCGGAGTTTCGCCCCGGCGTTGCATCTCCATCAGCTGGGCCGCCGGTCGCTTTCGCAGTGACGGCGCCCACACCGGCGCGCCATAAAGGGCCATGGACCGAACGATTCCCGCGTAGAGCCTCCGGCAGGAGGCGTCTGGACCCCCAAGGTTGGGCAGGAGCCGCCCGAGGGCAGCCCCAGTCCAATTTAGTTTGGGAGCCAGACGTCGGAAGTGCTCCTCGAAATCCCACCGGCTGTCGAGAACGAGTCCCAGGTACTTCATCGTTGACCCGACGCCGATGTGGACTCCTCCTATCGTCAGTTGGGAACCCGGTGGTGGCGCGTTCCGAGGGCCGTGAAAGCACATTGCCTTGGACTTGTGCAATGCCACCTCGAGTCCCAACTCCTGGATCCTGCCCACGACTGTCGCAACCCCGCGTGTCGCTAGTTCGACCGCCGCCTGGTACGACTCTCCCTGCGCTAGGACCAGCGTGTCGTCTGCGTAGCAGACCACGCTGACCCCGCCAGGGAGGTCGCCGCGCAGCACGTAGTGGTATCCGATGTTCCACAAGGGCGGCCCTAGTACCGATCCCTGCGGAACACCGCACGACATCTCTCGACGTTCCCACTCTCCCTGGTGACCAGGGTAGATTATGTACCTGTCCGACAGGTACGCCTCGACCACACGACAGAGGTAGTCGGGCGTCCGGTGATACCGGAGTGCCCTCCTAATGCTACTCCAAGGTAGGGAGTTGAAGGCGTTGGCGATGTCCAGAGACACCGCCACGACACACCTGCCCTGGGCCACCGCATCCCCCGTCGTGAGAGCTCGCACGCGCATGATGGCGTCCACCGTGGAGCGCCTCCTGCGAAAGCCGAACTGGCCGTCCGCCAGATCCGGCCCCACCCGTGTTAGGTGCGCGACGAGGCGGTCTGCAATAACTCTTTCAAAGAGCTTGCCCACCTCGTCGAGCAGCACAATGGGCCGGTACGCGGACGGAGAGTCCGCAGGGCGCCCCGGCTTTGCGATGAGGACCAGTTTCCCCGTCTTCCAGCGAAGTGGGAACTGGCCCCTCTCCATGCATGCGCTGAAGAGCCCTCTTAGTCGAGGCCCGAGAGCCTCCATGGCCAAGACCCAGGCCTTCCCAGGCAAGCTGTCGGGTCCTGGGGCGGTATTTTTGGCACTCAGCCTTCGTACCGCCACTCTCATCTCTACCTCGGTCACCTCTGGAGCGTTGTCGTCGTCGTCGCCATCGTGGTCCGCGTCGGACACCGCTGGTGGCGGAGCCATGGGCGGGGGAGAGTGTTCCCCACGCGCAGGGAACAGAGTACTCACCACATCCTCCACAAGCTGGGGCCGGAGACTCTGCGTCAGCGGGGGGGCCCAGGTGCGTAATTTGTCCCGCACCACCTTGTAGGGGCGTCCCCATGGGTCCCCATTCAGAGTCCCCAGCCACACGTTGCGGGCCTCGAGCTTGGCCCGCCTTATCTCCGCTCGGAGGGTGCGCTTTGCCCCTCTGTATCCCTCGTACAGCTCCGCCTCTCTGGCCTCCGCATCCGGTGGACGGATGCGGCGCCTGCGGTATCTGGCATACCGGCGTCGCGCGGCATTGCACGCGTTGCGTAGTGCCGCAATCTCCGGCGACCACCAGTATACCTGGCGCTGAGCACGTCCAGGACGGACTCGGGGCATTGCCGCGTCACAGATTTGCGACATGGCCTCCCGGAACCACTCTGCCTCGACGTCGATATTGACAGGCCTGTCCGGTGCTTGCACCCAGGCCTGTACCGTCGCGGCTTCCAGGAGTAGCTCCCGGTCCATCTGCCTCAGCGCCCATCGCGGACCACAAGGGTTCTGTCGGACCGGCCGGCGCGGTCGAGGTTTGGGCGGAGACGTCAAACCGGATGTACCGGTGGTCTGAGTACGTCTCCACCCCCTCCATGACGCACCAGTCGACGACACGCGGCGACAGAGCGGGGCTGGCGAACGAGATGTCCACCACGGAGTCACCCCGCATCCGCACACACGTGGGGACAGAACCCCGGTTTAGGACGACCAGGCCTGTCTCCAGAGCCCAGTCCTCCACCATCCGACCCCGTTGGTTTGTGAACCGGGAACCCCAAGCCAAGTTCTTGGCATTGAAGTCCCCGCACACGACCACGGGGAGGGAACCAAACCCAGCGACGACGTCTTTCAGCTCCATTAGGGAGATATGGAGATCGCCGAGAGATCTGTTCGGGGACAGGTAGACGCCTACCACTGCAATGTCCCCGAACCGTGCTGCCACGCAACCCCGTCCCCTCGTGACAGCCTCGAGGGTCGGGGTACCGGCGGCGGCCGACGAAATTAGGGTCACCGAGCCGTTCAAGTCCTGAACCCAGTCTCCTCTGGGCAGGACATAGTACGGCTCGGAGACAACGGCGATGTTGATCGACCACTGCGCCATGCTCTGGAGCAACAGATCCTGAGCGGGGGCGCAGTGGTTGATGTTAGCCTGGAGGAGACGTAATGGAGCCGTATTTAACAGTCCATTACAGTCTCCTCCCGAGCCCCACGTGAGGGCCCTGCCGCGGTGGTTGCGGCGGCGACAGCGGCGGCAGCCAGAGAGGAGGCTGCGGCGGAGAGGACGTCGGGGTGGACTTGCCTCAGGACCTTGCCCTTGGCCTTGGCGGGGGGGTCGCAGGACCTGCTCCCAGCCCGGTGATCGGCCGGCTTGCCAGCCGCCGCACATGCGTAGCAGTGCGGCGTAGCACGGCATTCTGCAGCCTTGTGACTGGGCTGACCACACTGGAAGCAGCGGTCACTGCGGTCCACCTCCGCGGCACAATAGGCACCCACGTGGTGCCCCACGTGGCAGCGGTAGCACCGCAGAGGTCTGGGCTCCAGCAGTTTTACCTGCGCGGAGACCCAGCCCACCAAGAGTCTTCGGCCTTCGCCCGTGATGGCCTTGACCGCCGACACGGGGCCTGACAATGGCGGCCACCACCTCGTCCACCCTGACTGAGTCGTCCAGGCCCATGATGCGCAAGTCCATGCATTTGGTGGGCCTGGACACTCGAGCCTCCTCAACGTCCAGGGACGCCCTGATCCTTGCGGCCAGGGCGTCCGCGGCGGAGCCACTGTCCGCACCAGGGACCTCTAATGTTCGGGCCCCGGTTGCGGTGCGCCTCATTCGGAAGCCCCCAGAGGCCCCGAATTCGCTGAGGTGGCCCACCACCGCCTGCTTTGCAGAGACCCCTTAGGCAGAAGTACCCAGGGGGAGTCGTTGGCCGCCTCCCAGGGTGCACCGTCCCGCAGACTGGCCTTCGCCTCGGACGTATCCGCAAGGGAACTACAGCCTGCGGGCACTCGAGGTTTTGGTTTTCTGTCGTAGCACCCCCCGCTCGGAGGGTGCGCTTTGCCTCTCTGTATCCCTCGTACAGCTCCGCCTCTCTGGCCTCCGCATCCGGTGGACGGATGCGGCGCCTGCGGTATCTGGCATACCGGCGTCGCGCGGCATTGCACGCGTTGCGCAGTGCCGCAATCTCCGGCGACCACCAGTATACCTGGCGCTGAGCACGTCCAGGACGGACTCGGGGCATTGCCGCGTCACAGATTTGCGACATGGCCTCCCGGAACCACTCTGCCTCGACGTCGATATCGACAGCCCTGTCCGGTGCTTGCACCCAGGCCTGTACCGTCGCGGCTTCCAGAAGTAGCTCCCGGTCCATCTGCCTCAGCGCCCATCGTGGACCACAAGGGTTCTGTCGGACCGGCGCGGCAGTGTGGCGTAGCACGGCATTCTGCAGCCTTGTGACCGAGCTGACCGCACTAGAAGCAGCGGTCACTGCGGTCCACCTCCGCGGCGCAATAGGCACCCACGTGGTGCCCCACGTGGCAGCGGTAGCACCGCAGAGGTCTGGGCTCCAGCAGTTTTACCTGCGCGGAGACCCAGCCCACCAAGAGTCTTCGGCCTTCGCCCGTGATGGCCTTGACCGCCGACACGGGGCCTGACAATGGCGGCCACCACCTCGTCCACCCTGACTGAGTCGTCCAGGCCCATGATGCGCAAGTCCATGCATTTGGTGGGCCTGGACACTCGAGCCTCCTCAACGTCCAGGGACGCCCTGATTCTTGCGGCCAGGGCGTCCGCGGCGGAGCCACTGTCCGCACCAGGGACCTCTAATGTTCGGGCCCCGGTTGCGGTGCGCCTCATTCGGAAGCCCCCAGAGGCCCCGAATTCGCTGAGGTGGCCCACCACCGCCTGCTTTGCCTTCTCCATGACGGTGTCGTACGTCACGCCCTTCTTTTCCGCATCTGGCTGTAGTGTAATTACTACAGCCTCGGAATTCGGGGCACGAAGTCTAGCCGCCATGGCCCGCTTCTTACGCTCCTGTCGCCTCGCGCGGTTTTTGGCCGTCCTGGCCGCCTTGCCCGCCCTCTTTTTGGCACCGACTACTGTCCATTCGGCGCCAGCCGAGGGTTCTTCAGGCAGGGTAGGCGGCAGGCGTAGCCTAGTCGCCACCGCGGCAGGAAGTCCCGCCGGTTTAGCGGCAGGCGCCGTCTTATCCTTCCACCGCTGCTGTTGCTTGGACGCCGGGGTCGCAGGCCCCGATGCCACGGCCCCGCGCCCGGCTTGCCCCAACGAGCCCGCCTTGGGCGCAGCTGCCGTGGTCACGGTGGCGGCATAGGACGCCGCCTTTCGCTGGCCTGAGGCCGCTAGCGGGGGGCGCAACACGATGCCCTCCAGCAGGGACAGCTGTTGCTGGATACGCAGCTGAAACTGCTGGATACGCAGCTGAAACTGCTGCTGCTGCTGTTGCAACTGCTGCTGAAGGGCAGCTAGCTCCCGCTGAACCAGCGTAAGCAGCTGGCTCTCCGGTTCGGGCTGGGGCTGGGGCTGGCTTTGACCTTGCCCTTGATTGCGCCCCCGTTCAGTCGGCTCCCGGCAGCCGCCGACTTCCTGGGCTCCCACAAGCTCGGTCCGGAGCTCGGCCCGGAGCTCGGCCTGGAGCTCAGCCCGGAGTCTCGCCACTCTCTTCTCGAGAGAGGCATCGATAGCCTCCTCGATAGAGGCGGCGTGCCGGTGGACCGTCTTCTCTTTGGAGGTCCTCTCTCTCTTCCGGCCCATGTCTCGCAACGCGGCGACGACCAACTTTCCCAGAGATTTACGGGACTCTTCGGCAGAGTCCTCCCTGGCATCCCGCTCGCTGCTAGACTGCCCCGAGATGACCATCTCAGCGCTGGCCACTCCGGGGTGACGCCCCTCCGCGGCAAGTCGGTTGGCTCGCTTAGCGGACTCCTGGGCAGTGAGGCCCCTCCCTCTTCCGCTTGTTCGACCCGCACCCCGCCCGCTGGTGGGGATTTTTCGGGCCGAGCCCATCTCTCCGTCGGAGGACGATTTGTCCCCCGGTCTGGAGCGCTTTCGGTAGAAACTCGCGTTTCTACCGGAGTCGCCCGCCACCTCCTCAACCTCCGAGCCCTCCGAGCTCCTTCCGAATGCCGCGTCGGACTCCGACCGCGCATCACTCTCCATAGGGTTTTTTTAAAAAATTTTGATTTTCTTTCCATTTAGTTCCCACGAGTAGATAACTTTTTGTACTGGCTCAAGATACTGGTTCGCACTAGAGACTAATTTAGCTACCCATTAGTCAAGCTAACAACCTCCCTCACGGTGCGCCACCGCTTGGAGGTTTGGGGCGATTTTTTATAGAGGTTGTCTTCCTCGCAGCCCAGGCGGTTAAGCCAAGACCCTCGACCTCCATCAAAAGTCAGAAAAATGACCTTGGACAATCTCTGGGGCTACGAGACTAACGGTGGCAGAAGGAGGAGCAAGTCTTCCTCCTGCCTGCCCGGCGGCAGGGTGAGTGCACACCGAGCCCGCTCTTACTTCGCCACTGTGCCCTCTGCTATAACAGAGGGACACGCGTTGAAGTGATCCTTCAGACAGAATATTCGCAGGCGGACATCGAGACCCCTTAGGCAGAAGTACCCAGAGGGAGTCGTTGGCCACCTCCCAGGGTGCACCGTCCCGCAGACTGGCCTTCACCTCGGACGTATCCGCAAGGGAACTACAGCCTGCGGGCACTCGAGGAGGTTTTCTGTCGTAGCACCCCATGAGGATTGCAGTTACTTTCGTCCAGGCCTAGGTATTATTCTTTGCTGGTTGTACCAAGATGGACCATTCCCGTTTCCCTAACGGGTTACAGTTGAAGATTAGGCTGGCTTCATAATAAGCTTGCCGCTTCTGTGGCATGTCTTTAGGACTTTAAATGTTCTCTGTTGAAGTATTCCCATGCAGGTAGTCGTCTCTATCAACATCTTTGACAATATCTTTGTTTATGTGAAGTGCAAATCTATTAAAACTCTTCCAGTATCAATCAACTGGGAAAATTAGTTTCAGCCTATTTATGCCATCATTGCTGAGAAGCTTAGATAAGGTCTAGTGATTCCCAATCCCAACTGATTCTGTTCTGATTTAATCTTTTTGTATCAGTATATTCTTGTATTATCAGTGAATTACTGACTGAGGCAATAATCTCTATATTATTCTAAACAGTTATTACACACATTTTTATCTAGTTTTTGTTCATATTCCTTGAGTATTTCCAAAAATGGTATTCTAGATGTGGGTTAGGTCATTCATTAATTCAGGCCATTAAATCATTTGGTTTTGTAGATATAAATACTGTAATACTTCAGGAAATATAGTAACTGGTTCAACGACTAGCTCAGATGCTAGGTCAGGAAATGTTATACTCAAGTCTGTAACAGTTGGGGTTGTGCCTGTTGGAGCCGATGATGATACAACAGATATCTAGTTTAATGTCCACTTCTTGAGGATCATCCTAAATACAAGGTCTAAAAACCTAAAACTATTGACCCTGTTATGGTACCAAAGTGTACCTAGGCAAAGCCTTTCGGATTTTATCAAAAGGTAATGAGCATTGTGCATTCATCTCGTAAACACCACGAGTAAGCGGATCACGTCAATGCATCTCGTACATCACCCGTGTGCATGCATGTACCAAAAAGTAAAGATCATCATGTGTTCATCTCGTAAACACCACGAGTCAGCGGATCGCGCCAATGTATCTCGTACATCACTCGCGTCCATAGGTACAATATTCAAAATCCATTTCACTTGCACTGTAGATAACTTTCCTGACGAAGCTTTTCAGGTTACCCCAAAGGTGTGGGGCAAAAAACAATCTCGTATGTTTATCTCGTAAACATCCCGAGTCAGCTGAACGCGTCAATGCATCACGTGCACAACCCGCGTCAGTAGGTATATCGGCGCAAATATTTCTAACAATGCGCAGAGCGCACGTGCAACGAAACGTTACGTACTACTCATGCGGCGCGCCCCGTCATCGGCGCCCCGCCAGTCAAAAGTGAAAGGCAAAGAGCTTATAAAAGGCGTGCGCAGCGCGTCAGCGGTCATTCGTTCGTCGACATCCGAGCTGGTCAGACGTTTTTGAAGTGAATTTCATTATTATATTATTGTTGAATTATTTTGAAACTAAGTGTTTACATAAGTGTTATATAATTATTAAGTTTAATCATACAAAAAGTGATTTATAAATAAAACATAATGGATCATGATGATGCTTTTATTCGTGAAGACACCCCTCCTCTTATATCAGAAGAGGGGACGAATCGACGCCAACAACCTGCTCTTGCAAATACAGCAACCTTGGCACTCCTGGCTAATACTTTTAAGGATACAATGTGTGAAATGATGATGCAAATGTCTCAAGACAATCATGCTGCACTGGCATCAATGATGAAAATCTTTCATGCAGATGAAAATCGATCGGTTCGCATCTCTGATGTCTATTTTCCAAGTTACGATCCTGATAAAGGCACAGACGTAAGAGAATGGGTAAATCTCATAACAAGAACTCAAGAAGAATACAAATTAAAAGATCACGAGGTACGTCTTAAAGCTGCAGGTGTTTTAAAAGGAAGGGCGCAAACCTGGGCCGATGATTGTCTACTGAGAATGACGACTTGGACAGAAATGAAAGAAGACATGTTACAAACTTTCGAGCCAGAATCTCGATATTTTTCCGATGTACTGAAATTTCGAAGATACACTATTAATGACGCAGATAACGTACCAGAATACATATCAAATGTCTGGAAAATGTTTAAAAAAATTGTCAAATCAGATCCAACTGAAGAAGATGCTGTTGAATTTGTGATCGGTAGTATACAAGAAGACGAACTCCGCACAGAACTCCTAAACAGTAGATGCAAGACAGTCCCAGAGCTAATAGCGATTGCAAAAACAATGCGTAAACGTAAGTTCCCTTCAACACAAGACCGTATACCCAATAAGAAGCAAAAGATCGATGGTAGTAAATCAGACCAGGATTTGAATTGTTTTGTATGTGGTAAACAAGGGCATCGAGCTCGCTGGTGTAACCAAAACTCAATTGCACGAGCTCGCACAGAACAACAACCAAGTACATCCACTTCCAGAGAAACGGAAGCAGCCAAGCCTACAGATAAAAGTAAAAAAGAATGCACCTACTGCTCTATTCCCGGACACACTTACGAAGCTTGTTTCAAAAGACGTAATGCTGAAAAAAACTGTTAATCTGTGCCAAGTCAAAGAAAAAAAAATGCCAAAAACATTATCACAATTACAATCAACAATAAGTCTTTTGAAGCCATATTTGATAGTGGAGCTGATTGTTCACTGGTGAGGAAATCGATAGCCCTCACTCTTCCTGGAACAAAAAGAAACAAGACGACTTATCTAAAGGGTATCGGGCCGGTATCTGTCATATCCTTTAGCACAGTAACATCTGTATGCAAAATAAACGGCATACATCTTGAGCTCGATCTTCACATCGTGCTGGATCACGAGCTACCAGCAGACATTCTAATCGGAAGCGATATGTTGAGTATTCCAGGCATAAAGGTCACACTGACCAACAGTGAAATATCAGTGACCAGAAATGAGCAACGTCAAATCCCGATAGAAATATGGAATCTATCTTCAAGCACTATAAATACGGATATAATAAACAAGAAGGAAATAGACAACTTGATGAATATATTGAAAAAATACAATAAGCATTTCACTGAAAGTGTGACTGGATCGCGAATAACGACTCGTGAATTATCTATTCGACTAAAAAAAAAACCCCGGCAAAATTGTAAATCGACGACCTTACAGACTGGCACCAATCGAACGCAACGAAAAGATTGATCCAGAAATGATGAAAGAAGCTGTGTCAAGAAGGATGACCGAACAGGCATAAAAAGACAAAATGCGCTACGATAATAGTAAAGCTAAAGTAAAGCGATTTGCGAAGAGTGAATATGTTCTTTTACGCGAGCCTCCAAGACTGGGCACTAAACTAAGCCAAAAGTATGATGGACCATTCGAAGTAAGAAAGGTCTTACCACACGACAGATACGAAATTCGTCGAATTAATGGTCGTGGTCGATGCAGAAAGGTTTGCCACGAACATTTAAGAAGAGCTCCACACTTTGGGGTTCAAAGTAACGTGGCCGTATCGGCAATGAATAGAGAGATGGATGAAAATGAGACATCTGATGAGAACAATAGCACTTAAATCAAATTAACGTTGTAAATACAAAATTTATTATAATTACGTGATGAGTTAAGACCAAAATGAGCGTTGAGGCTTTGAGGTTGTAGTGTGTGACCAAAATTAACTTTGTAAGTACAAAATTTATTATAATTACGTGAAGGTTAAGTAACCGATGAGTTAAGACCAAAATGAGCATTGAGGCTTTGAGGTTGTAGTGTGTGACCAAAATTAGCGCTGAGGCTATGAGGTTCTATAACGCGTGACCAAAATTAGCGCTGAGGCTATGAGGTCGATGTTCAAAATTATTTGCGAATCAATCCAAAATTAGCGCTGAGGCTATGAGGATGATTGGCAATCAACGAGATTTGTATTTAAAAACTAATGAATTTATTTTTGCAGATTGCTGTCAGATGTCGGTGCAGGGACGCACCCATCATCAGAATGGCCGTATCGGCGCAAATATTTCTAACAATACGCAGAGCGCACGTGCAACGAAACGTTACGTACTACTCATGCGGCGCGCCCCGTCATCGGCGCCCCGCCAGTCAAAAGTGAAAGGCAAAGAGCTTATAAAAGGCGTGCGCAGCGCGTCAGCGGTCATTCGTTCGTCGACATCCGAGCTGGTCAGACGTTTTTGAAGTGAATTTCATTATTATATTATTGTTGAATTATTTTGAAACTAAGTGTTTACTTAAGTGTTATATAATTATTAAGTTTAATCATACAAAAAGTGATTTATAAATAAAACATAATGGATCATGATGATGCTTTTATTCGTGAAGACACCCCTCCTCTTATAGGTATATTCATACTTCGAAACCCATTTGATTTACAGTCTTACACTGTATAATGTATCATGGCAAAGCCTTTAAAGTTATGGAACAAGGAAACCAGCTCGTGTGTTCATCTCGTAAACACCCCCAGGAGTTTGATCGTGTCAATGCATACAATTATTTGATTTAAGTACGTGAAACTCTTACTTCACTGAATAATCTAATAGATAAATCTATTACTTCACGTGAAATCAAAGAATTAAATAGAGATAGGACAGGTGACGTACTATGTTATCGTCGTTTCGTCCTTTTTTCAAACTTTTCATCATATGAAGATAGTATTTCATATCTTTTCGTTTTGGCATACTTCATTACAAATTATACAAGCACTATGCTCTTATTTAATTACTTAAATTGGTAAAAAAGCAAATAAAACACAACGTAAAACGTATTGGTTGCCGCGCAAACGTATGGAATGAAATTTGACAACTGACACCTGTCCATCGAGATATAAGTACTAACGTACTAGAGAAGCTACGTCAAATAACTGAATTGTCCTATTTTCGTAATTTGAATCTTTAGTTCGCTGCAGCGCTAAAATAATAACAATTCGTCTAAACCATAACTAATTTACCACAGCTCTAGATTTGCTGCGGAAGTGTATTTATTCTCGGCAGGAAGGTCTTAAGCGCCATGTAAATCACGGCACTTACGCGTTTTCTTCGACAAAGTTCGGTGCGATCGCCGCAGTTGAACGAGACAAAGTAGGAATTTACGGTGTCTTCTCTAGTACGTTAGTACTTATATCTCGATGCACCTGTCAGATAAGTACTCGCAGGATACGGTGCGTTTTGTTTTTGCTTTTAGGCTCTGAAAAGCTGCGATTGGTTCGCCTAGCATGCGGAAGAGCTGCATGGTTAAATAGAATATATCTTCGAACGAATTCAGTATAATAATCACAAGAACTCAATTTATTTTTTCAGATATGATGAACCCCTACAACAATTGATTGTACTGTCTTTCCTTAACAGAATATAACAAAATAAAAAAGAAGAAACCTATATACATATAATAAATCTGTGGAAGTTTTATTTTGTGCGCGCATCACGTAAAATGTACGAAATCGATGTAGATAACTTTTATACATCGAGATATAAGTACTAACGTACTAGAGAAGACACCGTAAATTCCTACTTTGTCTCGTTCAACTGCGGCGATCGCACCGCACTTTGTCGAAGAAAACGCGTAAGTGCCGTGATTTACATGGCGCTTAAGACCTTCCTGCCGAGAATAAATACACTTGCGCAGCAAATCTAGAGCTGTGGTAAATTAGTTATGGTTTAGACGAATTGTTATTATTTTAGCGCTGCAGCGAACTAAAGATTCAAATTACGAAAATAGGACAATTCAGTTATTTGACGTAGCTTCTCTAGTACGTTAGTACTTATATCTCGATGCTTTTATACATTAAAATTGTAACTGATTTATTACTTAGGCTTTGTTTCACCACAATTGGTCGACTATATCGAAATATATAGTACATTTATTGACTGTTAGGCGGTATGAAGTTCGCCGGGTCAGCTTTCAGCTAGTTGTTAATAAATTGGTATGCCTGATGCCCGAGACAAGAAAGTTCAAAATTTACTCGTCAATGACTCGTCTATTGATTTGGTAAATGATAAGAAACTGTCTGCATCCGAATAGATTTAGCAGCCGACATAAGCCTAACATTTATTTGGATTTTAATTAATAAACTGATTTATTGAATTGATCATTATTTTATTTACACACCCTATACAGTTACTAGAATTTAGTTAATGAGATATGCTATGCATAAACCATAACAAAACCTAACAAGTGCTCTTACTATGTTTTGAAGTTAATTGCAATATGAACCAAACTATCTCTTGTCAATTATCACATTAAGGGGTTTTTTTTTATTTTTCCGGGTGGGAAAATCATCGAATGAAATGCACGCTCTTGGGCGGAGCGCGAGATAGTGTCAGACTTTTACTGACCAAAAAATTCACTCCTGTTCCTTCTTTGCCATTATTCCAGGGCCCCGGGGATCACTTTCGCATCACCCATGGCCCCAGTACGCTTCGACCCTGGCTGGGCCCCTACGGTTGCTGACATCTCCTTGAGGCGCGCGTGGAACACTACGCGCCGTCGACGACTTGGGCTCGGTCCGGACAGTTGCCGGACGATCGGACGGCGAGCCACCCATTGCTCGCCGTCCGCAAGCCCGCGCTTACGGTGGCCTGAAATCGGGATCAGAATCCCGGCGGCGGTTGGGGCGTGAGGACCGTTGCCTCACGCGATCGGCCGCCTCCTTTGCTAGCATTACTGCTTCACAGAAGGAGGCAACCGCCTGCCACTCCTCCTCGCTCCGAATCACGGCTGTACTAAGGCCCGGCGCGAGGCTCCACCGAGTCCAAGGAGAAACAGACTGAGGTGTTCAAAATGGGTTAAGGATCTTCCTAACACGGCTCCGGGAATCGATGGGATCACGGCGGGCATTGTCGGGCGTGTGTGGCGGGTGGCTTGTGCTGAACTGACACACATAATAATAATAATAATAATAATAATATTTTTTATTCAAAATTCTTTACAGGATAAAGTAATACAGTCTTAAATATAAATCTTAATTCTGAGTCTTACGTGCCTGAACTAGGAAATCCTGTGTTTCAGGCGAGAAGAGCTAAAATAATTTAAAATTAACAAATAATCAAAAGGATTTTATAGTACAATACAAACGTGTAAAAAATCTGTAAAGTAGACAAGTTATCTTATACTATTAATTTATAATGTTACCAAATCTTAACTTCTAGTTTCTTAACTAACAAGATACTTAACCTAGGTCAAAAATTGTATAAAAACAAAAAAATCACTTTAGCACAATCAGTAAATTCTCTGTATCATCGTAGGACATTCTTTGAAGAGCCTCCTTAAGAATTTTCTTACAGTTAATTTGATTCAAGCTATAAATGTTTGCTTTCGCGTTCAACCTATTGTAGAGGAGAGGACCGAGAAACAGGTAAAATTTTGACGTGAAAGCATGTTTGGTATGATTTTGAGGACAGAATAGATCTTTACGTCTTTTGTTAGTAAACTCCGTGCTATATGTTAGATCTGCGTGCTGTTTTAATAGAATACCCATTATAAATAGCTGTCGGACTGTTAGTACTTCACATTCTTTGTATAGGAGGTTAGTGGGAAAAAGGAATGGGCGAAAAGTAGCCACTTTGAGAATTGCCCTCTGGACTCTCTCGATGGTTAGTAACAATGTTTTACCCGCTCCACCCCATGTGGTAATACAGTATGTTACTATCGATTGACATAAAGCAAAGTAGACTTGTCTAACTATTTTTGGGTCTGCAATGTAGCGTAACTTTTTAAAAACAAATATCAATTTACGAATTCTATTATTTACAGCTTCTATGTGATGTTTAAACGAAAGTGTTTCATCGATTATAATTCCAAGGTATTTAACAGTATTTGACATTTTAATATTGGGACAAACACATTGGTTATTTGTGCTAGATGTGCAGTTATGAGCATACAATGTTGAGGTAGTGCCAGTTAGTTTTTGCTTCCGCATTGAAAACTTGACGTAATTTGTCTTGTCAGCATTTAAAGTCAGTGAATTATTTTGAAGCCATTTATTAATAACATTGAATCCGTGTTGCGCAAACTTGTAGACATTTTCTTCTGAGTCAGCCGAAAACAAAAGAGCAGTGTCGTCAGCATAACAAACGATATGGCCGTGATCTAAATTTAGATTACAGAGATCGTTTATGTAAATTAAAAAAAGTGAAGGTCCTAAAATACTTCCTTGGGGAATTCCGAAAGCTGTGCTTTTTTCGTCATCGCTGATAATATTTCCAATCTTTACACATTGCGTACGTTCTTCTAGATAGCTCTTAAATAGTTTCAGCTGCGTTTCCCTAATGCCTATGGCTTCAAGCTTGCGCAACAAAATGGGAACAGAAACTGTGTCAAAAGCTTTGGCGAGGTCCAGGAATATTCCTAGGGTGTGGTTACCTTTATCAAGTTCTTGTGCTAGATAGTTAGTTAAATGATGTACAGCATCATCTGTAGACATTTTAGGTCTAAATCCAAACTGCCGCTTAGAGAGAATAGATTTATCCTCCAAATATTTATAAAGCCTGTTGTTTATAATCTTTTCTAATATTTTAGACATAGAAGGCAGTAAGGAAATAGGCCTATAATTAGTCACTTGATCTTTACTACCTGATTTGTAAACTGGGACAACAACAGCTTTTTTTAAGCACTTGGGGAACACACCTGTAGTTAAACATTTATTAAAAATGTAAGTCAACGGTGGTACTAAAAGGTCTTTGAATTGCTTAATAATTTTATTAGATATGTTATCCCAGCCAACTGCACAGTCGTCTTTTAGACCCATAATAATCCTTTCTACTTCGGTCTCGTCAGTATCTAGTAACACAAAAGATGATAAGCTAGTGCTAGATGCAAACAATGAGCTTGTTAGGTACTGCGATTGTCCCCGAAGTTTTTCAGCTAGACACTTGCCCACATTAACAAAGAAATTATTTGCAATGTTCGCAGATGTTAACTGTGATGAATGTGCCTGTAATAAACCTGAAGAAGACTGATTCTGTTTTGAATTATACGTCACATTTTTAATAATTTTCCAGATCTTTTTGTTATTTGTACCAGCCTCTTTTAGTGCAGTGTTATCGTAATTGCGTTTTACTTTTTTTATGAGGTCGTTACAAAAGTTACGATATCGCTTATATGACAGTTGCAATATTAAATTATTCGGATTAACTTTAGCTTTCATATGCAGTTTATCTCTATTTTTCATACAACGTATAAGACCAGCCGTGATCCATGGTTTTATGTTGCAGTATTTGTTATTTAACCGAGATATGACCGTGTTCTTCTGAATTGCATTTTGCACTTTTTTAATTAGGTACAACATACAAAACTGCGGATCATCGGAATTGTAAACTGGGGCAAAATCAATATTGCATAAGTCTTCTTCAAATTTATGTAAATTTAATTTAGAGACCGTGCGAGAGGCCACCTTAGGCAATTTACAATTAAGAATGAGTAGGGTAGCATTGTGATCGGTTATTGTTGAATTAGTTACAAGGGTGAGTGCAGGGAAGTTGGCCTTGAGCATTATATGATCCAAGCAGGAGCCACTTTGATGTGTAGGAAGCGTGTGAGCGGGAAGCAAACTATGGAACGCGCATAGGTTCAGATATTCCTCAGCGGAAGCGTCTCCACTTCCCGGAAGAATATTGATATTAATATCTCCAGTTAAAATTGTATTTTTGAAGGATGATAGGTTCTGCAAGGTGTCGTTTAGAGAGTCAGTGAAATTTTTTATATTCGTAAAAGAGGGAGATCTATATACAGCTAATATCGCAAATTCTGCTCCGATTTTAACCAACAATCTGCTACAGTCGTGCATGTTTGGCTCTACGACAGACACATTTAGATGATCTCTTGCATAAACTATCACCCCATCGTTCTGATTGGAAGTTGAGTTACTCTTATACATACAATATCCCGGAATTTGTGGTATGTTATATTGTTTAGCAAGCCAACATTCAGTTAAGACAATAATGTCACAATTTATGTCTAGACGTTTTAGAAAAATGCAAAATTATCGAAATTCTTAAAAACACTACGAATGTTTTGGGTTAATATGGTTAATGGACTAGTGTAAGAGGAGAGATATTGCTTGCAGTGTTCAACGTCACAAACTTGTGATTGAGATACAGAGAAATTGTCTATGTCACTAATTAAATGATTAATCATATTAAAATATTATTAAAAATAACACAAAGGCCAAGAAGAATCGTAATTTACGGCGCTCTTAGGCGCCTCCATAATCAATAGAGTTTATGTACCTATTTTCTGCCATAATTTTCGCCGGACAGTCCGCTGCACTTGTCTTATGATTGCTTGGCTTTTTGAAGTGCATGCAAGTAGCGCATTTTGGTTCCTCTGCCTTCTTAGTGCATTCTTTGATGGAATGACCCAATTCACCACAGTGGCCACACGTGTAGGCGGTCTCCCGACATGATTTAGCCGCATGTCCGTACTGCTGACATTTATAACAACGTGTGACTAGGGTAAAGTCTCTGACAGGGCAGGAAGACCAATTAACAAACACTCTGTCTTTACATATCAGGGCTTTACGTATCTGTGCAGAAACTTCAATAATAAAGTTACAGGTGTCTGCATCCTTCTTACCTGACTTGTGGCTCAGCTTAATGGAGGACAAAAAGGTCTCGAGGCTGCAATCCTGAAGTTTATCGGCTAGATTTTGGTTGAAAAGACAAGTAAAAACTTCCTTCTCTTGCATGGATGAAGGCACTCCGATAATTACGACTCTAGGTTTTCTTTTCTGAGGTTCGTCGACTGTAAGGCCTGAATTTGTTGACTGCATCGATTTTTTCACCTTCTCAATGTCGTCTTTTGTTTCAGTGCTGATAATGACGCCGCCATTTTTTGTCTTGCGTAGTCCTCTTACTTGCAGTTTCATCTGCTCTGGGCATATAATTTTTTGGACAAGTGATTTGGTCTCCTCACTGGACTTTAGTTTGTCGTTTGGATATATGGCCACTGAACTTAAATTTAAGGGCTGAATAAATTTGTTGGTACCTTTTTTCACCATATCAGCAAAGGAAGATCCCGTATTTGACTTTATAGAGGCTCCAACTGTCATCTTAAGTTCTTGCAGTTGCTGCGACAGATCTATTTGGTCTTCAAGTGTTTGCACGGTGGAGTTTGCCATGACTGCTTTCATCTTGACCGACTGGTACTGGACAGCCATCTGTGACGTGCCGTGACCAATTTTTCGGCATAAAGCACTTATGCGCATTTTTTGTTCCGTATTTAATTTGCCTTCTGATGCAATAGTGCACACTTCGTTTAGACATTGGTCAATAGTCGTCATCCAGTTTTGTATTTCCGGCGTTGAAATCACATCCATGACCTCGTTACTTCGGTTAGGCGTCTGAGGATGAGATGCGAGTGCGGGCACTGGTTTAGGTGCAGCTGTAGGCACGGGTGTAGGAGGTGGACTCCGAGCACATCGGTCACCCCGGCTGAAGGGGCTGCTTGCCATTGTGACACAGTTATTGGCTTGGTAACACCTTACACATTATTTATTTACGTAAAATAACTAGTACATATTATGACTACGTTTGACACAGTTATCCGGTCAGTAGGTAAAACCAGGTCACGATTCAGCGAGTTTTTATTTATTAATTTCAATAATTCTTCGGCACGTCTGTTCACAACAAAGTACAAATGAGAATCCAATCCACATGTTTGGCATGTGCGTCGCCGAGGGTGTCTTCCCCGATGCGTGGAAGGACGGTAGGCTCATTGTTCTGCCAAAGGGCAACGACAAGCCACTTACCGATCCCAAAGCGTATCGGCCCATCACCCTTCTCCCTGTCCTGGGTAAAATTCTGGAGCGGGTAATTCTTTTGTGCGCCCCTTCCATCTTGAGTGGGGTGTCGTCGGGCCAGCACGGGTTTTCTCGGGGTAAGTCAACGCTGACGGCCTTAAACTCCATCGTGGACACCGTCCAAAGCAGCCGGCTCAGGTATGTCCAGGCCATCTTCCTGGATATATCCGGGGCCTTCGACAACGCATGGTGGCCCATGATCCTGCTCAAGGCGAAGAGGGGGGGGGGTGCCCGCCGAACATCTATAAGATGCTGGCGGCGTACTTCACTAACCGCCGAGTCGGACTCTTCGCCGGGAGCAGGGTTGTCTGGAAGGTCTCGACCATGGGGTGCCCGCAGGGTTCTGTAGTGGGACCACCACTATGGAATCTTCTCCTGGACGATTTGCTTCGGTTGCCGTTCCCTGTCGGCGTGAGGGTGATCGCGTACGCGGATGATGTTACAGTCCTCGTTGAATCGGACTCTAGGGCCGGCATTGAGGCTTCGGCCTCGTGCACCATGGCATTAATTACTGAGTGGGGGGCTCGCAACAGGTTGGGCTTCTTCCCCTCGAAGTCATATTCCATGACTCTGAAGGGGGGCTTAGCAAAGCGCCCACCCACGGTCCGTCTTGGCGGGGCCTCAGTCAAAAGCGTGCGCTCGACCAGAGTCCTGGGGGTGGTGATCGATGCGAATTTATCGTTTGGGGAACACGCTCAATCAATTGGCGAGCGTGCTGCAGCTGGGCTGGGCAAGATGTCAAGACTCCAGGTACTCCACGCTTTGGGCTTTGGTGGACACTGGTATAGATCAAATTGTCTATGCTTGTGTCTACCGTTCGCACAGTGGTGATCAGGAGACAACCAGGCTTACACAGCACCTTAGTGAGGCGGCGGATGTGGCTCAGCAGCGGTACCCTTCTGCCCAATTGGTGATACTGGGGGATTTCAATGCCCACCATCAGGAGTGGCTCTTCCCATACCAGTGCACAGACCATGCTGGGCGAGAGACGCGGAAGCTAGCGCTAGCGTTAAATCTCACCCAGCTGGCCCAGGGGGCTACAAGGGTGCCGGATGTTGAGTCACACATGGCCAATTGCTTGGACCTTCTGTTGACTACAGATCCGGACCGGTACTCAGTGTCGATATCTTCACCAATAGGTAGTTCCAACCATTGTCTGGTGAAATCTGTATCCGTCTATTCCCCGCCCGATCCCAGCCCAAGAGGCACCCGGCGGATTTGGCGATACAAGTCAGCAGATTGGGATGGTATGCGTTCTTTCTTCGCATGCTATCCTTGGCAGCCTACTTGCTTCTCTTCCGCTGATCCGTCGTTGTACGCGGACGCAGTGTCGGATGTGTTGCGTCGGGGGATGGAATATTACATTCCATTCTCTGATGTAACAATGTCTGACAAGGTTCGACCTTGGTTTGGCGCCGAATGTAATCACGCAGAAGCGTTAAAACATACGGCATACCAAGAATGGGTCGACGCTCGTAGGCGCAAGGCAAGTGACGTGACTCAAAAAAAGAGAGCCTATAATAGGGCTGCCAAATCCTGCAAGAAGGTGATGCGGAGGTCTCGGTTTGACCACATTAGCCGAATTGGGAACAAACTTGCTTCATACCCAGCAGGTAGTAAAGCGTTTTGGTCCCTGGCTAAATCTGTTGAATCGAACTTCTGCCGTCCCTCACTACCACCACTGCTGAAACCCGATGGGTCGCTGGCCCACACCGCCGAGGAGAAAGCAAATCTATTTGCCTCTCTATTTGCGGAATCTTCACGTCTTGATTCCGGTAACGCGCGGCCCCCTGCCTTTCCTGAGCGATGCGAGACGACTATGGCAGACATACGCATCCATCAGAAGGACGTCCGTAGGGTGCTACGTAACCTTGACGTGAACAAAGCCAGTGGTCCCGACGGGATACCGGCAATTGTTTTAAAAACTTGTGCGCCTGAACTGTCTCCGATCCTGACACGCTTATTTCGTCTTTCGTTTGAGGCTGGAAAAGTACCGATGGCTTGGAAGCAAGCTAACGTGCAACCCGTGCCCAAGAAGGGTAGTCGGGCTGACCCTGCTAATTACAGACCTATCTCGGTAACGTCCATTCTCTGCAAGAGTATGGAACGAGTGATCAATAATAAGCTCCTGGCATACCTAGAAGCTAATGACATCCTCAGTGATCGTCAATACGGCTTTCGCCGAAATCGGTCAACCGGGGATCTTCTAGCGTATGCCATTCACATCTGGAGCGAGGCCATCGAGAAGCATGGGGAAGCACTTGCAGTCTCCCTTGATATCTCGAAGGCCTTTGACAGGGTCTGGCATGATAGCCTTATTGCTAAGCTTCCTTCCTTCGGTCTGCCTACTGGTCTGTGTGAGTGGATCTGTGGTGTGATGTCACGTACATCAGCACGTCACGTACAGCACGTAGTATAATATGCTAAGGTAGTTAGTATGTGAATACGTGATTGTAGATTATCGACATAACATCACGTCGTAACTATGTATATAATGTTGCTAATTAAAGGTGGAAGAGGACTCGACTCTTGGAGTAGTAACTAACATGTAGTTTACTTTGACCCCTCCATCTCCTCGCATCGCATGGCGACCCTGCCAGTCGGCTGGACGGCGTTGTAGTTGCCGACCGGGAGCTAGTCACGGTTCGTGGTTCGCGGTTTGATTGTCTTCGTTGAGTATCACGTCAGTCGCGTCACGGCGCAGGCCATGGGGAGCACGACGTCCAAAGAAGAGGTGATTATCGCCCAGGCGTCTACGAGTGGTGCAAATACCGCAACGGCTACTCAGGAGCAGCTGGCGGCTATCAAGACCGTGTTGCTGTTTGTGGCTGTGTGTATGGCAGTTGTCATCATAGGGTTGGCGGTTCGCATGTATCGGAGATGTCACCACAACTGGATTGAAGAAAAGATGAGACAGCGGGAAGTCCAGAAGGCTGTACAGATGGCTTGACCAGGAGCCGTCGGAGGAACGAAGTAAGTGTTTCTTGAGTGGGAGTGAATAAGTGTGTTTCGGTGCTTGTGTTCATCGTTAAATTTAGAGACAATAATTTAAATGGAAGTGGAGTTAACGTCGCTATTTGTACAACTTAAGTTATTAAGGGAATCTATTGTCAAGTTAGGCCCTAGTAGGCGAGAAGGCAGGAATTTTGATAGTAAGATTGGTGAGGTGAAAGCGCTTTATCGTAAATTTAAGTGTATAGTTTCAAAATCTAGTAATTTCTCGGAAGAATTGGCTCAGTTGGTATGTAAGATAGAAGCATTATACGTAGACACTATTAAGTTTGAGAGCGAAACCGAAACGGAACAAAACATGGCAGCGGAAAAGTTTTCTTTGAGAACGGCAGTTAGCCTACTCCCGAAGATGAGTGGCGATGAGCAAGTTACGCAAGATTTAATTGATGCCATAGGACTATATAATTCTATGTTAGTGGAAGCAGATAATGCTCTTTTGATTAAATTTGTTTTGACTACACGACTTACCTAGGGTGCTAGGATTCGGTTGTCCTCTACTTACGCAACGGTAGATTGTCTGGTAGCTGATATGAAGAAGCATTTGTTAACAGTAGAGTCAGACGTAGCTGTGCAAGCGAAGCTTGCTCGCGCTAGGCAGAATGATAGGTCGGTCGCGGATTTTGGGGCTGAGATAGAGAAGTTAATGGTTAATTTGACTATTTCTCAAGCCGGGGAAAGTTCGGAAGCGTATGAGATTTTGCGGCCGTTGAACGAAAAGTAGGCAATCAGGAAGTTTGCTGACGGGCTTCGCAATCAGCGTTTAGGTACGATCATTACGGCGCGGAATTTGACTTCTTTGAAGGATGCGATCAGGGTAGCAGAAGACGAAGGTTGTGCATCGTCGGCACAAGTCATGGCGTATCAGCGTTGGCCCGCGAGGGGTGGTTTTGATAATAGAGGTCGCGGAAATGGTTATAGGCGGTCTACGGTAGGAAATGGATACGCGCAACATAAAACAGCTGTTGAGCGTACGTGCAAAAATGCCACCGTATGGCATAATCGTGGAATGCGCGGACGTAGCAATAATGTTCATCGTGGTCATTCGACTCAACAAGGTCGGAGGCGTGTAGCGTGTTTCGAGCATGCGCGTAGTGATGCTGACTCAGGCGAGACGTCAATGTCACGACGTAATGAAGCAACTGACCACCACTTGCAGTTTTTTCGAGACTAAGTGTATTTTAGCTTGCGATAGTATTAATTGGGTTAATTTTCTAGTGTATAATATAAATGCGGAATGGTTAGTAGATACGGGCGCGTCGATATCGGCTGTAAAGAGTGGTTTCTTGTTGAACGATGCTTTGTGCTGTAAGGTAGTTAAGGAAGAATTAGTGATAAATGGTGTAGGAGGTAGTTTGAGGGCTATAGGTTATGTATATTTAACGTTGGAATATGGACGGTGTTCTTTCACGCATAAGTTTTATATATTTGATGATTTGCCATGTAAGTCGGTTGGTATATTAGGTCAGGATTTCTTGCAGAAGTATGGTGGTATTATAGATTTTTCGGCGAATAGGTTCTCTCTTAGGGATCGTGAACGGCGGGTGGTCTCGATGCCACTTAAGTCCTATGATTACTTGTTGACTATTCCACCGCGTTGTGAGGTGGTTAGGTATTACCCCGTTAATAGAGCGGAAGATTGTGTGGTAGTTAGGGAAGAATTGCGGAAAGGCGTTTTCTTGGCTAGTGTGTTAGTAAGGCCTAAAAACGGGATGGTGCCCGTTAGGATTTTAAATACGAACTCCGAGGAAGTTGTGTGTAGTATGTCCGGTGTGGAACTTTGTCCGTTGAGTGATTTTGATTGTTGTAATTTCGTGGAGCCAGGGACGGACGTTGAGCGTGTAAAAGAGGTACTTTCTTTACTTAAACTCGACTATTTGAACGCCGAGGAGCGGTTGTCGGTTGAGCAAGTGTGTGCGAAGTTTTCGGATGTTTTTCATCTTCCGGGTGATAAATTAGCTGTCACTAACGTATATGAGCAGTCTATACGTTTGAAAGGGAGTGCTACTCCGGTGTACAAGAGGCAGTATAGGATACCTTATGCACAGAAGAAGGAGGTTGGTAGGCAAGTGCAGGAGATGCTGGAGAGTAATATCATTGAGGAGGCGGTTAGTGAGTGGTCTAGTCCTGTTTTGGTGGTACCCAAAAAGGCGGATCGTAGTGGAGAGAAGAAATGGCGTGTGGTTATAGATTATAGGCAGTTGAATGAAAAGATACAGGATGATAAGTTTCCATTGCCGAATATAACTGAGATTTTGGATTCGATGTCAGGCGCAGTTTACTTTAGTCACTGTGATTTATCACAATCTTATTATCAGTGTGCTTTGGAGGAGAGTAGTAGGAAGTACACTGCTTTCACAACAGACAAGGGGCAGTATCAAATGTGTAGGTTACCAATGGGTTTGAAGATAAGTCCGAGTTCGTTTAGTAGATTAATGACTGTGGCCATGTCTGGATTGAATTACGACAGGTGTCTGATTTATTTGGATGATCTCATTATTTTTGGACGGAATTTAGATGAACATAATCGAAACCTAATATCAGTATTCTCACGCTTGAGGGAAGTAAATCTAAAGTTGAATCCGTCAAAATGTGAATTTTTGAAGAAGCAAGTGCTTTATTTGGGGCATGTGATATCGGCGGAAGGTATTTCACCAGATTCAGAGAAGGTAGAAGTTATTAGAGGTTATCCGCGTCCATCGACGGTTGATGAGGTAAAGCGATTTGTAGCGTTTGCGAATTATTATAGAAAATTCATACCACAGTTTGCTGATATAGTGGTACCTATGAATAGGCTGTGTAAGAGAGGTGTTGTATTTAGTTGGTCCGATGAGTGCGAGAAGTCGTTTTTGTTGCTTAAGGAAGCGTTAATGAATCCACCGGTGTTGGATTATCCAGATTTTTCTGATAGCAATACTTTTATATTGCAAACCGATAGTTCTGGATATGCAATAGGGAGTGTGTTGTGTAATGGGAACGGAAAACCCATCGCATATGCTAGTAGGTCGTTAGGGAAGAGTGAGTTAAATTATCCGATAATAGAGAAGGAGTTGTTGGCAATAGTTTGGTCAGTTAAATATTTTAGACCGTATTTGTACGGACGGAGGTTCGTTGTAAAGACGGATCACCGGCCATTAGTGTATTTGTTTAACATGACAGATCCATCTAGTAGGTTGACTAAGTTTCGTTTGTGTTTAGAGGAGTATGATTTTGAGGTTGAATATATTAAGGGCAAAGAGAATGTTCTAGCGGATGCACTTTCTAGAATAGTGATAACGAGTGAGGATTTGAAATTGATACGGGAAAAGACGATATCCGTAATGACGAGGGCGCAGTACAAGCAGTTGGGAAAGCCAAATGTTTGTGATAGGGACTCCGTGGTATCTGGGACTGATCACCCTAGGATCGTGGAAGTACTTAAGAAACAAGGAAATGACATTGGGATTTGTTTAGATGGTTGGGAGAAAATGTTACGTAATAATAATAATAACAACAATAATAATAATGGTTGTAGGAGGATATTTTCAAAGTCGCGCAATATAGTGTATATGCCAGAAAACTCGAGTATTTATGTAAACTATGAATCTTTATCGGGAACTTCGCGAGACGAGTTATCGAAAGACATAGTCAGTTTTTGTATTGAAGAAGGCATTAAAGAAGTAGTTATTATGAAAAATCGTTATAACGTTGATTTCATTACAAGAATGGCAAAATATTTGAAGGAAAATAGAAGTTCGATTTGTGGGGATTTTAAACTGTGTGTAGTGAAGGATTTACGGAAAATAGAAGGGAAAGATGAGAAGAAGGTTATTTTGAATGATTTCCATATTTTACCCACGAGTGGTCATGCAGGAATACGTAGGATGGTGAATAATATAAAGAAGTATTATTATTGGCCTTCTATAGAGAAAGACGTAGTGGAGTACGTTGGTAAATGTGATAAGTGTTGTAAGCAAAAGTATTCTAGGAATACTAGGGAACCCATGACGGTTACGACTACTGCATCAACATCGTTTGAGAAGATTTATTTAGACATAGTAGGACCCCTTGATAGAGACGAAAGAGGCAATGTTTACATATTAACTATTCAATGTGAACTTACGAAGTTTGTAGAGGCTTATCCGTTAAAGAATAAATCCGCAAATGAGGTAGCAAAAGCTTTGGCAGAGAATTTTGTTTTGAGATATGGAATACCGAGAACAATAGCTACGGATAGGGGTAGTGAATTCGTTTCGAAAGTAATGATAGAGCTATGTGATATCTTGAACATCAATAAAGTCATGTCGACGTCATATCATCATGAGAGTATAGGTTCTTTGGAGAATGTACATAAAACATTAGGTGCATATTTGAGGATACAGACGAATAATAACCCATCATCATGGAGTTCTTGGATACCATTTTGGTGTTTTTCTTATAATACGACAGTTAATACTGTTACCAGATATACACCTTATGAATTAGTGTTTGGAAGAATATGCAGATTACCAAGTAGTCTTCAAGGAGAAAGTGTTGAACCATTGTATAATTTTGATGATTATCCTTTAGAATTTAAGTACAGATTGCAAAGGGCACAAAATGATGCAAAGGAGAATTTAATAGCGAGTAAATTAGCTAGGAAACATTGTTATGATAAGAGTCTTAATTCTGTAACCTATAAGGAAGGTGATTTAGTTTTGATTAAGAATGAAACTGGCAATAAATTGGAATGTATTTATAATGGACCTTTTGAAGTTGTAAAAGACGAGTCACCAAATGTTGTGATTAAGTATAAAAATAAAATAGATATAGTACATAAGAATAGAACAAAAGTGTATTGTAAGAGTTAGAGTAGGTAATAGTTTGTAATGTGGAAAAAAAAAAAACCTTGTAAATTTTTTTTTTTAAATTTAAGGGGGGTGATGTGGTGTGATGTCACGTACATCAGCACGTCACGTACAGCACGTAGTATAATATGCTAAGGTAGTTAGTATGTGAATACGTGATTGTAGATTATCGACATAACATCACGTCGTAACTATGTATATAATGTTGCTAATTAAAGGTGGAAGAGGACTCGACTCTTGGAGTAGTAACTAACATGTAGTTTACTTTGACCCCTCCATCTCCTCGCATCGCAGATCGCAGACTTCTTGAGGGGGCGATCCATCCGAGTGGTTATTGATGGCTGCTCGTCCGGTCAAATGGAAATTAATGCCGGGGTCCCTCAGGGGTCGGTACCCTCGGCAACACTGTTCTTGCTGCACATAAACGACCTTCTTAAACCCGGTACCTTTGGGTATGCAGACGATAGCACTGTTGCTGAGAGATAAGTGTCCGATGCACGTGCTAGTGGGTCACAGATCCAGTCTTTCTGAGAGGCTATGGTTGAACGCTTGAACTTTTCCTTGAAGGCAGTATCTGACTGGGGCGATGCCAATCTGGTCAAGTTCAATGCTGCTAAAACCCAGGCGTGTCTTTTTTCCGCCAAACGGAGCCAATTCCACCCGGCTCCATCATTCCGGGGTGTAACCGTGCCGATAACCAGTGACCTTGAGCTTCTTGGGGTAACGTTGTCATCTACCCTCAATTTCGGCTCTTTCATCGAGGCTAAAGCTCAACAGGCTGCCAAAAAATTGGGGATCTTGGCCAAGGTGAGACGGTACTTCACGCCGGAACAGCTGCTCAAACTTTATCAAGCGCAAGTTCGATAGTGTATGGAATACTGCTCTCATCTTTGGGATGGGTCTGCCAAATACCAGCTTGATGCTCTGGAGTCGATTGAGAAGCGAGCCAAGAGAATCATCGGTGATGATGCACTTGTCGAATCAAAACTTCAAAGCCTTGAGCATCGACGCCGAGTTGCTGGCCTGTCGGTTTTCTATCGATTACACTTCGGGGAGTGTGCGTTGGAATTGCACAATTTAATTCCACCAAGTCCGTTCCATCATCGAACCACTAGACGTACGGCGTTGCGCCATCGGTACATGGTGGACATCCCACCCATACGTACAAAGCATTTTGGGAACACATTCATAATGCGTACAGCTAAGGAGTGGAATTCCCTGCCGGAGTCTGTGTTCCCTGATAGCTACAACCTAGGGGTCTTTAAGTCAAGAGTGAATAGGTTACTTCTAGGCAAGCGTGCTCCATCGTCGGCCACATCATCGCTTACCATCAGGTGAGATGGTGGTCAAACGCGAGCCTATCAATAATAAAAGAAAAAAAAAAAAAAAAGATGTCACGCGTCTCCGCCTCTTCCTGGGGCATGCGCTACAGGGCCCTTAAGGTGTACCTGTACAAGAGCATTTTTGTCGCTATTATTACCTACGCGGCGGGATGCTGGTGGAGGCGCGTGAGCACACACACGGTCAGGGCCGTACTGCAGAGGACGCAAAGGCCCGCTCTCATTTTATTGACGAAGGCCTATCGGTCCGTCAGCACGGCGGCACTTCCGGTTCTGGCCGGGGTGCTGCCGGCCGACCTCGAGGTGGCCCGTGCAGGTAATATCGATGACATTCGTGGTCTGCCGCGGGATGCATTCAGGGCAGGTAGAAGGGTCATTGCGGACGAGGCTGTAGCCAAGTGGCAGCAGAGGTGGGAAAAGGAGGAAAAGGGTAGGGAACTATATCGATTTTTCGGTTAGGCTCGGGGCGACTTGGGTCGAGCCGGACTATCAGGTCTCTCAGATTCTGACGGGGCATGGATGTTTCCGCAAGAGGCTGTATGACATGAAGTTGTGTGAGGTCAGCGTGTGTTACTGCGGAGAGGAGGATGAGAGTTTGGACCACGTTTTGTGGCGATGCCCCTTGTATGATGATCAGCGGCAAAAGATGATGGACGGGATCACTCGCCCGGAGGAGGGACCGGCTTATTACTGCGACCTCGTTGCTTCCGAGGTTAACTTCCGGCGGCTGAAAGACTTCGCACATAGCTGGCACAAGTTTAGGAGCGGGCTCGAAAGAGAGGACGGGTCAGGGTCGGGCAGCGAACCCGTTTCTGTGGTGTTTTACCCATGAGAGGGGTGTCAGGTGTTATGCCGCCCCAGAATGGGGGGAAAGGCATAAAGGGGGACAGGACGAGATAACTTGTAAAGGAGTCAAGAAGCGGCTGCGGTGATAGCGCGCTCATATTCATATGGGTGGGCTGTGTCCGCAGTCGTCTCCTTGCGATTCGGCCCATATGACATGATGTCGGTGGGGCCATGGGTGGTTGGAGGGTGTCCGAGTCGTCGACGGCGTGTAGAGTCGGGGCTAAAAATTGCGTAAAACCCGGAGCCCTGGAACGCAAGGCAAAGAAAGAACATAGGAGTGGATTTTAGTCAGTAAAAGTCTGACACGCCCTAGCTCCGCCCAAGAGTGGAAGAAAAATTATTGGATGATTTCCGACCTAAAAAAAGGGGTGTTTCATTTTTCAGTATAATTACAATAACTTTATGTTGTATTGTTCTCATAAATGAGATTTACGCTATACGCCGTCTAGTTAAGACTAACTTTTGTTCAACGACATTTGAACCGCAATATTTGACGTTTAGTCGTTGGCATCCGATCCGATCAAACATCGTTTATTTACGAGAATACCTTCAAGTCGCGAATCAACGATTAAATGACGATTGTCTTAGCTGAATACGCGTCAACGACATTTCGATCGAACGACTTTAGAATCGTTGTCGTTCAAACTCGATTGATGTATGTGAATACGGTATTGGTCTAAACGACCAAGTCGCTGCGATATCGTTACGGTTTTGATTACGTGAATCAGGCTACAGTTTGACGCGCGCCGGGAGGCGGGACGAGAGCACTGGTTTGAGCCGGTGGTGGACGACTCTACCCTGCGCGACGACATTGCGTGCATGCGGTCCCATGGTAAGCCGCCGGTCGATGGTCACACCCAGGTACTTGGCCCGGGGCGTCCAATCGACTTCGGCTCCACTGAGTTTCAGACCTGGTGGGAGGGGCGATAATCCTGTGATCAGCGCCTGCGTTTTACTCACGTTAACCGACAGTCGCCATTTGGCGAGCCATTCTGGGATCAAATCGAGCGCGCGCTGCATCTTTACCGCCGCGTACTTCGCGTTCATAGAGGTGGTAATGTACGCGGCGTCGTCGGCATACAGCGCGAGCGTGGCGTCTTCCGTGGTAGGGATGTCGTCGGTGTAACGTGAGTAGCACGCCAGCGAAACGCAGCTGCCCTGCGGTACGCCCGCTCGGATGGGTCTGGGGGCGGAAAGCGCCTCGTCGACCACCACTCTGAAACACCTGTTAGACAGGAAAGCTTGGACCACTTTAACGACTCTACGGGGCGTGGGAGAGGTGGCGAGTTTGTAAACTAGCCCCTCATGCCACACACGATCGAAAGCTTTTTCCATGTCGAGGAATACTGCCACTCCGTACTCCTTCTTATTCATCGCCGATGACAGGAGGTGCAGTACCCTCGACAACTGGAGCGTCGTGCTGTGCTCCGCCTGAAACCCGAATTGTTCCAGCCGCGGGGAGATGTGCGGGGTGAGGTGTCGCAGCAGGAGTTGCTCGAACACCTTAGAGATAGAGGGCAGCAATGTGATTGGCCGATAGCTTTCCGGCTTCAGTCGGTTCTTCCCCGCCTTGGGCAGCATTATGACGCGCCCTTCCTTCCAGGATGTTGGGAAGACCCCCGTGCGCAGTATCCCCGTAAACAGGGCCAGCAACAGTACGGTACGGCAGGTGGCGCAGCGCTGTGTTGGTGATACCGTCAGCACCGGGGGCCTTACGAGGTTTCGTGCGTAGTATGGTGCGTCTAACTGCGCCAGGCGAGAAGAATATGGGGTCTTCATCGGGGGCTATCGGCGGCGCGAAGTAGTCTCTAAGGTGTTGCTCGACTGCTGCGACATGGTCGTGTTCAGTAGTCGGGTTCGGGCTAAACTGACGCTCCAGGTGCTCTGCAAAGATTTCCGATCGGTCCTCAGCTACGTACTTGAGAGCCCCGTCGGCTGCTTGCAAGGGGCGCACCGGAGCTGGGGTATTTGTGAGCTGGCGGCACAGTCTGTGTGTCGACTGCCAGTCACACGTTGCGGCGTCGATTTGTTCCTCCCAGCTCTCGGCGGCCAGGGCCTCCAACTCGGCCTTTACCTTCGCCGCAAGACGGTTAAGCTGCAGTTTGAGTGTAGGGCAGCGCAGTCGCTGCCACTGCTTGCGCAGGAGCCTCTTCTGGGCAACCAATCGTTGGATTCTAGGCGGTAGGGGCGGCTGTAGCCCTCTCCCCTGCGGCTGCGACTCTACCGTCGCCTCGTCTAAGGCGCGTTGTACGCAAGCAGTGACGTCGTTCGCTAGAGTGTCGACGTCCGCGGCGGTATCAATGGGCCGAGTTGGTGTTGTGGTCGCAAGCTTTTCAGCGTATGATGTCCAGTCCGTTAATCGACGTGGCGCAGGTGGCTTCAGTCGGGTCGGCATCCCCGATAGGACGACGAGTACAGGATGGTGGTCGGACTGTAACTCGTCGTCGATGACCTGTTGCGTGATCTGGCAGTGCAGCCCTGTATGGACCACAATGTCCAGCACGTCGGGCATGTGCAGCGGGTTATCCGGGTAGTGGGTTGGCGTCTCAGGGCCGGACACTGTGTATTCGTGGGCCTCCGCATCGTCGAAGAGCCGTCTCCCCTCGTTGTTGTTTGTAGGGCGTTCCATGCCGGGTGCTTGCAATTCATGTCGCCGGCGAGGATTGCTGGCGAGTTGGCGTCGGGTAGTGTGGCCCTCAGCTCACTCAGGTCTAGTCGAGTTGAGGGTGGCTTGTAGCAAGCGTACAGGCGTATGTCTTCGCCAGCCACATGCAGCTGAACGCCCAGCACGTAGAGCGTGTTGAGCGATGGCGAGGGGACTTCCTGGTGGACGACTCTCCTTTTTACTAGCACCGCCAGACCACGGTATCTTATATTGTTAGCCGACCTTTCATCCTTTCTGTAAACGAGGAAACCTGGGAACCTAGCCCTATCTTCAGGTCCCAGGTGCGTCTCGTTTGTCAGCGCCACGTCGATGTTTTGGTCCCTCAGGAGATGGCGGAGTGGGGCGACCTTGTCCCGTAGGCTGCGGGCATTCCAATGGAGCACCCTTAACGGTCTAGCCATGGCACAAGGTGAGTAGCTTGGCCAGACCGTCAAGGATGACCTGCTCCGGGCTCTGCCCCTGCCTGATGGCCTTGATTAGGTCCATTAGCAGTTGTATGGCGCAGGTCGTGATCTCAGAGTTGGGGGCCCCCTGTGGGGCGCTGTTTGCGTTGGTGGTGGTGTTGAGGGTGGTTTTTAGGGTGCGCTTTGTTCGCGCAATTCCAGCGTCTGCAGACGCGTCTCTCTTCCCCTTCACGACCTGCGTCCCCCTCGGGGGAGGGGCAGATTTGGGGACCTTTTTCTCCTGGTGGGTCGCTGGGGGCTTGGGTTTATCTCCCTTTCCCTCCCGCTTCCTCTTCCTCCGCCGGGAGGAGGTGGCCTCCCCGCGCACGGTAAGCCCGTTAGCTGCCGCCATCAGCGACGCGCCCTGGTCGCGTTCGTGCTCTTGCACCTGCTGTTCCGTGTTTGGTTGTTGGCGGCGCGTCGATGTCGACGTGATGGCGACAGTACCCGCACGCCTGTTCCGTATCTCTCTATGGAATACGGGGCACGGTGGCTGGCTCCTCTCGCGGTCGTGGGCAATCTCTGGCTGTGTGCCCCTCTCCGCATCGAACACAGGCGAGCGGGCGGTGGCACTGGTGCGACGAGTGCCGGAACTTTTGGCACCGGTGGCACTGTTCGGGCCCACGCTTTCCACGCCATTTTTTTTTTTTTTGTTGCCGGGGTGGGAAATCCTCATGGATGTCCTTCGCCTGGGGCAGGCGAAGGGGTCTGTCAGACTCTTACTGACTAAAAACCACCTCGGTGTTCCCTCCCACACTTGGACCGGGGATCGTGGGAGCTGATACGCCATCCATGATCCCCGGTTAGTGCCGGCCCGCATACGCGGGCCACCTCAAGCCGGGGGGAGTGTGAGGTGTCCTCCCCCCGCGACGTCCAATAGGGGCGCGCGTGGAACACTACGCGCTGCTGCCTCGGGTCTTGCTGGATGGGTGACGGCGGACGACCCCGAGTCCGCCGTCCCTCCGGACCTCTTTATGGGGGCTGGAAGAGGGCGTTGTCTGCCCTCCGCCGACGCCCGGTTCGCCTGCTGCGGCACGGGAGAGTGGCCACGGCCTCCCTCTCCCTCTCCGCAGCCTCCTTCTGTGAAATTACGGCTTCACAGAAGGAGATCACCGCATCCCACGACTCGGCGCCCCCGACCATCGAACGAACGACGGCCGGCAGCAACAGGTCGGGGCCCACTACAGATACAAGGGCACGGCGCTGCTCCTCCCATGCGGCACACTCTGCCAGTGTGTGTTGCACCGTGTCCTCCCGACAGTCGGTGCAGTGATGGCACCGAGCGTCCGGCTCCCTGTTTATGCGACACAAGTACTTCCCGAAGCAGCCATGCCCCGAGAGCACCTGCGTCGCCCTAAACGACAGGGAGCCGTGTTTCCTCCCGAGCCATTCGTCCAGCACTGGTCGGATCGCATCGACCGTGGCGAGGCCGGCGGTAGGGCGCAGAAGCCTGTCCCGCCATTCCACCACCATGACCTCGCGGAGCTGAGACCGACGCAGCTCGATCTCGCGCTGCATCGGTTCACCACCCCGCGTCCTCATCTCCTCGCGCCACCGGTACAGCGAGGCGAGGACTCTCGCCTGCAGTTCCCAGGGCGGAGATCCGGCCAGTGCACAACCCGCCTCGTAGGAGATCGTACGATACCCCCTGATAGCCCTGACGGCCATCGCCCTCTGTGGTCTTCGCAGGATTGCGATGCTGCCGGCCGTCAGGTCAGAAGCCCATACCGGGGCCCCATACAGGGCCATGGATTGCACGATCCCCAAGTACAGCCGCCTACAGGCAGTGCTCGGGCCCCCTAGATTGGGAAGCAGCGTTGCGAGCGCGCCTGCTGCGCCCATCAACTTGGGCGTCAGCCGCCGAAAGTAAGGGCCAAAGTCCCACCGGCTGTCGAGCACCAATCCTAGGTACTTCATGGTGGACTCAACAGCGATTTGGACCCCCCCGACCACGATGTGTGATCCCGGCGGCGGTGCCCGTCGGGGCCCATGAAAGACCATAGCCTCCGACTTGTTGAGAGCCACCTCCAGGCCCAGGCGTCGTATGCGGCTCACCACCCGTGAAACCGCTGCCGTCGCCAGCAACGCTGCCTCCCTGTACGAGCTCCCACGGGCCGTGACCAGCGTGTCGTCTGCGTAACACGTCAGGTCCACACCCGGTTGGAGCTCGCCCCTCAGCACCCAATCGTAACCGATGTTCCACAAGGGTGGCCCCAGGACCGAGCCCTGTGGAACACCGCACGACATATCGCGACGGCCCTCGCCGTCGCGTCCCCTGTAGGTGACACACCTTTCCGACAAATAAGCCCCAATGATGTGGCGGAGGTAGCGGGGCACCCTATGGTACCTTAGCGCCTCCCGGATACAGCTCCAGGGCAGGGCGTTAAAGGCATTGGAGATGTCCAAGGACACCGCCACCATCACCCCGCCCCGGGAAACCGCTTCCTCCGCCAGGACTCTCACCCGCATTATGGCGTCGATAGTGGAGCGCCCATGCCGAAAACCGAACTGACTGTCGTCCAGATCCGGCCCCTCTCTGTACAAGTGACCGTCGAGGCGGGCAGCAATAATCCGCTCAAAAAGCTTACCCACCTCGTCAAGCAGCACTATGGGCCGGTATGCGGACGGCGAGTCTACTGGGCGCCCCGCCTTCCTGAGCAGGACCAGACGACCTGTCTTCCACTGAGTGGGGAAGTGGCCCTGCTCAAGGCAAGCTGAGTAGAGTCCTCTCAATTGGGGCTCCAGCTCCTTCAGAGCGAGGACAAGCGCGCGGCCGGGAACTCCATCCGGTCCCGGGGCAACGGTTTTGGCCCGGAGCCGCATCACGGCCGCCCTCAACTCTGGTTGTGTCACCTCGGGGACCTCCTCATCCTCCGACTCTGTGTCTGTGGGCAAAGCCATCGGCGGCGGTGTGTGCTCCTCTCTAGCAGGGAAGAGAGCTGCGACCACTACCTCCAGCAACTGAGGCTCGAGGCTCTCAGTGAGTGGGGGCGCCCAGGCACGAAGTTTCCCTCGGACCGTACGATAAGGACGCCTCCATGGATTTGCATCTAAGGTCGCAAGCATCTCCTCCCAGGATCGAGTCTTCGACTCGCCGATGGCCAGCCACAGAGCCTTCTTTGCCGCGCGGTACACCTCATACCGCGCGGCCTCTTCTTCCGGAACCCGACGACGTCTCCTCCGGTATCGGGTGTACCGGCGCCTGACTTCCACGCAGGTCCTGCGCATCTGCGCGATTTCGGCGGTCCACCAGTACAACCGGCGCCTTGTGGGTTGAGTGCGGACATGAGGCATGGACGCGTCGCAAATTTGCGTCATCGCCCCGCGGAACCACTGCGCCTCCTCTTCGACATCGACGGGTTCGTTCGTCATTGACTCCCGGACCCAGGCCTGGATGATTGCGGCTTCCTCGAGAAGCTCCCTGTCGATCTGCTTAATTGACCAGCGAGGACCGTCCCTTTGCAGGGTCGACGGTCGGCCACCGCCCGTGGTCTGGGTGGAGACGCTGAAACGGATGTACCGATGATCTGACAACATCTCCACCCCCACGGCGACTCGCCAGTCATGGACGCGGCACGCAACAGCGGGGCTTGCGAACGAGACGTCCACTACAGACCCGCCCCGCTGCCGCACGCACGTGTACTCCGAGCCCCGATTCAGAATGGTCAGGCCGGTCGCTACCGCCCACTCCTCCAACACCTCGCCCTTAGGATCGGTGACTGGGGATCCCCACGCTGCAGATTTGGCGTTGAGATCCCCGAGCAACAGCACCGGGTGAGGGTGGGACCGGCCCACGACGGCACCCAGCTCGACAAGGAACCTCTCGAAGTCGGCGAGACTCTTGTTGGGCGAGAAATATGCCCCAATGATGGTGATTCCCCCCGCGAGAGCGGCCACCCAGCCGCGTCCTCGGGAGGGACTGCCAAGAGTCCCGCCAATGATGGCCACCAAACCGTCCAGGTCCCCTGCCCAGTTATCGCGGGGGGGTAACGCTTTCCACGCCATGCCTCAATCTTGACACCCCGCATGTTCATAAAGACGCTGGTGTCATAGATACGACGGACATCCTCCGTGCGCCGCAGCAGGACGTGAAATACGCAGCTGGGTTTTCCCTGGCGCCCACGGATGTGGCGCACGTACTCTGGCTCGTACCTTTGTACGCGGAGCTCCTCCTCTATCTCCTGGGGCTCAGTGTCGGCTGGCAGCCCCCGGATGGCTACCTTCACGTTCCTCTCCGCTGGCAGGGAGTAGGCGAACCAACTGACGCCGCTCTCTTTTTCGAGTGTCGTGAGATAGCGCTGGATCAACCTGTATTCGTCCTCCGACTCCGGCGTAAAACGGACGCCAGTGCCGTAGGGGTGGGCGTTTGGTGGGCGGCCCAGCTTGGCCGCTATTTGCCGGAAATGGTGCGCCCAGTTTGGTAATCTCTCTACTACCAGCGGGGGGTATTGTGGCGCCCCAACGTGGACCAGAATGTGTATCGAGTGGACTGTATATATTGTTATTGAAATCACGTCGGGGTCGCCACTTTTGGGGATAAGGCAGTGATCACATGGAAATGGCTGTGACTATGCCGTCGTACCAGCCGGCAGGCCTAGGGCCAGGTCCGTAGCTGGGTGAGGAGCAGGTCGGGTGTGATATCTACTCCAGCCGGCAGGCATAAACCAGGTCCGTAGCTGGGTAGAATCACGTCGACTTTGGGGATAGAAGTAAGACTCGTGAGACTCCAAAACAGAATGTATATATTTTTACCATGCACCTCCTTTTATACAAGTTTACAGACTAAAACTTAACCAATAGTAACTTAGTATCTACAAAACAATGAGCGCGGTCGGGCGCGCAATGCTTTTGTTGGGGCAGCAGGTACTAAGGTTTGCACGTGGGATGAAGGAGTACAATGGCGGCGTAGCGTGGGAATGCTTTTGGGTCGAACAGCTGTGGAAGCAGGTAGCGAGGTTCGCACGTGGTAACAGTGATGTGCAAAATATAGGTACCTACTTAAATCTAACAGTAGCAGGTACAGACTTGTTGCTGTCGTGCACAGGTATCTTAGTTTCTTTTTGCCCTTTGTTGCCGGGGCCGAGTTCGAATCGGTGGGGGCAGGCGCGGGGGCTGCACTATCTATACACTTATTAGAAATAAGTTGGCCACTTACCCCTCTCTCTCTGGGTTGTATGTCCTGAGGCGAGCGCGCGCTGCAAGCGCTTCGCTTCGCCGTCTGCGTCGTCGGAGCTCCTTCGTCGTCGTTGGAGCCTGGTCACCAGTTCCAGCTCATCCATCGACGGGGTAGGGGACATCGGCGTCTCCGTATCATCGTAGTCGTTCCTGGAACGCACTTCGCTAACTACCGACGCGAGCGACAGACTCGAGCCCGCGCGCGACGAGCATGTCGAGAGTACGGCGGGCGAGTCATAAGCCGAGGTGCGCGGCGGCGCGGGCGATACAGGAACAGGCGGCGACGCGGGGCGCACGGTCACCGTGCGCAGTCTCGGGTCGCGCGATGTGCTCGCTCCACCCGTCGTCGACGGACGGGGAGCGGGAGCGTAAGGAGTCGGTGTTGTTGGTGCGCGACTCGGAACAAATGCGGCGGCGGCCGCCATTCGCGTAGATGGTGGCGCCACAGTACGTGCAGCTGATGTTTGCGGAGTCGACGCCGGAATGTTAGCGCCGCTGGGGGCGACTGACGTCACGGGGGCAGCAACTCGCGCGTACGTAGTAGGTTTCCCGGAATTGTGGTAGTTCAGGTCAAGCATCGACGGCTGTGCAGCGCTCGCAGGTACCTGCCTCCTGGAGTCCTCTTCTCCCGCTCTGGGGAACTCTTCTCTCGCTCTTGGGTTGGGGTTTTTAATATGGCAGCGGTCAGGTAACGACGGCTGTGCAGCTCTCGCAGGTACCTGCTTCCCGTATACCTCTTCTCTCGCTCTGGGGACCTCTTCTCCCGCTCTGAGGTTGGGGTTTTTCTTACTACCCTCTTTGGTAGAATTCTTCGCCGACTTTTTCTCGGCTGTTGCCGCGACGTTTGCCGGTGCTTTTACCGGTGCTGGACCGCGCAGCGCGGCCCGAACATTCGGGAGCGACGTCGCTCGGCCCAACACGGGTTGGTCAGCTTCCTACTCGTCTTCATCTTCGCTTCGGCCGGCGCCCCCGCTGTCCGGGGGACTGCGGGCGCCTGGCTTCATCTTCTCCATTGGTTTCATCTCGTCCTAAGTTGTAGTCGCCGCGACCACTTCGGTGCACTTGTTGCACCCGAGGAACGCGGGGTGGACCTTCCCTTCGTGCTGTCGCCGGTACAAAACTTAGTTCTGCACCGTCGACAACACAAACGGTTGGCCCGGTTTGAATCGGGTCCGTGTGGCTGATTTCGGGTAGAAGGAAAATACGCGAGCGACACGGAGCACAGCGAGCACGTATGTTCTTCACAGCGAAATGATGACTACTGGCCGATCCGATGAGAGCGCAATCGTCGTGGCTTTCGCTACGTCCCCGTCAGGGGGCGTGGCAAGCGGTGTCAGGGCTTCGCCCTCTGACCGCAGAGTCCAGCCGGGGCCCGTAACAACGGACCCGTCGTCATGGTGCCTAACTAGGCTCGGCGGTTGTAGAGCAGATGGCTCTATGTGTTTATGCTTGTATGTGTGTACTGTAGGCACGTCACGACGCTGCTGCACACAGCGCCGACTCTTCACGACATACCGGCGGTCAGTCCCCGCCAGGTGAGACCCCTAGGGGAAGCCCGGCGGGAGACGACCTGCGACGAGTATGCCGACTTGTTACGGACCTACAGTAGGATATGTGACCCCCGTCTAACCCGCTTCCAGAGCGAGCCGGTTACGGTTCAGACCGCAGGGACGTTTTATGTGTGTGTATGAGCGGCATTGTATTGTGTTACATCGCTCAGTGCACGTGCACCGAATAGTTAGCTTGCGCTATCCATTCGGTGCGTGAGTCTAGCGCGTGTGTAGTGGCGAATGTGTGGTCGACTCGCGTCGTGCCTATATTAACTTAGCACACGACGTTTGTCGGGGTGCGAGTGAAATGTAGAGTCATGTTGTTTGAGTAGGCCGCGTGTAGACTGGTACGGCCTACTCAGGCGTCAGTCCGGGGGGGGGGGGGGACTCGCTGCCCGCAATCAGGTCGCGGGGGAGTCGTCTCGCGTCAGGGGGGCGCGCATGCCAGGGCGCCAGGTGCTTGACGTGAGGCCAAGCTGAGGCGTCGGCACGCGCGAACATCCCCTTCGCGAGGCGGCGCACAAACTCATCCAGGCTCTCAATCCCGAGGTCGCGTTCAATGATGTCGTTCCTCACATAGCAAGGAGCGTCGACGACTCTACGCAACGCAAGATGTTGTTGCGCGCGGAGTCTTTCTCGGCTCGACTCACTAGTGAGGGCGAACCATGCTGGAGCGGCGTACGTCAGCACTGGGCGAATATACGCCTTGTATATGCCCAGTTTGACGCGCGCCGAGAGGCGGGACGAGAGCACTGGTTTGAGCCGGTGGCGGACGACTCTACCCTGCGCGACGACATTGCTTGCATGCGGTCCCATGGTGAGCCACCGGTCGATGGTCACACCCAGGTACTTGGCCCGGGGCGTCCAATCGACTTCGGCTCCGCTGAGTTTCAGACGTGGAGGGAGGGGCGATGATCCTGTGATCAGTGCCTGCGTTTTACCCACGTTAACCGACAGTCGCCATTTGGCGAGCCATTCTGGGATCATGTCGAGCGCGCGCTGCATCCTCACCGCCGCGTACTTCGCGTTCATAGAGGTGGTAATGTACGCGGCGTCGTCGGCATACAGCGCGAGCGTGGCGTCTTCCGTGGTAGGGATGTCGTCGGTGTAACGTGAGTAGCACGCCGGCGAAACGCAGCTGCCCTGCGGTACGCCCGCTCGGATGGGTCTGGGGGCGGAGAGCGCCCCGTCGACCACCACTCTGAAACACCTGTTAGACAGGAAAGCTTGGACCACTTTAACGATTCTACGGGGCGTGGGTGAGGTGGCGAGTTTGTAAACTAGCCCCTCGTGCCACACACGATCGAAAGCTTTTTCCATGTCGAGGAATACTGCCACTCCGTACTCCTTCTTGTTCATCGCTGATGACAGGAGGTGCAGTACCCTCGACAACTGGAGCGTCGTACTGTGCTCCGCCCGAAACCCGAATTGTTCCGGCCGCGGAGAGATGTGCGGGGTGAGGTGTCGCAGCAGGAGTTGCTCGAACACCTTAGAGATTGAGGGCAGCAATGTTATAGGCCGATAGCTTTCCGGCTTCAGTGGATTCTTCCCCGCCTTGGGCAGCATTATGACGCGCCCTTCCTTCCAGGATGTGGGGAAGACCCCCGTGCGCAGTATCCCCGTAAACAGGCGCGCCAGGGCCGCAACAGTACGGTACGGCAGGTGGCGCAGCGCTGTGTTGGTGATACCGTCAGCACCGGGGGCCTTACGAGGCTTCGTGCGCAAGATGGCGCGTCTAACTGCGCCAGGCGAGAAGAATATGGGGTCCTCTTCGGGGGCTATCGGCGACGCGAAGTAGTCTCTAAGGTGTTGCTCGACTGCTGCGACGTGGTCGTGTTCAGTAGTCGGGTTCGGGCTAAACTGACGCTCCAGGTGCTCTGCAAAGACTTCCGATCGGTCCTCAGCTACGTACCTGAGGGCCCCGTCGGCTGCTTGTAAGGGGCGCACCGGAGCTGGGGTGTTCGTGAGCTGGCGGCACAGTCTGTGTGTCGCCTGCCAGTCACAAGTAGCGGCGTCAATTTGTTCCTCCCAGCTCTCGGCGGACAGGGCCTCCAACTCGGCCTTTACCTTCGCCGCAAGGCGGTTGAGCTGCAGTTTGATGGTGGGGCAGCGCAGTTGCTGCCACTGCTTGCGTAGGCGCCTCTTCTGGGCGACCAAGCGCTGGATTCTGGGCGGTAGGGGCGGCTGTAGCCCTCTCCCCTGCAGCTGCGACTCTATCGTCGCTTCATCTAAGGCGCATTGTACGCAAGCAGTGACGTCGTTCGCTAGGGCGTCGACGTCCGCGGCGGTATCAATGGGCCGAGTTGGTGTTGTGGTCGCAAGCTTTTCAGCGAACAAAGTCCAGTCCGTTGTTCGACGTGGCGCTAGTGGCTTCAGTCGGGTCGGCATCCCCGAGAGGACGACGAGTACAGGATGGTGATCGGACTGTAGCTCGTCGTCAATGACCTGTTGCGTGATCTGGCAGCGTAGCCCAGCATGGACCACAATGTCCAGCACGTCGGGCATGTGTAGCGGGTTGTCCGGGTAGTGTGTGGGCGTCTCAGGGCCGGACACTGTGTAGCCATGGGCCTCCGCGTCATCGAAGAGCCGTCTCCCCTCGTTGTTCATGTGCAGGGCGTTCCATGCAGGATGCTTGCAGTTCATGTCGCCGGCGAGGATTGCTGGCGACTCGTTGGTAGATAATGTGGCCCTCAGCTCACTTAGGTCTAGCTGAACTGAGGGCGGCTTGTAGCACGCGTAGATTCTTATGTCCTCGCCGGCAACGTGCAGTTGAACGCCCAGCACGTACAGTGAGTGTAGCGACGGCGAGGGGGCCTCCTGATGGACGACTCTTCTTTTCACCAGCACTGCCAGACCACGGTATCTGGTGTTATGAGCCGACCTTTCGTCCTTCCTGTAAACGAGGAAACCTGGGAACTTGGCCCTATCTTCAGGTCCCAGGTGCGTCTCGCTTATCAGCGCCACGTCTATATCTTGTTCCCTCAGGAGGTGGCGGAGTGGGGCGACCTTGTCCCGAAGGCCGCGGGCATTCCAGTGGAGCACCCTTAACGGCCTAGCCATGGCACAAGGTGAGTAATTTGGCCAGACCGTCAAGGATGACCTGCTCCGGGCTCTGCCCCTGTCTGATGGCCTTAATAATGGCGACATGCCCTTTTATAGGTGTAGGGAGGGGATGTTGCCATCATTGCGATCTCGGCCGTTACAAACATTTTCCTTAAATTCAAATTATTTTAGTATTGTTTTGCAGCTACTATGTACTATTTAATAGATGATCAAATGAACTTACCTGTGATGTTCGATCATTATTATACGTAGCTTCGTTCGAAGATATATTCTATTTAACCATGCAGCTCTTCCGCATGCTAGGCGAACCAATCGTAGCTTTTCAGAGCCTAAAAGCAAAAACAAAACGCACTGTATCCTGCGAGTATTTATCTGACAGGTGTCAGTTGTCAAATGTCATTCTTTCAGAGTTAGAGATAAATCTTAAGTTTTGCTGGGTAGGGTAGGGAGGGTTCCCTATATCTTCGAACGAAGCTACGTATAATAATGATCGAACATCACAGGTAAGTTCGTTTGATCATCTATTATACTGCATTCGTTCGAAGATATATTCTATTTAACCATGCAGATGTTAAGAGTCAACTTAAAGCAAAATTAAGATTTTTAATATCAAACAAATATATTTCAGGAACCAAAATCTCTTAGGCACTTATTAGGCTCTTAATATAATGGTAATATGAAACAATCAGTCTTTTTTGACATACTTATACATTTTATATTATTTATGTATATATGTCTATATTTTTTATAATTATCTTAAACATATTAAGGCATTTATAAGCAAATATTTTGTTCATCATTAAGCGAGTTGTGTCCGTGGTCGTACGTGACACTGCACGGTTGTGGCATTACGGTTACTGGTGACTCATCGCGGAGGACAATGACCTCGAATACTGTGAAGTGCATAAGCTGCAATATTGTGATTAATGAAGTTATGGCATTCCTGCGAAATGTCCTGGGTTTCATGGATGAACAGAGCATACACCAGTTGTGTACTACGTCTTTCTCGGCGGATGATATTCTGAAGGCTAAAACCTTGTTATTTGAATCAGTACCTAGTTCGAAGAAGATACCCATTCGACGAAAGGATGGAAAGAAAAAAGTACTACGTGACCTGGAAGATATGATCCGTCATATGAAAAGCACAGATCAAGATTTATTTCCAATTTTCGTAGCGAAGGAACTACACAAGGTCCCACCGGTCACCTTTGATCATGTCGATGTGACTAGACTACTAAAGGACATACTAAAGCTGCAAAACCAACTCAGTGCACTAGAAGAAAAACCGTTACCACAGAAAAGTTTGATTTACTTAAGCTGGAGGTAGATAATATGAAACATGCTTCAATATTGGATCACTTTTCTTCTCATGTCAATGTACATAGAAGAAGAGGGGCCTGTTTACAAAATAGTCAACTTGACAGTGGTCCCATAGGTCTACAATATGTGCCCATAACGACGTCACAATTAACAGCTGAGCCCAGGGTCATTGACCGCCCGGCCTACGTGACTCACTCATCTACGTTAACTTCGAATAGTAAAGATGATTTTGTCTCTTTTCTACGCACGCAAAAAGATGTAACAGATACTCAAGGACACATGGAGGCGCAATCTTGCACTGCGGTTTCGAAGCGGGGGAGGGAGAGAGTATGCGAACATATCCAAGGACACGGTGACGGCGAGGGTTCGAGCGGGACAGCGCAACAAATGGAGAGGGTCGAGGCCGCGACAAGTACCGCGGTTTCGCACAAACCAGGTAGCACACCGATCGTCCCTGCGCAAGCGCACACCGCAGTCGAACTAGCGTCCAGTGATGAACGGTCGTTGGATGCCGCTGCAGTTTTACGTGTGAATACAACGAATGAGCCAAAAACATCTACAGCAAGTATGTGTATGCGAGAGTTGAGTACAAAATGTGAACAAGCGGTAAACGAGTGTAATTCGGAATGGACGTTAGTGCAGCGTAAAGTTTCAAAACGGTACAAACTAATTGGTCAGAAAGGGTGTGCAGTTATTGCACCTAATAGTAAGTTTAAATCGGCGGACGTCAAAGTACCCTTGTTTATTTCGAATGTTAGCAAGGAAACGAGTAAACAGGACATAATTAATTATATAAAAGAAAAAACGAATGAGAGTGTTACCCTTAGTATGATAAATATTAAAGATACAAAAAAATATAATGCTTATAAGTTATACGTTTCTAAAACGAAACTTAACTTATTTTTAAATAATGAACTGTGGCCAGATGGCATAACTTTTAGGCGTTTCGTGCGTTTTACGTATCGGAAAAATATGGAGGTAAACAAGTTATAGTCGTTAAATAATGTACATAATGAACAATAACCATAACAAATGTTGTAAATTAGTTAGTTTTAATTGTAAGTCTGTTAAACGGTCAATTGACAGTGTTAGGAACATTTGTGAGAAGTCTGACATAGTAGCCCTTCAAGAGACCTGGCTTCTCCCTTATGATATTCCATTTTTGGAAACCATTTCCGATAAATTTGAATATACCGGTAAGTCGGCTGTTGATACGTCTGCGGGTCTGCTCGTAGGAAGGCCGTATGGGGGAGTAGCCATTCTCTGGAGGAAGGGAATATTTGAGGCCGTGTCCGTAATAGAATGTACTAGTCCTCGCCTGGCTGCTATAAGAACCATTATTGGCGGGCGTTCCATTATTATAATTACCGTCTACATGCCAACTGATTCACTCGACAATTTGCCTATGTTCACAGAAGTCCTAGGTGAGATCAGTGCAATTGTTGAGAGTGGTGGTGTTGAGTGTTTTTATTCTGGGTGACTTTAATGCGCATCCTCATGAGCTGTTTTTTAAGGAACTAACAAATTTCTGTACTGATCAATCCTGGATTTGTGCCGATATTGAGAAACTGGGCTTTGCGACCGATAACTACACTTTTGTTAGCGAGGCACACGGGTGTAAAAGATGGTTGGATCACTGTGTTGTGTCGTTATCAGCGTGGCAAACTGTTGTCGGCGTAGGAATAGAAGATATGTATGTGTGGATGTATTTTTATCTGACCACTTACCACTATTCATTGAGTGTGATTTAAATCTAGTGAGGCCTAAGTTATCGATGCAAAATGTTCGACGCTGTGACGTAACTTGGGGTGAGAGGGACGAGTCACAAATTGCTAGATATCGTAATCTGTGCAATGAAGGATTGCGAAACATTGATCTCCCTCAAGAATTTCAAAAGTGTAGTTATGGGTCCTGTAGCATAGTCGAACATAAAAATGTGTTGGATGGTTTGTATGGGAGTATTGTGGATATTTTGAGTGACGCGGCTGTAATGACCAGTGTGAGAGTAAGATCCAAGCCTAAGGCCACCACCACCAATGATCACACCACCAATGATTGCATCGCTGCTTACCATCAGGTGGGATCGCAGTCAAGCACTGGTTTATATGAATTAAAAAAAAAAAAAAAAAGGGTGGTAGAATGTTGTGTGGCTGGAACAATCATGTTCGGGACGCTTACCGAGAGGCCAGGCTCAAATTCAGGGCGTGGGTATTACATAACAGACCGACCTCGGGAGTAATATACGAAGAAATGTGTGAGGCTCGAAAAGTTTTTAAAGGCCGTCATAAATGGTGCCAAAAAAATAGGGAACAAATAAAAATGGATTTTTTAGCAAAGCAAAGATCAACAAATAATTTTGCCAAATTCTGGGAAACTACGGGTAGACTGGATACTAAGCCTGGACTACCGGTAAGCGTCAGTGGAATGAACGATCCAGAGCATATTGTAAATATGTTCCGGGAGCATTTTATAGTGCGATCACCTCTCAGCTCTTCAAGTACGATGTTTGTTGCTGAGTCCTCTCGTGAGGGAGTGGAGCCGGTAATATATTTTTCAACTAAGCAGGTGAGAGAGGTTGTTAAAAATATGAGTAGGGGTAAATCACCCGGACACGATGGACTCAGCATCGAGCATTTTAAGTATGCTGGTGGTCACCTGCCAAGGGTCCTGTCCTTATTTTATTCAATGTGCATTAGTCATTCATACCTACCTGCGGAACTAATGAAAACTATTGTCATACCGATAGTTAAAAACAGGACAGGAGATATCTCTGACAAGAGTAACTACCGGCCAATCTCTCTTGCAACTACCATTGCTAAAATATTGGACAGTATGCTTGATTCATGCTTGGAAAAATATCTGTGCTTGCACGACTCACAGTTTGGGTTTCAACCTGGACTATCAACAGAAAGTGCAATCCTAAGTCTCAAGAATACTGTACAATATTATACACATCGTAAAACGCCTGTATATGCCTGTTTCCTGGATCTTTCCAAGGCTTTTGATCTCGTGTCTTATGATGTGCTCTGGAAGAAGCTGGGGGACAGGAATGTACCGGCTGAAGTTGTTAAGGTCCTGCAATATTGGTATGCGAACCAATCAAATCAGGTTAAGTGGTCCAACATTCTCTCTGAGGCTTATGGGTTGGAGTGCGGTGTGAGACAGGGAGGGTTGACGTCTCCCAGGCTCTTCAGCCTATATGTGAATGACCTCATAGTCGAGCTCAGCAGCATGCGTGTAGGCTGTCGGGTTGGTGGTGTTAATATTAACAGCATCAGCTATGCCGATGACATGGTGCTGCTGGGACCGACTGCGGGATCTATTGGAGAGATGTTGAAGGTTTGTGAGGATTATGGGGCTGCACATGGGCTCGTATACAATGTCAGAAAGTGTGAGTACATGATCTTTAAGGCCGGTAAATGCCCAGATTACACACCTAATCTTACCTTAAATGGCATGAACATAGTGAGATCATACCAGTTCAAATATCTTGGGCATAAACTTACCGACGACCTTAAGGATAATGCAGATATTGAGAGGGAGCGCAGGGCATTGGCGGTCCGCGGTAATATGTTGACCCGTAGATTCTCCCGCTGTACTGACCAGGTCAAAATAACGCTTTTCAAAGCGTATTGTCAGAGTCTGTACACGGGGGGTCTGTGGATTAACTACACCAAAAGGTTGCTGGATGTCCTGCGCGTCCAATACAATAATATTTTTAGAATGTTGTTGAGGCTGCCCCGATTCTATAGTGCGTCGGAGATGTTTACACAGAATCGAACTGACGGCTTTCATGCGATCGTTCGGAAGAAGCTAGCATCTTTGGCGGCTAGAACCCGGGCCAGTAGCAACAGCATTCTGAAAACAGTCGCGGAGAGTGTGCTTTCTCCCTTTTTTAGGCATTTTGTGGAGAAGATGAAACTGGAGTCATCTTCTGTGCTGAATGCTTATAATAGTATAAGTAGATAATTATAATATAAAACTAACACTAGGTTTAAGGCAATTGTTTACTAACACTATGAATCTTTTGTTGTCTGTGGAATAAATAAATTATTATTATTATATAAGCACAGCATGAGCAAATTCAGATGAATTGTTGGAAATAGGTATATTATAAAATTTTGCAAAAGTTGAAGAACTGTTTGTTCAGCCGTTTGCCTAATTACATCTAATGATACTCCCCTAGCTTTAGCAGTCGACGTGGATGCATGTCTTGTACTATGCCCTGAAAAAACGCTAATATCTATGCCACACATAGAGAAAGTATATATATATTATTATTATTATTATTATCATTATTATTATTATCCATCTACTAATGGTAGACGAAGAAATTGGCTTGTGTGGGTTATTCAAAAAAGTATTAAATGAGTATTATCTTCCCTAATACTCTTGAGTGTATCTAATGTAATAAAATAAAGTAGTGTCAGGGAAGATTTCAGGTTTTGCCGTGCATTTTCGTTACAGAAAATGGCTCTATTTTTGTATGTTGACTACAACAATAAAAATAATAAAATAAAAACTAAAATAAAGGTAAATAAGAGGTTCGGTCCGCTGCAACCAGAACCAGATGTTTTTATAGTGTCTAGGATAGAAATGTTTACACCGGTTTCATTAACTATAATATTGGGTATTTTTATAAATGATAAATCTGTGCTACTTGGGCTCTGCTAAGTGCAAACAAATTCACTAACTTTTTAGACAATTTGATTTTTATAGAAACCTTAACATAATCTCTGGATGTGATCATTACGACCAATTTATGAGTCTATTAATTTATTAATTGGTATAGACTGTGTGAATAAGTGAGATCCTATAAGTAACATTGAATTGAGGCATTATTTGGAAGGTAACCTAATGTAACCTCTATGGCTGATCGAAGAACATCATGTCAATATTCTGGAAATTAGTGTAAGGAGGTGTGTAAGATGACACTCTTTAAAAGAGGAATGCAATAGTTTTTTATTGAGTACCTATAAAGACTAACAGCTTGAAAAAACTAACATTGTTTTCAATGTTGGACAAGCTTGTGAAGGTCAATATGACATCACCCATTCCCAACTGATTCTGTTCTGATTTAATCTTTTTGTATCAGTATATTCTTGTATTATCAGTGAATTACTGACTGAGGCAATAATCTCTATATTATTCTAAACAGTTATTACACACATTTTTATCTAGTTTTTGTTCATATTCCTTGAGTATTTCCAAAAATGGTATTCTAGATGTGGGTTAAGTCATTCATTAAGTCAGGCCATTAAATCATTTGGTTCTGTAGATATAAATACTGTAATACTTCAGGAAATATAGAAACTGGTTCAACGACTAGCTCAGATGCTAGTTCAGGAAATGTTATACTCAAGTCTGTAACAGTTGGGGTTGTGCCTGTTGGAGCCGATGATGATACAACAGATATCTAGTTTAATGTCCACTTCTTGAGGATCATCCTAAATACAAGGTCTAAAAACCTAAAATTATTGACCCTGTTATGGTACCAAAGTGTACCTAGGCAAAGCCTTTCGGATTTTATCAAAAGGTAATAACCATTGTGCATTCATCTCGTAAACACCACGAGTAAGCGGATCACGTCAATGCATCTCGTACATCACCCGTGTCCATGTACCAAAAAGTAAAGATCATCGTGTGTTCATCTCGTAAACACCACGAGTCAGCGGATCGCGTCAATGTATTTCGTACATCACTCGCGTCCATAGGTACAATATTCAAAATCCATTTTACTTGCACTGTAGATAACTTTCCTGACGAAGCTTTTCAGGTTACCCCAAAGGTGTGGGGCAAAAAACAATCTCGTATGTTTATCTCGTAAACATCCCGAGTCAGCTGAACGCGTCAATGCATCACGTGCACAACCCGCGTCAGTAGGTATATTCATATTTCGAAACCCATTTGATTTACAGTCTTACACTGTATAATGTACCATGGCAAAGCCTTTAAAGTTATGGAACAAGGAAACCAGCTCGTGTGTTCATCTCGTAAACACCCCGAGGAGTTTGATCGTGTCAATGCATACAATTATTTGGGTTAAGTAGGTTAAACTCTTACTTCACTGAATAATCTAATAGATAAATCTATTACTTCACGTGGAATCAAAGAATTAAATAGAGATAGGACAGGTGACGTACTATGTTATCGTCGTTTCGTCCTTTTTTCAAACTTTTCATCATATGAAGATAGTATTTCATATCTTTTCGTTTTGGCATACTTCATTACAAATTATACAAGCACTATGCTCTTATTTAATTACTTAAATTGGTAAAAAAGCACATAAAACACAACGTAAAACGTATTGGTTGCCGCGCAAACGTATGGAATGACATTTGACAACTGACACCTGTCAGATAAGTACTCTCAGGATACGGTGCGTTTTGTTTTTGCTTTTAGGCTCTGAAAAGCTGCGAATGGTTCGCCTAGCATGCGGAAGAGCTGCATGGTTAAATAGAATATATCTTCGAACGAATGCAGTATAATGGTAACTAACACCCAAATTATTAATCGATATAACATAAAAGAGGTATTTCCTAAAGTAAGCATGTTTTAACACAGTACTGCTCATTATACTATAACATTAAACTACTAAACATGACATAAACATAAGCTTTATCTGCATTTTTTCTAACTGTAGTTTATTTTCAGCTCTCAAGAAATAACTATGTTTGTCATGTGTGTTGGATAAGAGCAAATAGACACACAGTGCTTGACACATCACGAGACATTCAGGAATTGGCAATGGACCACAATGTAGCAGCCCCTAATGTTCAAGTGGTTAGCCCACCAGAGCCACCACCGTTACCGCCTGTTCAAAGTTGGCCACTTCGAAGGGAAAATAATACTATATCGTTACTTAATTATAAAAGAGCTTCCATCACATCCACTCACTGTATATTTCAATCATGCAGAAACAGAATCTTACATTTAGTACCGCAATTCCTTAAAAGACAGTTATTGCAAGAGCAGTTTCTATATTCATCGCAGCTGTAGAGTGTGTGAAACACATTTGTACAACAATCAGTGGCATTTATTGCCTGAAATGAATGAGACGCATTCTACATTTACTGCTATCCATATAGAAGATATTATTAATATTATGAAGTCAAAAGATAATATTTTGAACTTTGAAAATGTCTCAGAAATGCCGAACCATTTTTGCCATTATTGTACGGGTCTTACAGTACCTCAGTTTTAATTCTGCATAATCTTTTACCTTCTTTAAATGCTAAGCAATCTAAACGTGCTTTGGCTATATTATTTAATTAAATTAAGAACAGGCGATAGTAAGTAATAGACGCTTAGCAACTCTTTTTTGATATACCTAGGTCAACATTGGAACTGATAATGAATAAAGTTAGGTCATGTCTCAGTGAGCATTTTGTACCTAATAATTGTTAGCTTGTATCTGGTATCCCTAGCTATTTATTCGACTAAAGCTTATGTCACTCGATTGACAGCTCGTTTAATTCGTTCGGTCATGACGTTTTTAGAACGTCCTCTTGGAAGGGACAACGATCGGCCGGCCTTCTTGTTCGAGACACCGAGCAGTGAACTTCTATGTGACAGAATTTAAACTAGCGAGTAAGTACGGAACCCATTCATGAATGATTTTATTTGTGCGTATTGAAATATTGTCGAAAACGGATTAAATATGTTTGTGTTCAGTAATGTGTTTGGTTTTCTATTGCGAACCCTTCATTTCTGAACAGTAGCTAACAGTTCAGAAGTGGGATCGTAAGAGAATTCTCATAATTTTCTTATTTTTCACGTCCACAACAATCTCATGATAACGAGTGTTAGCTAATGTGTTAACTTTAGAGAAAGATTGGATAAGAAACTTATTTAGTGTACCTAGATATATACTCGTAGTGTAGCGGGAAGGTTTTAAATAAAACGACCAAAACGGGTAACACACCCTCTATACTTTGGGGTGCTGCGACAGAAAACCTCCACGAGTGCCCGCGGGCTGTAGTTCCCTCGAGGACATGTCCGGAGCGAAGGTCAGTCTGCGGGACGGTGCACCGTGGGAGGCGGCCAACGACTCCCCTTGGGTACTTCTGCCTAAGGGTTCTCGATGCCTGCCTGCGAATATTCTGTCTGAAGGAACACTTCAACGCATGTCCCTCTGCTATAGCAGAGGGCACAGTGGCGAAGTAAGAGCGGGCTCGGTGCGCACTAACCCTGCCACCGGGCAGGCATGAGGAAGACTTGGTCCTCCTTCTGCCACCGTTAGTCTCGTAGCCCCAGAGATTGTCCAAGGTCATGTTTCTGACTTTTGATGGGGGTCGAGGGTCTTGGCTTAACCGCCCGGGCCGCGAGGAAGACAACCTCTATAAAAAATTACCCCAAATCTCCAAGCGGCGGCGCACCGTGAGGGAGGCTGTTAGCTTGACTAATGGGTAGCTTAATTAGTCTCTAGTGCGGACCACTGAATTTGAGCAGGTACACAAAGTTTCATACTCGTGGGAACAAAAATGGCAACAACATTTTTTTAAAAACCCAACGACGAGGAGATGGAGAGTGATGCGCAGTCGGAGTCCGATGCGGCATCCAAAAGGAGCTCGGAGAGCTCGGAGGCTGAGGAGTGTTAGCTAATGTGTTAACTTTAGAGATACATTGGATAAGAAACTTATTTAGTGTACCTAGATATAGTGTAGCGGGAAGTGATTATTAAATTAGTTAAATTAGCCGAATGTAGGCTCATGTAAGTGCACTTTGAACGCGACCTACATTCGGAAAGGCATTGACATAGACTCAGCAACGATTGCATGCATTTATGTAAATTACTTTTAGTTTAGTGTTCAATTAGACGTGGTTTGAGTCGGATTACTTGCATTTTTATTTAGACTCTTCCCGTTAGGCACTCAGTGACATTTCTGCATTTATTACACTTGCATTTGCATTGCATTGACATCATATTTATGTTAGGATTGCACCCTACATAATTTTTTGGTCCTTCGTAACCTTTGCAAGTATCATACAGTCCGAAACATCGGTCGCTCGTCGCGCGGATCTGTGTCGTGTCGCGTCATACCGTACCACGCGTGTAGCCGTGCAGGAGCATTCAGGGAGGTAGCAGCGATCCAGGTTCCAGAGCGTCAGCAGCATACAGGGAGAGTTCCAGACTTTCAAATAAGATCGTTCATTTTTTATCTTACGGCTTTACAATGGAGGGGTTAATCGTGCGTTAAGCTGAGATCCTTGAGGAGGTGAAGAAAATTCATTCTAATTTCAAGAAGGACTCAGCAAGCAGGAAGACCGCCGAGTACATTCGTAATAGGCTTGAACGGTTAGATTTACTATGGAAGGAATGTGAAGAGAAGAACCGGGAGCTGAGCGCAGTAGAAGAGAAAGATCATCAGTATTTCACGAGCAATATTTATGAGGTCATGAAGAGCTGGTACCACGGAGCGCGTCAGGAAATTGCAGCGTTCGAGATGAAGACTCTTGCTGGACCCAGTAACGCCGGCCATAGTAAGTCAAATGTTGAGTTTGACAAGACCCTGTTCGAGACATTTTCAGGAGTAGAGGACAAGCTACTCGAGTTACAGCAGTTGCAACAAGCTAACTTTCGTGCATTTACTAGGTAAGTAAATCGAAGCTTAGATGAGGTTAAGGAAAAATGGGAGATTGAGGATATGCTCAAGACTGTAGAATTTCGGTGGACTACAATTGACAAATTACACTTACAAATTGACGGCATATTAGAGGGGAAACCTCACGATTATTATGACGATTTTAGCCGATATGAAGATGCGTTTATAAAAATAAAACGGGCGTTGAACACAAAATTAAACGCCTCTGTACATCAACAACAAACATTGCCTAAAATTGACATTCCCACGTTTAACGGTAATTATGCATTATGGCCTACATTTATGGATTTATACGTAGAAGCGATTCATAATAACACAGCTATTGCAAAAACTCAGAAAATGCAGCATCTAAAGGGTAGACTTCGCGGGGAAGCGGAAAAGCTCGTACAACATTTACACATTGCACCCGAAAATTATGACACGTGTTGGGAAATTCTGAACCATAGATACAATAATAAATTCTTGTTATTCACCAGGAATTTTCAGGTATTTATGCGTCAACCTAATCTACAAAAACAATCTGCATTCGACCTCAAGCGGCTATATGACACTAGCAACGAAACCATAAATGCGATACATAATTTGGGCATAGATACTAGCTCTTGGGATCCGGTTCTAGTTTACGTTTTATGCGAAAAATTAGACTCGGAAACGTACTCGGAATACATGCAGTCCAGGTCGGATCCGCGCGAGATACCAACGTTCAATCATTTTATGGATTTCGTCGAAAATAAGTTTATGGCTCTAGAACCACTGCATAGGAAAAAACCAGAAAACGGTAGTAAACCTGCATCGAAACCTCAACCCAATACGCCATACTCGTTCAACAAAAATTACAAATCAGCAAATTCACAAACCAATAAAAGTTCGTCAAACGGTTCTCGTAATTTCCATGCTTCAAACGCTGGGCAGTTTAATAAGATTAGTTGTCCATTGTGCAATAATAATCACGCATTATTTCAGTGCTCTAAGTTCACTGACATGCAAAGTACGGAAAAAATTTCATTTATAGAGAACAATAAAATATGCAAAAATTGTCTGTACGTGCATACTAACTGTGCGTCACAGAAAAGATGCAGAGACTGCAACGAACAACATAACACACTTTTGCACAACGATATTACGAAGTCAGCGCAAACGCCCTCAGCAACGCAGACTGTGCCTAAACCGTCGTCATCGACTTCAACTAGGTCAAACAAAAACCTGCAAAATAACTTCGCATCAAACAATGACGATGAAATATTATTAACAACAGCATTGGTACGAGTAGAGACAGCTGGAGGCGACTACATGACACTAAGGGCTTTAATTGATCAAGGTTCACAGATCACACTGATCACGGAGAATGCAGCTCAAAGATTGGGCATACAGCGTCAACAACTGAGCGCAAACATAAGCGGGATCGGCACTGTATCCAATAAGAGCAAAGGAAAGATCCAATTATCATGCAAGACTGCACAATGACTTCCGTTTCACAACGGAAGCAGTAATCATGACACGAGTGGTAAACAATCTGCCTAATGTTACATTTGCAAAGAAACCTTGGGCTCATGTGACGGACATCACACTTGCCGACCCAGAATATAATATCTCAAGACCCATAGATATACTTCTGGATGCACATGTATTTTCAGAAATACTCATGAATGGCTTAGTCAAAGGAGGGGTTAACGAACCCATGGCACAACAAACACGGTTAGGGTGGATACTGTCAGGCAATGTCACAAAAACATTCAACTGTAACGTCGTAGTAAATGAAACTGCTGACTTGACAAAATACTGGGAAGTAGAAGACATCAGTGGAGAAGCATGCAACTCCATGACGTCAGAGGAGCGATACTGTGAGGAGTTCTATTCGGCAACGACAAAACGATTATGCAACGGTAGATATGAAGTTCGTTTACCAATGAAGCCTAACTTTCATCAACTGCTGGGTAAATCCAAGTCACGCGCTGTAGCACAGTTCATGCAACTAGAAAAGCGGTTAGGCAGGGATGACAAATTATTGGATAGTTACACCAAATTCATGCAAGAATATCTGGAAATGGGACACATGAAGGAGTGCAAATCTGACCTAAACACGGCATGCTACTTACCACATCATGGAGTACTCAAACAGGATTCAGTGACAACCAAACTTAGGGTGGTTTTTAACGCCTCCCAGAAAACTGACACAGGTTACAGCCTAAACGACTTGATGGAGTGCGGTCTTAAGCTTCATCAAGACTTACTGACATTGCTACTTGGATGGCGACTATACAAGTACGTCGTTACTGCAGACTGTGAAAAGATGTACCGCATGATCCTAGTACAGGAAGAAGATCAACACTTGCAGAAGATTGTGTGGAGGGAAGGCAATCAAGATCCTTTAAAAGAGTACCAGCTATGCACAGTGACGTATGGCACCAAGGCAGCACCATTTTTAGCTCTTCAAACGCTAAAACAGCTAGCTAATGATGACGTAGATAAATACCCGTTAGCAGCTAATATCATCGCAAGCGAGATGTACGTTGATGATGTCTTAAGTGGCAGCGATTCCATCGAGCAAGCACAAGAAATGCAAGATCAACTGATCAACATGCTAGGAGGAGCTGGCCTGACACTACGGAAGTGGTCAAGTAATGACCCGACCTTGATTGAAAGATTATCATCATCAGTTCGTAATCAAACGACAATGCACTTTACAAACGATGGAATTACAAAAGCCTTGGGGGTGCAGTGGAATCCGACAACTGACACGTTTTCATTTACAAATAAAATACAATTTGACAATAAAACTCAACTTACAAAAAGGAAGCTACTATCTGAGATCTCGAAAATCTTCGACCCACTTGGCTGGCTGACACCTTTGACAGTAAAGGCAAAACTTCTGTTTCAAAGCGTCTGGTTATCAAGATGCGATTGGGATGAAACTTTACCGGACAGCGTGCAAGAAGAATGGAAGCAGTTTACTGACGACTTGCATCACATAACCCAATACCAAATACCGAGATGGCTAGGAGATACAACAAAACCTTTCCAAATCCATGGGTTTTGCGACGCGTCAGAAAAGGCCTACGCATGTGCTATATACTTGCTGACAACAAATCATAAAAACGAGCCCGTGACCACACTTATCGTTGCAAAGTCAAGGTTATCACCCGTCAGCAAAAAATTGACACTTCCACGGCTCGAACTATGCGGAGCGTTACTGCTATCACGGTTGATGAAAAAGGTTCTCAAGGCCTTTAAATGGGATACTTTGCACAAACACACATACGCCTGGACGGATTCTATGATTGTACTAGGCTGGCTGCATGGTGACGTCACAAAATGGAAATCGTTCGTCAGGCAACTTGGCAAGGATTTCTGGAAGAAATGGTCGCAAGAATACCTGCAACAACTACAAGCAAGACTAAAATGGAAACGACAAAATACGGACCCACAAATAAATGACATTGTATGCATTAAGGATGAAAAATTACCTGCAGGTAGATGGGCACTAGGTCGAGTAGCGGAGCTACACCCTGGAAAGGATGGCCACACTAGAGTTGTGACACTACAAACTGCAAAAGGCGTAACTAAACGACCTATTACAAGATTGTTACCACTAGTTGAAGCTGACAAACAAAACCAAACTAACACTGACAAACTATCGAAAAACAATCGAAACCGATCCAAAAAGCTCACCTGGAGCAGCTTGGTGTGCTACACGGTGATGCTGATTATGACATTAATAGCACCCACTGTCCAGCAAGATATGAAACTTACCCAACTGACGAAAAATCTAACGATTTACTTTGACAAAATTGCAGACTTACAAGAAATTAGAGATGAATGGAAATTAGTCTTCTACTATAACATGACAAATTACTGGCGCAATGTGGACACTCTACAAGAATTCGTATTCGTCGTTGCGATGAGTGGTTGATGCAATTTCATGTCTTAATCAACCAACTCGAACAAAGCACAAGTGAACTCAACTATTACAACGAACTACTCAAGTCTCAGCGTATAATTCAGCACAGGTTCAGAAGAGGATTGATCGACGGAGTAGGTTATGTTGCAAACTCGTTGTTTGGAGTATTGGATCAACATTTTGCAGAACAATATGAGCAAGATATCGACACCATACAACATAACGAAAACCACCTGTTACAACTGCTCAAAAACCAGACCAGTCTTCTGGAAACGGAAAATAATATTGTACAGCGCAATGAAGCAACAATGGTAAAGCAGTTCCAGTTAGTAAATGACCACCTCACTTCTCTGCAAAACAAGACGATTAGAGATGAACTTGAGACGTCAAATGCATTCTACATAGTTACATCAGCCATAGCTGCAGAAAGAATGGCTCAAAACTTAAAAGACGTCCAGGAGTCTCTTATCAACACCCTGACAAATATGTACCAAGGACATATGGACGTCCACCTATTATCACCGACCCAAATGCAAAGTGAATTAGATAGAGTAGCCCGGCTACTACCTCGCGACTCTACATTACCGGAAGTTCGAAATGACGTAAGAGATATCTACAGGCTGTTCAGAATACATGCACGCATAACACAGAATTACTTGTTGATGGAAATAAAAGTACCGATCTTGAGTGATGCCCTATACGAGCTCAACAGACTGATTAGCATTCCTCAACGCATTGACAACAATCGGGTACTGTACGTTATTCCTAACTCTGCATTAATAGCATTCAACGTCAACCAATACTCATTCATCCCATTAGAACTATATGACATCCATGAATGTCAAAAATTACATGACCAAATTCTAATGTGCAAATTAAATCAACCTATATACAATACCGGCGATCGACACAAATCGATTTGCGATGTACAGCTGATTCAAGACAACGAGGAACACAGCGTTTATTGTCATACGGAAATAAAAATATGCACCGATAAATGGGTTAAATTACATAAACAAAACACCTGGTTTTATTATTGTTGTGACACGTGCGAAGTGCAACTAGTGTGCGGCACTCAAATGACATCGGAGACGTTACGTCACTCGGGTCTCATAACACTAAAACAAGGATGCAACTTGCAAGGCGACTCATTTACACTACACGCATATATGGAACATAGAAGTGACATTTTAGTCAAGGAGCCATACGCGATGATTATGCCCACGATCTCTCCAATTAACAATATTATCAACACCTCGATTCGTAACTCGTCACTGCATCTGGAAACGCACGAAGAAACGTTCAAGAAGATTGACCTACAACTGCAGTCAATTAAAGAACAGACCAACCTAAAGACCTTATCCTCTCACGACGTCCATCACTACACTGCAATCTATGTGGTTGTTGCGATTAGCATTGCACTGTTCGTAACATCGGTGTACCTTTGGCGAAAGATGGCAATCCAAAGACAGGGGGAGGGTCTGCAAGTAGCGAGAAGCAGAAGAAGGCAGGAAGAAGGAGATCGCAACGTCGAGGACGGGTACAGCGAGATCGACAAACGGGACTCAAAACCAAATGTGTCAGTGAATGTGAGTGCCAACCCTACCTCAAGTGAAGTGACATTTGACACTGCAAGACACAGTGATGTGTGCTAAGTTAGTATTTAAGTAGTGATTAGTGACAATTTTGTGTACTCTAACTTTAATTAACATTGTGTTTATTATAGTCATAATCAATTTACAACCATTTATACATTTTTACATTTTATTCTTTACATGTGTAGCGCTTGGGTGGTGTGCAGTAATGATACTCCAGATGTACTGACTATATTTATATTGATGTATTCAGAAGGGAATGGATTTACAGAAATATGTACAGAACTTATAACTAAATACATAGGTGCAAGTAGTGGACGGTTGACGTATCTTATTTCCTAAGTATAGTTCCTAAGAAATACGTGCGAGGGCGCGCGGATCGCTGTTGTCGAAACTGCTCACTGTTGGGCTCAACGCTCGTTCCATGCGCGGCTAGTGTGTCTCGCGTATAAATATTTCCGGGCGGCGCGCGAGGCGCCAGTTCATAAGAGAAGGTCTCATATATAAACTGGCCACGTCAGACACGCCCCGTCGCGTTGTAAGAGTGGTCTCAGCTTTCCTGAATAATAGGTGTTTCAGGGTGGTGGTAGAAGGGGCCACATCTGCCCCCCGACCAATCGCAGCCGGCGTACCCCAAGGCTGCTGCGTGTCGCCAGCGTGTTACTCACGGTACACCGACGACATCCCTACGACGCCAGACTCGACGCTCGCGCTGTACGCCGATGACGCCGCGTACATCACTACATCGATGAACGCAAAGTACGCGGCTGTAAAGATGCAGCGCGTCCTCGACCTCATCCCCGAGTGGCTCGCCAAATGGCGACTGTCGGTGAACGTGAGTAAGACGCAGGCAATGATTACGGGATCCACGCCCCTCCCACCATGCCTGAAACTCAGCGGAGCCGACATCGAGTGGACGCCCCGGGTCAAGTACCTGGGCGTGACCATCGACCGTCGGCTCACTATGGGACCGCATGTCCATAGGGTCGCCGCGCAAGGCAGGGTCGCTCGCAACCTCCTTAAACCAGTGCTCTCGTCCCGACTCCCGGTGCGCGTCAGGTTGGGCGTGTACAAGGAGTACGTGCGTCCAATCCTGACGTACGCCGCACCTGCATGGTTTGCCCTCACAAGCGAGGGAAACCGGAAAACGCTCCGCGCGCAGCAACACCTGGCGCTGCGGACGATAGTGGACGCCCCTCGCTATGTGAGGAATGACGTAATCCAGCGTGACCTCGGGATTGAGAGCCTGGATGAGTTTGTGCGGCGCCTCGCGAAGGGAATGTTCGCGCGTGCCGACGCCTCAGCTTGGCCCCACGTCAAGCACCTGGCGCCCTGGCACGCGCGCCCCCCTGACGCGAGACCCTTGCCCCGCGACCTTATTGTCGACAGCGACTCCCCCCCCCCCGGATTGACGCCTGAGTAAGCCGTACCAGTCTACACGCGGCTTACTCAAACAATAAGACTCCACACCTATTCTCACCCCGACAAGCGTCGTGTGCTAAGTTAATATAGGCACGACGCGAGTCGACCACACATTCGCAACTTTACACACGCTAGACTCACGCACTGAATAGATAGCGCAAGTTTACTATTCGGTGCACGTGCACTGAGCGATGTTACACAGTACAATGCCGCTCACACACATACATAATCGTCCCTGCGGCCTGAACCGTAACCGGCTCGCTCTGGAAGCGGGTTAGGAGGGGGATACATTTCCTACTGTAGGTCCGTAAAAAGCCGGCACACTCGTCGCAGGTCGTCCCCCGCCGGGCTTACCCTCGGGGTCTCACCTGGCGGAGACTGACCACCGGTGTGTCGTGAAGAGTCGGCGCTATGGGAAATAGCGCCGTGACGTACCTACAGTATACTCACACATACAAAAACATATGGGTGCTTCAACACCTAAAAAGTCAAGCCATAGTGGCTACTCAATGACGGGCCCATATTTATGAGCCACGGTTGGACCCCGCGGCCAGAGGGCGAAGCCCTGAAGCCGCTTGCCACGCCCCCTGACGGGGACGTAGCGACTGCCACGACGAGGCGCCAGTACACCGATGGCGGCGGCAGCGAACGGATGCGTGACGATGTATTGCAGCTACAGTACTCCCCCCCTAGCGAAAGCGTACGGGCATCTTGGATATCCTGCCTAATCTGGTCCGGTGTTCGTTGGTGTTCGCTGGGAGTATGTTGGAGTGGTCTTCGGTGGTAGCTGCAGCTGGTTGGAGTGTCTCACTACTTGTGTGTTCGTGTTCTTCGATGTTGACAGTGAACGCCGGTTTGAGTCGATCGATCGATATAGTGCTTGATCTTCCTGGTAGTTGTACGGTGAAGTATTTGTTATTGCGATTGACGACCTGGTACGGACCTTTGTAGGGATGTTGCAGTGGCTTTCGGACGGTGTCATCGCGTACAAACACATGGCTGCATGTTTGTAAGGCGTTGTGCACGAACATACATCGCTTGTTGGAATGCGGTTTGAATGTGGGTGTGAGCTTCGTGATTACGTCATGTAGGTGATCAACGTAGTTGTGGTCCATTTTTGTAACAGCTGGTGATGGTGATATGAAATCGCCGGGTAGTCGCAATGCTTGACCGTAGGTGAGTTGCGCGGCACTAGTACTAGTACGAGGGATGCCTTTTAAGTTTTGTCGTTTGAAGAAAAAAACCCAACTAGAACCTTATAGTACTTTTTATTGTTTTTTAAAGTATTCACCACGTAGCTTAATACACTTGTCCATTCGCTCAAACCAGTTATTATAACATTTATTCCACTCTAAAGTGGGGGTGTTCAAAATGGCTGACTTGAAAGCGTCGACTGCTTCTTCACCGGACTGGAACCTTTGACCACGAAGACTTTTCTTAATTTTAGGAAATGTAAAGAAATCGTTAGGGCTTAGGTCAGGACTGTATGGAGGATGGTCAAGAATTTCTACTTTTTCCTGCTTCAAATACTCAATCGTTTGACGAGCGCTGTGTGAACTTGCGTTGTCGTGGTGCTGGATGATGCGTCGCTTTGAGTTAGATTTTCAAAGTTCGGCGATGACTTGTGGTAAACAAACTGTGGTATACCACTCTGCGTTAACCGTTCTACGATCTTTAAGTGCAATAGTCGCAACATGGCCGGTTTTTCCAACGAACGTGGCCACCATCTTCTTTGAGGGGTGCTGCGACAGAAAACCTCCACGAGTGCCCGCGGGCTGTAGTTCCCTCGAGGACATGTCCGGAGCGAAGGCCAGTCTGCGGGACGGTGCACCCTGGGAGGCGGCCAACGACTCCCCTTGGGTACTTCTGCCTAAGGGGTCTCGTTGCCTGCCTGCGAATATTCTGTCTGAAGGAACACTTCAACGCGTGTCCCTCTGCTATAGCAGAGGGCACAGTGGCGAAGTAAGAGCGGGCTCGGTGCGCACTCACCCTGCCACCGGGCAGGCAGGAGGAAGACTTGGTCCTCCTTTTGCCACCGTTAGTCTCGTAGCCCCAGAAATTGTCCAAGGTCATGTTTCTGACTTTTGATGGGGGTCGAGGGTCTTGGCTTAACCGCCCGGGCCGCGAGGAAGACAACCTCTATAAAAAATTACCCCAAATCTCCAAGCGGCGGCGCACCGTGAGGGAGGTTGTTAGCTTGCCTAATGGGTAGCTTAATTAGTCTCTAGTGCGGACCACTAAATTTGAGCAGGTACACAAAGTTTCATACTCGTGGGAACAAAAATGGCAAGTAAATTTTTTAAAAAACCCAACGACGAGGAGATGGAGAGTGATGCGCAGTCGGAGTCCGATGCGGCATCCAAAAGGAGCTCGGAGGGCTCGGAGGCTGAGGAGGGTCAAGGAGATTCCGGTGGAGACTCGCGTCTGTACCGGAAGCGCCCCATATCAGGGGACAAATCGTCCTCCGAAGGAGAGAAGGGCTCGGCCCGCAAAATCCCCACCAGTGGGCGGGGCGCACGTCGTGCGGGAGGAAGAGGGAGGGGGCTTAACTCGCAGGAGGCTGTTGAGCGAGCCGAGAAACTCGCCACGGAGGGTGCCCACCCCGCAGCGACCAGCGTTAGGGCTGGCCCCTCGGGGCCGTCTGGCGGCAAGCCGGACGCCGGGGAAGACTCCGCTGAGGAGTCGCGCAGATCGCTCGGGGAGCTGGTCGTGGAAGCCTTGACAGCGGTTTCCAGAAAAAGGGAAAAGGGCTCGAAGAAGAGGGGCATCGCCCACTTCGCGACATCTATCTTGGAGGCTATAGACGCCTCCTTTGAGAAGAGGGTCGAGAAGAGGATCGCGATGCTCCGAGCCGAGCTTCTGGGAGCCCAGGAAGTTGACTGCGAGGAGCCAACTAAAGGGGGACGCAAGCAAGGGCAGGGCCAAAGTCGGCCCCAGCCCCAGCCCGAGCCGGAAAGTCAGCTGTTGACGCTGGTGCGGCAGGAGCTGGCTGCCCTTCGGCAGCAACAGCAGCAGCAGCAGTTCCAGCAACGGATGCAGCAACAGCTGTCCGTGCTGGAAGGCATCGTGCTGCGCCCCCCACTCGCGGCCTCCAGCCAGCGGAAGGCGGCATCATATGCTGCCACCGTAGCTGCGGCTGCTACGCCTAAGGTAGGCCCATCGGGGCAAGCCGGGCGCGGGGCCATGGCATCGGAGGCTGCAAGGATGGCCTTGACGGCCAAACAGCAGCAGCGGCAGGGAGGGCCTGCTCCACCCTCGAAGAATAAGGTGGCACCTACCGCTAAAGCGACTAGGGCTACTGCCGTGACGGCGACTAGGCCGCGCCTGCCATCCCTCGCCCCCCTTGCAGAACCCTCGGCCGAAGCCGACTGGACGGTTGTTGGCGCCAAGAGGAGTGCGGGCAAGGCAACTAGGTCGGCCAAAAAGCGCGCGAGGCGACAGGAACGCAAGAAGCGGGCCATGGCGGCTAGACTTCGCGCCCCGAATTCCGCGGCTGTAGTTATTACACTACAGCCAGATGCGGAAAAGAAGGGCGTGACGTACAACACCGTCATGGAAAAGGCGAAGCAGGCGGTGGTGGGCCACCTCAGCGAATTCGGAGCCTCTGGGGGCTTCCGAATGAGGCGCACCGCAACCGGGGCCCGAATATTAGAGGTCCCTGGTGCAGACAGTGGCCCTGCCGCAGATGCCCTGGCCGCAAGGATCAGGGCGTCCCTGGACGCCGAGGAGGTCCGAGTGTCCAGGCCCACCAAGTGCATGGACATGCGCATCATGGGCCTGGACGACTCCGTCAGGGTGGACGAAGTGGTGGCCGCCATCGTCAGGGCGGGAGGGTGCAACGCCGATCAGGTGCGGGCGGGCACCATCCGCGCTGACAGCACGGGCATGCGAGCCGTAACGGTGAATTGCCCCGTGTCGGCGGCCAAGGCCATCACTGGTGAAGGCCGAACGCTCTTGGTGGGTTGGGTCTCCGCGCAGGTAAAACTGCTGGAGCCCAGCCCTCTGCGGTGCTACCGCTGCCACGTGGGGCACCACGTGGGTGCCTATTGCGCCGCGGAGGTGGACCGCAGTGACCGCTGCTTCCAGTGTGGTCAGCCCGGTCACAAGGCTGCAGAATGCCGTGCTACGCCGCACTGCTACGCATGTGTGGCGGCAGGCAAGCCGGCCGATCATCGGGCTGGGAGCAGGTCCTGCGACCCCCCTGCCAAGGCCAAGGGCAAGGTCCCGAGGCAAGCCCACCCTGACGTCCTCTCCGCCGCAGCCTCCTCTCTGGCTGCCGCTGCTGTCGCCGCCACAACCACCGCGGCAGGGCCCTCACGAGGGGCTCGGGAGGAGACTGTAATGGACTGTTAAATACGGCTCCATTATGTCTCCTCCAGGCGAATATCAACCACTGCGCCCCCGCTCAGGATCTGTTGCTCCAAAGCATGGCGCAGTGGTCGATCAATATCGCCGTGGTCTCCGAGCCGTACTATGTCCTGCCCAGGGGAGACTGGGTTCAGGACCTGAACGGCTCGGTGACCCTAATTTCGTCGGCCGCCGCTGGTACTCCGTCCCTCGAGGCCGTCACGAGGGGGCGGGGTTGCGTGGCAGCACGGTTCGGGGACATTGCCGTGGTAGGCGTCTACCTGTCCCCGAACAGAACTCTCGCCGATCTCCACATCTCCCTTATGGAGCTGAATGCCGTCGTCGCTAGGTTTGGTTCCCTCCCACTGGTCGTTTGCGGGGACTTCAATGCCAAGAACCTGGCTTGGGGTTCTCGGTTCACGAAACAGCGGGGTCGGATGGTAGAGGACTGGGCCCTGGAAACAGGCCTGGTCATCCTAAACCGGGGTTCTGTCCCCACGTGTGTGCGGATGCAGGGCGAGTCAGTGGTGGACATATCGTTTGCCAGCCCTGCTCTGTCACCGCGTGTCGTCGACTGGCGCGTCATGGAGGGGGTGGAGACGTACTCAGACCACCAGTACATTCGGTTTGACATCTCCACCCAGACCTCAAACGCGCCGGTCCAACAGACCCCGTGTGGTCCGCGTTGGGCACTGAAGCAGCTGGACCGGGAGCTCCTCCTGGAAGCCGCGATGGTACAGGCCTGGGTGCAAGCACCGAACAGGCCTGTCGACATTGACGTCGAGGCAGAATGGTTCCGGGAGGCCATGTCACAAATTTGCGACGTGGCAATGCCCCGTGTTCGGCCAGGACGTGCCCGGCGCCAGGTGTATTGGTGGTCGCCGGAGATTGCGGTACTGCGCAATGCATGCAATGCCGCGCGGCGCCGGTACGCCAGACACCGCAGTCGCCGCAGCCGCCCGCCGGATGCGGAGGCCAGAGAGGCGGAGCTGTACGAGGGATACAGAGTGGCAAAGCGCACCCTCCGAGCGGAAATAAAGCGGGCCAAGTTGGAGGCCCGCAACGTGTGGCTGGGGACTCTGAACGGAGACCCGTGGGGACGCCCCTACAAGGTGGTGCGGGAAAAACTCCGCCCCTGGGCTCCCCCACTCACGCAGAGTCTCCGGCCCCAGATTGTGGAGGGTGTGGTGAGCACTCTGTTCCCTGCGCGAGGGGAACACTCTCCCCCGCTCATGGCTCCGCCACCAGCGGTGTCTAACGCGGATCACGATGGCGACGATGACGACAATGCTCCAGAGGTGACCGAGGTAGAGATGAGTGTGGCGGTACGAAGGCTGAGTGCCAAGAATACCGCCCCAGGACCCAACGGCTTGCCTGGGAAAGCCTGGGTCCTGGCCATGGAGGCTCTCGGGTCTCGATTAAGAGGGCTCTTCAGCGCATGCATGGAGAGGGGCCAGTTCCCACTTCGCTGGAAGACGGGGAAACTGGTCCTTATCGCGAAGCCGGGGCGCCCTGCGGACTCTCCGTCCGCGTACCGGCCCATTGTGCTGCTCGACGAGGTGGGCAAGCTCTTTGAAAGAGTAATTGCAGACCGCCTCGTCGCGCACCTAACATGGGTGGGGCCGGATCTGGCGGACGGCCAGTTCGGCTTTCGCATGAGGCGCTCCACGGTGGACGCCATCATGCGCGTGCGAGCTCTCACGACGGGGGATGCGGTGTCCCAGGGCAGGTGTGTCGTGGCGGTGTCATTGGACATCGCTAACGCCTTCAATTCCCTGCCCTGGAGTAGCATTAGGAGGGCACTCCGGTATCACCGGGTGCCCGACTACCTCTGTCGTGTGATCGAGGCCTACCTTTCGGACAGGTACATCATCTACCCTGGTCACCAGGGAGAGTGGAAACGGCGAGAGATGTCGTGCGGTGTTCCGCAGGGATCGGTACTAGGACCGCCCTTGTGGAACATCGGCTACGACTACGTGCTGCGCGGCGACCTCCCTGACGGGGTCAGCGTGGTCTGCTACGCAGACGACACGCTGGTCCTGGCTCAGGGAGACTCGTACCAGGCGGTGGTCGAATTAGCGACACGTGGGGTTGCGATAGTCGTTCATAGGATCCAGCAGTTGGGACTCGAGGTGGCGCTGCAAAAGTCCGAGGCCATGTGTTTTCACGGCCCTCGGAGCGCGCTGCCTCGGCGCTCCCAATTAACGGTAGGAGGAGTTCACATCGGCGTCGGGTCGACGATGAAGTACCTGGGACTCGTCCTCGACAGCCGGTGGAATTTCGAGGAGCACTTCCGACGTCTGGCTCCCAAACTGAATCGGAATGGGGCTGCTCTCAAGCGGCTCCTGCCCAACCTCGGGGGTCCAGACGCCTCCTGCCGGAGGCTCTACGCAGGCATCGTCCAGTCCATGGCCCTTTATGGGGCGCCGGTGTGGGCGCCGTCACTGCGAAAGCGACCGGCGGCCCAGCTGAACGCGTGCCAGAGGGTCATGGCCATACGGATGGTGCGGGGATACCGCACGGTTTCCCGCGAAGCGGCGAGCCTCCTTGCTGGCCAGCCACCATGGGATCTGGTGGCAACAGGCCTTGCACGCATGCACGATCTGCGCGTGGAGATGCAACGTCGGGGCGAAACTCCGCTGCCACGACAAGTTGCGGCATGGCGGACAGAGCTCCGGCGGGGTCTCATGGTGGAATGGCGACAGCGACTATCGCAACCCAGTGCTGGGCACGCCATAATTATGGCGGTAATTCCCCTCTTTGAGGAGTGGCTGGAAAGGCAACACGGCGTCCTTACCTACCGCATGACGCAGGTCCTCACCGGACATGGTAAGTTCGGGAGGTTCCTGCACCGGATTCGTGCGGAAGAAACGCCCGGGTGCCACCATTGTGCGGACCACCCGGAGAACACGGTGGAGCACACGGTGGAGGTGTGTCCCGCTTGGGCAGAGCAACGCAGTGTCCTCGTGGGGGCGATCGGCGGCGGCGATCTCTCGCGCTGGGCCTTGGTACAGGCCATGGTCCGAAGCGAGGAGGAGTGGCAGGCGGTTGCCTCCTTCTGCGAAGCAGTAATGCTAGCAAAGGAGGCGGCCGATCGCGTGAGGCAACGGTCCTCACGCCTCAATCGCCGCCGGGATTCCGATCCCGATTTCCGGCCATCGTAGGCGCAGGCTTGCGGACGGCGAGCAATGGGTGGCTCGCCGTCCGACCGTCCGGTAACCATCCGGACCAAGCCCAAGTCGTCGACGGCGCGTGCTGTTCCACGCGCGCCTCAAGGAGATGTCAGCAACTGTAGGGGCCTAGCAGGGTCGAAGCCTACTGGGGCCAAGGGTCTGATTCTGAAAGGAAGACTCGGCCCTGGTACGAAAGGCAACGAAGGAACAGGAGTGGGTTTTTAGTCAGTAAAAGTCTGACACTATCTCCCGCCCCGCCCAAGGGCGGGGGATGTCATAAGATGATTTTCCCACCGGAAAAAAAAAAAAAAAAAAACCATCTTCTTTGAAGTGCTTCGAGAACGAACAACTTTAGTCGGCTTTGGCTCGTCTTGAAAGACCCAGATTGTAGATTGTTGTTTAGAATCAGGATCGTAGGCATAGATCCAAGATTCTTCACCACTGATGATGTCGTAGACGTGATTTGACTCTCCTCGGTTGAACCTTTGCAGAGTTTTCTTACACCATCTGACGCGGGCCGCCTTGTGATCATCGGAAAGCAGATGCGGTATCAAACGGCAAACTAGCTTTCTGACACCAAGCGCTTCATGTAAGATCTTCTGAATGGTTGTCCCTGAGAAGCCTAATAGATCCTCTATCTCTCGATATGTCACATGACGATCGTCGAGAATTCGTTGTCTCACAGCAATGACGTTATCTTCAGTGAAGGCGGATTTTGGGCGTCCTTCGCGAGATTTGTCACTAACACTAGTATGTCCACGCTGGAATTCTAAATACCAGCGTTCAACAGTCCGCAGACACGGGGCTTCATCACTGAATACAGATGTTAGCTCTTCAAAACACAGACGCCGTGTCAGGCCTCTTATAAAGTTGTAGAAAATTATTGCACGAACATTTTCCTTAGAAAGATTCATTTTCGTACGTAACCTGACAGATTCCAATCGACGCTGTGACTAAACAATAGCATTAATCCTAATACTTTCAACTGTTTTGAGATTCAAAATTTTAACACATTCGAATATAGAACAGTTCCAAATTCAAAATTGCCGGGAAATATGAAAACGACAGAACTTAAAAGGCATGCCTAGTATTAGTGTCTGTGCGCACGGCGGCTCGTAATCCCATCAGCACAGTGGGCAGCTCAGAAATCCATTTGTTGCTGTTTTGCAGTCGGGCCATGAGTGCAGCTTTCAGCGTGCGATGGAATCTTTCAATAACCCCGTTGCTTTGTGCGTGGTAGGCAGTAGTTCGGATTCGTTCTATGCCAAGAAGTTGTGCGAGGTCATGGAATAGTCGACTTTCGAACTGTCGTCCTTGATCAGTCGTTATTCTCGAAGGACAACCGTGACGAGATATCCAGGTTTCATACAGCTTTCTTGCAACAATATCAGCGCTTATCTCTTGCAAAGGTACTGCTTCGGGCCATCGAGTGCTGCGGTCAATAATCGTGAGTAAGTATCGATGTCCGCACGAAGTTGTGGGTAGCTTTCCGACAATATCAATATGTAAATGTTGAAATCTTTCACTCGGTGGGTAAGTTGCGATTTCACTGTGATTGTGCCGTTGTACTTTTGATAGTTGGCATGACGTGCATGTTTTTGCCCACTCGCCAATGTCGGTATTCATTGCTGGCCAGAAGTACCGTTCTTGCATCATTTTGCGTGTAGTCCGTATTCCCGGGTGACTTGTATTGTGCACGGCGTTGAATGCGATGCGATGAAAGTCAGTTGGTAGGTATGGTCTAATGTGTGAAGTAGATGTTTCGCAGAATATTGGTTTGTTAGTACCGGGCATGACGATTTTCTTGAGTTGGATATTTGACTGTTTTGATAAGGTTTGTATGTTGCTGTCCTTTTCTTGCGCCTGAGATAACTCATCGTAGTTGATTGGTGACGGTGTTTCTATTGTTTCAATGCGAGAGAGTGCGTCGGCGACAACATTGTTTACTCCGCTCACATGTCGTATGTCCGTCGTGAACTCGCTGATAAATAACAGCTGACGCGTGCGTCGTTGCGTGTCGTTATCAGACGGTAGCTTGCGGATAGCGTAAGTCAGCGGTTTGTGGTCAGTATAAACAATCAGTTCTCTTCCTTCGAACATTTTTCTGAAGTGTTTGATTGCCATGTAGATGGATAATAGTTCTCTGTCGAATGTACTGTATCGCTGCTGTGTGTCGGAGAACTTTTTCGAGAAATAACCCAGTGGTATCCATTTCTTGTTTACAAGTTGTTGCAGTACGGCTCCTGCGCAGGTACTCGATGCGTCACACATGAGGGAGATGGCGTCATTTGGTGATGGAGATGGATGAGCGAGCAAAGCAGCGTTTTGTATGCCAACTTTGCATGATTCGAATGCCTGTGAAGCTTCTGTGTTCCAGTCGATTTTAGTCTTATCGCGTTTCTTGGAAGTATGTAGGTACGCGTTGAGAGGTGCTTGTATGTGTGCTGCGTTCGGAATACTGTCGCGGTAAAAATTTACCATTCCAAGAAATCGACGTAGGTCTTGTATCGCCTCGGGTTTGGGGTAAGCAGTGATAGCGGTGATTTTATCTTGAGGTGGCTTAATTCCCCTGCTTGACACTTCATAGCCCAGGAACTTCACATTTTCTTTGCTGAAGACGCATTTAGATGGATTTATTGTTATGCCGTAGTCATCTAATCTGCGTAGCACTTCCTGTAGGTCTTCGACGTGGCATGCTTCATTGTCCGAAGCGACGATGACATCATCAATGAATGGAAACGCGTAATCCAATCCGTTGAGTACTTGATGGATGAACCGTTGGAAGGTCTGCCCGGCATTTTTGAGACCTGGACACATTCGTGGAAATTCAAATAGTCCGAATGGAGTTGTGATGGCAGTCTTCTCGATATCTGGTTCGTGTACAGGCAATTGTTGGTATGCACGATTTAGGTCTAGTGTGATGAAGATTTTCTTGCCATGTAGTAGGTAGGTGAAATCTTTGAAACGAGGTACTGGATAGCGGTCGGGTTTAGTGACGTCATCGAGCCTTCGGTAGTCGCCGCATACGCGTATGTCGCTGTTTTTCTTTGGTACGACGTGTAGCGGGCTGGACCATGGACTTTTGCTTGGACGGCAAATTCCTTGCTGCATCATCGTCTCTAACTCCTTTTTCACGGCCAGATATCGATGTGGTGGTAAGGGTCTGGTCTTGCTGTATACTGGTGGGCCAGTAGTTTCGATGTGGTGTTCCACACAGTGTTTAGGAGTATTCTTCATGCATGACGGTCGAAGAATGTCGGGATACTTGCTGAGTAGCTGGTGATACGGCTGATCAACGTCGATACTTCTGACTGTAGGGTCAGCAGAATAGGTGACTGGCGCTTTTACGGTGAGGTTGGTTACTTTGTCGACGAGACATCGGCTGGCTATGTCGACAAGAAGTTGATGGTGTTTTAGGAAGTCGGCACCGATGATGGGCTTGCTGACTGCTGCGATGATGAATTTCCAGGTGTATGGTCTGCGTAGGTTGAGATCCAGTTGCAGTGTTTTCTCACCGTATGTTGGGATCACCGTGTTGTTCGCCGCGTACAAGCAAAAATCTGTAGGTGTCGTTTTCCCGCCTTTCCTCTTGGGTATCACGGAGACGTTTGCGCCGGTATCGATTAAGAACGACAAACGTGAATTTTTGTCCGTTATAAATAGGCGGTAGGATGTGTTGCTTGCGCCGGTTGCCGCCTCAGCCAACGCAGGTTTTAGTTTCCCGAGGGGGCACTGCTGTCTTCGTAACTACACGGACGGGTACATCTTCGCGCTTCTTTGCCAAACTTACGATGGTAAAAACAAATCGCTGATTGGTCATTTCGAGCGTGATCGTGATTGTGCCGGCTCGACGAACGAGAACGCGATCTCGAATATCGTCTGTTGAACGATCTACGTCGGTAGTTTTGATGACGTGATTGTCTCGTTTTCAATTCTGCGATTTCTCTCGCGAGCGCGTCGATCTTCTCCTCAATTGATGTAGGTGCTGCTGGGGTGGTGGATGTGGTGCAAACTGCCGCGACTGCGCCGTATGGTTGCGTCTGCTCGAGGATCTTGTCTGCCATCATCGCCAGCTCGTGTATGTCGGATTTTTTTGCGATGTTATCGCTCACGGCGAGGACTGCTCGAACTGATTGTGGTAGGTGGTTAGTCCACATTATTCGCAGCGCTGAGTCGGAGATGTTATCGGCGGCGAGGTTCTTCATGCGACGTAGCAACTGTGAAGGCTTCATGTCGCCGAGCTCCATTTCAGATAGTAACCTCTGTACTTGACGCTGTTCAGACTCCTCGTAGACTTGGAATAACCGACTTTTCAGGGCCTCATAACGTTGATTTGCGGGTGGATGGAGAATTATGTCGGAAATTTCGTCGAGATCTTGCCGCTCAAGTTGCCCGATGACGAGCTCGAACATTGTTTGATCTCCTTTCTTCTGTGCGCTCATGATGGCTTCAAATTGCGCGAACCACAACCGTATTTTGTCACGCCAAATAGGTGGGATGCGCAGCGACGTCGAGACACCGGAGAGTTCCTGTTCCTCTTTGTTGGCCATGATGAATTTTTGTATCTGGAGGTCTTCTTACTAATCAGGGTTAAACGTCGGTGTCACCACTGTAGCGCTTGGGTGGTGTGCAGTAATGATACTCCAGATGTACTGACTATATTTATATTGATGTATTCAGAAGGGAATGGATTTACAGAAATATGTACAGAACTTATAACTAAATACATAGGTGCAAGTAGTGGACGGTTGACGTATCTTATTTCCTAAGTATAGTTCCTAAGAAATACGTGCGAGGGCGCGCGGATCGCTGTTGTCGAAACTGCTCACTGTTGGGCTCAACGCTCGTTCCATGCGCGGCTAGTGTGTCTCGCGTATAAATATTTCCGGGCGGCGCGCGAGGCGCCAGCAGTGGATCAGCCCGTAGCCTATAGAACAGTTTCGGTACCCTCGTCCACGCAAGTGCTCCACAAAAGTACCCTCAGTTCCCGTACGAACCACATTTAAACCAGGTCGACCGTTTGTGGTGTCGACGGAACAAACCTCGGTTTGCGCCGGCGATAGCACAAAGGGAAGGCCTGCCCCGTGTTCATCTCGGTGCCCTACACCGAAGTGGTTGCGGCGGCTACGCCTAGACCAAGCCCAGAGCGGAAGAGGAAGCGGAAGAAGACACAGATGTCGAAGCCTGGTGGCGTCCACGTCCCTCAGGACCGTGGAGACGCCGACGAAGACGAAGATGAACGTCCAGTGCTGGACCGGGCGTCGTCGCTCCCGAATATTCGGGCCGCGATGTACGGTTCAGCACAGAGAACAAAGGAGGGCAAGAATGGACCAAATGTGGGTAGTCTGCAACCCGCCAGCGGACCGTTCAAAACGCGGACACCAGCGAGCCCCGCACAGCCCCCAGCATCTGGTCATCACCATCACCATCACCATCATCACCCACCGGCCCACAAATCACCTGCCCAGGCCCGAACTGCATCATACGCAAGTGTCGCAGCCCCCCCCAGCGGCTCCCCGTAGCCCGTGTTTACACCATCTGCCACCGCTCGCTCCGTGGCGCCACTGGCTACGGAAATTTCCAAGCACTCCGTACTAGCCGCACATCGCAGTGAAGCGCCGCGCCCCGAGCCGACCGCCGCGTCCGCCGTTTGCCGCGCGCCAGTGCCGCTTAATGTCGCCCCGGCTCCTCGTCAACCGATGATGGGTAGAGCTGGTACATCGCGTGACCCTAGGCTGCGTTCGGCAAACGCACAGTCCGTGACTCCTCCCGTACCATCATCGCCCGCGCCGCCCCGCGCCGCCGCTTGCGACTCGCCGGCACCGCTGTCCGCTTGCTCGTCGCGCGCGGTTTCGAGCGAGTCTCTCGCATCTTGTAAAAGTGTGGTACGCGACAACATCCCCATGGACACACCCATGTCACCCACCCCGTCGCTGGAAGAGCACAAGACCCTGTCCAGACCGCAGCGAAGAAGGAGGAGCTCCGACGACGCAGCCGAAAGGGCAACTGAAGGAGCGAAGAGGTACTGCGGCCCTCGCTCCTCACCCACAGGACACAAAAGCGGGGTAAGTCCTTTTTCATCTACCCCCCACACCGATGAAGTCTCTGCGCCCGATAACGTCGCTGATTCGAACTCATTGACCAAAACGGGCAACAAAAATAAAAAACCTCGCTACCCTCCGCTGGTAGTGGAAAAATTACCGGACTGGCCTACCCACTTTAGGGCACTAGGTAACCAATTAGGCCACCCTCCTCACGCCCGCCCGTACCAAGGCGGTATACGCTTCATCCCGGAGAGTGAGGAGGAATATAGGTTGGTACAGAGATACCTAACTAATATGGAGAAAGAAACGGGGCTATCTTGGTTTGCCTACTCCTTACCAGCGGAGAAGAGCATTAAGGTAGCCATCAGAGGTATCCCGGTGGAGACAGATCCCGCCCTCATTAAGGAGGAGCTTCGCCGTTTAGATTACGAGCCCGAATATGTTCGCAACATAAGGGCCCGTCAAGGACGCCCGGGCTGCATTTTCTATGCAGTCCTTAAAAAGACGCCCGACTTCAGGCGTATCTATGACACCTCCGTGTTCCTATACATGAGGGGTGTCAAGATCGAAGCTTGGAGGGGGAAACGGGGCCCGCACAATGCCATAGGTGCCAGAAATTCCGGCACAGTTCTCACAAATGCCACCGCCCTCTAGTTTGCGTACGATGTGGAGAGGGGCACTCTGCGCGCGACTGTCCGCGCCCGCGCTCTGAACCAGCAACGTGCGCCAACTGTGGCGGACCACACCCAGCCTCCAGAAGAGAGTGCCCCGTGTTCCTCGCGGAGACGAGGAACAAACGTGCGGGCACCACCGCCCTTACTAGAAGACCCACTCGGCCTGGGACGACCATCCCCCAAGCCCCCACAGCAAACGACACCGAGGCCCCAAGTGCCACACTGATGGCGGTGGCAAATGGCCCCAGGGACAGAGTCCCCCCCCCCTCCTCAGGGCGGAGGAAGGGGAAGAGGGGAGGGAAGAAAGGGAGGAAGAAGCCCCCAACCCCCCCCACCCAACAACAGCGACCAACGCGGGCGGAACCTACTCCAACTATGGCGCAGGCGACGTCCTCACAAGGAAGGAGAGTGGGGGAAGTCGCAAGACAAGCGGCCCCCCCAACCAATAACTCGGGACGCACATCACACCGTGCACCCCCAAACGTCGCGACAGCGGTCAACAACCCAATGATGGGAGCCACCTCCTCCGCTACCATGGAAGAGCGGAAGGAGTTTACCACCTGCGCTATAAAGCTCCTGATGGACCTGATCCAGGCCATTAGGCAGGGCCAAGACCCGGCCCTGGTAATCCTCGACGGTTTGGCGGCCCTTCTTGCCCTTTACCATGCCCCGTAAGCCGTTGAGGATACTGCATTGGAACGCCCGCGGTCTTAGAGCCAAGGTCGCCCCCCTCCGCCACCTCCTCAATGAACAGGACATTGACGTGGCGCTCATAAGCGAGACACTGCTGGGACCTACGGACAGAGCCAAGTTCCCGGGGTATCTCGTTTATAGGAAAGATGAGAAGTCGGCGATCGGCCACAATTACCGGGGTCTGGCGGTAATTGTGAGGCGTAGAGTCGTCCATCAAGAACTCCCCCTGCCGTCGCTCAGCACCTTATACGCGCTGGGTGTTCAGATCCACCTGGCCGGCAAGGACATCAACATCTACGCTGTCTACGCCCCGCCTGAGTCGCTAGACGCAGCTGAGCTACGGGGGCTCATTACTCAGTCGCCCAATCCGACAATCCTTGCCGGCGACCTCAACAGCAAGCACCCAGCGTGGAACAGTAACACCACGAACACCAGGGGGAGACGACTCTTCGCTGACGCGGAGGCCCATGGGTACGCGGTGTCCGGCCCTGAGACACCTACCCACTACCCCGATCATACGCTACATACACCGGACGTGCTGGACATCGTGGCCCACCGTGGTCTGGATCACCAGATCACCCAGCGAGTCCTGGACGACGAGCTACTGTCAGACCACCAGCCGGTACTTGTCGTCCTCGAAGGGGCCCCGACCCTACTCACTCCTCCTGCGCCACGTCACAAAACGGACTGGACTAAGTTTGCAGGAACGATGATAATCACGACGCCCACTCGGCCTATCAACACTGCCGCGGACGTTGACGATCTTGCCGCAGAGCTCACCGTCTGCATTCAGGACGCCTTAAGGGCGGCGACTACCACAGTGTCGCAGCCGCAGGGGGCCCTTCCTCCCCTGCCCAACCACCTACAGAGAATGGTCGCCGAGAAGAGGCGCCTTCGCAGACGGTGGCAGGCAACCCGATGCCCCACTATGAAAAGAGAGCTCAACCGTCTCGCGGAGAAAGTGAAGGCCGAGCTACAGGCACACAACACTGCGAGCTGGGAGTCCACCATCGATGCTGCCGAGGGCGATTGGCCGGCAATACACAGACTGTGCCGGCAGCTCACGAACACCCCAGCTCCGGTGCGCCCTCTGAAAAACAGCGACGGGGCGCTGAGATACGCTGCGACGGACCGCGCAGAGATCTTCGCCGAGCACCTGGAACGCCAGTTCCGACCTAACCCGACCACTGACACGGAGCATGTCGCAGCAGTCGAGAGGCACCTACACGAGTACTTCGCGACGCCGATAGCTCACGATGAGGACCCCATCTCTTTCTCGCCCAACGCGGTCAGACGCGCCATCCTACGAACGAAGCCTAGAAAGGCCCCCGGCGCCGACGGTGTCACCAATACAGCACTGCGCCACCTACCGTTTCGCACGGTAGCAGCTTTGGCGCGCCTGTTTACGGGGATACTGCGCACCGGGACCTTTCCCGCTTCGTGGAAGGAGGGGCGCGTCATTATGCTGCCCAAGCCGGGCAAAAACATCCTGAAGCCGGAGAGCTATCGGCCCATCACTCTCCTCCCGACCGTGTCTAAGGTGTTTGAGCAACTCCTGCTGCGACACCTCGCGCCCCACATCATCCCAAGACCGGAACAATTCGGGTTCAGGTCGGAGCACAGCACGACGCTCCAGTTGTCGAGGATACTGCACTTCATGACAGCGGCGCTAAACAAGAAGGAGCAGGCGGTTGCAGTATTCCTCGACATGGAGAAGGCGTTCGACCGTGTCTGGCACGCCGGTCTCATCTACAAATTGTCGCAGTCGAGTACGCCCCGTCGGATTGTTAGAGTGATGTCATCGTTCCTGCAAGACAGGACTTTCAAGGTGGTGGTAGAAGGCACGCTTTCCAGCGCCCGCCCGGTGGCCGCGGGCGTACCGCAGGGCAGTTGTGTTTCGCCTGTGTGTTACTCACATTACACGGACGACATCCCCACCCCCCCGGACGCCACACTCGCGCTGTATGCTGACGACGCCGCATACGTCACAACGTCGTTGAACACGACACATGCGGCCGTCAAAATGCAGCGCGCCCTAGATAAACTCCCGGAGTGGCTGTCAAAATGGCGGCTCTCAGTGAATGTGGGTAAGACACAGGCGATAGCCATCGGGCAAGGCCGCCTACCACCACCTCTACAGCTGCAAGGAGCCGACGTCTCGTGGTCCCACACGGTGAAATACCTAGGGATCACGATTGACCGTCGACTCTCCATGAGCAGTCACGTCCGCCAAGTAGTCGCAAGGGGAAGGACGGCCCGCGCTCTGCTCTCCCCAGTGCTCTCATCCCGGCTGCCACTACGCGCAAAGCTGGGCGTATATAAGACATACATACGCCCGATCATAACCTACGCCGCCCCAGCCTGGCTCGCCCTCACGAGCGAGTCGAGTAAACGCACCCTACGCGCGCAGCAAAACATTGCCCTACGTCAAATTGCTGGCGCGCCTCGCTTCGTGAGGAACGATGTAATTTTGCGTGATTTCCAAATTGAGAGCCTGGAAGAGTTCTGCGGTCGACTTGCGTCGAACATGTTCGCGCGTGCCGACGCCTCATCTCAACCACACATCAAGAACATAGCGCCGTGGCATGCGCGGCCTCCCGACGCGAGACGCCTGCCCCGCGATTTACTATCGGACGCTGACGCTCATGCCCACCGGATTGACCTATGATTAAGTCGCACGCACCTACACGCGACTTAATCATTCACTAAGACTCTACAACACTACATACGATCGGTGCGCGCTGTGTGCTAAGTTAATATAGGCATAGCGTGCAGCGAACCTCAGACAATCGCGACTCTACACGCATAAAAACTCACGCACCAAGCTGCGCGGCGCGGACGCGCACTCGGTTGCATACATGGGTGGTTGCATACACACTCAATACCACTCACACACACACTCACACGACCCTGCAGCCTGGAACGTGACCGGCTAGACCTGGAAGCGTGACAGGCGGGGGTCACTCACCTACAGTAGGGAGCGCCACCAAAGTCGGCACTCTCGTCGCAGGTCGATTCTCGCTGGGCCTCCCCTAGGCAACTGGGGGTCCCACCTGGCGGGGTCTGACCGCCGGGGTGTCGCGAAGTAGCGACGCTGTGTTACAAGCAGCGTCGCGGCGCTCCTACTGCACCCAAACAAGAATACTTTGGCCTATATGGCGACATAGAGAAGCACCCGTAGTCGCGGGTGCCAACCGATACCGCGAGCAGGGGGCGAAGCCCCGATCTCGCCGGCCGCGCCCCTCTAGAGGGACGTAGCGAGTGCCCGAACGAGGCGCCAGTACACCGATGGCGGCGGCAGCGAACGGATGCGTGACGATGTATTGCAGCTACACATGTCTATTATTTTTATTTATTTATTTTTTTATTTTTTTATTTTTTTTTTTTTAAATTAGCCGAATGTAGGCTCATGTAAGTGCACTTTGAACGCGACCTACATTCTGAAATGCATTGACATAGACTCAGCAACGATTGCATGCATTTATGTAAATTACTTTTAGTTTAGTGTTCAATTAGACGTGGTTTGAGTCGGATTACTTGCATTTTTATTTAGACTCTTCCCGTTAGGCACTCAGTGACATTTCTGCATTTATTACACTTGCATTTGCATTGCATTGACATCATATTTATGTTAGGATTGCACCCTACAGGAAGGTTTTAAATAAAACGACCAAAACGGGTAACACACCCTCTATACTTTTGCCTTGACAGCACACAATTATTACAAATATCATAAATCAATACCATTAAAAATAATCATAATTATATAGTAGCACTTACTCTGAGATGTTGCTTACCCCGAAAACTGGAACGGAATGCGTCAGGATAGCGCAGCGCGTAATTTTATGCAATGACACCTGAAACAGAAGTAACGTTAATATTATTTTAATTATTTTTAACTATAGGTAGACATTGATATTAAATGACAGTAGCAATAAAACCTTAGAAAAATCGTACACTGGTTATATCTGGGAACAAAACTTATATTAATTGTACACAAACTTTATGATTTATTTAAAAACATGTTTCTCAGAAAAATATAAGCAATGGCACCTGAAAAGGAAGAATGTATTAATGTCATTCAAAAACAGGTCTCTAAAATGTCCTGCCAGTAATGAAAAACAGACAGGCCCCTTAAATGACCAATCACTAAAGAACATACATGCCTCTTAAATGTCCTGCCTCTACTGATACCTTTGAAATGTCAAAAAGTCTTATTACAAATCTCTGTTACTTATTTCTTGTCGCTATCACGTAATGACAAACGTACAGGCCCCTCAAATATCCTGCCTCTAATGAAAACCGAACAGGCTCCTCAAATGTCCTGCCTCTAATGAAAAACAAACATGCCCCTCAAATGTCCTGCCTCTAATGAAAAACAAACAGGCCCCTCAAATGTCCTGCCTCTGATGAAAAACAAACCGGCCCCTCAAATGTCCTGCCTCTAATGAAAAACAAACAGGCCCCTCAAATGTCCTGCCTCTAATGAAAAACAAACAGGCCCCTCAAATGTCCTGCCTCTAATGAAAAACAAACAGGCCCCTCAAATATCCTGCCTCTAATGAAAAACAAACAGGCCTCTCAAATGTCCTGCCTCTAATGAAAAACAAACAGGCCCCTCAAATGTCCTGCCTCTAAAGAAAAACAAACAGGCCCCTCAAATGTCCTGCCTCTAATGAAAAACAGGCCTCTCAAATGTCCTGCCTCTAATATAAACAGACAGGTCCCTCAAATGTCCTGCCTGCAATGAAAAACAAACATTAGTAAATAAACATTTGCCTGATAAAGCCAATTGGTTTATCCTGAACAGGCCCCTCAATGGTCCTGAACAGGCCCCTCAATGGTCCTGAACAGGCCCCTCAATGGGCCTGAATAGGCCTCTCAATGGTCCTGAACAGGTTTCTGTCAATATCCTTTTGATTTTGATATGGCCACTCAGGCCAGGTACATGATAAGTTTCAAGTGCATGTCACAATAACATCAATGATTTACCTCAACCACAAAATTTCACCCGTTATTTGCGATATCTAAATTGAAATCGGGTCAATGATTGACCAACAATGACTGTTTGTTTACATTTGATATCAGTTGTAATCACTGCCCCGACTAAAACGTGAGGGTATATATTTAATTTATTCTTTTGGCTCTGATTAGTTTTTATTGAAACTCCAAATTTCGATACAATAACAAATCAAAATTTGAGATCACGAACTATGAAATAGTTTCGTCTATTTTATTTCATTTCATTCATAAAATTCCCAACTATTAATTACCAGTACGTATGCTGTAAATACCATCACTTTTAAGATACTCAAGGCAAATGCAGTCTAGACTACTTTCTCTTAATGTAAGAATAATAGGTTTTACGTTAATCACTTATTTCGTTAACATAATTTTAGATGTTGGAAGTCAGGTACACTTCCGTAAAAATAACCCCTGGTAATCAAAATATTCATAGACATTCTATACTAAATAAATATTGTTATGACCTTATTATTTATGAGAGAGTTTAATATGAACAAATGCTAATTACAGTGAGACATCTTTTGGATGTTACCAATTTGTTTCAAATAAATAAATCATTGTATCCCTCCATGTCCCTAGTGAACAAATTGGGAGTTATTGTGTTATATTTATCCACAATAACTCTTTACCATACCTAAAATACTCAACATTTACAGATATTTAGGTACATCCTCCTGATAAGACAAATCTCTAAAAACAAATCAAAAATGCCTACAAAAGGCTTACTGACTTTAGCAACTACTTTTTGCCGCACCATCTGATTTTCCATGAAAACTTCCTATAATTCAATCAATGTTGTCCCCTAAGTTGGTAAGTACACTAAAATTAGTAATTCATGAATATAATTTGGAAGTGCTCTGGAAGTCATTAAATAGAATTCACATTACATTACCAATTCTGCAGGACGAAAGCCCAAATCAGACATTCGGGTTATTTACGAAGCTTAGCGATCATTTCCTCAGATGTCTCTGCACGAATTACAATCTCATACGAAAATTTATTACGCAGAAGGTATTGAAAATATACTTTCACTAAATCCATTTCGATAGTTATTGTTATGTCTGTGGCGTATTCGACTAAACGTTCATACATTCATTCAATAAACCAGTCTGCGTTGAGACCTCTTGTTTTACTGTCGTGTCCCATATCTATCACTGGCGACGAGCTATTGCCGCCATTACCGGTACCCACGCGTGTCAACATATTGTAATAAAAAATGCCTATTGGACGCATAGAACCTTTTAATCTAACAAATAATAATTGGGACGCGTATGTCCGCCGTGTCGATCAATTCATTGCGTTAAATAGTATTGACGAGAACTTAAAGTTGGCAACTTTAGTGACGGTGGTAGGCGCAGAGTGCTACGAGTTGATGTGCGATTTGTGTGCTCCCGACACTCCAGAATCAAAAACATACGAACAAGTAGTAGCATTGGTAAAAGAGCACCTGGAACCAGACAGGTCGGAAATCGCGGAAAGGCACATTTTTCGTCAAAGAATACAAAGGCAAGGTGAAAATATTCGTGAATACCTACAGGCACTTAAACATTTAGCAAAAACATGCAATTTCGGGGCTTGCTTGGAAGTATGCCTACGAGACCAATTTGTATCAGGGCTGAACGATGAAGACATGAGGTCAAGAATCTTCGCAGAACGAGGTATCAATTACAAGCGCGCCGTGGAGTTGGCGCTGGCACTGGAGGCGGCGGAACGGCACGCGGCTACGGCGTGTGCTTCGGCTGGCGCGGCGGCCACGCGACTCGGCCAGGCAGCGGCACCGGCGCAGCAGGATGACGACGGCTTGCATCGGATCAGCGCGGGCGCGGGAGCCTCGCGCGGCGGCAGGGGTGGCAGCGCAGGCTCGGGCCGTACGCAGGCGCAGCGGCCATGTTCGCGATGTGGTAAATCGGGCCATTCCGAGGGCAAGTGTCGGTATAAGCAATATAGTTGTGATATATGTCCAAAACTGGTTCACTGCTAATAATCTAGTTTTAAACGGGAAAAAAACTAAATGCATAAGATTTTCCTTACCGAATGTTAAAAGTAGTGATTGTGACGTAATACTAAACGATGAAAAACTAGAATTTGTCGACAAAACTGTTTTCCTGGGGATAACGCTTGACTCAAGGCTACAATGGGGTCCTCATTTAACATCTCTTGCAGGACGGCTTAGCTCAGCTGCATATGCTGTTAGAAAAATCCGCCAATTTACGGATGTTGATACCGCTAGACTAGTCTATTTTAGTTATTTTCATAGTATCATGTCATACGGTATCTTACTATGGGGACGGGCTGCAGACATCGACTCAATCTTTATACTACAGAAAAGAGCCATCAGAGCTATTTACAATCTTCGCCGGTGCGATTCTCTAAGGGAACTGTTTAAGGATATTAACATCATGACGGTGCCTGGTCAATATATTTATGAAAACATCATGTACGTTAGAAAAAATCTTCATCTTTTTAGCAAAAGAGGCGATAGACATAATTATGTTACAAGAAATAGGGACCAATTAGTTCAACCAGGTTTCAGACTGGCTAAAGTGGCGTCTTCTTTCATGGGGTACTGTTTGAAATGTTATAATAAAATACCTCCACAAATATTAGAACTCAATGAAACAAAATTTAAATCTTGTATTAAACGCACACTATGCAGGTAGGCATATTATAAGTTGGAGGATTATATTCAAGATAAAAATGCTTGGCTCAATGCTGGTCCAGCTCCACTACCACCGGGGTGAACAAATTGATTAGCTTGGAAATTATTGTTATTATTTTTAAATGTTTTTTTTTTCTGAATTTTTAAATAATAAAAGTATTGTATAATGTAGAAGCATTTTTTTTTCAAAGTTTGTAAATGTGAGTACAATGGAGCTATTTTATGTTACTATTGACTTGTTTGACATAAATCAGCATGGCAGTTGAGAGTTTGTCATGCTCACTCAAATGTCTCTCTGATGGTGGCGCGTGTGTTGGATCATTCGGTTCCCTTCAAAATGGTTGAGCTGAGTGGTGCTAATATTCGCGTCAGGTCCGTGAACGGGCGCTGTCAGTTGAGACTGGTCATCTCTTAGCTGCCAGTTGCTATTTTAATATCTATATTTAGTTTTTATTTTTACATTATTGACATTGTTCTCACATGATAGCGACAAGAAACATGTAACAGAGATATTAGTAATTGCAAAACATGATTGAAAAGAGTGTCCATGGAGTTTCTTGCACATTCTTCTCCATAGAGATCTACGCTTTGGAATGTGCAATTAGCATCATTTTTTTTTCTGACTGACTGACTTCTTGACATTTCAAAAGTGCCTGTAAATGGTTTATTTGAAATAAATGCTTTTGAATCTTTGAATCTTTGAATATGTGGTGAAAAGGGCCATTTAAAAGCAGTGTGTGTGAAAAATAAAAACACAAAAGGATCTAAAGGTCAGTTCTTTTTAAACGATTCAGATTCGGAAGATGACATTTGTAACTTCTTTAACTTGGTAGTGAGCAATGATGGTGACGGACCATATTACGCAAATTTGATCGTTGAAGACATTAAATGTAGATTCGAAATAGATACTGGAAGCAAAGTATCGGTCATTTCAAAAAATTATTATAAAAAATATTTTTCAAACGTTCCACTCCAGGGTCAACTGTTAACTTTGAAAACATATACAGGTAACATAATCGAGACAGTCGGTTATATTGTTGTTAATGTTATATGTGGCAAATATTATGCTAAGCTTAAGTTACATGTAATTGATAATGGCGGTCCACCATTAATAGGCCGCACTTAGATCAAACATTTAAAACTAGCTGTTGTGGAATGTTACAATTTAACAGACGACTCTGTGGCGGTGTCGTTACGAAATGAGTTTCCAGAGGTTTTTGCTGAAGGTTTAGGCACATTTAAAACCAAATTTCACCTATATTTAAAAGATGACACACCAGTTTTTGTTAAAGCACGGTCATTACCTCTGGCCTTACGCCAGCCTGTGGAGCAAGAGCTCGAGCGGCTGCAGCGGGAAGGGGTAATCTACAAAGTGGAGCGATCAGATTATGGCACCCCAATAGTGCCAGTAGTTAAAGCTAACGGCAGTATAAGACTGTGCGGTGATTATAAAGTAACAATCAATCCACTTTTAAAGATTACCACTACCCGCTGCCGCGCATTGAGGACTTATTTGCAGCTTTAGGCGGTGGAGAGGAGTATAGTAAATTGGACTTGTCCAATGCATTCCAACAGTGTATTTTACATGAAGATTCTCAGCCGATGACGGCAATCACAACTCACGTTGGCACTTTTGTTTACAAAAGAGTACCTTTTGGTATTAAATGCATACCTGAAAATTTTCAAAAGATCATGGAAGAAACGTTGAGTGGATTGCCGTCAACAGCTGTTTTCGCAGATGATATTTGTGTTACCGGTAAATATAGAAATACACATTTAGCTAATTTAAAGGCAGTGCTACAAAGGCTCAATCAAAATGGTTTGAGAATAAATTTTGCAAAATGTGAATTTTTTAAGAGCAGTGTTACCTATCTGGGCTATAAAATTGATAAGTTTGGGTTGCATACGGATAGTAAAAAAATTGATGCCATTGTAGCAGCGCCAGAACCTACAAATGTAACACAACTCAAGAGTTTCATGGGACTTGTAAACTTTTATTCAAAGTTTTGTGTCAATATGAGTGACATTCTAAAGCCCCTTTATAGTTTGTTAAAGAAAAATGTACAGTGGCTATGGACAAACGAGTGTAATTGGGCCTTTAATAGGATTAAAAAGGTGTTAAGCCGCGCTCCTGTTTTAGCACATTATGATTCAGGTCTCCCGTTAATTCTGTCAGTGGACAGCAGTGCATATGGCGTGGGCGCAGTGTTGACGCAGCGCCACGCAGACGGCTGCGAGCGCCCGGTGTGTTGTGCCTCAAGGACGCTCAACTCGGCCGAAAGTAACTACTCGCAGTTAGATAAGGAGGCGCTGGCAATTGTATTCGGTGTAACCAAACACCACCAATATGTTTACGGCAGACACTTTACACTGCGCAGCGATCACCGTCCCTTAAGTTACATTTTTGGTAAAAATAAAGGAATACCTGTGACCGCTTCAAGTCGCTTACAGCGTTATGCAGTAAAGCTGGCCGCTTACGACTTCGATATTGAATTTGTAACGTCAACAAAAAACTGTTTTGCTGATGTACTTTCTCGCCTTCCTCTAGACTTGACAAAGCGTCAAGTAAGAGGTATAGGCGAGGAATGTAGCTATTTAAATTACGCACAGGAACATTTTCCTATCAGTTTTCAAGACATTAAAACTGAGACTAGGAAGGATGCATTACTCAGTAAAATATACGGTTTTATAATGTACGGGTGGCCCACCGATAAATGGGATGATAGAACAGAAAATATTTACTACAGTAAACGGGATAACTTGCATATTGATCAAGGTTGTATAATATGGGGTTACCGTATTGTCGTACCAAGGTCTTTACGAGAGCAAGTTTTGTCTGAGATTCACGATGGACACCCGGGAATCGTGAAAATGAAACAAATCGTGCGTAATTACGTATGGTGGGAGAACATAGATGCAGACATCGAGCGCGTGGCGCGCGAGTGTGTGGCGTGCCGGGAGCTGCGGCCCGCGCCCCCCGCTGCGCCGCTGCACTCGTGGCCGTGGCCCTCCGAACCGTGGTCCCGTCTGCATCTAGATTTTCTAGGTCCATTTAATAATAAATATTTTCTTGTAATTATTGATGCTCACTCTAAATGGATAGAGGTGGAACCTGTTAGCACGACATCTGCCACGATTGTTATTGCTTGTTTAAGACGGTTGTTCGCTCGTTTCGGATTGCCTAAGCGCATTGTAAGCGACAATGGACCACCTTTTTCATCCACTGAGTTTGCTCAATATTTGGAATGCAATGGTGTTAAACATACTTTAATATCCCCGTACCACCCTTCTAGCAATGGAGCCGCAGAGAATTCGGTGCGGTCTGTAAAACGCATTCTCAAAAAAGCACAAAAATAGAAGGTGTAGATTTTAATACCGCATTAAGTCGATTTCTGTTCATATATAGAAACACCGAACAAACTGCCACCGGAATTGAACCGGCTGTAGCTCTTCTGGGTAGAAGACTGCGCGGACGCCTTGATCTGCTGCGACCTAATACAGCAGAGCGCGTTCGCAGCGACCAGTTGCGGCGCGAGGACAGTCACAAACGTCCGCTGCGAACGCTGGCGCAGCAAGAACCAGTCATGTTACGAGATTACACAAAATCAAATCGTAAGTGGACTGAGGGCGTTGTGGCCGAGCGTACGGGGCCCGTTTCCTATACGGTGAAAACTAGTGACAGACGGTCCCATAAAAGGCATATTGACCAGCTGCAAACTCGTAAATCGCGACATTCTTTAAGTAAGGCAATCGATGTAACATCTCCTGAAGAAAATAACAGCAAAGTAGATGTTGCAGAGTGCTCAGTATCAAAGGCCGATACAAACGGCAATGATGAGTTCTTTGATAGTGTGGGGGAGGAGAACGCGGCGTCAGCGCGGTCGAGTCCGCCGCCACCGCCACCGCTGTCTACGCCACCTGCTACTGATAACACTAATAATCGCGTGCGCAGGAAAGCGGCTATTCGTTGTCAAGAATCCTTTAAAAAATTGTAGTACATAAATTGTAAGCTCGTTATTTAACTGGCTTGTCATTCTAACTTTTATAAAATTAGAGCTTTGTTTAGTCTATACAAGAATGTTTAGATTATGTAATTAGAGTTTTGTTTAGTTTATACTTATGGATGTTTACATTATGACTGTGTGTTTGCATTGTGACTATTCTCATTTTATAACTGTGTATCTATAATGTTACAATGAATGAGCATTATGTGCGAAATTTGGAAGGGAAAAGTGTTATGTCTGTGGCGTATTCGACTAAACGTTCATACATTCATTCAATAAACCAGTCTGCGTTGAGACCTCTTATTTTACTGTCGTGTCCCATATCTATCGGTTATGTTCAAAGCCAATCTTATTTATTTGGTCTTATAAAGTTAGAAGACAAAACCGTTATGAAGTTTCAAACTAATCCCAAAAGGCAAGTATCCAAGTTCGGTAAAATTCATGAAACGTTTGTTTGACGGCAGTGTTATGTCAGTGACATGACGCTGCCGTCATGTCACCACTTTTATTGTAGGTCAATATTAGGCGTGAAAAAAGTGCGTCATTTTTGCGATAGGAACATATATTATTTGGAACATTGGCTGAAAAGATACAAACAGATCATTTGAAACATCGTTCCACAAAATACAAACGGAACATTTGGAATAACGGCTCAAAATATACAGACACTGAATCGTGATCTGTTACGTTGCGTCATATACACTAAAAGTTTTATTTAATTGAATTTTGATTTGAGAATAATTTAAAGCAGATGTTTTTAGTTCAGGTCATTAATTATATGTACGCCATTTACGTTATAGTTTGAATTTTAAAAAGACTCCTGGTCGCTTAAAGTAAAGATGTTTCAGTGTTCCAATTGTTCTAAATGATGCATTTAAAACACTACTGATATCCCAATCTTTCTCGGAACACTAAAATGTTTCGAAACAGTGAGTCGGTTCAGTAAAGAGTTACACACGCCTAGTCAACATTAATTTGTCCCCAAATGCCATTTTATGAACAATGACTTCTAATATTCAATAAATTCTACAATGTTTCGTTCAGAAACGTGGTTTACTGAACAACATGAGCTACGGTGTTTTCCTGTTAAACTGTATATAAAATCAGTGTAGGTATACATAAAAAAATAAATTGTGTGAGGCTATTCCCTTGAAAGTACACAGTACATACTCAGTATGTTCTCCTTTTAAACCAAGAACAAACACTTATTTTTAATTTGTTGCCCAGTTAAACAAAAAAACCAAAATAATGTGATTCAGCTAACTCTTGGTACCCTACATAGCACAATTGATAGATATTAATAATTGAACAAGAGCATCTGTTCTGCCTATGCTTTGTCTAAACCTAGTAGTTGTCAATAATGAAGGGCTAAACTGTACTATACCGGACAACGAGTTTTACGCTCATAATTTTTTATTGGAAAGGTTTATGTCTAGAAACTAATTATGCAAAGCATCGAGATATAAGTACTAACGTACTAGAGAAGACACCGTAAATTCCTACTTTGTCTCGTTCAACTGCGGCGATTGCGCCGCACTTTGTCGAAGAAAACGCGTAATTGCCGTGATTTACATTGCGCTTAAGACCTTTTTGCAGAGAATAAATACACTTCCGCAGCAAATCTAGCGCTGTGGTAAATTAGTTACGGTTTAGACGAATTGTTATTATTTTAGCGCTGCAGCGAACTAAAGATTCAAATTACGAAAATAGGACAATTCAGTTATTTGACGTAGCTTCTCCAGTACGTTAGTACTTATATCTCGATGATGCAAAGTCTCAATGTTAGGAAACATATAGTTTTTGAGAAAAAAAATAATGAAAATCGATAATTTTTCGTAATATTTGACGCCATTTTGACAGATTTCGTTCACTTTTTACTTTGTTTGTAATATTATGACAAAGGTATTAGTTCATACAGCCTCAAATTTTGGTGTTTAGCTTATCAACCTCTTATTATTTAGTTTTTAGTAAGAAATAATAAAAGTGAGATGAGATAATTTTTTTGCATACTAAATATAGGGCACTCTAACTCGGATAGATTAGGGTAGGTTAGGGTTATTTTTTTTTTAAACCACCCAGAAAACTTTTTTTTTTCATCTAAATACATGAAAGTATACAATTGCTACAGTAGCAGGTTAGGTTAGGGTTATTTTTTTTTTAAACCACCCAGAAAACTTTTTTTTTTCATCTAAATACATGAAAGTATACAACTGCTACAGTAGCAGGTTAGGTTAGGGTTATTTTTTTTTTAAACCACCCAGAAAACTTTTTTTTTCATCCAAATACATGAAAGTATACAATTGCTACAGTAGAAGGTTAGCTTAGGGTTATTTTTTTTTAAAACCACCCAGAAAACTTTTTTTTTTCATCTAAATACATGAAAGTATACAATTGCTACAGAAGCAGGTTAGGTTAGGGTTATTTTTTTTTTTAAACCACCCAGAAAACTTTTTTTTTTCATCCAAATACATGAAAGTATACAATTGCTACAGTAAAGGTTAGGTTAGGGTAATTTTTTATTTTAAACCACCCAGTAAACTTTTTTTTTTCATCTAAGTACATGAAAGTATACAATTGCTACAGTAGCAGGTTTGGTTAGGGTTATTTTTTTTTAAACCACCCAGAAAACTATATTTCAGTGCACAAATATTTGTAAACAATGGTAGAGCGCTCCCCGACAACAAAATTTATTTTTTTCATTTTTAAACACATGAAAGTATACAATTGCTACTGTGGGGGTATATTCCAAGGGGTTTAGGATAATTCTCCTCCCTAAAACCCCCAAATCTGCCCCAAAAATGCATAAAATGTACGATTTTGTGATTCCTAACCTCAAAATTTGAATCTTGAATATCTCCAAAAGTATGTGTTTCCTAGATTCGGGAGGGGGTTTGGGGGGAGTTGACACCCCCTCTCCTCCCCCACCCCAAAAAACTCATTATTTCGTTGTCCGGTATAGTACAGTTTTACCAGATTTCCTCTTACTGTGTGTTAACGAAAGAATTAGACACAAATGTCATTTTGTTAAAAACTATTTCTTGTATAACTATGTTAAACTATGTATTTGGCAACTACTTGTGTTCAATTGGATAATATGCAATTGTATATTCTTCGCACCACTACCTATGGCAAATTATATAGGCCATCATCTTAGACATAATGTTTTACTGCACTTTTCCGATTTGCACCAACTACAAGCTCATGTCCTACAAAATATCTATACATATAAATCTGTAGAAGTTTAGTTGTGCACGCATCACGTAAAATATATGAAGTCGATTGTGTAACTTGATATATTACTTAGGCTTTCTTTTATCGCAATTGGTTGACTATATCGAAAGATATTCTACAATCATTGAATGTTAGGCGGTATGAAGTTTGCCGGGTCAGCAAGCACAAATACTCAGTACCTACCTTCTTCCAATGTAATTAAAAGGAGTTTCACGAAAACACAGATTTGACTATTAATATTTCCACATATAGAGTTTTGCCAGTAAAGCGATTTATACTCTGGTGATGTAATAAAATGTTATTATTAGCCTTCCCTTCTGCCGCTTCTAAGAGCAAAGAATCTATTTCAGCATCATTAGGCATACTAGATAATACTCTTCGTCACCTGGTTTCAGTTAAATGGGTAATACTAGTAGGTATGTAAAATCACTATAAACTGTAGTAAACAGTAAAGCATAATTATACAACGCCAGTTCCAGCATATGCGAAACCTGATACACGTGGGTAGCATTTTTATGTAAAGAAACTATGTACTAAATTTCATAACTGTATCATGTAAAATCACAAAGTTATAAGCTTGTTATGTTACCTGGTTGTCCGAAAAATACATGGTCACCGGGCCATCCAGGTGACCGAGGGGTTCTTTTGCTCCCGCACCCAGCTGTGCGCTGGTGCCTAATGCCCGCTATGACCTGTGTTGTACTTAGTGTCGGTGGTGTCCAACTTTATAACATGGTGTAAAAATTTTTGGAATCGATTCAGTTACTAATTCTGAACAAACTATATTCAGCTTTCGCATATACCAAAAATAACATTCGGCAAATCTCATTCTGTTATCTGTAAAGATGTAGACTTAAACACTCTTAATAAACATTTTTCTCTTCCTCCTATCTCCTTGAATTCAAATGTTAAAGCTTCCACTCTGCTTGAGCTTTCCAAAATGACATTACCGAACTGTCCTATTTTTAACCTCGGTCCTGTCACTGAAGACGACGTCAAAAAATCTCTCCTTGCTATATCCTCTTCTGCTATGGGCCATGACAATCTGTGTTCGAAAATGATAATCCCTATTCTCCCACAACTGCTACCAATTCTCACTCACATTATTAATTTTTCCCTATTCTCTGGCACGTTTCCCTCAGCCTGGAAGCAGGCTCATATAATACCACTTCCTAAGATACAAAATCCATCGTCCTTATCTCATTTCAAACCCATTTCCATTTTGCCATTCCTTTCTAAAGTTCTCGAACACATTGTTCATGGTCAAATCACCAGATATCTATCGTCTAATTCTATTATTTCCCCTTTTCAATCAGGCTTCCGCTCAGGTCATAGTACTGTGACTGCACTTCTGAAAGTCACTGACGACATCCGCCAGGCTATGGACAACAAATCTCTTACTGTACTAGTTCTACTTGACTTCAGTTGTGCGTTCAACTCAGTAGATTTTGACATACTGCTTGGAGTTCTTGAGTCTATTAACTTCTCTGCTTCTGCCTTAGCCTGGTTTGACTCTTATCTTCGGGGTCGCTCTTAGTGTGTCCGCCTTGATGAGATTTTCTCTGATTGGTGTGATCTCACTGCTGGTGTTCCTCAGGGTGGCGTTCTCTCTCCTCTTCTTTTCACTATATTTATAAATACTGTTACCAAGGTTATCACTTCCAACTTCCATCTTTACGCAGACGATTTGCAGCTTTATCGTCACTTCACATTGGCTGAAACAGACTCAGCGATTATTGCCATGAATCGTGACCTGGAGAGTATTGATCTGTGGGCCAAGTCTTACGGCTTACAGATTAATCCTTCAAAGTCCCAGGCTATGATCATAGGTAGTCGATACTATCGCGATGCCCTTAACATTTCTACCTTGACGCCATTATCCCTTAACGGCTCGACTATTGCGTACACTGACACAGCTAAGAATCTCGGTGTCTTAATTGACAGCAACCTCTCTTGGCGAGCTCAGGTAAACGAGGTTAGCCGTAAGGTACACTTTTCCTTCCACAGTCTTAAATCCCTTCAAAGGTTTCTCCCATTTAAAACCAAAATTTATTTAGCTCAAACTCTAATTCAGCCGATCATCGATTATGCTGATGCCTGCTACCTGGATGCCACTGAGGAGCTATTAAATAAGCTTGAGCGCTTGCAGAATTTGTGCATTCGTTTTGTTTTTGGCTTAAGAAAATACGACCACGTCTCTCAGTTCCGCAAGGATCTCAAGTGGCTCCCTATTCGTCTTCGTAGGAACACTCGGGTATTATGTCTCCTGTACAATATCCTATTCAACCCAGCATATCCTGGCTACTTGCGTGATCGTTTTTCGTTCACACGCCCTGCCGATGCCCCATGCAGATCCTACCTTAAATTCCATCTCAATTTCCCAGCGCATAAAACCCATTTTTATTCTAACTCCTTCTCTTTTCATGCGGTACGATTATGGAACTCACTTCCAGCTAAGATCCGTGATGCTAAAAATATATCTGCCTTCAAAAAGCTAGTCAAAGAACATTACCTCTCTACCATCTCGTAAGTTATATATTATATTTGTATGTATTTTTATAATTTAACTGTTATTGATATATATTTATATATATATATATATATTATATTATTGTATTATAAGGTTTAATTTAGATAATTTAGTCTATTTAATTCTTCTCTATATTATTTATACACACTGCGTCTACATTTCTCATCCAACTCTCCTGTCGCAGGTCTGCTGGAAGAAATTTCGTTAGAAATAAGCAGTACCTTTGTACTCTTTTATCTGTATTTGTTCTTTTCGATTTTAAGTGTTTGTGTGTACATAAATAAATAAATAAATAAAATAAATAAATAAAGCTGTATACAGATACACCCTTTTGTTTTATTTGAAAATACCAAGAAGTTATTATTTTATTTGCATTCAATGTTTGCACAAAAATCGGTAACAATCACGTGACCGCGTGTGACTGTCATTTTACTATGCTCCGCTCAGCCGTAATTCGCCAGCTGAAGTAGAACTGTTTACTCGCGCAGTATTTCGTTTTATTTCATCGTACAAGGATTCGAAAAAGGGACAATCAGATAATCTACCTAAAATACATTAGAATGGTTACTCATTATTTAGTGACAAATAATGTTTTCTTTGCCGTTGAAATGCAAATCTGTACATTATGGCACAACGCATGGTTTTCTAGTATGGATATTAGACATTTAGGAAAAATAATATATTTATAAGTTAGTGAAACGCAAGCACAGAATATCTAATAACGCAAGGCAGTGGGAACGGACTGAGCGAGCGCTGCACTATCATCAATCAAGGGTCAAATGATCGGTCGTCGCACGCTCACTTTAAAAATCTATAACTGGAATCTAAAGGTATCAAAATATTAATTGAATCTGAAAGTACTGGTCCAATTGCATTCACAGATAGAAAGCCACGGTATCCCTGAATGACCTAGGCTATATTAACATGTACGCGGGTGATGCCGCGGGCAAAAGCTAGGAGGCAATAAATGTAATAAATGTCAGACTATCTGTCAAAAGGCAATCCATATAATATTAATTTACCTAATTTTAATTTCAGTAAGTGTCAATACCATTAACTGTCCTCTTTAGTTGCATTTAGATTATTCCTAATCAAAAGTATTACTGGTCTGCTTTATAAGTAAGCTTAGAACGCAGGTTATGGTAACAACAACTCATAATTTGGTAGATATGTTTGCTACGGTCATTCAACAGTGATCCAAAACCGGTCCCTAATCCATCTGAACACACCCTGAGTTGTCCTTAGGTACTCAATAGATTAACATACGTGTGGTATGGTAATACCTCCAGGGTGTGGCCCTGGCAAGGCACACGTGGTGGTGTGGTAGTACCTCCAGGGTGTAGCCCTGGCAAGGCAAGTGTAGTGGTGTGGTAGTACCTCCAGGGTGTAGCCCTGGCAAGGCAGGTGTGGTGGTGTGGTAGTGCCTCCAGGATGTAGCCCTGGCAAGGCACGCGTGGTGGTGTGGTAGTACCTCCAGGGTGTAGCCCTGGCAAGGCACGTGTGATGGTGTGGTAGTACCTCCAGGGTGTAGCCCTGGCAGGGCAGGTGTGGTGGTGTGGTGGGTACCTCCAGAGTGTAGCCCTGGCAAGGCACGTGTGGTGGTGTGGTAGTACCTCCAGGGTGTAGCCCTGGCAAGGCACGTGTGGTGGTGTGGTAGTACCTCCAGGGTGTAGCCCTAGCAAGGCACGTGTAGTGGTGTGGTGGTACCTCCAGGGTGTAGCCCTGGCAAGGCACGTGTGGTGGTGTGGTAGTACCTCCAGGGTGTAGCCCTGGCAGGGCAGGTGTGGTGGTGTGGTGGGTACCTCCAGAGTGTAGCCCTGGCAAGGCACGTGTGGTGGTGTGGTAGTACCTCCAGGGTGTAGCCCTGGCAAGGCACGTGTGGTGGTGTGGTAGTACCTCCAGGGTGTAGCCCTAGCAAGGCACGTGTAGTGGTGTGGTGGTACCTCCAGGGTGTAGCCCTGGCAAGGCACGTGTGGTGGTGTGGTAGTACCTCCAGGGTGTAGCCCTGGCAAGGCACCTGTGGTGTCAGAAGAAACTCATATTTAATAAGATAGTACAACAAAAGCGATAAGCCTGAACATTTTAAAGTACCCATCACTATGCCCGCTTAGATAGGTACTATTATATCAACAAAATTATAACGGTGGTAATGGTAAAATTATAACGGTTATCATTTAACAATAAAAGTGAGATTTTTCCTAATAAACTGTTAAAAATGCGTAAATAAAGTCGCAAATATCTAATAAACATTGTTTAAAAACTAAGCAACGCTATAAATAAAGACACTAAAAACTCATTAAAATAATTAAATTGAATAAAAGTGTACTAAATCAGTGTTAAAAGAAGATTTTTAAGTTAAAAAAATCGATGATTTGTAAAACAAAATGAACAAAGACGGTTTTAAAAATTCTACTAGCATGAATCATCTTTAACGACTATCCATTATTTAAAAAATTCGTTAGCTAGAAAAGGAGTCACAATTTCGCAATAATACTTAATGTCCATTCAGCCTGGTTGGTGTAAGAGGAGGAACATTCATGCGAAACGTGCTGTGGAGCGAGTTCGAATCTCACTATCCGCAATTCTTTTTGTAACATATTGAGATTGCATTAAAAGTTTAAAATACAAACATCTATCAAAGATGTCACTAGAAAATAATGTTACACTACGGCGTAAGCAGTTGTATAAATCTAAATCTATCGAGTCAGTTAATTTTGACTCATCATTAAGTAACTCAGACCTTGACATAAAAATAAGAAGTTTCGAACTACCCAATGTAAATGACACCTCAAACGATGTTTGGAAGAATGAAATCTCGCAATTAAGGATGGAACTAGAAAGTACGCGTAATGAGTTAGAAAATGTAATACTGGACAATAACGAATTAAGAGAGACTGTATCACGACAGCAAAAACAAATAAATGCACTTAAAGAGATCTGCGGTAGTCCTTTGAAATCACACAGAATACAATTACTCTCGGCTAGGAAACGGAGTAGACGCTCCGTCACAGATAACTTGCGTATGTCAGTACATCAAAATGAATCCTGTGAACAAAACAAAAATACACAAAGTACAAGGGAAACTTCACTGCAAATTGATGAAATCACCTTAGCAAATGAGAAAAGTGAAGTTTCACTGCAAATTAACAAATTTCCAAACGACGACGAACATCTAAGACATCAAGAGCAATTAACAAACTGTATAGAAAAAAAGGAGCAGCTTGGAGATGATTTCAGCCAAATGAAGACAAAAAGACTCATGATTTTTGCAGATCAAACTGGATACGGTGTGCGACAAATTCTGCAAAATTACCTGGGAAATGATTTCTTTGCGTCCTCTATAATAAAACCCTACGCAACCACGGATGAAGTACTGAGGTCTTGTGTGTCTACGTGTAAAGACTTTACCAAATCTGACTTTGTGTTGATACTGACGGGCTCTAACGATAAGAATCCGATGATGGTACAGTCACATTTACATTACACGTTGAGTCAATTAAGTAATACTAATATTATGATAGGAAATATTTATAGTAATAATTTTATAAGTGTAAAAATGTTAAACCGCCTAATTAATTTTGTGTGTTGTAATTGTGATAACTCAACTCTTATTCATTTAGATTCCAATTTCGGTAAGTCGGTAAGACGTATAAATAAATTGCAAGCGTGCAGACTAGTTCATAGACATATCCTAAATGTAAACTATATGAACAATTATCGAATTTATAAGGAATCACTAGTAAATTGCCATCATATGAAGCCTGTACATTTTAATAACGTTGGTACTCAAACAGATTCCTTGTTAAATGTAAGTTGCGAACAATTGTATACCGAGTGTGTTGAATCCATGACACAAACTGACAATCAATCGGCATTTATAAATAATCTTGATTTTTTTCGAGAATAATATGGAAATACTAGACGATGTAAAAAATAGCACAATATTATCAGATACTAGTTGTTTAAGGATTTTTCATCAAAATTTATGTGGTATAAGTAATAAAAAGACTGAACTCGAATTATATATTGAAACTTCAGGTAAACTAGTGGACTATTTATGTGTATCAGAACACTTCTTAAATGAGAATTCTGCCAAAACATTTACCATTTCAAACTATAATTTAGTCGCATGTAACACACGGACGAACAAGAAAAGAGGGGGTAGTCTTATTTTGGCACATAAATTGCAAGAATGCGAAAACAATGACTCGATCAGCAAGTTTTACAAAGCCGAAAGTTTCGAGATTTGCGGTGTAAAAGATATTGCAACAGGGTTATATATTTGTTGTTGTTACCGAAGTCCTTATGATAAAAACTATGAAAGCTTCATTTCTAGCTTAGAAAAATTATTAGAACATTTTCTTGACAAAAACTGTATTATATGTGGGGACTTTAATATTGACGTACTTGTTGAAAACAAAAAATCTTCGGAGTTTTTAAGTATATTGACATGTTATAATTTTAGATACCTTATAAGAAATCCGACCTTTATTCGATATAATTCTCAATCGTGTTTAGATAATATACTAACAAATCTAGATAGAGACTCTATAGAAAAATGTTTTGTGGATCAAAATGGCTTAGCTGATGGACATGGTGGACTTTTTTGTTATGTGGCTCTTGATGAAATCAGCAAAAAATCTAAGAACTTCGAGTACACTACAGTAGTTAAAAGATTATTTAATGAGAAAAATAATTCCGTTTTCAAAAGAAGTATTGCTGATAAAAAATTGATCAATTTGGGAATAAATCAGTTTCTAAGCTGTTTCAATAAAATATTTCAAAATTGTTACCCCAAAAAATCTATTAGGATAAAGTCTAACAAGAACAATACAATAAAGTGGATTACAAAAGGTATTAAAGTATCATGTAAAATGAAAAGAGTCCTGTGCTCTGGAACACTAAATAACGTCAGCATCAAAAATTATAAAACCAAATACGTTCAAATTCATAGAAAAGTTATTAAGCAAGCCAAAAAGCAAGCTATGTCACGGTATTTGAAAAGCGCAAAAAATATAGTGAAAGAAACATGGAAAATAGTAAACGAACATACTAAGAAGAAGAAAAACAAGCGACGTAGAAATCTTATCTTAAATGTAGACAATAAAATAATTACTGACCCTCAAGATGTTGCAAATATATTTATCGAGAGTTTTGTTTTAAAATCATCGCTAGTAAATAAAGATAAAGATATAGATAGGGCAGTGTCTTTTTTAATGGAAGCAACGAAGAGAGTTGAAAGTGATATAACTTTCAAGCCGACCACACCATATGAAATAACAAAGTTGGTTAGTAAAATGGCTAAGAAACAGTCTTGCGGCTTTGACGACGTACCTACATCAATTATACAGGAGAATATAGCAGTATTAGCTTCACCTCTTTCTGAGTTTTTTAATAAATGCATCGAAGAGTCAATCTTTCCTGACCAGTTGAAACTGGCCAAGGTAATTCCGATACACAAAAAGGGCACTAAGACCGATCCAAAAAATTACCGCCCCATATCCCTACTACCAACTTTATCAAAACTCTTTGAAAAAATTATTAAAACTAGACTGATGTTACATTTAGGTATTAACAAAATCATTAATCTGAGACAATTTGGATATCAGAAAGGAGTCGGTACCTCGGATGCTATGAATACTTTAATAAATGACATAGTTAGTAAATTAAATGAAAGAATGAAAGTAGCTGGACTATTTGTTGACCTCAGTTCTGCTTTTGACACGATAGATCATGAACTATTACTTATTAAACTTGAGCATTATGGTATAAGAGGCAAGACATTACAACTTATGAAATCGTACTTACAAAATAGAAGAATGTATGTAGAAATTAAAAGTATAGACGAGAATAATCACGAAGTGATATACAAGTCAAAAATGACATATGTCAAATGTGGTGTTCCCCAAGGGTCAATTTTAGGACCCATACTCTATATTATTTTTACGAATGACTTGCTCAACTACATGAATTATACCCAGCCAAATGAGAAACTTGTTGTTTTCGCAGATGACACTAACGTAATAATCGGGGCAAAAGACATAGAAGAATTGACTTTAAATACAAACATTATTATAAAAAAGGTTTGCGAGTGGTTTACAGCCAACTACTTACTGCTAAATACTAGTAAGACTAACCTCATGTTATTTAAGACTACGGCTCGTAATAATGATAACTTAGATATACAAATAAATGGTGACAATATTGAAATGGTGGACAGGGTTAAATTCTTAGGGACAATCATTGATTCGCTTTTAAATTGGAAACCGGAGCTTGCTATTATTGAATCATCCATATCGTCAGCATGTTATGCACTCCGGAGCCTTAGGGACGAATTGAATATAGAACAGTTAAAGGCTGTATATTATGCGCTGGTCGAGTCTAGGATAAGGTATAGTATCATGCTATGGGGAAATAGTTATAGTTACAACTGGCAGAAAGCTTTCATCCTCCAGAAATGAGCCATAAGGACAATAGTCAGAATTTCACAAAGTTGCTCATGCAGAGATTACTTTAAAAAATTAGCTATATTAACAGTTCCTAGTCTATACGTATTGGTCCTCTTAAGTCATTTTGTCAAGTATATACACGAGTTTGAATCACAGGAGGAACGTGAGACTAGAGAGTGCACGCGAAGAAAAATTCTTAAACAACAAATAGTACCTAAACTTAACGTAGTAGAACATTGCTCGAAGTATCAAGCTGTAGAAATATTCAATAAGTTGCCGTCTGATTTGAGGACCTTGATTTATAACACCCACTTGTTTAAAACAAAATTAAAAACCTTTTTATTGGAAAAATGTCTTTATAACATATCGGAATTAATGTCTGATAATAACAAATGAATTGTATTTTTTTTTTTTCAACACGATTGCAAGAAGGGTTAATCTTTTGACATTAAATAACTCAGAATAAATTCCGACATTTTATTTTAATTTATCTTTTGGCATTATATTTAAGTAATTAGAATCATGCTTTGACATTTTATACATTTTTGACATTATAATTAATACTGTACGACAATATTTTAGTAATTCTATTTGCCAACTGTTTGACACCTTATTTGAATGTTATCCAATTTTTTCTTTATTATTTATTATTTATTTTTTACATTATTATACGTTATTTGTGTGCATATTGTACCTGGATTCAACACAATGCAAATTGTTTTATGAATAAATAAATGAAATGAAATTAAATGGTGCCGGGTCGCTTGTGGGCGGGATAAACGAATGCATTTAAATAAACGACTCGTTTATCTTTTTTTTTTTTTTTTTTCCCCTGGCAACACTGCCTAAGTAACTTGTCAAATTTTTGTTCCGTATTTTAAAATTAATTTTAATTAGTATTTAAGTAAGTAAAAATAAGGTGTAATTGTTAATTTAATCGTAAGATAACTGTATAAAATATACAGGATTATGTAAAATTAGAGAATCTCGTTGAGATTATTATGAGAGGAGGCCTGAGTCCCAACAGTGGGAACATTATAAGGCCGACTATGCTATGCTATGCTATGTAAAATTAGGACCAAGTAAAATACGATATTTAGTACCGGCGGCTGTCAACGGTAACCTAGAATCATCTGACGTCCAAATTAAGTAATAAAACGGGGAAGTATTGTTTACTTTATTTACTATCTCTAACAATAGCACACATTCATGTATCTTATATCAGTTAAACGTCGTACTAACTAATTTCTACATACTGTTTACGGCAATTTAGAATTTTGCGTTTGTTCTAAAACGCTTTGTTTACATTGTGCAAATGGTCATAATTTCTTATTTCTGTTAGTTTAGATCTAATTTTCTTCAATAATATAAGATCAATTGTTCCGTATGGTGTTCGGACGTTAAGAATAACACCATCCCATCTCTTCCCGAGGGTGTCGTAAGAGGCGACTAAGGGACATACCAGAGAATGGGCAGCAGCATCCTCTGTGCATTACAACAACCAAACTGCGATCGCCAACCCGTCTGCCAAGCGTGGCGATTATGGCAACCCCCCCCAACATGAAAAACAGAAGGAAAAAATGGCCCCTAGTGCCCGGCAGCCCGTCTACCTTTGACTCCGGTAGCGGTCAAGGCCACGACGAGGCAAGGGGTGCGAAGAATCTCCGGATGAGATTTGGCTACCCATCTATTAAACGACTCGACCTGGCAACTTTCAACACGCGTACACTGAGGACTGACGAGAAGATCACCGAACTGGAGGAGGAATTGAGCAGGTTGCGATGGAGTATTGTGGGATTGTCTGAAGTCCGAAGACAGGGGGAGGATACGATAATTCTCAAATCCGGTAACCTGCTCTATTTCCGGGAGGGTGACCAGCAGTCCCAGGGTGGTGTCGGGTTTTTCGTCCACAGGTCCCTTGTGAACAATGTCATGAGGATCGAGAGTGTGTCGACCAGGGTGGCGTACCTTATACTCAGAATATCATCAAGATATTCGCTGAAGGTCATACAGGTCTACGCCCCGACCTTGACACATCCCGACGACGAAGTAGAATCCATGTATGAGGATATATCAAGAGCCATGCATGGTTCTAAGACTCACTTCACCGTGGTCATGGGGGACTTTAACGCGAAACTGGGCAAACAAGACGGTGACGAGCTGCGAGTGGGGCAATTTGGATTTGGACGTCGGAATCACCGGGGACACCTACTGGCTAGCTTTATGGAGAAGGAGGGCCTCTATATGATGAATTCCTTCTTCAAAAAGCGTGAGCATAGAAGGTGGACCTGGCAAAGTCCTGACGGTGCAACTAGAAATGAGATTGACTTCATCCTGTCGACGAAAAAGCAAATATTCAATGATGTCTCTGTGATCAACGCGGTGAAAACTGGAAGTGATCACCACGTCGTAAGAGGCACATTGAATATTAACATTAAGCTTGAAAGGTCTCGACTGATGAAGTCTACGCTCCGTCCAGCACAGATCCAGATCCAAAACCCCGAGAGCTTTCAGCTCGAACTCCACAATCGTTTCGAGTGCCTAGGAAGCTCCGTGGATGAATATAACGATGGGTTCGTGGAAACTGTCCATACGGTCGGGTCTAAGTTTTTCAAGACTCACCGTACAAATAAAAACAAGAAGCTCTCCGATCCGACCCTCGAGCTAATGAAGAAGAGGCGTGAGATGATTCTGCAGTCTTCAGACGATGCGTGCATATACCGGCAGCTCAATAGACAAATCTCGAAGTCCCTGAAACGTGACCTTCGCCGCTTTAATACCGCAAGGATTAAGGATGCGATTGAGCGGAATAAGGGCTCTAAAGTATTTGCACGAGATCTGTCTATTGGGCAAAGCCAGCTCACGAAACTGAAGACCGACGATGGCAGAGTCATATCCGCCAAATCGGAGCTTCTGGGAGAGATCGAGGCTTTTTATGGACAGTTATACACGTCTACCGCTAAACCCGCTGTAAATCTAGTAAACGACCCAAGAGCTAGATTGACTCGACACTATACCGAAGATATCCCGGACGTCAGCCTGTACGAGATTAGGATGGCTCTGAAGCAGCTGAAAAACAACAAGGCGTCGGGTGAGGACGGAATTACGGCCGAACTCCTGAAGGCGGGTGGAAAACCGGTCCTTAAGGCCCTTCAGAAGCTATTTGATTCCGTCATACTCGAGGGGAAAACGCCACAGGCGTGGAGCAGAGGCGTGGTGGTACTCTTCTTTAAGAAGGGCGATAATGCCCTGCTTAAGAATTATAGGCCCATCTCGCTTCTGAGCCATGTCTACAAGCTGTTTTCCAGAGTCATTACGAATCGTCTCGCGCGCAGGTTCGACGACTTCCAGCCTCCCGAACAAGCCGGATTTCGAAAAGGCTTCAGCACCGTGGACCACATACATACGCTGCGGCAGGTTATACAGAAGACTGAGGAGTATAACCAGCCTCTCTGCTTAGCGTTTGTGGACTACGAGAAAGCCTTTGATTCGATTGAAACTTGGGCTGTACTGCAGTCTCTCCAACGGTGCCAAATTGACTATCGGTATATCGAAGTGCTGAAGTGTTTGTACAAAAACGCCACTATGTCAGTCCGACTACAAGACCAGACCTCGAAACCTATCCTCTTGCAGCGGGGTGTGAGGCAGGGAGACGTTATTTCTCCGAAACTGTTCACGGCAGCAATGGAGGATGTCTTCAAGGTTTTGGAATGGAGAGGGCTAGGCATTAATGTCAATGGCGAGTACATCACTCACCTTCGGTTTGCCGACGACATAGTAGTCATGGCTGAGACTACGGAGGAGCTCAGTACAATGCTTGGTGACCTCAGTAGAGCTTCCGAAAGAGTGGGACTTAAAATGAACATGGACAAAACCAAAGTCATGGTAAACAGCCATGTAGCACCCACTCCTATCAAGGTCGGGGACTCTACACTCGAAGTTGTAGACGACTACGTTTACCTGGGACAGACGGTCCAGCTGGGAAGGTCTAACTTCGAGAAAGAGATCAATCGTCGAATCCGACTCGGCTGGGCAGCGTTCGGGAAGCTGCGCGGTGTCTTCTCGTCCAATATACCACAGTGTCTCAAGACGAAAGTCTATGACCAGTGCGTGTTGCCAGTGATGACATATGGCTCCGGAACGTGGTCGCTTACAATGGGCCTCATTAGAAGGCTTAAAGTCACCCAAAGGGCAATGGAGAGGGCTATGCTCGGAGTTTCCTTGCGTGATCGAATCAGGAATGAGGATATCCGCAGGAGAACCAAGGTTGCCGACATAGCACGAAGAATCGCCAAACTAAAGTGGCAATGGGCAGGGCACATTGCTCGCAGAACAGATGGCCGTTGGGGCCGAAAGGTTCTGGAATGGCGACCACGTACCGGAAGACGTAGCGTTGGAAGGCCTCCTACAAGGTGGACCGATGACTTGGTAACGGTTGCGGGGGTCCGATGGATGCGAGACGCACAGGACCGTTCGCTGTGGCGACGCTTGGGGGAGGCCTATGTCCAGCAGTGGACGTCTTTCGGCTTAAATGATGATGATGATGATAAGATCAAACGAACTTCTTAAGTGAAGTTCGATCGATATAATATGAGTGGTTTCATTTGAAGATATAAATAAACAGGTAGTCCTTTGACCTACAAGGCAACTCTCGCACGCTTTTAAAAGTTATTTATAATTCGAATAACAATTCGTTTTTTTTTTTTTTTTAATTAAGTATCGACTCGTCTACCTTACACAATATCGACGGTGACAACACTCATTCTTTTAGAGTTGCGACTTGAGTTCAAGTTTTCTCGTGTGTGTAAAAATAAACTGGGTTTTGGGTGGGTTGGGTGTTTATATCTTCAAATGAAACCACTCATATTATATCGATCGAACTTCACTTAAGAAGTTCGTTTGATCTTATATAATATTTCGTGGTTTCATTTTCGATATAAATAAACAGGTAGATGTTCAGAGACTGTGATATTTTTACATTTGTTTTATACCTGAAGAAAGAAAGAAAGAAAGAAAAACTGTTTATTCGCGCGAAATGACGCAATCTTAAAACTAGTTAACAAACATTATCAGTTGGGGTGTATACGGGGTCCCAATCAACACCTATCGGGACCCAAGCCAACCTCACCTGCACGTGGTGCACCCTGCTGATAAACGAACGAGGCTATGGCGACCCGCCAACACGCACTGGACCAGCGTGGCGGGTTATGGTCCAAACCCCCTCAAATGCATAATGCAACAAAAAACAGGCCCCACGTGCCCGGTGACTCCAGCGGTTGTGCTAGCGTGGACGGGCGTGGGCGCAGCCCTGGGGTCTGGGGTGCTAAGAATCTCCGGGCGGGATCGATCAACCGTCGACGACTGGACCTGGCGACGTACAACACGCGTACACTCCGGTCCGATGAGAAGATTGCCGAGCTTGAGGAGGAGTTGAGCAGGTTACGATGGAGTATTGTGGGATTATCCGAAGTCCGAAGACAGGGGGAGGACACGATAATCCTAAAATCTGGTAACCTGCTCTATTTTCGGGAGGGGGACCAGCAGCCCCAAGGTGGTGTCGGGTTTATCGTCCACAGGTCCCTTGTGAACAATGTGGTGAAGATCGAGAGCGTGTTGACCAGGGTGGCGTACCTTATACTCAGAATATCATCAAGATATTCGCTGAAGGTCATACAGGTTTACGCTCCGACCTCGACACACCCCGATGACGAAGTAGAGACCATGTATGAGGATGTATCCAGAGCCATACATGGTTATAAGACTCACTTCACCGTGGTCATGGGGGACTTTAATGCGAAACTGGGCAAACGAGACGGTGACGAGCTGCGAGTGGGGCAATTTGGATTTGGACGTAGGAACCACCGGGGACACCTACTGGCCAGCTTTATGGAGAGGGAGGGCCTCTACATGATGAACTCCTTCTTCAGAAAGCGTGAGCATAGGAAGTGGACCTGGCAAAGCCCTGATGGTGTAACAAAAAATGAGATTGACTTCATCATATCGACGAAGAAGCAAATATTCAATGATGTCTCAGTGATCAATGCGGTGAAAACCGAAAGTGATCACCGCATGGTAAGAGGCACATTGAATATCAATGTCAAGCTTGAAAGATCTCGACTGATGAAGTCTACGCTCCGTCCTGCACAGATCCAGATCCAAAACTCCGAGAGCTTTCAGCTCGAACTTCAAAATCGTTTCGAATGCCTAGGAAGCTCTGTGGACGAATACAACGATGGGTTCGTGGAAACTGTCCATACGGTCGGGTCTAAATGCTATAAGACTCGTACAAATAAGAGCAAGAGGCTCACAGATCGAACTCTCCAGCTTATGAAAGAAATGCGTGAGATGATTCTGCAGTCTTCAGACGATGCGTGCACATATCGGCTGCTCAATAAACGGATCTCTAAGTCCTTGAAACGCGATATCCGTCACTTTAATACTGGAAAAATTAAAGACGCGATTGAGCGAAATAAGGGCTCCAAGGTGTTTGCAAGAGATCTGTCTATTGGGCAGAGCCAGCTCACGAAACTGAAGACCGAAGATGGCAGAGTCATATCCGCCAAATCGGAGCTTCTGGGAGAGATCGAGGCTTTTTATGGACAGTTATACACGTCAATCACAAAACCCACTACGAATCTAGCAAACGACCCAAGAGCTAGGTTGACCCGACACTATACCGAAGATATCCCGGACGTCAGCCTGTACGAAATTAGGATGGCTCTGAAGCAGCTTAATAACAACAAGGCACCGGGTGATGACGGAATTACAGCTGAACTCCTGAAGGCGGGTGGTAAACCGATCCTTAAGGCCCTTCAGAAGCTGTTTGATTCCGTCATATTCGAGGGAAAAACACCACAGGCATGGAGCGGAAGTGTGGTGGTACTCTTCTTTAAGAAGGGCGACAAGGCCCTGCTCAAGAATTATAGGTTCATCTCACTTCTGAGCCATGTCTACAAGCTGTTTTCCAGAGTCATCACGAACCGTCTCGCGCGCAGGTTCGACGACTTCCAGCCTCCCGAACAAGCCGGATTCCGAAAAGGCTTTAGCACCATAGACCACATACACACGCTACGGCAGGTTATACAGAAGACCGAGGAATATAATCTGCCTCTCTGCTTAGCGTTTGTGGATTACGAGAAAGCCTTTGATTCGATCGAGACTTGGGCTGTGCTGCAGTCTCTCCAACGGTGCCAGATTGACTATCGGTACATCGAGGTGCTGAAGTGTTTGTACGAAAACGCCACTATGTCAGTCAGACTGCAGGACCAGACCTCGAAACCTATCCTCCTGCAGCGGGGTGTGAGGCAGGGAGACGTCATTTCTCCGAAACTGTTCACGGCCGCAATGGAGGATGTCTTCAAGGTTCTGGACTGGAGTGGATTGGGCATTAATGTCAATGGCGAGTACATCACTCATCTTCGGTTTGCCGACGACATAGTTGTCATGGCTGAAACTACGGAAGAGCTCAGCACAATGCTCAATGACCTCAGTAGAGCTTCCGAAAGAGTGGGTCTTAAAATGAACATGGACAAAACCAAAGTCATGGTAAATAACCATGTAGCACCCACTCCGATCAAGATCGGAGACTCTGCACTCGAAGTTGTAGACGATTACGTCTACCTTGGACAGACAGTCCAGTTGGGTAGATCTAATTTCGAGAAAGAGGTCAACCGTCGAATCCAACTCGGCTGGGCAGCGTTCGGGAGGCTGCGCGGTATCTTCTCATCCAATATACCACAGTGTCTCAAGACGAAAGTCTATGACCAGTGCGTGTTGCCAGTGATGACATATGGTTCCGAAACGTGGACGCTCACAATGGGCCTCATCAGAAGGCTCAAAGTCACCCAAAGGGCAATGGAAAGGGCTATGCTCGGAGTTTCCTTGCGTGATCGAATCAGAAATGAAGATATCCGCAGGAGAACCAAGGTTGCCGACATAGCGCGAAGAATCACCAAACTAAAGTGGCAATGGGCAGGGCACATTGCTCGCAGAACGGATGGCCGTTGGGGCCGAAAGGTTCTGGAGTGGTGACCGCGTACCGGAAGACGCAGTGTCGGAAGGCCCCCTACAAGGTGGACCGATGACCTGGTGAAGGTTGCGGGAATCCGATGGATGCGAGACGCACAGGATCGTTCACTGTGGCGACGTTTGGGGGAGGCCTATGTCCAGCAGTGGACGTCTATCGGCTGAAATGATGAATGATGATCAGTTGAATAGGGAAGATATGCGTCACATCCGCGCAAAACGGCCGAACGCTCAGCATAAAGCTGCGGCCTCACGCATTATGCGATGAGCTCACAGCGCTGTTTTTCAGCGTGGGCCGATGGCGGTGTTGACATAAAGACGCCCGAACGGTGCAGCGTACAACGAGATTTCGACAGAAAAAGGAAATAAAAATACATATGAATTACAAATTAAAAGGAAAATTAAATTAAATTAAATTAAAATAATAAATAAATATGTAACGTGACAAGTATATATATAATATAAAGTGGCAACACCACGACGCGCCCGTAGCAGCACTCGTTTTTATAATCTGTGGCAATTTGCATAGACCACAGACGCTAATAGGTACCGGGTACGTGATTGGACGCGATCGCGGTGCCGCTCACAGAATATTTTGACAAAAGGATATGACCGAATGTGACGACAAGATAAGATGGTTTTGGAAATTCAAATAATTGTTATATAGTACTATTATGATGGTTCATGTTTGCGACAATGTTTTAAGTATTTGTGACGAGATGTGAAATTAGACGAACTCAAGAAAAGCGAACATGGGAACAGGTAAGGTTGATCAAAAACAATACAAACAAATTGTTCACTCACATTGCTTTGTGGAAAATTCCAGGGACGAAAACAAACGGGACGAATGTATAAATATAATTAGTTTATCTGTAATTAGATTAATAATGGATTACCAAGTCAACAAATAAGAATAAACAGTAAAAATTAAAATTATATGCATTGTAATGTGACTTTATTGTGAAAAGTGTAATGAAGATAATTAAAACGCATAATTAATATTTGTTTTGTTTGTAGGTTCCTAGCATTATATTTAAAAAATACAACGCAAACTGACAGCAGCGAAACACCACAGGGACAAGACAAATTGAATGCCAAGCCACAGCACCGCTGAAGATCCAAACCAAGTACTGCAGGTCATGCACCCATAAGGTGACAAAAAGTTTATTTTATTGTTGTGAAAGTTGTGCTAGCAAGAGTAACTTTTTATGGTTATATTTAAATGATTGTATTGATTTTAGGCCTCGCATCGGTGGAGGAATAACATTCCCGATCTTCGCAGCCATGTACTTGAAGGAACCTCTAAATGCCGCGGTTTTGTGTCGCGGTGCTGATAGTGGAGCAACTCCAGAGCGAAGACCATACTTGTAGTGTGTTTGTCGCCAAGTAAGTTTGTCAAATAGATAGCGTGGCTTTTGGGTTGTTACAACGCCAAACAGTAAACTAGCCAAATGCAGCCTGCGCCTAGCAGCCATTTTCAAGATCTTCAGTTGATTTATGTATGGAGTCACATGACTCCTACGTGGGACATGTACACAAAAGCGAACACATGCGTTCTGGATGCGCTGAATCAGTCTATCCGTCCTAGCAAGCAAACATGGCCCATAAACAGTGTCACAGTAGTTGAGTTTTGATAAGATTAGGCTGTCAACAAGCAGCTTATGGAGTGGGATGCTAAGGTATTTTCGTATCCCACACAAAACCTTTAGCTTGTAAAAACAGTGTCTTAGTGCACTTTTTATATAGGCCTCAAAGCGCAGCTCTGGCTCCAGAATCAGCCCCAGGTTGCATGTCTGCTCTACACGCTCAATTTCTTCTCCCCCAATCATGACCTCAGGCTTGGCCAACAGTATTGCAGCAACTTGTTTCTTTGTGCCCAGCACCATGAATTTCGACTTAAGCGGGTTCAGGACCAGACAGTTCTCCTCAGACCAGGCCACAACACGTGCCAAGTCCTCATTCACCCTCTGCACAGCCAATGACGTGTCTTCTCCTTTAAAGGATATGTACAACTGGATATCATCGGCATACATAAATGATACTTGCAGTTTATGAACGATCCAGTTATATCAGCGCTATAGAGGATGTACAGAAGAGGACCCAAAATTGATCCCTGTGGGACTCCTCTCGTCACAGGAAGGGGGGGGGAAGATATAGTTGATCCATCTTTCCTATGAATATGCACGAACTGAGACCTATCAGTTAGGTAGCTATTAAACCAATCCACAGCGTCTTCGTTGAAGCCATAGTATGCTAATTTAGACAGCAGCAGATTGGTATTAATTGCGTCGAACGCCCGTGAGAAATCCAAAAGAACCAGGATTGATCCCTCCCCCTGATCACGTGCCTCCAGGATATTGCCCACAACATCAGCCAGAGCTGTTGCAGTACCTCTGCCCTTCCGAAAACCGGACTGGAGGTCTGGAAGAATGTTATTTGTTTCCAGATACTCAATAACTTGTGAGTACACAACACGCTCCAGGATCTTCGAAAGGCAGGGCAGGATGCTAATTGGCCTAAGATCCTTCACGTTGGCTGGGTCATTGGTCTTCGGGATAGGGTGCACCATTGCACATCTCCACAGTTTAGGGAAGGTGCGTGTCTCAATGGATCTGTTGATGATGTCAGTGATGGCTTGCAAGGTAGTTGGCAATGTGAGAGATAACATCTCCAGACTGATACCATCAACACCCTGAGCATTTGAAGCTAGACTTCTAACTATCTTCAGAACTGTATCCTGACTGGTTGTAGTGAGTGAAAACTCAGCCGGACCGTGTCTGCAAGATTTGAAGTAGCCAATTTTTGAGGCATTATCGCAGCAGTTTCCAGGGACATCCAGAAATGCTGCATTGATATTTTCCGGGTTATCAAAATGACTAGGAAGTAGTTTCTGGCTGTGATCTGGAAGCACATCTGATTTCAGTTTTTTCCATAGCAGTTTGGGATCCTTCTTTTGCTCGTTGATGTTTTTGGCAAAGTATGCTGTTTTCTCCCTCACTAACGCGGCGGCTGCTTCATGTTTAAGATCCAGATAGTACTGCCTATGATTCGGTTCTCTAGTCATATGATATCTGGCTCTAGCTTCATCTCGCAATTTGAACATCAGACGTATATTGTCAGTTATCCATGGTGTAGGCGGTCTCTTGAAGGTCCTGCGCTTAAGTGGAGCATGAAGATCAAATAGCTGGATAAATTATGAATTAAAAGTGTGCACCATAGTGTCAACATCACTTATATCCCCAATAGTTGACCAAGGAATCATATTCAAATCAGCATTAAACTGATCTTGCAAGATGTCGGAAAAAGAGCGGAATTCGACCAACCTAGGTTTAACCTTAGGCTTTCTGAAAACAGCCTCGCACGTGACAAATGAGTGATGGCTGAGCTCACTGATGTGATTCACCATAACATTTCGCGTTGAGGCATCAGTGCATATGATGTCAATGAGCGAACTGCTATCACCCACGAAGTGTGTTGCGGTTTGAACAAGCTGAACGAGGTTTGAGTAGTCCAAGAAAGCTGTCAGCTGTTTAGCCTTTGAGCTGTTTGCATCCAACAGATTGACATTCAGGTCACCCAACAAAACCAGATTATCATACGGGGCCAAGGCACTGATACTGGCAGTTATAGCGTCTAAAAATACCGCCAAATCCAGCCAAGGCGGACGATATGCTGTACCAATGAGAAACTTTTTTCTATTTATGGTTAATCCCAACCAAAACTGCTCCACATTGGGGTCTTCAGGATGAGCTTTTACCCTCGCGTTTATACCATCTTTGATGTAAAAAGCGACCCCTCCGCCACGTCCTCCACGTATAGACACTGGTCGCGGTATGTGCCTTAGTTTGTACCCTGGTACACTAGGAGCTCGGTCCTGTTCGCCTTTGCGCAACCAAGTCTCATTAATAGCCATAATGTCCACAGAATGATTTCTCATGGCTATCAAAAACTCATCTTGATTTGTGCATAGCGAGCCTGCATTCAGTAGACCAAACTTGATATATTTGCTAGGAGCCATGAGTGTAAATAGTTGTAGATATTAGGTATGTAAGTGTATGAACAAAGAAAAAGAACCAATCAGTGTATATAATATGTGTACATTATTGTAAATAAAAATAATTAGATATAAGTGTGATATGTGTAAGTATTGGGCACTGCTTGTATGTGTATTTGTATAAGTAAACGGTATATGTGTTGGAGTATGAACAGGAGTGGGCTGGGGTGAGCTTATTTGGTTAGGAGAACTCAACCCGACTATGTAATAGGCACAGGCAAAGATAGTCATATAAACTAATAACTTGAAATTAGCTCTCGCCAGCAAAGTAAATTGTAAATTTAAATAAATTAGTAATATAATATGTAAAATATAAGTATATAAATATAGAATTAAAAATTGTTCGAAGAAACCTGCAGAGTTGCAATAGAGCAACATGCAAAAACAGAAGCAACGCACATCTTCAACTATGACAACTATGAAAAACAAAATAATAACACAAAAAACTACAGACACTAAATAGTATGTTAAGTAATTAAAACTAAACTGTGACGACAGGTCCAAAGACACAGGAGATGTCCGCTTCAGATCGTATTCTATGGGTGGCGTCTCCTGGCTTCCTTCTGGCGAGAATGCGGCCTCGCTTGATCCACACAAACTTCCAATCAGCGAGACCAGCAGCGTCACGCGCTCTGCGAAACAGCTGGCGGTTGGTCCTGGTGAGCCGCTCGTTGAGAAAGAACCGCCGAGCGGGCCCCGGCATGTCGAGGTCGGCTGTAGTCGCGCCGCGCCGCACGCGTGCGCTCGCTAGCAGCTTGTCGCGCAGATCCCGTCGAGCCAGGCGCACGACAATGGCGCGCGGCCGAGATTCCATCGCCCCGGCTGAGCTTGTCGCGTTGAGCTGCCTACCGCCGACCCGCTCGGCGCTGACAACGTCGCGCTCGTCGAGTGTGACGCCCAGTTTCAGGCTGATCAGCTGAATTATATGGGCGGGGTTGTCAGCCGTGGCCTCCGGTATATTAGAGACCTCGATGTCGTTTGCCAAAAGCTCCTGGTCCCTTTCGTTGAGCTCCCGATTCAATTCATCGATGATCACATCGACCGCTCCAGGCTTAGGCGGGTCGGAGGCCCGCTGTTCCAGAGCATCCAGTCGCGCCTCCAAGCGGTCGATACGCGCGCCGCAGGTGCTCATGGCAACTTTAAGCCCCGACATTTCGAGTTCCATCTCCTGCCTAAACATTTGGATGTCAGCTCGCATCGCTCGTAGTTCCTCCATAATCGAGTATGCATCGGGGGCGGTGATTAGAGGAAGGTTCTGGCACCCAATGTCGGCAGAGGAAGTATCGCGCGGCGGAGTGTCACACACGACAGGGCTCGCAGTGATAACTGGACTGCAGACTTGCTCCACTGATTTTTTTAAGGAACACTCGGACGCTCCTCTGACGGGGGTATCAGCCCTGTTATCCCGCACGACGCCCTTTGTACATTCGGGGCATCGCCAGCTTGCAGATAATGCCGCCTTAGTAGGGACGCCCACACAAGCTCGGTGATAATGAGCCTGACATTTTCCACACCTAACGCCCTCTTGCGATGAAGTAAAGCGACCGCATCCACCGCATTTGAGACCCGGCATGGTGATTGTACAGAGACTACTAGTTGCCTTAGTGATACTACGGTGACGCTCTAGATGGCGCCAGTAGAGACCCAATATGGATCGGAAGATCAATAAACCAACAATAAGATAGATGGCTCTGGAGCAAAGTTAGGCAACTCTCTCTACTAATAAAATAGAGGGTACTAAATTATTTGTCCAAATTTTATAATGATTTCCGATAGATTATATTATGTCCTTTAATCACACTCATTTACGCAATACGGATTTTTTACTGGAGACTTCACATGGTCCCAAAAGCTCTAACATAGAAGTAGCCCAAGAGTTTGTGAATTATTTCACCGATATACCTCTTAGGACTACGGGAGCTCTAAATTCCTCCCCTGAAGCTTCAGTTGCTTTATTGAAAGCAAACTTGCCAGGCTGTCCGGTTAAATTTCAATTCAAACATATAAACCCTTTGACAGTCATAAAGGCTTTCCGGCAAATAAAAGTCAAATTAACCGAAGACCTATGGGGAATGTCTGTTAAAGTATGCGCATCTATAATTGAGACCATAGCACCGTACTTAGCTTTAATATTTAATTTGTGTGTGGACCAAGGAGTCTTTCCAGATATAATGAAGTACAGTGAAGTTATACCACTTTTTAAATCCGGTGACCATAATGACACTAATAATTACAGACCTGTATCAGTATTGCCAGTTTTCAGTAAGGTGTTTGAAAAAGTTATAAATGATAAATGATAAATGATTGCTGCTCGACGAGGTGGGCAAGCTCTTTGAAAGAGTAATTGCAGACCGCCTCGTCGCGCACCTAACACGGGTGGGGCCAGATCTGGCGGACGGCCAGTTCGGCTTTCGCAGGAGGCGCTCCACGGTGGACGCCATCATGCGCGTGCGAGCTCTCACGACGGGGGATGCGGTGTCCCAGGGCAGGTGTGTCGTGGCGGTGTCATTGGACATCGCCAACGCCTTCAATTCCTTGCCCTGGAGTAGCATTAGGGGGGCACTCCGGTATCACCGGGTGCCCGACTACCTCTGTCGTGTGATCGAGGCCTACCTGTCGGACAGGTACATCATCTACCCTGGTCACCAGGGAGAGTTGAAACGGCGAGAGATGTCGTGCGGTGTTCCGCAGGGATCGGTACTAGGACCGCCCTTGTGGAACATCGGCTACGACTACGTGCTGCGCGGCGACCTCCCCGACGGGGTCAGCGTGGTCTGTTACGCAGACGACACGCTGGTCCTGGCGCAGGGAGAGTCGTACCAGGCGGCGGTCGAATTAGCGACAAGCGGGGTTGCGATAGTCGTTGATAGGATCCAGCAGTTGGGACTCGAGGTGGCGCTGCACAAGTCCGAGGCCATGTGTTTTCATGGCCCCCGGAGCGCGCCGCCTCGGCGCTCCCAATTAACGGTAGGAGGAGTTCACATCGGCGTCGGGTCGACGATGAAGTACCTGGGACTCGTCCTCGACAGCCGGTGGAATTTCGAGGAGCACTTCCGACGTCTGGCTCCCAAACTGAATCGGGCTGGGGCTGCCCTCAAGCGGTTACTGCCCAACCTCGGGGGTCCAGACGCCTCCTGCCGGAGGCTCTACGCAGGCATCGTCCGGTCCATGGCCCTTTATGGGGCGCCGGTGTGGGCGCCGTCACTGCGAAAGCGACCGGCGGCCCAGCTGAACGCGTGCCAGAGGGTCATGGCCATACGGATGGTGCGGGGATACCGCACGGTTTCCCGTGAAGCGGCGAGCCTCCTTGCTGGCCAGCCACCATGGGATCTGGTGGCAACAGGCCTTGCACTCATGCACGATCTGCGCGTGGAGATACAACGTCGGGGTGAAACTCCGCTGCCGCGACAAGTCGCGGCATGGCGGACAGAGCTCCGACGGGGTCTCATGGCGGAATGGCGACAGCGACTATCGCAACCCAGTGCTGGGCACGCCATAATTATGGCGATAAGTCCCCTCTTTGAGGAGTGGCTGGAAAGGCAACACGGCGTCCTTACCTTCCGCATGACGCAGGTCCTCACCGGACACGGTAAGTTCGGGAGGTTCCTGCACCGGATTCGTGCGGAAGAAACGCCCGGGTGTCACCATTGTGTGGACCGCCCGGAGGACACGGTGGAGCACACGTTGGAGGTGTGCCCCGCTTGGGTAGAGCAACGCCGTGTCCTCGTGGGGGCGATCGGCGGCGGCGATCTCTCGCGCCGGGCTTTGGTACAGGCCATGGTCCGGAGCGAGGAGGAGTGGCAGGCGGTTGCCTCCTTCTGCGAAGCAGTAATGCTAGCAAAGGAGGCGGCCGATCGCGTGAGGCAACGGTCCTCACGCCCCAATCGCCGCCGGGATTCCGATCCCGATTTCCGGCCATCGTAGGCGCAGGCTTGCGGACGACGAGCAATGGGTGGCTCGCCGTCCGACCGTCCGGTAACCGTCCGGACCGAGCCCAAGTCGTCGACGGCGCGTGCTGTTCCACGCGCGCCTCAAGGAGATGTCAGCAACTGTAGGGGCCTAGCAGGGTCGAAGCCTACCGGGGCCAAGGGTCTGATTCTGAAAGGAAGACTCGGCCCTGGTACGAAAGGCAACGAAGGAACAGGAGTGGGTTTTTAGTCAGTAAAAGTCTGACACTATCTCCCGCCCCGCCCAAGGGCGGGGGATGTCATAAGATGATTTTCCCACCGAAAAAAAAAAAAAAAAAAAAAATGATAAATGATATTTATTTTGTAAATAGGTTTAAAAAACACTTTTACACGTCAATTTTTTTTTCGTCATTTTTAAACTAGATGAGGCCGGTGTTTCCTAGCTGACTACCCTGAGAAGAAACACCGAAACAAACTCAGGGGTCAAAGTCTCTTTTAAAGTCCATACAGTAAATATGTAATGGTCAAATCACATGAGAACCATGCAGATTTGTCTGAAATGGTCTTTTGAAGAAAGAACCATACAGATTTGAGTGGACCTGTCCAGTCAGTGCAAACATTTGTCAGTATTCGCAAAGCTCAACTCAGGACTACTAAGGAGCTCAACGACTTGACGAACAATACCAAGGAAAGGACATTTGGGTAGGCCGCAGAAAATACTCAAATTGCCAGACATACATTAAAATTACTGAAAAGGAAAAAAAAAAAACAATCAACATAGTCCTCACGTTCACAATAATAAAAGAAAAATATAGTTTACAAAATGTAATACTTTAGCAAAGTGAACATTTTTGTCAAAAATTAATAGAAAAAAAAAGTCCAATTGCAAAATAAAAATAATCTACAATATCGAATTGTAATAAATAATAAAAAACACAATTAAAAATAAAAACAAAAGAAAAAAATAATAATAATAAGACAACAGTTGCAGTGCGTACTGGAGCAGGTCAATCCCAAGCCTTTTGGTCCTCAACATAGTCCTTTATAGTGTAAAAAGCCTTTTGGCAAAGTTTTCGCTTTACAAATATTTTGAATTTATTAAGGCTTAGTTGTTGAATATGACTAGGAAGTTCATTATAGAAGTGTATACATTGGCATCTAAATGAGCCACCTATTTTTTTCAGCCTGGTTGTATTATGCTTAATCAAATGCTTTACCATTTTAACAGCAATAAAATCTTTCATGATCAGCAGTATGGTTTCACCAAAGGACGTTGTACGACTGACGCTGGAGTCACTTTATTGAAACATATATTTGCAGCGTGGGAAGAAGCCCAAGATGCGATAGGAATTTTTTGTGACCTCTCAAAGGCTTTTGATTGTGTTAATCACGAAACCTTGCTTTTAAAGCTAGAACATTATGAACTAGGTAAACTTGCACTCAGCTTGGTGAAATCTTATTTAATTGACAGGCAACAGCAAGTTCAGATAAACGGTGTCAATTCTCCGGGTTTGAAAGTCAAAATGGGTGTACCACAAGGCTCAATATTAGGTCCTTTCCTCTTTTTAGTATATATAAATGATCTACCGCATCTATTAAAAAAACAACCACATATTGTATTGTTTGCTGACGATACGTCGTTAATTTTTAAGATCAATAGACGTTCCACTAATCTTGATGACGTAAACGATGCTTTTCAGCAAGTCCAAAACTGGTTTACTGTTAATAATTTAGTAGGTATTAAATGGAAAAAAAACTAAGTGCATAAGATTTGCGTTACCGAATGTTAAAAGTAATTACTCCGACATAGTATTGAACAAGGAGAAACTTGAATTCGTCGAGAATACGGTTTTCCTAGGGATCACGCTTGACTCGAGGCTACAATGGGGTCCTCATTTAACATCTTTGGCAGGTCGGCTTAGTTCAGCAGCATATGCTGTCAGAAAAATCCGTCAATTTACTGATGTGGATACTGCGCGACTAGTTTATTTTAGTTACTTTCATAGTATCATGTCTTACGGTATTTTGCTATGGGGACGGGCTGCAGATATAGAGTCTATTTTTATTCTGCAGAAAAGAGCTATCAGAGCCATATATAATCTTCGCAGACGCGATTCTCTTAGGGAACTATTTAAGGAAATAAACATCCTGACGGTCCCTTGTCAATACATTTATGAAAACATTATGTATGTTCGGAAAAATATTCATCTTTTTACTAAGATAAGTGACAGGCACAATTTTAATACTAGGAACAGGAACAAATTAGATCAACCTCGGTTCAGATTGGCTAAAGTACATAGTTCTTTTATGGGGTACTGTGTAAAATTTTATAATAAAATACCAGTTGAGATTCTACAACTAAATGGGTCCAAATTTAAATACAAATACAAATATTTTATTTGTTAAACATAGGTGGGTTAGGTATAGATGTTCTAATTATTAAGGAACGCTATGTCTAGCCGTCATTTTTTTTTTGTGTGTGGCCTCTCGCAGGTCAACCTAGGAGGTTGTCGGCTGCTTAACCGGTCTTGCCTGTGGCGGCCTCGATTCGAGAATCAAAGCCTCCAGCCAGGGCTTACTTAACTAACTTAAAAACTAAGCGACTACACGCTAAGGGCACCCCCTGTGGGGTACGGACCTCGGCTTAGGGCGTCGCTGGGGGGGGGCAGCAAGGGACGGGCTGGATCGCACAAAGATATTATTATTATTAACGGGGAATTTTAAAACTACCGCTCAGCGGCGCGGGCTGGCTCGAGCAAAGGACGGGGAGGACGTTGACGGGTCTGTCGCGGCGGGCCTCGACGGCGAGGACGGAATGACGGCGGTCTGTAATGTCTACGAACTGTACTGGTTTCCTTACGGCTCTCTTGGAGCAGGGTAATGGGGTCGTCGGGGGTGACAAGAGTATGCCTAGGACGGCGAATCTTTGAGATGAGGGAGGGTTCATATCGGGCGGCCGATACGATAAGGGGGTTGCGGTGTTTCACAGCAGTATCGAAGAAACGCTTGCACAGGCGTTTCATGAACTGCTGGATGGTGGGGATTTTGAGATCTAAGTGTAGATTCTCATTTCGGACGTAATAAGGGGCACCGAGGATTTTACGGAGGGTCCGATTTTGGAGGGTCTGCATCCTATGGAGGAAACGGGGCTTGGCGTGTGCGAAGATAGCACAGGCATATGTCATGATCGGGCGGATTACTGCTGTAAAGAGGCGCAGCTTGCACTTAAGTGATAATTTGCTGCGAGCAGTCATGAGATAGTGGAGCCTACCTTGAGCGAAAGCGGCTCGCGAGCGAGCCTGCTTTATGTGCTCGGCGAAGGTCAAGTGCTGATCTAGGATCACTCCGAGGTACTTGGCTTGCTTCTCCCAGGGGATTGGCTTGCCGTACATGGTGATCGGAGGGGGAGGGAGGACGGACTTCCGCTGTCTCGAGTAGAGAACAGCTTGACTCTTATCAGGGTTAACCTCTATTCTCCATTTCCGGAACCATTTGCCCAAAGTGTTTGCGGAGGTTTGGAGATTGCGAGCGATAACTCTGGGGTCACGACCGGTGTAGTAAATTGCCGTGTCGTCGGCGAATAGAGCCAACTGGGCCTTTTTACTCTGGGGAATGTCGCTGGTGAACAGCGTGAAGGCTAAGGGGGATACTACGGAGCCTTGCGGGACTCCTGCTCGGATGGGGTGGGGGGTGGAGAGGGGAGAGTGCCCACCCTCGATTCGATAGCGGAAGGTGCGATTCGACAGAAAGTCTCGCATGATGAGCACGAGACGGTCTGGCACTCCGAGTTGGTATAGCTTATATAATAAGCCATTGTGCCAGACCTTGTCGAATGCTTTCGCTATATCGAAATACAAGACACCCGTCATCGTATTACGCTGGAAGCCAGCGCTTAGGTGCTCTACGATGCGGTGGACTTGGTGGATGCATGAGTGCTCGGTACGGAACCCGAACTGCTCATTAGGAATGAGACCCTTGGATTCGGCAAAATCTTTGAGACGCTTATAAATAAGCCTCTCGTAGACTTTACCGAGAACATTGAGGAGACTGATGGGGCGGTAGCTGGAAGGGTCAGACTTGGGCTTGCCTGGTTTGGGGATACCGATAACGGTGGCCTGCTTCCATGCTTGGGGGAAGATATTATTGCTTAATGTGCCATTGAAGATGGCGGTCATTAGCATTATAAGTTGGGGAGGGAAGAGTTTGAACACTCTGTTCGTGATACCGTCGGCGCCGGGGGCTTTCCGGGGTTGAAGTTTTTTGATGATATCCTCCACCTCGTCGGGAGTGACGGGGGGTAGAGGGTTATCAGGGTCTTCAACGGGAGGGAGGGAGGCTCTACGTTCGACTTCAGCGTCCACCATGTCGATGTGAGCTTGGTCTACTAGTTGAGAGCTAGGCGAGCATTGGGCTTCGAGGCTGTCGGCTAGGCATTCCGCTTTTTCAGAGTTGTCGAAAGCGACACTCTTGTCAGGGCGGGTGAGCGGAGGGATAGAGGACTCTTCAGTGGAACGTTATTTCCTCTGAAGTTGCCAGAAGGCGAGGTGAGTAGGCTCGAGTTCGCTAAGCGTCTTGTCCCAGCGGGCGGAACGCAGCTCGGTCATGCGTTTCTTAACAGCACGCTGTAATCTACGCATGTGAGCCTTGTTAGCGTCGCAGGGAAAAGCGCTGTACGCACGGATGGCTGCGTTCTTCTCGGTCATCAGAGCCCGTACATCGTCCGGAATTTTCCAGCGACGGTCCTCCGTCGCTGCCGAAGAAGGAAGCTCCATTGCTGCCGAAGAAGGAAGGAGGAATCTATGTTCGAGGTCCCCTAAAGGGACCTCGAACATAGATTCCAAACTGCTCGACATTTTGCCATAGCTGTATCATACATTTTTTTGTATGAATTACTTTGGGATCTAGCCTTATCCATATCTTGTGAAGCTATTAAATGTAATGTGTGTGTGGCACACCTTTCATGATTAGGCAGTTGCAACTCATCGAATTCTTCAAATGACTTCGAAAATTGTCTTAGGGTTAACACATTATCATCATCATCATCTCCATCGTCAATATTATCATGCATTACATCAATATTTTGCATATGAGTTCCTTTACTTATTCCTGTATCTGAATCTTGTCCATATATTCTAAAAGCTTTGACCATATTTGATCCATTGTCCGTAATAGTCTTTATTATTTTTGACAGTTTCAAATCAAATTCAGAATGAATCTCTGCAATCAGCTCAGCTACTTTATCATAACTATGTGTTCCCTTGAATCTTCTGCAAGCCAAAGTTACACTTTTCCGATTAAATTTATCACAATCAATCCAATGAGCAGTTACCCCTAGATAGCTTCTCTTAGATGATGACCATATATCAGCTGTGGTGCATATAAAATCAACCTTTCTCAATTGTTCTTTTGTATTTTCTATATATTCTGTGTATTGTTCTGCAATTTTTTTATTACATGTTTGCCTGCACATTATTTTCGGTGGAACACTTAATTGCTGTGCACCTTCAATTAGAGCCTTAAAGGATTTATTTTCTACAATTGATATAGGTGACATGGTCTCCACTAAAAAATTCACAAGTAACTTGTCGAAATTAACTGACTTTGGTAAGATGGCTGGAAGAGTGGATTGTTTCAATGTTTTAGATGAACTGCATCCCTCACCAGTATCACCAACATTTTTCCTCTTCCTGTTATGTTGTATTTTGAGTTTCTCGTACTCTTCTAATATATCAGCATGTCCTTTTCTCTGCAAAAGTATAATTAATAGTTTAAAGCATAGAATATCTGCGATTATATTATTTCATATTACATAAAATCCTATTTATTAGCTAATCAGTTTTGAAATCAAAATAATTTATTTAACAAAATAAAATACAATTAAAATTTTTAGCTTTACTTACTTTTAAATGGTTCAAAAAGTTGGATGTAGAATTCAAACTTCCTTTTAGTGTTTTCGAACACTTTTTGCAAGTTCCAGATATATTTACGTCACTTCCAGGATCATTTGTAATGTCTTTGAAGAAGTGTTTTAATATGAATGGAATGTTCTTGTCCCTGAAAAAATAAGAGGTTATACATCACTTACTTATGTACTGTACCTACAATATACATATAAAAATGAATCACTTGGACACGGCATCATCACGCGTAAACGGCTGGCACAGACATCACAGGCTGACAGACAGACGAACAAAGTGATCCTAGGGTTCCGTTTTTAGTTTCTTTCGAGGTACGGTAAAAATTAAGAATGGTGCTTGATAAAATAAAGAAATTGAGTAAACTCAACGGCCACATTAACTTTTTTTACGACAGGACAACGTCTGTCGTAAGAAACTAGTGTATAATAAATAATAGCTTATCGTGCAGATTAAGGGTTAGTAAATAAATGTGTTATTTCAATAAACACGTAAAATCCATGAATTAAACAATAACATAGAATAATGCGATATTGTTATCGACTAACGTTGTTCGATATCGGTTAAATTATATTTAAGGTTAGGCTAGTAAAAATAACAATAACTAGGTACTTAACTAAACTACTTGATGCTTAGTTAAAAATTATTTATAAAAGTGATGTAGGTATTTACTTACATTTTAATTATTTATATGCATTACGGACTAGGCAAAACAGCTTTAAGCTTATTAAAATCTTATTTGATTGACAGACAGCAACAAGTTCAAATAAACGGTGTCAATTCGTCGGGTTTAAATGTGAAAATGGGGGTACCCCAAGGTTCAATTTTAGGTCCTTTTTTATTTTTAGTTTATATTAATGATTTACCCTATTTGTTGCAAAATAAACTTAATATGGTGTTGTTTGCCGACGACACTTCTTTGATTTTTAAGATAAATAGAAGGACTAATAATCTTGACGACGAAAATAACGCACTATTGCAGGTCCAAAACTGGTTCACTGCTAATAATCTAGTTTTAAACGGGAAAAAAACTAAATGCATAAGATTTTCCTTACCGAATGTCAAAAGTAGTGATTGTGACGTAATACTAAACGATGAAAAACTAGAATTTGTCGACAAAACTGTTTTCCTGGGGATAACGCTTGACTCAAGGCTACAATGGGGTCCTCATTTAACATCTCTTGCAGGACGGCTTAGCTCAGCTGCATATGCTGTTAGAAAAATCCGCCAATTTACGGATGTTGATACCGCTAGACTAGTCTATTTTAGTTATTTTCATAGTATCATGTCATACGGTATCTTACTATGGGGACGGGCTGCAGACATCGACTCAATTTTTATACTACAGAAAAGAGCCATCAGAGCTATTTACAATCTTCGCCGGTGCGATTCTCTAAGGGAACTGTTTAAGGATATTAAGCTGTTGATCCCCGCACGAACGCCGGCTCTCGGGCGCCATTGTCTTACTATTGTGTCTCTAATTACACTACTCAACGAGTTAATATCATGACGGTGCCTTGTCAATATATTTATGAAAACATCATGTACGTTAGAAAAAATCTTCATCTTTTTAGCAAAAGAGGCGATAGACATAATTATGTTACAAGAAATAGGGACCAATTAGTTCAACCAGGTTTCAGACTGGCTAAAGTGGCCTCTTCTTTCATGGGGTACTGTTTGAAATGTTATAATAAAATACCTCCACAAATATTAGAACTCAATGAAACAAAATTTAAATCTTGTAAGTATTAAACGCACACTATGCAGGCAGGCATATTATAAGTTGGAGGATTATATTCAAGATAAAAATGCTTGGCTCAATGCTGGTCCAGCTCCACTACCACCGGGGTGAACAAATTGATTAGTTTGGAAATTATTGTTATTATTTTTAAATGTTTTTTTTTTGAATTTTTAAATAATAAAAGTATTGTATAATGTAGAAGCATTTTTTTCAAAGTTTGTAAATGTGAGTACCATGGAGCTATTTTATGGTTTTTTATGTTACTATTGGACTTGTTTGACATAAATCAGCATGGCAGTTGAGAGTTTATCATGCTCACTCAAATGTCTCACTGATGGTGGCGCATGTGTTGGATCATTCGGTTCCCTTCAAAATGGTTGAGCTGAGTGGTGCTAATATTGGCGTCATGTTCGTGAACGGGCGCTGTCAGTTGAGACTGGTCATCTCTTAGCTGCCAGTTGCTATTTTAATATCTGTATTTAGTTTGTATTTTTACTTTATTTACATTGTTCTCACATGATAGCGACAAGAAACATGTAACAGAGATATTTGTAATTACAAAACATGATTGAAAAGAGTGTCCATGGAGTTTCTTGCACATTCTTCTCCATAGAGATCTACGTTTTGGAATGTGCAATTAGCATCATTTTTTTTTTTTTTCTGACTGACTGACTTCATGACATTTCAAAAGTGCCTGTAAATGGTTTATTTGAAATAAAATGCTTTGAATCTTGAATCTTTGAATCTTTGAATCTATATCCAGCAAGCGAAGAAAACTGAGAAAAATCACAAACAAAACTAATAATCAACACACGAACACGCCTTTGACCTCAAGTTTGTTTGACAATGGTTTGACAGTTGACTGACGCGCAATGTTTTTTTTTTCTGGCTCGCACAGGCCGCAATGTTGGCATTATTCTTTGATCAATGAAGTACAATGTACTTTTTTAATCTGAGGCATTATTGTTCTAGTTGACAAATGACAATGACAACACTACGATCACGATCAGTGCGTTCATAAATAAGGAAATCATGGATTAAAGAATGAAAAATTGTAAAAATGAATTAAAAATGCAACGAAACTATTTTGTATTTTATAAATACTAAATATTTACATAGAGTATTTCAAATAAAATACAAAATACATTTAGAAAAAAAGTATTTCAAATATAAAATAAAAATGGGTATTTTGCATTTTGTATTTGCATTTGAAATATTTGTATTTCAAATAATTCACATCTCTGGTACCATGTCGTAGAGCTCGCTTCCTCTCGCCTTATGAAGGCGGTGGACAGCGGACACGGGGATGTTCTGCGCCAGGAGGTCGGACTTGATGTCCTCGGTGGCGATCTCTTTGGGGACACGTCTTATAACCACTCGGGTTGGCGTGTCTTCGGGGAGGGAATACGTATGAAAGGAGATTTTCCTATCACGGAGGACTTTGGTTAGTTCCCACTTCCCGATAGTCATTTGACGTCGGGACCTGAACCTTTATGCCTTGTTGGCAAGAGCGGGCGTTCGTGTAGTTGATCTTGCGATCACTACACATTTTGGACACATCTGTCCACTTCGCCTTGTCCTGGATGTACAAGGGCGGAGTGGACAGATGTGGACTCAGCCAAAGAAGCAGCGCCCCCCGCTGCTTCTTTGGCTGAGTGCCAGAAGCGGACGGAGGGCAGCTAGCCTGCGAAACGGGGGCGGGCTGGGTAACAGGGGCGGGCTGGGTAGCGGGGGCGGGAGGAGACACTACGGTCTTCTTAGCTTTGGAGGCCTGCGCGGCCTTTCGGGCTTTCCTCTTGCCCCCTAGGACGACTTGGAAGTCGTCCTCGGAGGAGGAGGAATCAGAGGACTGCTCGGAGTCCGAGGCGGAGGATTGCGACGTTGAGTCGCTGGCTGGGACTGAGGTGTCCATTGCCTCATTGGCAAAATGGGCTACTAAAAGGGGAGGCATAGAAGCCTTTCCCGGTAAAGGGCGGGGACAGGGGGACGGCGGGGACGGACCTGAGTCCGTGTTGGCCGGGAAGGGCGACAATACGTCACTAAAATCAGTGACGCTCGTCGGAACGGGAGGAGGGGCGCTTTTAATTAAAGCGATTTTCTCGCCATATTTGGCGAGAAAATCGGGGTCCTTGAAAAGGACCTCTTTGACGAACGCTAATATAATAGCGTCCGTCATGACTAGGGTGGGATTGGGCTTTGTTACATTAGTTGTAACTCTCCTATGCCTAATACCCTACGTCCCCGGGTGGACGGGCCCGGGGGTGAGTGACCCTCCCAGTAAGGGTTTGCAACTGGGAGGTGTGTACCTAATGGTGAGCCCTAAGCTTGAAACCGATCGCCAATCTTAATGTGCGATCGGGCCCTACCAGGGTCTGGTGCGAAGGGATAGACACCCCAATCGACACCAGGTGCGTAGCTGAAAGAGAACTCGGAGTATTAGGTTTGACTAGGAGATCCCCCAAGGCCAAAACCTAGCTCCCGACTCCAAATGACTGCCTAGCCCTGAAGGGGTTCGGCGGGTGTATTGGGGCAACACCCCCTTGACGTTGTTGACACCGTTAGGTTTCCCGTCAAGGACCACGAAACTGTGGATTTTCCCTGAAGGGGCACACGTTTATCGACTGTTTCCGTAAGGAAAAGTCTATCCTCCACTGCCTTGAAAAAGGCGGCTTCGGATCGCTGGTGCGGTCGGCGACCACGATGACGTCACGCGGGGTGACGTAACACGACACAGAGCACGGAGCGGGCGCGGAGCACAGAGCGGCACGACCGTTCGGGGCGAGCGTCGGGCGAGAATGATGTCTAGCCGTCAACGGCGTACAAATATTATATGCATGCATGCTAATTATAACAAAAAACGTTGCTATCTCAATAAAATCAATATAAAAAATAATATTACATTTAAATCATTCAGAGTCAAAATGTCGATACACAAAACAAACAAAAAAAAATTACATTTAAATCATTCAAAGTCAAAATGTCGATACACAAAACAAACAAAAAAAATTACATTTAAATCATTCTAATACAAAATTTCAATACACAAAACAAACACAAAAAAAATATTACATTTAAATTATTCATATTCAAAAATGTCAATACACAAAACAAACACAAAACAAAAAAATCTCCAATAAAATATAAAATTAATAAATTCTAATGACAATAACTAACAAACAAAAAAGTGGTAGTCAAAGTGGGTCAGTTAAGTATTCGTTCAGCGTATAATATGCTTTGTCATGTAATAACTCCAGGAATGCCTTTTTAAAATCGTGTATATTATTCATTTCTTTAATTTGTCTTGGGATCTTATTATAAATCCTAGGTGCCATTCCTAAAAAACTTTTTTTAAAAAGAGCCGTACTATGTGCTTTTGCGCATATCTCTTTATTGCGTCGCGTAGATCTCAATGTTTCAAACAAATGCAAGTTAGATCTGATAAATACTGCTGTCTCAAAAATGTACATAGAAGGCAATGTTAAGAGTTTAAATTTTTTGAAATAGGGAACACAACTTTCAGTTGATTTAAGCTTAAACACAGCACGCAAACATCTTTTTTGGGCCTTAAACGCAATTTCTTTGTCACTGGAATTTCCCCAATATATTATACCAAAACGTAACGCAGACGTAACATAGGCCTTATAAGAGATAAGGACAACGGACTCACTTACTATCTTTGCTAGATTATAGAGTGCATATGAGTACTGGTTTAGTTTTTTACAAACAGTTTCTACATGACACTTCCAGTTTAAGTGAGTGTCCAAGTGAAGTCCCAAAAATCTAGCACAGCTTGTTTCGGTTATTGTTTGATCTGCATAAGTTATGTTTAAGTTAAGTTTTTTTGTTCTTTGATAAAATGTCATAAGCTTTGTTTTGTCTATGTTTATTTTAAGTTTGTTTTTAAGTAACCAATTTATAATGCAAAGGATGGCCTTTTTTATGTCATCTTCGTAAGTTTCTATATTTTTACATGGAACAATAAGTGTACTGTCATCGGCAAACAAAACAGTTTGATGTTCAGTGCATTTTGGCAAATCGTTAATATATATAAGAAACAGCAGGGGCCCAAGGACACTACCTTGGGGTACACCACATGTTGTTTCTCTAATTGATGACATATGAGTAACTTCGGTCTTAGATTTAGAGCAAACTCTACTCAAAACAGTGACTTGCTTTCGCCTAGTGAGATATGATTTCACTAGATTTAATATGTTTCCTCTAACACCGTATCGTTCTAACTTACCCATTAATATCTCGTGATTTACATGGTCAAATGCTTTAGACATGTCCATAAGTACTGCTACAATTGGGTTCTTTTTGTCAACATTACTAATAATTTCCGCAAATAATTCATAGACAGCTTTGTTTATGTTTCTGTTCTTTCGAAAACCATATTGTTCCTTAGCAAGTATATTGTTTATTTCAAAAAAAGAGTTCAAAGCTTTATATATTACTTTTTCAAAAACTTTTGACAAGACCGGTATCAGAGCTATTGGACGGTAATTTGAAATAGCAGCTTTATCACCTTTCTTATGTAGTGGTTTAATTATGGTCATTTTTGTTGTAATGTATTAAATATTATAATCTGGTTTTCATGTGGCAACATAAGCGCCTTCCCTTAGCCTTTATAAAAAAAGGAAATGTAGAAATGTCATCATGTCATGGCGTCACTGCCCTTTTCTAATAAGATAAAAAAACCTGTGTTCTGTGTGCTGAGCGATAATAAACGTACTATAAAATATCTACTGGTCTAATCAATTAATATCACCACCACCACCACTCCAACATGGTAGCAGTCCGTGGTTAGGTGGTTAAATAACCAAATAAAGTGAGATCGAATTAGTAAAATCGAAAAGCCGGCCGCCATAAAGAAAAAGTTTTAGTTCGCGCCTCGTGTAGTTTAGTTTGAGGAAAGAAAAAACGCTATTATCACCTATCGCTACGTAAGTTTCACGAAAATGGCTAATCAAGCGAAAATAGAAGACATAATGATGCCTATTTTTGACGGTATAAATTATTCAAGCTGGAAATTAAGGTTAGTAACTTTACTAGAATACAAAGAATGTAACGAGTCCGCCATTTGCATGATGCCTGCTAAGTTCAAAGGTCAAGAGGCGGTTTGGAAGAAAATGGATCTAAAAGCAAGAACTATAATCATGAGTACAATTTCCGATAAACTATTGGAATATGTTAGCGAATGTAAAACAGCTTACGATATTATGAAAAAGTTTGACATGATGTATTTAACACAGTCTACTGCTATGCAAATAATATGTAGAGGAAAAATTGAAGAGATTAAATTGAACAATTACAATACAGTAGAAGATTTTTTTGTTGATTTCGAGAAAACAACAAATGATTTCAAAGCGGCTGGTGGAAATATAAACGAACCTGAGAAGATGCGATACTTGCTAAGAGCTTTACCTCCAAGTTACAGCTATATCGGAGATTTTATAGATGTAATTCCAGAAGAACAAAGAACCGTAGATTATGTGAAGTCTAAAATAAAAGAGAAAAATATGACTAGTAGTGACCCGGACAAGAAAAACAATATGAGTACATTCTCAACAAAAACTAAAGCACAATGTTTTATCTGTGGAAAGACTGGCCATCTCAAAAAAGACTGTTGGCATGGTCAGAAAAACAATCAAGGAAGAAATTCAACAACTCAACGCCAGCAAGGACAACAAAGAGGTTTCAACAGAGGTGGACTTCATCGAGGTCGTGGCCGAGGCAGAGGTCATGGTCATCCCAGAAGTGAGTCGTCAAGCACTCAGCAAGATGGTACTGCGGCAGAGACATGGACTGCTCAAGTATGTAATTCAGAAGTAAATCAGGTAACGGGACGTAGTGAAGGGGATTATCATAATAATAGTGAAATTCATTGGTTGTTAGATAGTGGGTGTACAGATCATATTGTAAAAAATGATACATATTTTTATAATTTTGTTGATTTAAAAATTCCCATTGATGTGAAACTTCCAGATGGTAAAGCGTTAAAAGCAACCAAAGTAGGTACCGTTAAAATCTGTTTCAAAAATTATTATAATGAAAAACACATTGATCTAAAAAATGTCTATTATGTAAAAGGTGTTAAACAAAACTTGTTAAGCGTTTCAAAAATAACCAAAAATTGCACAATAGTAGCAAGAAATGAAAATGCTAAAATTTATAATCAATCAAGAGAATTAATAGTTGTTGCTAACAAAATAGACAATTTGTATTGTTTAAAAAGCTTTATTTCAAAAACTGATAACAATAAGATGTATGTAAATTCCATAAAACTAACCAATAAAGAAAAATGGCATAGGGCACTTGGCCATGTAAATTTTCAATACTTAAACAAGTTAATAAATAATAAATTAGTAGACGGTTTGCCAGATAAAATTGAAAGTACAGAAATGAAATGTTCAAATTGTATTGAAAGCAAAATGGCTAATGTACCTTTTGAGAATAATAGAACTAAGACTACTGAAATTTTAGAATTGATACATACTGATCTGAACGGCCCACATAGCACAACTGGTTATGGTGGAGAAAAATATTTTTTGACATTTATCGATGACTATAGCAAATGTACTAGAATTTTTTGTATTAAGAGCAAAGCCGAAACTGCAAGTTGTTTTATAGAGTTTGTTAATTTAGTAGAAAATAAATTTAATAAAAGAGTTAAGAAATTACAGTGCGATAATGGCAAAGAATATTTAAATCGTGATATTTATAACTTCATTAGGCAAAAGGGAATAGAGTTGTTACCATGTCCACCCTATGTGCATGAATTAAATGGAGTAGCGGAAAGATATAATAGGTCTGCTATGGACATAGGCAGATGCTTAATGAGAGAAGCTAAGATTCACAGAAGGTATTGGCCAGAAGTTATAAAAACAGCAGCATATCTAAAAAACCGAACCATTGCTAATACAGTAGAAAATAAAACTCCTTATGAAATATTTTTCGGTATTATACCAAATGTTGAACATTTAAAGATTTATGGAAGTAGAGTTTTTGTTAGGGTTCCTGAAGTGTTAAGAAAAAGTAAATGGGATGATAAAGCCCGACTGGGAGTGCTAGTAGGTTACAATGAAAATAGTTACAGAGTCTTATTAAATAATAGAATAATTAATGCTAGACATGTTCAAGTAATCGAAGAAAATACTCAATTAATTTGTTTAGAAAAACTTGATGATGAAAAAGATAGGGACTTAGAAAATAAAACTTTAAATGTAAAAGATGAAATAGTTACAACAGATATTGAAGAAGACTATGTAGATGCAAATGAAACTACTTCTAATAATACTGTAGAAGATATGGTTAGTGATGATCTTGTGGATAGCTTAAGTAACAGAAGGGATGAGTCTGTAATAGAAGAAAGGTCTAAAAGAAAGAGAATTCCAGTTTCCAGATATGGTTATCCATTATCACATTTTATATATGTAAAATACATTGATGCAAATGTACCAAATACGTTTGAGGAGGCGATGAGCTCCCATGATTGCAAGGAATGGCAAGTAGCGATGGACTCTGAAATAAATAGCTTAAATAAAAACAAAACATGGCAAATTGTTGAACGTCCAAAAGATAAAAAGGTTATTGATGTCAAATGGGTCTTTAAAAGGAAAAGTAATGATGTTTATAAAGCTAGATTAGTTGTACGAGGATTTCAGCAAAAAGATTATCTTGAAAATGTTTATTCACCAGTAGGAAAAATGCAAACATTGAAAATTTTATTATCATATAGTTGCAAAAATAATTTATTTATAGAACAAATGGATGTTGAGACAGCATTTTTAAATGGTCATGTAAAGTCTGAAGTATATATAGAGCAACCAAATCGTTATGAAACAGGAGATAATAAAGTTTACAAATTGCAAAGAGCACTCTATGGTCTCAGAGAGAGCCCTAGAGTATGGTATGATTGTTTCAGCAAATTTATTGAAAAATTGAATTTTGTTAGGAGTAACTATGATTATTGTTTATTTGTAAACAGTACAAACAAAGATCCAATATATATATTAATATTTGTTGATGATCTACTAATTTGTTGCAAAGATAAAGATAAAATAAAAAAGGTCAAAGCTAGTTTAATGGGTAAATTTTCTATGAAAGACCTAGGAAAAATAAAAAATTATATTGGCATAGATATTGAATATAATAATGATAGGAATAAAATGACCTTAAGTCAAACAAAATATATTGAGTCTTTGGTTGTAAAATATAATTTGAAAAATTGTAAGTTATATGATACTCCAATGGAAACAAACTTAAAATTAGAACAAGCTAGAGAAGTAGATGATAGTATAAAGTATAGAAATATTATTGGTGAATTATCGTATGTTAGTACAGGCACTAGGCCAGATATAGCATACAGTGTCAATTACTTAAGTCGATTTCAAAGTTGTTATGACCAAACACATTACAAATATGCAATGAGAATCTTGAAATATTTGTATAAGACTAAGGATCTAAAGTTAACATACTATGATAATGTAAGCTCTGAAATATTAGATTGTATGGTAGATTCTGACTATGCAGGAGATAATGTAGACAGAAAGTCTACAACAGGTTTTGTAATTAGATTATTTGGAAACTTATTTTTTTGGAAAACTCATAAACAAAGTACAGTAACTAAGTGTTCAACTTTTGCAGAATATACTGCTATGTCAGAAGCAGTGACTGAGGTACTTTTTATCAGAAACTTGTTAAGTGAATCATTCAATGTTAAATTTGATAAAACTATATGAAGATAATTCAGGTGCAATTTTGATTGCTAAGTATGGTAATTTTACTAAAAATTCAAAGCATATTGAAGTTCAATACCATTATATAAATGAAAATTATGAAAGAGGTATAATAGATATTGTCAAAATTGATACAAAGTTTAACTTAGCAGACATGTTAACTAAAAGTTTAGAAAAGACCAAATTTTTGGAAAATAGGTTAGGGTTAAAATTAATTTAGTTATGTTTTTATTAATAATACTGTTTATGTAAAGAAAAAAAAACAAGATTATAAATTTAAGGAGGCGTGTTGTAATGTATTAAATATTATAATCTGGTTTTCATGTGGCAACATAAGCGCCTTCCCTTAGCCTTTATAAAAAAAGGAAATGTAGAAATGTCATCATGTCATGGCGTCACTGCCCTTTTCTAATAAGATAAAAAACCTGTGTTCTGTGTGCTGAGCGATAATAAACGTACTATAAAATATCTACTGGTCTAATCAATTAATATCACCACCACCACCACTCCAACAATTTTTAACAAACTAGGAAAGTGGCCACGTTCTATGCACAGATTAATAATAAAGCTCAAGACCGGTGCGATTATATGCGAGACAGATTTCAAAATCTTAGTAGTTATTCCATCATAACCTACGCTATTTGTGTTCTTTAATGAATTGATAATATTAAATATTTCCAACGCATCTGTCGGTGTCATAAATAGAGATTTGGGATAAAAATTTACGAGAGATATAGCATTACTATTATTATAATTAGTTTCAGAATGAATGGAGTCTACAAAGTAATTATTAAATGCCGTAGCCATTTCTTCTGGGTTACTTATTATCTTATCATCATTAAGTATTTTTTTTTACAGATTCAGTGGGGAAGTTTGATTTACTTCTATTAATTATTTTCCACGTAGCTTTAGTTTTATTCTCTGCATTATTAATTATATGACTATTCTGAGATATTTGAGTCAAGCGTATCACTTTTTTTAATCTTTTCGAATATTGCTTAAGCAACTGTTTATTTTCAAGATTACGTGATCGCCTCTACTGCCATAACATTTCTCTTTTTCGTTTGCTACATCTTCTGATACCCTTAGAAATCCATCTTGGGGATTTACGAGTAGAGATTTTTTTTCTCATAGTCGGGAAACACAAATCGTAGAAAAGTTTAAATAGATCATGAAATGATTTGAAAGCTAGTTCTGGGTCATTACTATTGTATACTTCAGAAAAACTTAGATTACTAATAGCTTCAATAAATTCAGACTTGTTCTCAGAGCTATAATCGCGACTTTGTACGTACTAGTGATCACTCGAACATGACTTTTTTACGGGACACTTAAACAGTTGAGCTGTGTGGTCAGATAAAGCCAGTTCTAAAACTTCACCACAACCACCCTTGACATTATGGATAATATTGTCGATACATGTTCCAGATGAAATACGTGTAGGCTATTTTATACTAGGTTTCATATTGTAATTTAAAAGCAGATGTAAAAATTCTATAGGTACTCTAGTATTTTTCAAAATATCAATGTTGAAGTCACCACAAAGTAGTATCTTCTTTCCTGAGTTTCGTCCATAACGGTTTAATATTAGTTCAATCTTTTCAAAGAAAATTGATATTGCACCTCTATTAGATTTTGGGGGTTTATAAACACAAATGATAATCAATTTGTGAGTTACTAATTCTATGGCACAACACTCTATAATACCTGGAACGCAAAATTCTTGAATATCCAAAACCCTGAACTCATGTCCATGTTTGATTAGTATACACGTACCACCTTTTCTGGTGCTTCTTGATGAGTACGTTGAAAGTTTATAGTTCGGTATATACAATTGTATGTCATCATTATCTATCATGTTATGTTCCGTTATGCATACCACATCTACTATTTTCCCTTTATGTAAGAGTTCGCTTAGGTTTATGTTAGATACGAGAGTAATAGAAAGGAAGGGGTACGCGTCAATCAAACTAGATAGCTTGTTGCACACTGTTTATTCAATCGCTCAAGGACACGAAGCGCGAGGCGCGGGGCAGGGAGGGTCGCAGCCCACTTGCCCGCTTACTCTTATACATAACATTCCTTCCCCTTAAGTTGGGCAATATATCTTAAGCATACTAACTTAGGTACTCTAAACTTAACACATCTAACTTATTCTACGTTCGTTTCTGTTGATAAGCCACCGGTATTATCATCGTCATCGCTGATGTACGGACCCGACGTTGGTGTTGCGAACATCGGACTAATTGCCTGTCGCCTACGCACTCTCCGTGCGGCGGCGGCGGGCGTAGTGTCTTGTCCTTGGTCCGTCAACTGCCCTCCTTCTCCTTCTGGCTGCCTGATAGGTTCTGGGTGGCTTTCAACCAGTGACGCTAAGTCGGGGACCACGTCTGGGTCCCAGTCCTGGTCATCGCTCGGTGAAGAGTGTAGTCTTTTCCTTATTTGATCAATGTGCCTGGTGACTTCACTTCGTAAATGTGGCACGTATACCACATACATAATATTTCCTATTTTTTTTCGTATTATTCCTTGAATCCAATTGAATTTTTTGTTATTCGAATTTTTGGTTATCCATACATTTTCATTTTCTTTAAAGTCTGTTCTCTGTTTCCCGCGATAGTATTTAGCCTGCAAGGACTGATTGCGCGCGACGGTTTGAGTGAGATCTGTGGACGATGGTGACGGCGCGATCGGATTCAACAGATCTAGTCGCGAGCGCATGGCTTGTCCGAATATTATCTCTGCAGGAGATCTATCAGTGGTACTATTTTTAGAGTTTCTGTAGTCAAATAAAAATTTTGCTATTTTTTCATGAATTTTTTTCTTATTACAACCCTCCAGTATTATAGCCTTTAACCCCTTTTTATGATTTTTACAAAGCTTTCAGCTTGACCATTACTGGATGGGTGGTAAACGGGGGATAAGACATGCTCGATACCGTTAAGTCTACAAAAGTCCTTAAATTCTAATGAAGTGAACGATGTACCGTTGTCACTCACCAACGTGTGTGGAACCCCGAACCGCGACATAAAGTCATATAATTTACTTATCACTGCTTTTGAATTATAAGTTGAGGACATATCGTAACATTCTACCCATTTACTATACGCGTCCACTACAATTAAAAACATGTAATCGTGGAATGGGCCCAGGAAATCTATGTGAATTCGGTAAAAGGCATGCGGCGGTAACGGCCAAGGCGCGAGTGGGGCGTGCACGGGCGCAGGGCGCAGCGCACAGCACACGTCGCAAGCCCCCGCTACTTGCTCGAGTGCCGCGTCTATACCTGGAAACCACAATCGCTTGCGAGCCTCCGCCTTCATCTTCACCACACCGAAATGCGAACTATGTAATTCCTTACATACTCTTTCTTGCAAAGATAATGGAATAACGACTTTATGTCCACGCATCAAAATATCTTTTTCGCAAGCTAACTGTGTCCGACAGTTGAAAAACGGTTTTAAGCCTGCGTCGTCAACTTTTCTGGGCCAGCCTTTTAAAATGTAACCCTTGACTGTGGTGAGATGACTATCGCGAACCGTCTCACGACGCATGTCGCTTAGTGTCACCGGTAGGTCCCCCTCCACTACAAAGTTGATGTAAGTCGCGTGATCCTCGCAATTCGCGAGTTCGTCCGACGCTTTCGTCTCATTTTCACCCCCGTTACCCCCGCACGCCCGTGACAAATAGTCCGCGCTGTTTTGCTTGCTACTGATATACTCAATTGTATAATTGTACGCTGATAAAAATATAGCATATCTCTGCAGGCGGTTCGCGGACACTGCCGGGATGCCTTTGTGCGGTCCGAATATAGCTAACAAAGGTTTATGGTCCGTTCGTAGCACGAAGGGTTCTGCCCGACCATATAGGTATTGATGATACCGCCTTACTCCAAAAATTATCGCGGTTGCTTCCTTTTGAATTTGTGCGTAGTTCTTTTCGGCTGACGACAGCGTCCGGGATGCGTATGATATTGGCCTTTCTAACCCATCTCCCCCTATTTGTGATAATACGGCTCCCAACCCTGTTGGCGACGCGTCTACAGTTAATATTATTTTGGCTTTTTGATCATAGTGCGCTAATGTTTTATCGGATGCTAAAATGTTTTTTATTCGAGTGAACGCGTCTTCATGTTGGCGAGTCCATTCCCACTTTGTATTTTTATTTAATAAATTATATAATGGATTTAATACGGATGACGCGTCCAGCACGAAGTTCCGATAGTAATTAGTTAGACCAAGAAACGACTGTAACTGTTGCACATTTGTCGGCTTTGGGGCTTGTAAAATGGCTTTGACCTTATCTGGTGACTTCCTTACTCCATGCTTATCTATTACGTGGCCTAGATACGAAATTTCGTCTCTAAAGAATTCACATTTACTCATTTGAACCGTCAGTTGCGCATCATCTAAGCGCTGTAAGACTGTGTTGAGCCTCTGCCAATGTTGATCTCGATTTGCACCCGTTATTAGGATATCATCTAGCAAAAATATGATTCCATCAATACCCGATAGCAAGCATTCCATTGCACGCTGGAAAATGGCGGGAGCGCAAGCCAGTCCAAATACTAATCGAGTGAACTTAAAAAGACCGCGGTGCGTATTAATGCATGTTAAGTTTTGTGATTCTTCATTTAATATAAATTGATTGTATGCCATTGACAGATCAATTTTACTAAACTGTATGCCCCCGTGTAATTTCGCTAACAAATCGTTTACTGTCGGCAAGGGATATTGGTCGATGTTTAATTGTTTGTTTATTGACACTGAGTAATCTGCACATAACCTTATAGTGCCATTCTTTTTCAAAACCGGAACAATAGGCGACGCATATTCGGAATGTTCCACGGGTTTCAAAATGCCTAGTGACAACAATCGGTCGAGCTCCTTGTCTATAATTTCTTTTAGCGCGTATGGTACCGGTCTTGCTTTGAAAAAAATCGGTTTTGCGTCAGGTTTTAAGTGTAAATCAATTTTATATTTATTAAACGATCCTAGATTGCCAGAGAAAACTTTAGGGAACCTAACAGTGAGTTGCCTATATATATTGTCGTGGTGGGTAGATTCGCACCTAGGTTGCGCGTGATCCAACACGGCGTGTACGCGTGCCGCGGCCGGCGCCAACTCCAGGTCAAACTCACGAATGAAGTCGCGACCAAGCAGTGGTGGGCCGCCCGCACGCACTACGAACATGTTCAAAATATGCGTACGTCCCAGATACGATACAGGCAATAAAACCACCCCGATCGTTTCAATTTTATCCCCTGTCTAACTAAATAACCTTTTGTTGGTGTGTGACAATGGTAATCGCTTAAAATTCGAGTTGTAAGTTTCCTCTGAGATTACGCTTACTGCTGAACCACTATCGATTTCGAACTCTAAAGCTAGACCACTGACCGTTACACGCTCCGTCATTGGCTTCCCTTTCACGCATCGAATGTTGTAAAAAGCCTTACCGTCGTCGCCTCCGTCGTCCACAGATCCTTCCTCCAAAAACCTAACTTTTGTCTCACTTGGGCACATTTTACGTAAATGGCCCTTTTTACCGCACTTTTTGCACTTGTAGTTTTTATACCGACACTGTTCGATTTTATGGTTTGTGAACCCACACACACTGCACTTTTCTTTTTTGGTGATGTTGAACACGCCATCCGGGGCCGCTGCACTGCTGCCGATGATGTCCGACGCCGCTCGCGACGAGGCATCGCGCGCGCAGCGCATGCTTTCTGCCAAGTCTATGGCCTTCGCGAGGGTCAGCTCCCGTTGATCCTGCACAAAGAGTTTGTCCCGCTCGTGTCCTGCTGCCATGCCCATTATGAACTTATCTAGCAAGGCCTCCTCCAAATTCTTGAAGCCACAGTGTGATGATAAGCCTCTTATCCTGGCTGCCCATTGAGTGTGCGTTTCCCCTGGCCGCTGTGTCGCCGAATAGAACTTTGACTTCTCGGCGAAACCGTACCTTTTTGGTGTGAAGTGCTCGTCCAGGAGTTTCACTATTTCCTCGTAACGAAGTTCTTCCACCTTGTGGGGTAATGCCAAGTCGCTAACCAGTTTGAATGTTGCTTCACATAACGATGTTAACAATATCGCCCTCCGTTTGATCGTGGCTTTGTCTGCTTCTGAGGTTATGTCATTAGCGATAAACCACTGATTTAGTCGCGATTTAAAACTATTCCACTCTTGGGACAGGTGGTCGAAGGTAGAAAGAACACCGTATATCGCTCCCGTAGACATTTTGAACAATAATTTTGAGTTCGCTCGTCGCCACGTGTTAGATACGAGAGTAATAGAAAGGAAGGGGTACGCGTCAATCAAACTAGATAGCTTGTTGCACACTGTTTATTCAATCGCTCAAGGACACGAAGCGCGAGGCGCGGGGCAGGGAGGGTCGCAGCCCACTTGCCCGCTTACTCTTATACATAACAGTTTATACTTAATAAGTCTGACTTTCCTATCAAACCGTTAATATTTTGATTTAAGATGTATAAGTGGTTATAAACGAAAAAACTCATTCTCAGTTTCATTATGATTGCTTTCGGTTTGTGTTGCCTGATCTGTATATACTGCATTAATACTGCTGCCCAATTGGTTGAAATTATGTTGGACAGCAACATTATCAAAACACTGATGAGAAACTAAATTATAAGAAACTTCTGTTTGCAAGTCCAAATAGTTCATAAAACAAAGTAAGTTCCTAAAAATGATGGCAATTGCTTTATTATTTACCCTTGCGTTATATTTCCAGAACATTTCGTATGTGTATTCTAGATAGAAATTGGAGTCAAAGAGATATGCATATTCACTTAATTCTGCATCCAAATGCATCAAATGATTGAACATTTCAATTCGTTTATTAAAAATTGCAAAATTATCACTTAGTTTAAAATTTGGTGAACATATTATAATATTGGTATTCTTTACATTATTAATTTTATTTTATATGTAATCAATTAAAAATCTATAGTTGGTAGAGACTTCGTAGTCTCTTTCACCTATGTAAATGACACAGTAATCTTCATGCGTAAAGTCTCTAAGTTTTTTGTCTAAATCTGCAAATAATTGGTTTATACCTGCATTTGGCATGATATAATGACACAATTCATATCCTATGAACGTATTTTCACCTATCTCTAATATTTTACTAATATTATTGCTAGATATAAAACATAGTTTTTTGTTTCTTGGTTCTTGTTGCATATTTATATATATATCTGAAGTTGACGTAAGTGTTTCGGGATCCGATACAGATTGTTGAAAAAGTCTATCTTCAACAGGCCCCTTTTTTTGTAGTTGGTGTGTTAACTTCTTTTGTGGGGTTGATAGCTTCGTGGTTTTTGGTTTTGGCGAAGCTACTCGTATGTCAGTTGTTATGTTTTTAGTAGCTTTTTTTAGGAGCTCATATTTTTTAGTAACGTTGTTTATGGTAGATTTTAGATCATTATTCTCAATAGACAACTGATTTATCTCTTCATGTGCTGCTGATAACTCCTGGTTAAGTTTTTCTATTTTAAACTTTAAATCTCGAATTTCGTCGCATTCATTGTCAGATATGTTTGGCAGACTATTTGTGCTGCCATCTAGCGTCGAGTTATTCGTACTAGATTCATCGATTGTCTTTTCTGATAGTGACTTGGTTCGATTTCTACGGAGCGTGATATTCTCGAAAAAATTCATTATCCCAAATAATAATGTTCAGAAAACAAACTGGAAAAAGACGTGTAGCTGGCGAGGTTTGAACTTACGATCACCCGTGTACAGAGTTTACATACCCTGCAGTGTGACCACTAGACCACGCGCACTTTGACGAGGTTGATTGAATTTGTCGACCAGTTGATACTTTAGTTTGAGATCTGTAGTTAAATGTGTGAAGTGGGTTCAAAGTTCTTTTCTTTGTTCTATCGACTTACCCGTTGACTGTTCAAATTTAAATTCTCCGTTTTTTTCTTTTTTATGTTCACATGCACTGTTTACTATTTTTAGGTGTTGGATATCAACATTCAAACAGTTAATGGTTTAACACATGCACTGGAGATGAGTATTTTAAACTGTAGTCCGGATTTCATAGTATTACACTGTCTTTTGGTAAGCCGTTTGTATCTTCACTATTTTGCACATTTATCACTGGATAATAACGTCACATGCTTGTTGTTGTTTACTTTCATCAACTAAGTAGTTTTTAGCACTTAATAATGATTGTTGTATTTTTTAGCAATTTTTAAGTACGGAGCTTATGTTTACATCGGCAATAGCGCCATCTGTCTCTCTAAAGGTTGCATTAAACGCACACTATGTAGACAAGCGTATTATAAACTGGAAGATTATATCCTTGATAAAAACGCTTGGCTAAATGCCGGTCCTGCTCCGCAGCCCCAGCCACTTTTACCTTCAAATTAGTTTTTTTTTTTTATAACTTTGGAAGAGATACTGTTCCCCTTTTTGTATTGTTGTTTTCGAAATGTTTTATTTTTATTTTATTTGTTTATTTCAATAGAGCTTATGATAATTTATTACCTTTTGTATTTGGAAACAATAGCATTGTATAATGTAGAAGTACTTTGTTTTTCAAGTTTTGTGAATGTGAAGTACCATGGAGCATTTTTATTAGGTTAACTTGTTTGTCATTACGAGCATGGCAGTTGAGAGTTTGTCATGCTCACTCAAATGTCTCGCTGATGGTGGCACGTGTTATTGGGTCACTTGGTTCCCTTCAAAATGGTTGAAATGAGTGGGGCTGATGCACGCGTCATGCTCGTGAACGGGTGCCGCCAGTTGAGACTGGTCATCTCTTAGCTGCCAGTAACTTAATTCAATTTCTATTCTTTTTAATTAGTTTTTTATTTTATTCTTTTAATTATTATTACTTATCTACATTGTGCTCACATATTAGAAGCGACAAGAAATATGTAACCAAGATTTATGTAACTCATAATATGATTTAAAAGAGTGTCCATGGAGTTTCTTGCACGTTCTTCTCCATAGAGATCTACGCTTTGGAACGTGCAATTTAGCTTCACTTGTATGTTTTTTGACTAACCGACATTTTAACAATTCAAAAGTGTCTGTAATTGGTCTATTTGAAATAAACGTTTCTGATTTCTGATATCCCACTTCTGAATTGTTAGCTAATGTGTTAACTTTAGAGAAACATTGGATAAGAAACTTATTTAGTGTACCTAGATATAGTGTAGCGGGAAGGTTTTAAATAAAACGACCAAAACGGGTAACACACCCTCTATACTTTTGCCTTGACAGCACACAATTATTACAAATATCATAAATCAATACTATTTAAAATAATAATAATTATATAGTAGCACTTACTCTGAGATGTTGCTTACCCTGAAAACTGGAATGGAATGCGTCAGGACAGCGCAGCGCGATATTTTATAAACGCTTCTAACTGTCATAGCGCTGAGCTGTCAAGTCGCAGATCGTTTCAGTTGTCAGTGCAAAATAAATACATTTTAATGTTGCTAATACAGAAAATAATCATAATGTATGTAACAAATCATAAAAATCGCTAACAGGAGGGTCAAGGAGATTCCGGTAGAGACTCGCGTCTGTACCGGAAGCGCCCCATATCAGGGGACAAATCGTCCTCCGAAGGAGAGAAGGGCTCGGCCCGCAAAATCCCCACCAGTGGGCGCGGCGCACGTCGTGCGGGAGGAAGAGGGAGAGGGCTTACCTCGCAGGAGGCTGCTGAGCGAGCCGAGAAACTCGCCACGGAGGGCGTCCACCCCGCAGCGACCAGCGTTAGGGCTGGCCCCTCGGGGCCGTCTGGTGGCAAGCCGGACGCCGGGGAAGACTCCGCCGAGGAGTCGCGCAGGTTGCTCGGGGAGCTGGTCGTGGAAGCCTTGACAGCGGTTTCCAGAAAAAGGGAGAAGGGCTCGAAGAAGAGGGGCATCGCCCACTTCGCGACATCTATCTTGGAGGCTATAGACGCCTCCTTTGAGAAGAGGGTCGAGAAGAGGATCGCGATGCTCCGAGCCGAGCTCCTGGGAGCCCAGGAAGTCGACTGCGAGGAGCCAACCAAAGGGGGACGCAAGCAAGGGCAGGGCCAAAGTCGGCCCCAGCCCCAGCCCGAGCCGGAAAGTCAGCTGTTGACGCTGGTGCGGAAGGAGCTGGCTGCCCTTCGGCAGCAACAGCAGCAGGTGCAGGAGCAGTTCCAGCAACGGATGCAGCAACAGCTGTCCGTGCTGGAAGGCATCGTGCTGCGCCCCCCACTCGCGGCCTCCAGCCAGCGGAAGGCGGCGTCATATACTGCCACCGCGGCTGCGGCTGCTGCGCCCAAGGTAGGCCCGTCGGGGCAAGCCGGGCGCGGGGCCGTGGCATCGGAGGCTGCGAGGACGGCCCTGACGGCCAAACAGCAGCAGCAGCAGGGAGGGCCTGCTCCACCCTCGAAGGGTAAGGTGGCACCTACCGCTAAAACGACGAGGGCTCCTGCCGTGACGGTGACTAGGCCGCGCCTGCCATCCCCCGCCTCCCTTGCAGAACCCTCGGCCGAAGCCGACTGGACGGTTGTTGGCGCCAAGAGGAGTGCGGGCAAGGCAACTAGGTCGGCCAAAAAGCGCGCGAGGCGACAAGAACGCAAGAAGCGGGCCATGGCGGCTAGACTTCGCGCCCCGAATTCCGCGGCTGTAGTTATTACACTACAGCCAGATGCAGAAAAGAAGGGCGTGACGTACAACACCGTCATGGAAAAGGCAAAGCAGGCGGTGCTGGGCCACCTCAGCGAATTCGGAGCCTCTGGGGGCTTCCGAATGAGGCGCACCGCAACCGGGGCAGGCCTTGCACGCATGCACGATCTGCGCGTGGAGATGCAACGTCGGGGCGAAACTCCGCTGCCACGACAAGTTGCGGCATGGCGGACAGAGCTCCGGCGGGGTCTCATGGTGGAATGGCGACAGCGACTATCGCAACCCAGTGCTGGGCACGCCATAATTATGGCGGTGATTCCCCTCTTTGAGGAGTGGCTGGAAAGGCAACACGGCGTCCTTACCTACCGCATGACGCAGGTCCTCACCGGACATGGTAAGTTCGGGAGGTTCCTGCACCGGATTCGTGCGGAAGAAACGCCCGGGTGTCACCATTGTGCGGACCACCCGGAGGACACGGTGGAGCACACGGTGGAGGTGTGTCCCGCTTGGGCAGAGCAACGCCGTGTCCTTGTGGGGGCGATCGGCGGCGGCGATCTCTCGCGCCGGGCTTTGGTACAGGCCATGGTCCGAAGCGAGGAGGAGTGGCAGGCGGTCGCCTCCTTCTGCGAAGCAGTAATGCTAGCAAAGGAGGCGGCTGATCGCGTGAGGCAACGGTCCTCACGCCCCAATCGCCGCCGGGATTCCGATCCCGATTTCCGGCCATCGTAGGCGCAGGCTTGCGGACGGCGAGCAATGGGTGGCTCGTCGTCCGACCGTCCGGTAACCGTCCGGACCGAGCCCAAGTCGTCGACGGCGCGTGCTGTTCCACGCGCGCCTCAAGGAGATGTCAGCAACTGTAGGGGCCTAGCAGGGTCGAAGCCTACTGGGGCCAAGGGTCTGATTCTGAAAGGAAGACTCGGCCCTGGTACGAAAGGCAACGAGGGAACGGGAGTGGGTTTTTAGTCAGTAAAAGTCTGACACTATCTCCCGCCCCGCCCAAGGGCGGGGGATGTCATAAGATGATTTTCCCACCGAAAAAAAAAAAAAAAAAAAAAAAAAAAAAAAAAAAAAAAAAAAAAAAAAAAACCGCAACCGGGGCCCGAATATTAGAGGTCCCTGGTACGGACAGTGGCCCTGCCGCAGATGCCCTGGCCGCAAGGATCAGGGCGTCCCTGGACGTCGAGGAGGTCCGAGTGTTCAGGCCCACCAAGTGCATGGACATGTGCATCATGGGCCTGGACGACTCCATCAGGGTGGACGAGGTGGTGGCCGCCATCGTCAGGGCGGGAGGGTGCAACGCCGATCAGGTGCGGGCGGGCACCATCCGCGCTGACAGCACGGGCATGCGAGCCGTAACCGTGAACTGCCCCGTGTCGGTGGCCAAGGCCATCACTGGTGAAGGCCGAAGGCTCTTGGTGGGCTGGGTCTCCACGCAGGTAAAACTGCTGGAGCCCAGACCTCTGCGGTGCTACCGCTGCCACGTCGGGCACCACGTGGGTGCCTATTGCGCCGCGGAGGTCCCGAGAGGCTATGGTTGAACGCTTGAACTCGTCCTTGAAGGCGGTCTCCGATTGGGGCGATGCCAATCAGTTCAATGCAACTAAAACCCAAGCGTGTCTTTTTTCCGCTAAACGGAGTCAATCCCACCCGGCTCCATCTTTCCGAGGTGTGACCGTGCCAATAATCGATCATTTTGATCTTCTTGGCGTTACGCTGACGTCAACTCTCAACTTTGGGCCATACATCGAAGCAAAGGCTCAACTGGCAGCAAAAAAGCTGGGAATCCTCGCGAAGGCCAGACGGTACTTCACGCCGGAACAGCTGCTAAAACTTTATCAAGCGCAAGTTCGATCGTGTATGGAGTACTGCTCTCATCTTTGGGACGGGTCTGCCAAATACCAGCTTGATGCGCTAGAGTCAATTGAGAGGCGAGCCAAGAGGATCATTGGCAATGATGCACTTGTTGAGTCGAAGCTCCAAAGCCTTGGACATCGCCACCGAGTTGCTGGCCTGTCGGTTTTCTATCGTTTACATTTCGGGGAGTCTGCACTGGAATTGCACAATCTAATTCCGCCAAGTCCGTTCCATCATCGGACCACTAGGCATACGGCGTTGCGCCACCGGTACATGGTGGACATCCCACCCATACGCACAAAACGTTTTAAGAACACATTTATTATGCGTACAGTCAAGGAGTGGAATTCCTTGCCGGAGTCTGTGTTTCCTGATAGCTACAACTTCGGGGTCTTTAAGTCAAGAGTGAATAGGCTACTTCTAGGCAAGCGTGCTCCATCGTCGACCACATCATCGCTTACCATCAGGTGAGATGGTGGTCAAACGCGAGCCTATCATTAATAAAAAAAAAAAAAGGTGGACCGCAGTGACCGCTGCTTCCAGTGTGGTCAGCCCGGTCACAAGGTTGCAGAATGCCGTGCTATGCCGCACTGCTACGCATGTGCGGCGGCAGGCAAGCCGGCGAATCACCGGGCTGGGAGCAGGTCCTGCGACCCTGCCAAGGCCAAGGGCAAGGTCCCGAGGCAAGCCCACCCCAACGTCCTCTCCGCCGCAGCCTCCTCTCTGGCTGCCGCTGCTGTCGCCGCCGCAACCACCGCGGCAGGGCCCTCACGAGGGGCTCGGGAGGAGACTGTAATGGACTGTTAAATACGGCTCCATTACGTCTCCTCCAGGCGAACATCAACCACTGCGCCCCCGCTCAGGATCTGTTGCTCCAATGCATGGCACAATGGTCGATCAATATCGCCGTGGTCTCCGAGCCGTACTATGTCCTGCCCAGGGGAGACTGGGTTCAGGACCTGAACGGCTCGGTGACCCTAATTTCGTCGGCCGCCGCTGTTACTCCGTCCCTCGAGGCCGTCACGATGGGACGGGATTGCGTGGCAGCACGGTTCGGGGACATTGCAGTGGTAGGCGTCTACCTGTCCCCAAACAGAACTCTCGCCGATCTCCACATCTCCCTTATGGAGTTGAATGCCGTCGTCGCTAGGTTTGGTTCACTCCCACTGGTCGTTTGCGGGGACTTCAATGCCAAGAACCTGGCTTGGGGTTCTCGGTTCACAAACCAGCGGGGTCGGATGGTAGAGGACTGGGCCCTGGAAACAGGCCTGGTCGTCCTAAACCGGGGTTCTGTCCCCACGTGTGTGCGGATGCAGGGCGGGTCAGTGGTGGACATATCGTTTGCCAGCCCTGCTCTGTCACCGCGTGTCGTCGACTGGCGCGTCATGGAGGGGGTGGAGACGTACTCAGATCACCAGTACATTCGGTTTGACATCTCCACCCAGACCTCAGACGCGCCGGTCCAACAGACCCCGTGTGGTCCGCGTTGGGTGCTGAAGCAGCTGGACCGGGAGTTCCTTCTGGAAGCCGCGATGGTACAGGCCTGGGTGCAAGCACCGAACAGGCCTGTCGACATTGACGTCGAGGCAGAGTGGTTCCGGGAGACCATGTCGCAAATTTGCGACGTGGCAATGCCCCGAGTTCGGCCAGGACGTGCCCGGCGCCAGGTGTATTTGTGGTCGCCGGAGATTGCGGTACTGCGCAATGCATGCAATGCCGCGCGGCGCCGGTACGCCAGACACCGCAGTCGCCGCATTCGCCCACCGGATGCGGAGGCCAGAGAGGCGGAGCTGTACGAGGGACACAGAGTGGCAAAGCGCACCCTCCGAGCGGAAATAAAGCGGGTCAAGTTGGAGGCCCACAACGTGTGGCTAGGGACTCTGAACGGAGACCCGTGGGGACGCCCCTACAAGGTGGTGCGGGAAAAACTCCGCCCCTGGGCTCCCCCACTCACGCAGAGTCTCCGGCCCCAGATTGTGGAGGGTGTGGTGAGCACTCTGTTCCCTGCGCGAGGGGAACACTCTCCCCCGCTCATGGCTCCGCCACCAGCGGTGTCTAACGCGAATCACGATGGTGACGACGACGACAATGCTCCAGAGATGAACGAGGTAGAGATGAGTGTGGCGGTACGAAGGCTGAGTGCCAAGAATACCGCCCCAGGACCCGACGGCTTGCCTGGGAAAGCCTGGGTCCTGGACATGGAGGCTCTCGGGTCTCGATTAAGAGAGCTCTTCAGCGCATGCATGGAGAGGGGCCAATTCCCACTTCACTAGAAGACGGGGAAACTGGTCCTTATCGCGAAGCCGGGGCACCCTGCGGACTCTCCGTCCGCGTACCAGCCCATTATGCTACTCGACGAGGTGGGCAAGCTCTTTGAAAGAGTAATTGCAGACCGCCTCGTCGCGCACCTAACACGGGTGGGGCCGGATCTGGCGGACGGCCAGTTCGGCTTTCGCAGGAGGCGCTCCACGGTGGACGCCATCATGCGCGTGCGAGCTCTCACGACGGGGGATGCGGTGTCCCAGGGCAGGTGTGTCGTGGCGGTGTCATTGGACATCGCTAACGCCTTCAACTCCCTGCCCTGGAGTAGCATTAGGAGGGCACTCCGGTATCACCGGGTGCCCGACTACCTCTGTCGTGTGATCGAGACCTACCTTTCGGACAGGTATATCATCTACCCTGGTCACCAGGGAGAGTGGAAACGGCGAGAGATGTCGTGCGGTGTTCCGCAGGGATCGGTACTAGGACCGCCCTTGTGGAACATCGGCTACGACTACGTGCTGCGCGGCGACCTCCCTGACGGGGTCAGCGCGTGACGACACGCTGGTCCTGGCTCAGGGAGTCCTGGCTCCGAACTAGCGACACGCGGGGTTGCGACAAATCCCACCTCCTTCCACTGTTGGTCCTACCCGCCTTGCGGCATACGGACTCATTGGAGACACGTTCCGGCAATTGCCGTGACTGCGTATGTCTTTACAGCTTGCTCTACCGGAACGTGCTTTGTAAACTCCATATTTTCTTTTTTCCTGTCCCTCTCTCTAATTTCACTTCTCCCCATTCTGGGGCGTGCTACACCACAAAAATGTGACTGAGCGCACGAGCAGCCCTAGCGGCTTGCCATCAACTAAAGCTGAAAAGCTGTTCCTACTGTCCTAGACTTCATTAGAATTACTGTTCCTAACTGTCCTACATGTTTCCTAACAGGTTTCCTACTGTAATTCTAATGCCTTTCTCTTGCTGTGCCATTTGTGAGCAAATGACCTCAGCCTTCGAAAGCCCTCCGGACTAGCTATCAGCTATCTGTGATAGATAGGCCCTATCTCCCCTCTACTCCAGTTCCCCAACATTTCCTCCCGCTCGTCTGCATGCAGCTCACAGTCCCACAGGACATGGTCTCTGGTTTCGTCTGCCAGCCACAGTAACATAGCGACATTTTGTTCAGGCGGCCTCTGAAACTCCCATGACCTTGAGGATCTGTGACATGACGTATTCCGGTTCCACCCAGCCGAAAGACACCCTGTCCGTCACATCCGTGAAGAATGAGTACAACTCCCTACCATCCTTGGAAGACTGCCATCGTTCCTGCCACTGAGCCATCACCTCCGCTCTCACCTTTGCTGCCGATTGCCACCTTGCGCTCCCTGCTGACCATCCCGGAACACTCCTGTGAGATTCGTCCCGCACGACAGACCTCCAGATCGGCCGGTAGCACTCCCGCTAGCACAGGTAACGCTGCGGTGCTGACCGACCTGTATGCCTTAGTCAGAAGAATTAAGGCCGGACGTTGCGTACGGAGCAGCGTACTCCGCACTGCGTACCTCCCCACACTTCGCCACCATACGGCCGCAGCATAGGTTAAAATTGCCACATAGGTCCCTGCAAACAGAACTCTCAGGGCACGGTACCTTACACCCCAGGAAGAAGCGGATATCCTCGACATCTTCCCGAAGGCATTCACAGCCCGTTGGCCGGCCAAACTTGCATGCGGCACGTAGGAGCCCACTTCGTCGACTACAACGCCCAGCACCTTGGCATTCGTCACGTGCATGATCGAGGCCCCGTCCATGCGTATGGTAGGGGGACGTTTAAACTTGCCCTTCAAAGTCAGGGTCTGCGACTTTGGTGCTGAAAAACTAAGCCGATTCCGCTTCCCCCAAGCGGATACCGACTCTAGCGATAACCGAGCGTTGCGCTCGATCACCGCCCGACTTGGCGCCTCGATCACGAGCGTGATGTCGTCCGCGTAAGCCACTGCCATCACCCCGTCTGGCCACGGTAGCTTCAGGATGTCGTCCAACAGGAGGTTCCAAAGAGGAGGTCCCAATATTGATCCCTGGGGGCAGCCCATAGTGGACCACTTCCACACCACCTGGTCGCCCATGAATAGTCCGACGCGCCAATCTGTGAAATAGCTCACCAAAATTCGGTATATATTCGGCGGGCATCCGCCCTGCTTTGCTTTCGTGAGGACCATGGGCCACCAGGCGTTGTCAAACGCCCCCGAGATGTCCAAAAGAATTACTTGCACATAATTTTCCGAGGAGTCCGCCGCCCAGTCTAGGATTGCGTTAAGCGCCGTGACCGTCGACTTACCCCTCGAGAAACCGTGCTGATTTCCTGAAATGTTGCGATACAAGCAAGGAGCACACGATATAATTAGGCGTTCCGGTATCTTTCCCAAAATCGGAAGAAGGGTAACCGGTCTATACGCCTTCGGGTCCGAGAGCGGCCGGTCATTGCCCTTTGGCAGGACGACCAACCGACCTATCTTCCAGATGTCAGGGAATACGCCCTCACCAATACACGCAGAGTACATAAGTAGCATCTCCGCTCCGCTAACTCTCCATGCGTGCTTGATGATCCGGGCAGTAAGCCCATCCAATCCCGGAGCTGTACTTGGCAATTCTCTGACGATGCGCTCAAGTGCCGCCCGACTGGGCGGATCGGAGTCCTGCCCCATAGGAGAGCATGCCGCTGCAATCCTGACCTGGCGGTGATACTCTGTGTCTACACTAGAGTCATCATCCGGGCATAAGGAGGCGAGGAGGCCCGTCGCGGTACCCTCTGCCGTCGTGGAGTAACCTTCCATCAGACGGATACCGTGCAGGACATTCGCTGGGGGGCGTACTCTGCCCGACGCGGCTCTGTACGCTAATCCCCACGGGTCGTCGTTCCCGGACTCAGCGATGTTACGGAAAAAGGCCACCTCTGCTGCTCTCATAGCGGTTTTATAGGAAGCCCTCACCGCACGCAGGGTCTCAAGCCTTTCCTCCTCCCTGGAGTCCTTAGCCCTGCGCGAGTTTTGCCAGGCTCGCCTTACTCCATATACTTTGTGGCGTAGTTTCTCCAAGTCCCCTGTCCACCATTCGTATCCACCTGTATCCCTCTTGCCGCGCTTTCCTAAGCAGGTTACTGCAGCGCAAGTGAGAATGTCGGAGTACTGTGAGCAGATTTCTTGTGCCGGCTTCCACGTCTGAAGCCTACCCATCTTGTTATGGAGCACACTACGAAATCGCTCATAATCCACCCCCTTCTCACGGAAGGATACAGACTCTACGACTCTCTGCCCCTCCTCAGAACGACCTCTGTTCTCCTTGCGGTGCCCGTGCCAATTTCGAAGGTGATCAGTTTATGGTCACTCAGACTGATCCCCTCGTGCACTGTCCACTGTGTGACTGCCAGGCCTCTTGTACTAAGGGTCAAGTCCACGTTTGACTGGCCATTAGGGCCATGAAACGTGGGTGGTTGACCCTCCACATTGTGTATAAGTAGCCCCCGTCCCAGGATAAGACCTTCCATCTGGGATTTCCGGTACTCCGTATCGGGGCCACGGCCTATATATTGCCTACGTTCGCAGTGCCACAGTGGCGAATGGGCATTACTGTCTATTCCCACCAGTATAGAATGACCCGTCAGTTGATCTAAAATCACCGTCAAGTGTTGCAGGTGAACTGCAATATCATGGCTATACTGGCAGTAGACCGATACAGCATAGAAGTCGCCCATAGTTCCTGGGCAACTAATATGGGCCACCGCACAATGGTCATTACTGAGGTGCCCCAGGAATGTGACAGCAATCCTCGGATTCATGACTACAATGCCCGCCTTGGACTCTGGTCCATGCTGGATGGTCCTGGTGTCGCAATATTGCTCCTGGACAAGTACAAAGTCCAGCCTCAGTGATCTGGCGATCACTGGCAGTTCGGTAGTCGCGGTTGCAGAACCCTGCAGGTTTAGCTGTCCCACCCTAAAAACGTGCGCGTGCTCAGGCATACTGGGTCATATTAATGGCCTGCTTCTCTGCATACACACGCGCTGGGCAATCTATCGCCGCTGTCCTGTGTGAGCCAGCTTCCGGTCGCTTAAAGCGCTTGCAGGTCGCGCAGCACTCAGTCTTCGACTGGCATTCCTGCGCTTTGTAACCGCTGTCCCCACATTTGCCACAAACCATTGAGGTCGCTCTGCAATGTTTCTCGGGGTGCCCATATTGCTGGCATTTATTGCAGCAGGTCACCCGGATAAAGTCACAGACCTCCACTGCGTCCCATCCCACATACACCCTGCCTAGTCCGACCAGCTTGTCCCGGAGGGCAGCCGAGACCTCGAAAACCACGATTGTGGTTCGCCCCCTACGCCTGCCCTTCTTGAAGGCGAACCCTGCCTCCTTCCGCACTTTGTCGATAGGCCAAGCTGGGTCATCTGCGAGGTTTACCCTGTGAAGGTCCTCCAGTACGTCCTCTGCCTTCGGGTTCCCGCTCAGGTTCCGAAGAGCCACGAGTGATCGCCGGGATTTCGGGTCAGCCGATCTGAGCGTCGGAGGAGCCGCCGCTTTAAGTTTGTGTGCGGCTGTGGAAGACGCCGTCTCCACGACAACTCCCGCGTTACCCACACGCCTCACTCCCTCCACCTGAATCCCTTTCTGGCCCGGCTGCACCTTCTCACGGAGTTCCTTGAGAGTGGCGTCCGAGGATTTAATATCATCACTGTTCGGGTAGAACAGTACGGCAGGCCCGCGCTGCTCCACCGCTACTCGCGGCTTGCCATTAGGCAGCTTTAATATTGCCGCATAGTCCACAGTACGGACACCGTCCGTGGCCGGGTGGTTACGCACAGGCGCGGCAGTCCCGCCGGCCCGCTGCAGCTCCAGAGTCGCCACCCTCAGGTCCTTAGCTATGAGCTGGTGTTCCAGCTCTGCCATCCTAGTGGTCAAGGCAGCTACCACTGCCAGAATATCCTGGCTGTACCCGGCTATTAGCCCCTTGTCCGTCATATTCAGCTTGTTAGTGGCATTGGCCACCCCGCTGATCCCTTTGACCGATTGGTACACCTGGTCAATCAGCTGGGTCTTATCCATAGCCGCCAGCCCCGTTCCCTTGTTCGGCGTGCTAGACGCCTCCGGTGGGGACCCCGGGGGGGGCGAGCTCGAACCGAGCACCCGCACCACCCCTGGTGCCGCCACCGCTGCCAAGATTCCACTTATGGGTGGAACTTCGCCCGTCCTCGCTGCCATCCTGCTGCGCGTCGGTCTTCCCTGAGACTCCTGACGGGAGCTCAGTGGCCTCTTTCCACCCGACGGCGCAACCGGGCTGTCCGGCGGTAAGCATTCCTCCCTAATAGGCGGTATGGAGCCACTCGCCGCCTGAAAGCCACCCGGTGGAGTCCGCATTAGGGAGTTCCTAGGTGTGAAACCTATTCCCTCCCGCAGCTCCTCCAGGCATCGCAGCTCTTCCTCCCTCTTGGAGAGCTCCGCGTCAATCGCCGCCCTAAATGACTCCCCATCGTCGTCGTCCGCCATTCTCTTGACCTTACCTAGTAACCTGAGCTACCGAGCACCTCCACAATATCTCAATAAAAGAATAAAAATGATTATCAAACTAATAAAATAAATAACAAACTAACAATCTATTCTATTCTATTTTTTTATTGATGGCAAATAGAGCCGATGTCGACTAAACTAACAATCTAATTTTCCGTTAAAAACTACCAAAAATGTACCAAGATCAAAAATTGGCAACACTCAGTTGTCAACAGATGACAGATGTCACCCCGAGATGACAACCGACAGCTGACAGCCCGATGACACTGACAGATGTCAGGTGTCAACGACAGCCAACTGACAGGTGACGGCCCGGATGACACCGTAACTGACAGCTGTCAACACCTAACCTAAAAACTTAAAACACCGCAGACCACGTGCAAGACCCCAATAATGGCGTAATGTCGTCGATCTACGGCGTCCAAATATACAATTATCGACTAAAATATCACAGACCAACAACACGTCTATGAACTAACCTATAAAACCACACTATAATTTAACACACCACGTGCTCCTAACCTAAAAATTTACCGTGTGCCGGCGTGGATTCAGCTTAGTAAATCCACTCCAGACACTTAACCTTTCGAACGTTCGCGAACATTCCCCGAAATGCCCCACGCGTCGAGGATTTTTCGATTATTCTTTTTTTTTGGTTTGACCTTGAGAAAAACGCAAATTTCGTGGTTATATTGATAATTATATGCAATAAATTATACCTTCCCGGAAAGCCCATTAGTTTTCCTATCGAACTGTGTAAGATTATAAATAAATGAAACTGACCTGACTTCGTAGCGACGAGATAAATTGGCATTTTGCAAATTTTCTTACACATAACCTTTAACTTTCTCACATTACACCAAAACCACACACATATTCTCGAAAAAAACACTTGAATACGATAGTCCATACATTTGCGCAAAAACAATATTACTCATATCACATCAAATTACAATAATTACACGACACATTATCTTTTTCCGCAACTCAACAAAATCGGCCACAGGCACGCGCGGCGCGCGGCGCGCGGCGGCACGCGAAATGTAAACAAACACTGTCTGTACTATCTATAGGTAATGTTCACGACTGTGGCGCCATTTTTACCGGTTTATTTTCTTTCAACAACGATTATGATAACAATATGCAATTATATCACTTTGTAGTAACTTCATTATGTTTATAGGTAAATAAACTAACAACTTATGTAGATTTCAAAGCATTTCGAGATAAATTTTGCACTAAAACAAGTCGAAACACGACGGCCATGACGGAAAAAAATACGCATCTTCACAAGTTTCGTCACTTTTTCACTGGCATATTTATTACTTTTCCGAAAACAAACACTTGCAACGTAATCTACACTTATTTCTCAGTAATTCTATATAAATCTTATAAGATTACTCATCGTTTTCTAATTGGAAACATGATTTTCGTCCGGACGCAACCACGCAACAATTGCTCCCAAAAAGTGACAGCTAGCTGAATGACGGATCACTTTATTTTTTTCAATCTTCTTCATTCTATGTATCGATATTGCCAATGGAAAATATTTTAATAGAAATCGAATGAACTATTCTGTTCAATCAAATAAAAAACGGGTTGCAACTTGAAAATATACGTCACAGAAAAAATATCCAATCGGTGCAAGTCACTCTCGTACACCCGGGTGTACCAATGGCGCGATGGGCACTCAACTCTCTCGTACACCCGGGTGTTCGAGAAACGCTCGAGAGGTAATTAAAATAAAACAACACTAGTACCTGCCTGGACACTGATGGCTGAACGTCCGTAGCCAGACACTGAAATTTCAGTGCGGCTACCCCGAAATCACAGCACCTTCTGTGAACCACGTGTTCCAGAACAGAAAACCACTTATAAAACTGCTTAAAATACCACAAAATGAACACTAAATATAAATAACACTACGAGTTCGTGTATTACTACACTTACAAAACAAAATCACAGCTGAAATTCAGCAAAAAACCCCGAAAATCAAATAAAAAATATTTAATTTGCGGAGCGCAGTACAAACGTGTCCGTCCACTACCGTGTCGAACGCGGGGTTGCGACACTCCCTCCACCTTCCCATGGCCCGACCAACTAACATATGTTATACGGGCCGAATCGTGGGGCGGCTGCGGACTTAGCACCCTTGGCCATCTTATTTTATTGTCCGCAGGCGCTTCTTGATCCCTTACAAATTAGCCACGTGTGTCCCGGTTTGCATTCTCCCTAATGGGCTTGCACAACCACACACTACAAATGATGAGTGGACCTCGTCGTCGTCTGCATTTCGTGATGGTATCGGCGGTCATTGTGACTCCTATCGCTCCATCCTACTCCGGGCGGCGTGCCACGCGTGCGCGAAATCCCGCAGCCTTTCGAAGTTCGCCGGTGAGCTCACGAGATCGCCGTAATAGACCGGACCGGCCTCCGTGCGACCAATCCCGTCCATCATCTTACACCTGGCTTCTGCATACAGGGGGCAGACCCACAGCGCATGGTGTAGGTCCTCATCTTCCATACCACAATAACACACGCTGGCCTCACATAACTTCATATCACTCAACCTTTTCCTGAAGCACCCATGCCCCGTGAGAATCTGGGAGACCTGGTAATCAGGCACAACCCAGTTAGCCCTGAGTCTGGCCGCCACGTCCGGGAAGAAACGATACAGTTCTCGACCTTTCTCCTCATTCGTCCATCTCCTTTGCCATGCATCTATCGTGTCATTCCAGTTTTCAGGAGGAGTTTTCCATTTGTCAGGAAGTGCTGACGCATCTGCTCAGGACTACCTCAACCTATGCGCATATCACGGCTTGCTTCCCGCACATAGTTTTCCTACACATCATAGTGGCTCTTGCTTGGACCATATCATACTTAAAACAAATTTCCCTTCACTTGCACTTGTTATTAACTCTACAATAACAGATCATAATGCTGTCCTACTAACCCTAAATTGTAATTTACCTAAACAAAACACTCGCGTAGTCTCGAAATTGAATATAAATAAACTTGAAGAAGACTTACGCGTCATCAACTTCGATCCAGTCTATAATTCCGCTGACCCACAGTATTGTATGTTGTATGTAATAGAAAATGTACGTCATGCAATTCAGAAAAATACGGTCATATCGCAGTTTAGCAACAAAAATTGCAACATAAAACCCTGGATCACAACAGGTCTGATCCGCTGTATGAAACACAGAGATAAACTGCACATGAAATCTAAATCTCATCCAGAGAATACAGTCTTACAGCTGTCGTACAAAAGATATCGTAATTTTTGTAATGATCTACTTAAAAAAGTTAAAAACAACTACGATAAAACTGAATTGGGTAAGGCTGGAACAAATAGTAAAATGATATGGAAATACATTAAAAATGCAACTTTTTCATCAAAACAAAATGAGTCATCTTCAAGTTTATTACAAGCGCACTCGTCACAGCTGACATCTGCTAACATAGCAAATAATTTCTTTATTAATGTTGGAAAGTCTTTGGCGGAAAAAAATAACCGGGGTCACTCACTTTGTCTGACAGACAGTCCTAATAAGGGTAGTTCCACTTTAACATCTTTTGCCCTGCTAGATACTGACGAGACAGAGATAGAAAGTATAATTATGACCTTGAAAGACGAATGTGCAGTTGGCTGGGATCAAATATCAAATAAAATTATTAAACAATTCAGGCATATTTTGGTACCACCACTGACTTACATTTTTCGCATGTGTCTATCTTTGGGTATTTTTCCTAAGTGCTTAAAGAAAGCAGTTGTTGTCCCTGTTTATAAATCAGGCAATAAAGAACAAGTTACAAATTATAGACCTATCTCTCTGCTGCCTGCTATGTCCAAAATATTGGAAAAAATAATAAACAAAAGATTGTTCAAATATCTGGAAAACAAAGCAATTTTATCGGAACGTCAGTTTGGATTTAGACCTAAAGTTTCAACTGCCGATGCCGTACATCATCTGACTGACTTTCTGGCGCAGGAACTTGACAAGGGTAACCATTCAGTAGGTATTTTCCTGGACCTCGCAAAGGCTTTTGACACAGTTTCTATTCCTAATCTGTTGCGCAAGCTTGAGGCTGTGGGAATAAGAGGCATTCAACTGAAACTCTTCAAAAGCTATTTGGAAGACCGTACCCAGTGTGTTAAGATTGGCAGTGTCCTCAGCGAAGACCAAAAAAATACGTCTTTTGGTGTTCCCCAAGGAAGTATTTTAGGGCCTACCCTGTTTTTAATATATATAAACGACCTTTGTAATCTCAAGCTTAATCACGGCATAATAATATCGTACGCTGATGATACTGCTCTTCTCTTTTCGGCTGAATCGGAACATGAAGTCCACAAATTTGCGCAAGACGGCTTCGATATTGTAAATAAATGGCTTCAGCACAACTCACTAACCCTAAATGCAGATAAAACAAATTATATAAAGTTTTCGATGCGCAAACAATCTACTAATAACGCCTCAACTTTATCTGCCCATTGTTGTACAACCCCTGCAGAATGCTCGTATATGTGTCCCAATATTAATAAAACTAATAAAATAAAATACTTAGGTGTCATAATAGATGAGACCCTTACGTTCAAACAGCATATGGAAGTTTTAAATAATAGGATTCGTAAGCTGATATTCGTATTTAAAAAGTTACGACATATTGCAGACACCAAAATTATTAGGCAAGTTTACTTTGCTCTATGTCAGTCAATATTGACTTACTGCATTACCTCATGGGGTGGAGCGGGTAAAACTTTGTTACTACCGATTGAAAGAGCCCAAAGAGCGATTCTCAAGGTGGCTACTTGCCGCCCTTTTCTTTTTCCCACTAACCTGCTTTATAAAACTTGTGAAGTACTAACAGTCCGACAGTTATTTATATTGAGCACTGTACTGAAACAACACACAGCCCTCCATTACAGCACTGAGCTTACTAAAAAGAGACGGAAAGATATAGTTTGTCCCACAAAAAGTACAAAACATGCTTTCACAGCCAAATTTTATGTATTTCTGGGACCTCTTCTTTATAATAGACTGAATGCGAAAGCAAGCATTTATTCCCTAAATTACGTAAATTGTAAGAAGTCTCTCAAGGAAGCTCTACAAAAATTGTCCTATGAAGATACAGAGAAGTTACTAGTTGTATTAAAATAAAGATTGATTGCACTATTTATTTTGATTAGTTAGCTAAGTTAGTATTAAGATTTTATTAGCAAGTAAGATTTTTTTTTGTAATGTATACACTTTTTTTACTTGCTTACCTACTTGATGACTATTTTACCTTTTTGTTGTAAATTACTGTGATTATTTATTCATCATGTTTTACCTTTTCTCGCCTGAAACACAGGATGACCTAGTTCAGGCATAAAACACGTTGAGAACTTGTTATAGATTTAAGAAAGTCGATATTCACTGATTTACTGTATAATTTTGAATAAATTTTATTATTATTTATTATTATTATTATTCCAGATCGCTTGCTTACGTCGAGCCAGCTCCCGTCTCCGCAGAGTCAGCTCCACCTGTGCCTCGACCGCGGCCTGACGCTCCACATCATACCGTCCCGCACGGATCACCTCCAGGTCAGCTGGCAGAACACCACCCAACACCGCCAGCGCAGCCGTACTGGTAGACCTGTACGCCTTCGTCAGCAGAATCAGGCTTGGTCTCTGGCACCGGAGCAGCGCGCTGCGAACAACGTGGAGTGTCGCTCTTTGGTACCAACAAGCAGCAGCATACGTAACCGTGGCAACGAAAGTGCCTCTATAGAGGACGCGCAGACCGGGATATCGAATGCCCCAGGACGATGCCGACACCCTTGACATCTTCCCAAAGCACTTGGCTGCTCGCTCCCCTATCGATACCGCATGCTGCACAAAGGACTGACTCCCGTCGAGAACCACCCCCAGCACCGTCGTCGAGGCGACACTCCTGACCGGGTCCCCAGCGAGCCTTACAGTGGGGGGCCGCTGGAGTTTTCCCCTCATCGTCATCATCGCTGACTTTGCCGGGGAGAACCCCAGGCGGTTCCTTTCACCCCACGCCGCGACCATGTCCAGCGACTCTTTGGCCGCCCTCTCGAGCTCAAGCCGAGACCGGGCCCCGATCAGGAGCGTCACATCGTCCGCATACGCAATGATGCGTACGCCGTGCGGCAGCGGCAATCGAAGCAAGTCATCCAATAACAGGTTCCATAATGGCGGACCAAGGACAGAACCCTGCGGGCAGCCCATGGTGGACACCTTCCACTCCACCCGGTCCCCGACGAAAAGCCCGACTCGTCGGCGGACAAAGTAGTCCGTCAGCATCTTAAAGATGTTAGGCGGACACCCTCCCCGCTTGACTTTCGTCAGGATCATCGGCCACCAGGCGTTGTCGAAGGCGCCCGATATGTCCAAGAAGATGGCCTGCAAATACTTGTCCGGGCCCTCCTTCGCGGCGCCCAATATTTCATTGAGCGCCGTGACGGTCGACCTTCCGGGAGAGAACCCGTGCTGGGCGGCAGAGATCTGACTGCCGATCATTGGAGCGCATTTCAACATTACGCGTTCTAAAATTTTGCCTAGTACAGGGAGGAGCGTGATCGGCCTGTATGCCTTAGGGTCAGTAAGGGGCTTACCGTTGCCCTTCGGCAAGACCAGAAGCTGGCCCTCCTTCCACACATCTGGGAACACACCATCCATAACACACTTGCCATACACCGCAGTAACCTCCGCGGGTACGACAGCCCAAACATTCTTCACTATTCGCGCACTAATACCGTCCAGTCCCGGAGCCGTGTTAGGCAGTCTCCTAATTATGGCGCCCAGACTGTCACGTGGCAGAGGAGGCGCAGCCTGGCCCGACGGGGTGAGCGAGGCAGCAACTCGAATCTGTCGATGGTAGGGCGTGTCCCGCGACAGGTCGTCCATCCGGGCACAATGCCTGCAGGAGGCTAGCCGCCGCATCGCCCACCGAGGTAGCAAAACCCTCCGCCAGCTTCGTGCCGTTAATTACCCGGGAGGGTGGCCTCAGTCTGCCACTGGCAGCCCGATATGCCAGCCCCCACGGGTCGCCATTGCCCGAATCTGCAATGCGCTTAAAGTGCTCAAGCTCCGCCCCCTCCATTGCCTTCCGGTATCTCGCTCTCAGCACATGGAATTCCGCACGCAGCGTCTCCTCTCTTAGTCCCCCGACCTTTCGCGCACCCTGCCATTTACTCCTCGCCTTATTATTCAATTTCCGGAGGTTTTCAAGCTCCGGATTCCACCATTCATACCCTGCGTCCTTTGGTGGCCCTTTCACTCCCAAGCACTGGCACGCTGTGTCCGCAATAATCCTAGTAAATTCCTTGCAGACAAAGGACGCTGGCTTACTGAAGTCAAGCCTTCCCATTCGTGCATGGATGGCCTGCTGGAAGCGCGGCCAATCCACACCCCGATCCCGAAATCGCACCGGCTCCTCGACTGGCCCGGCGCCATGGCATCTCTCCTTCACCCGTCCCCTCCCTACAGCCACCTGGAAGGTAATAAGTCGGTGGTCACTACTGCTGGCACTCTCGTGAACTGTCCAGTCCACAGCAGTGACACCTCTGGTGGTCAGTGTTAAGTCGATGTTCGACTCACCATTCGGGCCACTAAAAGTGAAAGGCTGACCCTCCACGTTATGAATGGTGAGCCCATGCGCCGCAATAAACGCCTCCATGCCCACCCGCCTGTACTCCGCGTTGTGGCCGCGACCGGTGTAATGCCGCGGCTCACTATACCACATAGGCGAGTGGGCGTTGGCATCTAGGCATACCAAAATGCGCTTCCCGCGCAGCGTCTTCATAACACCCTCCAGGTGGTGCAGGTGCCGGCCAATATCCTCCCCGTACTGGAAGTACGCAGAGACCACGTGCAGGTCGCACTCCTCCAAATGTGCCACCAGGCAGTGGTCGTTGGATAGGTGCTGTAGCACATGGCCGTGAACTTAGCAGATCATTTTCCAGCAGAGCATAAAAAAATTAGAGTTCTACTCGCATGCAGCATAGTTCTGGAGTTCCTGATACTTATTAGAAAAAGTTCTGGTGTTTTTCCTGGAAAAATTTCAAATGAAAATATGATCTGCTAACTTCCGGTAGCAGATCATTTTTTCCAAAACCAAAATTTTAAAAGTGCATTCGGTGCACAAAGGCGAGTTCTATAGTTCCTAATTACTTTTAGTAATAGTTCTGTCAATTAGAGCTCACAAAAAAATAAAAACTTATCAATGTAATCACAGGAAAAAAACAAGTAATCATCATATAACTGACGATAATTACGTAATACGACGGATTTCACATATAATTCTAAATATTATCAGTAGTTCAGATGTTACCTAAACAAAAAAAAAGTGAAATATAACGGTAATCGATTTCAAGTATCAGCAGAGCACGGCTGAAGATGTCGATTAGCAAAAATCATGAATATTTTCAGAGTTCAAATTAAAAAAAAAATCATAAAAAACTTCTGAAAGTGCCCAGAACTGGGAACTCCTCGATTTCTTATACTTCTGTATCCATACTATATGAAACCATGGAAACTAAATCCAGAACTCCGACACAAGTATTAGCAGAGCATGGTTGTAAATATAAATAAGCAAAAATAAAGAATATTAGCTTAGTACCAAAAAAAATCAGAACAAACTTTTGAAAGGATCGAGGACCAGGAACTCCTCGGTTTCCTATACAACTATAATTCGTATATATAAATCAGCAAAATCCAGGACTAGAACTCCGACACACGTATCAGCAGAGCATACTTGAAAATGGCGATTAGCAAAAATCATGAATATTTTCAGTGTTCAAATTAAAAAAATCATAAGAAACTTCCGAAAGTGCCCAGAATTGGGAACTCCTCGGTTTCTTATACTTCCATATCAGAACTATATGAAACCATGGAAACCAAACACAGAACTCCGACACAAGTATTAGCAGAGCATGATTGTAAATAAAACTTAGCGAAAATCAAAAATATTAGCTATGTTAAGAAAAAAATCACAATAAACTTTTGAAAAGACCGAGGACCAGGAACTCCTCGGTTTCCTATACAAATATAATTCGTATATACAAATCAGCAAAATCCAGCACTAGAACTCCGACACAAGTATCAGCAGAGCATGGTTGAAGATTGCTATTAGCAAAAATCATAAATATTTTCAGTGTTTAAATTAAAAAAATCATAAGAAACTTCTGAAAGTGCCCAGAACCAAGAACTCCTCGATTTCTTATACGACTGTATCTAAGCTATATTAAAACATGGAAACCAAATCCAGAACTCCGACAAAAGTATCAGCAGAGCATGGTTGAAGATGTCGATTAGCAAAAATCATGAATATTTTCAGAGTTCAAATTAAAAAAAATCATAAAAAACTTCTGAAAGTGCCCAGAACTGGGAACTCCTCGATTTCTTATACTTCTGTATCAATACTATGTGAAAACATGGAAAACAAGTCCAGAACTCCGACACAAGTATCAGCAGAGCATGGTTGAAGATGTCGATTAGCAAAAATCATGAATATTTTCAGAGTTCAAATTTAAAAAAATCATAAAAAACTTCTGAAAGTGCCCAGAACTGAGAACTCCTCGATTTCTTATACGACTGTATCAATACTATATGAAAACTTGGAAACCAAAACCAGAACTCCGATACAAGTATCAGCAGAGCATGGTTGAAGATGTCGATTAGCTAAAATCATGAATATTTTCAGTGTTCAAATTAAAAAAATCATAAGAAACTTCCGAAAGTGCCCAGAATTGGGAACTGCTCGGTTTCTTATACTTCTATATCAGAACTATATGAAACCATGGAAACCAAACACAGAACTCCGACACAAGTATTAGCAGAGCATGATTGTAAATAAAACTTAGCGAAAATCAAAAATATTAGCTATGTTAAGAAAAAAATCACAATAAACTTTTGAAAAGACCGAGGACCGGGAACTCCTCGGTTTCCTATACAACTATAATTCGTATATACAAATCAGCAAAATCCAGGACTAGAACTCCTACACACGTATAAGCAGAGCATAGTTGAAGATTGCTATTAGCAAAAATCATAAATATTTTCAGTGTTAAAATTAAAAAAATCATAAGAAACTTCTGAAAGTGCCCAGAACTGGGAACTCCTCGGTTTCTTATACGCCTGTATTATTACTATATGAAACCATCTAAACCAAATCCAGAACTCCGATACAAGTATCAGCAGAGCATGGTTGAAGATGTCGATTAGCAAAAATCATGAATATTTTCAGAGTTCAAATTAAAAAAAAACATAAAAAACTTCTGAAAGTGCCCAGAACTGGGAACTCCTCGATTTCTTATACGGCTGTATCAATACTATATGAAAACATGGAAACCAAAACCAGAACTCCGATACAAGTATCAGCAGAGCATGGTTGAAGATTGCGATTAGCAAAAATCATGCATCAATCATTCATCATATATTTTCAGTGTTCAAATTAAAAAAATCATAAGAAACTTCTGAAAGTGCCCAGAACTGAGAACTCCTCAATATCTTATACGGCTGTAACCATACTATATGAAAACATGGAAACCAAAACCAGAACTTCGACACAAGTATCAACAGAGCATGGTTGAATATGTCGATTAGCTAAAATCATGAATATTTTCAGAGTTCAAATTTAAAAAAATCATAAAATACTTCTGAAAGTTCCCAGAACTGAGAACTCGTCGATTTCTTATACTTCTGTATCAATTCTATGTGAAAACATGGAAAACAAGTCCAGAACTCCAACACAAGTATCAGCAGAGCATGGTTGAAGATGTCGATTAGCAAAAATCATGAATATTTTCAGAGTTCAAATTAAAAAAAATCATAAGAAACTTCCGAAAGTGCCCAGAATTGGGAACTTTTCGGTTTCTTATACTTCTATATCAGAACTATATGAAACCAAGGAAACCAAACACAGAACTCCGACACAAGTAGTAGCAGAGCATGGTTGTAAATAAAACTTAGCGAAAATCAAAAATATTCGCTATGTTAAAAAAAAAATCACAATAAACTTTTGAAAAGACCGAGGACCGGGAACTCCTCGGTTTCCTATACAACTATAATTCGTATATACAAATCAGCAAAATCCAGGACTAGAACTCCTACACACGTATAAGCAGAGCATAGTTGAAGATTGCTATTAGCAAAAATCATAAATATTTTCAGTGTTTAAATTAAAAAAATCATAAGAAACTTCTGAAAATGCCCAGAACTGGGAACTCCTCGGTTTCTTATACGCCTGTATTATTACTATATGAAACCATGGAAACCAAATCCAGAACTCCGACACAAGTATCAGCAGAGCATGGTTGAAGATGTCGATTGGCTAAAATCATGAATATTTTCAGTGTTCATATTAAAAAAATCATAAGAAACTTCTGAAAGTGCCCAGAATTGGCAACTCCTCGGTTTCTTATACTTCTATATCAGTACTATATGAAACCATGGAAACTAAATCCAGAACTCCGACACAAGTATTAGCAGAGCATGGTTGTAAATATAAATAAGCAAAAATAAAGAATATTAGCTATGTTCCTAAAAAAATCAGAACAAACTTTTGAAAGGAGCGAGGACCGGGAACTCCTCGGTTTCCTATACAACTATAATTTTTTTATATAAATCATCAAAATCCAGGACTAGAACTCAAACACACGTATCAGCAGAGCATACTTGAAAATGGCGATTAGCAAAAATCATGAATATTTTCAGTGTTGAAGTTAAAAAAATCATAAGAAACTTCTCAAAGTGCCCAGAACTAAGAAATCCACTATTTCTTATACGGCTGTATCAATACTATATAAAAACATGGAAACCAAAACCAGAACTCCGATACAAGTATCAGCAGAGCATGGTTAAAGATGGCGATTAGCTAAAATCATGAATATTTTCAGTGTTTAAATTAAAAAAATCATAAGAAACTTCTGAAAGTGCCCAGAACTGGGAACTCCTCGGTTTCTTATACGCCTGTATTATTACTATATGAAACCATGGAAACCAAATCCAGAACTCCGACACAAGTATCAGCAGAGCATGGTTGAAGATGTCGATTAGCAAAAATCATGAATATTTTCAGAGTTCAAATTAAAAAAAATCTTAAAAAAATTCTGAAAGTGCCCAGAACTGGGAACTCCTCGATTTCTTATACGGCTGTATCAATACTATATGAAAACTTGGAAACCAAAACCAGAACTCCGATACAAGTATCAGCAGAGCATGGTTGAATATGTCGATTAGCTAAAATCATGAATATTTTCAGTGTTCAAATTAAAAAAAATCATAAGAAACTTCCGAAAGTGCCCAGAATTGGGAACTCCTCGGTTTCTTATACTTCTATATCAGAACTATATGAAACCATGGAAACCAAACACAGAACTCCGACACAAGTATTAGCAGAGCATGATTGTAAATAAAACTTAGCGAAAATCAAAAATATTAGCTATGTTAAAAAAAAAATCACAATAAACTTTTGAAAAGACCGAGGACCGGGAACTCCTCGGTTTCCTATACAACTATAATTCGTATATACAAATCAGCAAAATCCAGGACTAGAACTCCTACACACGTATAAGCAGAGCATAGTTGAAGATTGCTATTAGCAAAAATCATAAATATTTTCAGTGTTTAAATTAAAAAAATCATAAGAAACTTCTGAAAGTGCCCAGAACTGGGAACTCCTCGGTTTCTTATACGCCTGTATTATTACTATATGAAACCATGGAAACCAAATCCAGAACTCCGTCACAAGTATCAGCAGAGCATGGTCGAAGATGTCGATTAGCAAAAATCATGAATATTTTCAGAGTTCAAATTAAAAAAAAACATAAAAAACTTCTGAAAGTGCCCAGAACTGGGAACTCCTCGATTTCTTATACGGCTGTATCAATACTATATGAAAACATGGAAACCAAAACCAGAACTCCGATACAAGTATCAGCAGAGCATGGTTGAAGATTGCGATTAGCAAAAATCATGCATCAATCATTCATCATATATTTTCAGTGTTCAAATTAAAAAAATCATAAGAAACTTCTGAAAGTGCCCAGAACTGAGAACTCCTCAATATCTGATACGGCTGTAACCATACTATATGAAAACATGGAAACCAAAACCAGAACTTCGACACAAGTATCAACAGAGCATGGTTGAATATGTCGATTAGCTAAAATCATGAATATTTTCAGAGTTCAAATTTAAAAAAATCATAAAATACTTCTGAAAGTTCCCAGAACTGAGAACTCGTCGATTTCTTATACTTCTGTATCAATTCTATGTGAAAACATGGAAAACAAGTCCAGAACTCCAACACAAGTATCAGCAGAGCATGGTTGAATATGTCGATTAGCAAAAATCATGAATATTTTCAGAGTTCAAATTAAAAAAAATCATAAAAAACTTCTGAAAGTGCCCAGAACCGGGAACTCCTCGATTTCTTATACTTCTGTATCAATACTATGTGAAAACATGGAAAACAAGTCCAGAACTCCGACACAAGTATCAGCAGAGCATGGTTGAAGATGTCGATTAGCTAAAATCATGAATATTTTCAGTGTTCAAATTAAAAAAATCATAAGAAACTTCCGAAAGTGCCCAGAATTGGGAACTCCTCAATTTCTTATACTTCCATATCAGAACTATATGAAACCATGGGAACCAATCACAGAACTCCGACACAAGTATTAGCAGAGCATGATTGTAAATAAAACTTAGCGAAAATCAAAAATATTAGCTATGTTAAGGAAAAAAATCACAATAAACTTTTGAAAAGACCGAGGACCGGGAACTCCTCGGTTTCCTATACAAATATAATTCGTATATACAAATCAGCAAAATCCAGGACTAGATTTTCAACCATGCTCTGCGATACTTGTATCGGAGTTCAGGTTTTGCTTTCCATGTTTTCATATAGTATTGATACAGCCGTATAAGAAATTGAGGAGTTCTCAGTTCTGGGAACTTTCAGAAGTTTCTTATGATTTTTTTTAATTTAAACACTGAAAATATTCATGATTTTAGCCAATCGACATCTTCAACCATGCTCTGCTGATACTTGTGTCGGAGTTCTGGATTTGGTTTCCATGGTTTCATATAGTAATAATACAGGCGTATGAGAAACCGAGGAGTTCCTAGTACTGGGCACTTTCAGAAGTTTCTTATGATTTTTTTAATTTAAACACTGAAAATATTTATGATTTTTGCTAATAGCAATCTTAAACTATGCTCTGCTTATACGTGTGTAGGAGTTCTAGTCCTGAATTTTGCTGATTTGTATATACGAATTATATTTGTATAGGAAACCGAGGAGTTCCCGGTCCTCGGTCTTTTCAAAAGTTTATTGTGATTTTTTTTTTAACATAGCTAATATTTTTGATTTTCGCTAAGTTTTATTTACAATCATGCTCTGCTAATACTTGTGTCGGAGTTCTGTGTTGAGTTTCCATGGTTTCATATAGTTCTGATATAGAAGTATAAGAAACCGAGGAGTTCCCAATTCTGGGCACTTTCGGAAGTTTCTTATGATTTTTTTTAATTTGAACACTGAAAATATTCATGATTTTAGCTAATCGACATATTCAACCATGCTCTGCTGATACTTGTATCGGAGTTCTGGTTTTGGTTTCCAAGTTTTCATATAGTATTGATACAGCCGTATAAGAAATCGAGGAGTTCCCAGTTCTGGGCACTTTCAGAATTTTTTAAAGATTTTTTTTAATTTGAACTCTGAAAATATTCATGATTTTTGCTAATCGACATCTTCAACCATGCTCTGCTGATACTTGTGTCGGAGTTCTGGATTTGGTTTCCATGGTTTCATATAGTAATAATACAGGCGTATGAGAAACCGAGGAGTTCCCAGTACTGGGCACTTTCAGAAGTTTCTTATGATTTTTTTAATTTAAACACTGAAAATATTTATGATTTTTGCTAATAGCAATCTTAAACTATGCTCTGCTTATACGTGTGTAGGAGTTCTAGTCCTGAATTTTGCTGATTTGTATATACGAATTATATTTGTATAGGAAACCGAGGAGTTCCCGGTCCTCGGTCTTTTCAAAAGTTTATTGTGATTTTTTTCTTAACATAGCTAATATTTTTGATTTTCGCTAAGTTTTATTTACAACCATGCTCTGCTAGTACTTGTGTCGGAGTTCTGTGTTTGGTTTCCATTATTTCATATAGTTCTGATATAGAAGTATAAGAAACCGAGGAGTTCCCAATTCTGGGCACTTTCGGAAGTTTCTTATGATTTTTTTTAATTTGAACACTGAAAATATTCATGATTTTAGCAAATCGACATCTTCAACCATGCTCTGCTGATACTTGTGTTGGAGTTCTGGACTTGTTTTCAATGTTTTCACATAGTATTGATACAGAAGTATAAGAAATCGACGAGTTCTCAGTTCTGGGAACTTTCAGAAGTTTTTTATGATTTTTTTAATTTGAACTCAAAAATTTTCATAATTTTAGCTAATCGACATCTTCAACCTTGCTCTGCTGATACTTGTGTTGGAGTTCTGGACTTGTTTTCCATGTTTTCACATAGTATTGATACAGAAGTATAAGAAATCGAGGAGTTCCCAGTTCTGGGCACTTTCAGAAGTTTTTTATGATTTTTTTAAATTTGAACTCTGAAAATATTCATGATTTTAGCTAATCGACATATTCAACCATGCTCTGCTTATACTTGTGTCGGAGTTCTGGATTTAATTTCCATGTTTTAATATAGCTTAGATACAGTCGTATAAGAAATCGAGGAGTTCTTGGTTCTGGGCACTTTCGGAAGTTTCTTATGATTTTTTTTAATTTGAACACTGAAAATATTCATGATTTTAGCTAATCGACATATTCAACCATGCTCTGCTGATACTTGTGTTGGAGTTCTGGACTTGTTTTCCATGTTTTCACATAGTATTGATACAGAAGTATAAGAAATCGACGAGTTCTCAGTTCTGGGAATTTTCAGAAGTTTTTTATGATTTTTTTAATTTGAACTCAAAAATTTTCATAATTTTAGCTAATCGACATCTTCAACCTTGCTCTGCTGATACTTGTGTTGGAGTTCTGGACTTGTTTTCCATGTTTTCACATAGTATTAATACAGAAGTATAAGAAATCGACGAGTTCTCAGTTCTGGGCACTTTCAGAAGTTTTTTATGATTTTTTTAAATTTGAACTCTGAAAATATTCATGATTTTAGCTAATCGACATATTCAACCATGCTCTGCTTATACTTGTGTCGGAGTTCTGGATTTAGTTTCCATGTTTTAATATAGCTTAGATACAGTCGTATAAGAAATCGAGGAGTTCTTGGTTCTGGGCACTTTCAGAAGTTTCTTATGATTTTTTTAATTTGATTACTGAAAATATTCATGATTTTTGCTAATCGCCATCTTCAACTATGCTCTGCTGATACGTGTGTCGGAGTTCTAGTACTGGATTTTGCTGATTTATATATAAGGATTATAGATGTATAGGAAACCAAAGAGTTCTCAGTCCTCGGTCCTTTCAAAAGTTTTTTTTTTTTTTTTTTTTTCTTAACATAGCTAATATTTTTGATTTTCGCTAAGTTTTATTTACAATCATGCTCGGCTAATACTTGTGTCGGAGTTATGTGTTTGCTTTCCATGGTTTCATATAGTTCTGATATAGAAGTATCAGAAACCGAGGAGTTCCCAATTCTGGGCAATTTCGGAAGTTTCTTATGATTTTTTTAATTTGAACACTGAAAATATTCATGATTTTAGCTAATCGCCATCTTCAACCATGCTCTGCTGATACTTGTGTCGGAGTTCTGTGTTTGGTTTCCATGGTTTCATATAGTTCTGATATAGAAGTATCAGAAACCGAGGAGATCCCAATTCTGGGCAATTTCGGAAGTTTCTTATGATTTTTTTAATTTGAACACTGAAAATATTCATTATTTTAGCTAATCGACATTTTCAACCATGCTCTGCTGATACTTGTGTTGAAGTTCTGGACTTGTTTTCCATGTTTTCACATAGTACTGAGATACAGAAGTATAAGAAATCGAGGAGTTCCCAGTTCTGGGCACTTTCAGAAGTTTTTATGATTTTTTTTAATTTGAACTCTGAAAATATTCATGATTTTTGCTAATCGAGATCTTCAACCATGCTCTGCTGATACTTGTGTCGGAGTTCTGGATTTGTTTTCCATGTTTTAATATAGCTTAGATACAGTCGTATAAGAAATCGAGGAAATGGAAATATTTTTAATTTGAACATTGAATATATTCATGATTTTAGCTAATCGCCATCTTCAACCATGCTCTGCTGATACTTGTATCGGAGTTCTGGTTTTGGTTTCCATTTTTTATATAGTATTTATACAGCCGTATAAGAAATAGAGGAGTTCTCAGTTCTGGGCACTTTGAGAAGTTTCTTATGATTTTTTTAATTTGAACACTGAAAATATTCATGATTTTAGCTAATCGCCATCTTCAACCATGCTCTGCTGATACTTGTAACGGAGTTCTGTGTTTGGTTTCCATGGTTTCATATAGTACTGATATAGAAGTATAAGAAATAGAGGAGTTCTTAGTTCTGGGCACTTTGAGATGTTTCTTATGATTTTTTTAATTTGAACACTGAAAATATTCATGATTTTAGCTAATCGACATCTTCAACCATGCTCTGCTGATACTTGTATCGGAGTTCTGGTTTTGGTTTCCTTGTTTTCATATAGTATTTATACAGCCGTATAAGAAATAGAGGAGTTTTCAGTTCTGGGCACTTTGAGAAGTTTCTTATGATTTTTTTAATTTGAACACTGAAAATATTCATGATTTTAGCTAATCGCCATCTTCAACCATGCTCTGCTGATACTTGTGTCGGAGTTCTAGTCCTGGATTTTGCTGATTTGTATATACGAATTATAGTTGTATAGGAAACCGAAGAGTTCCCGGTCCTCGGTCTTTTCAAAAGTTTATTGTGATTTTTTTCTTAACATAGCTAATATTTTTGATTTTCGCTAAGTTTTATTTACAACCATGCTCTGCTACTACTTGTGTCGGAGTTCTGTGTTTGGTTTCCATGGTTTCATATAGATCTGATATAGAAGTATAAGAAACCGAGGAGTTCCCAATTCTGGGCGCTTTCGGAAGTTTCTTATGATTTTTTTTAATTTGAACACTGAAAATATTCATGATTTTAGCTAATCGACATCTTCAACCATGCTCTGCTGATACTTGTGTCGGAGTTCTAGTCCTGGACTTTGCTGATTTGTATATACAAATTATAGTTGTATAGGAAACCGAGGAGTTCCCGGTCCTCGGTCTTTTCAAAAGTTTATTGTGATTTTTTTCTTAACATAGCTAATATTTTTGATTTTCGCTAAGTTTTATTTACAACCATGCTCTGCTACTACTTGTGTCGGAGTTCTGTGTTTGGTTTCCATGGTTTCATATCGTATTAATACAGCCGTATAAGAAATAGAGGAGTTCTCAGTTCTGGGCACTTTGAGAAGTTTCTTATGATTTTTTTAACTTCAACACTGAAAATATTCATGATTTTTGCTAATCGCCATATTCAAGTATGCTCTGCTGATACGTGTGTCGGAGTTCTAGCCCTGGATTTTGCTGATTTATATATACGAATTATAGTTGTATAGGAAACCGAGGAGTTCCTGGTCCTCGATCTTTTCAAAAGTTTGTTCTGAATTTTTTTTTTAACATAGCTAGTATTCTTTATTTTTGCTTATTTATATTTACAACCATGCTCTGCTAATACTTTTGTCGGAGTTCTGATTTAGTTTCCATGGTTTCATATAGTACTGATATAGAAGTATAAGAAATAGAGGAGTTCTTAGTTCTGGGCACTTCGAGATGTTTCTTATGATTTTTTTAATTTGAACTCTGAAAATATTCATGATTTTAGCTAATCGACATCTTCAACCATGCTCTGCTGATACTTGTATCGGAGTTCTGGTTTTGGTTTCCATGTTTTCATATAGTATTTATACAGCCGTATAAGAAATAGAGGAGTTCTCAGTTCTGGGCACTTTGAGAAGTTTCTTATGATTTTTTTAATTTGAACACTGAAAATATTCATGATTTTAGCTAATCGCCATCTTCAACCATGAACTGCTGATACTTGTGTCGGAGTTCTAGTCCTGGATTTTGCTGATTTGTATATACGAATTATATTTGTATAGGAAACCGAGGAGTTCCCGGTCCTCGGTCTTTTCAAAAGTTTATTGTGATTTTTTTCTTAACATAGCGAATATTTTTGATTTTCGCTAAGTTTTATTTACAACCATGCTCTGCTACTACTTGTGTCGGAGTTCTGTGTTTGGTTTCCATGGTTTCATATAGATCTGATATAGAAGTATAAGAAACCGAGGAGTTCCCAATTCTGGGCGCTTTTGGAAGTTTCTTATGATTTTTTTTAATTTGAACTCTGAAAATATTCATGATTTTTGCTAATCGAGATCTTCAACCATGCTCTGCTGATACTTGTGTCGGAGTTCTGGATTTGTTTTCCATGTTTTAATATAGCTTAGATACAGTCGTATAAGAAATCGAGGAAATGGAAATATTTTTAATTTGAACACTTTTTTTTTTTTTTTTTTTTATTGGTGGGAAAATCATCTTATGACAAATCCCGCTCTTGGGCGGAGCGGGAGATAGTGTCAGACTTTTACTGACTAAAAACCCACTCCTGTTCCTTCGTTGCCTTCGTCCCAGGGCCACGGTTTCGTTTTCACACTACCCATGGCCCCAGTAGGCTTCGACCCCGCTGGGCCCCTACGATTTGCTGACATCTCCCTGAGGCGCGCGCGGAACAATACGCGCCGTCGACGACTTGGGCTCGGTCCGGATGGTTACCGGACGGTCGGACGGCGGGCCACCCATTGCCCGCCGTCCGCAAGCCCGCGCCTACGGTGGCCGGAAATCGGGATCGGAATCCCGGCGGCGGTTGGGGCGTGAGGACAGTTGCCGTTGCCTCACGCGATCGGCTGCCTCCTTTGCTAGCATTACTGCTTCGCAGAAGGAGGCGACCGCCTGCCACTCCTCCTCGCTCCGGACCATGGCCTGTACCAAGGCCCGGCGCGAGAGATCGCCGCCGCCGATCGCCCCCACGAGGACACGGCGTTGCTCTTCCCAAGCGGGGCACACTTCCACCGTGTGCTCCACCGTGTCCTCCGGGTGGTCCACACAGTGGCGACACCCGGGCGTCACTTCCGCACGAATCCGGTGCAGGAACTTCCCGAACTTCCCGTGTTCGGTGAGAACCTGCGTCATGCGGAAGGTGAGGACGCCGTGAGGTCTTTCCAACCACGCCTCAAAGAAGGGACTTACCGCCATAATTGTGGCGTGCCCAGCACTGGGTTGCGACAGTCGCTGTCGCCATTCCACCATGAGATCCCGCCGGAGTTCTTCACGCCATGCCGCGACTTGGCGTGGCAGCGGAGTTTCGCCCCGGCGTTGCATCTCCATGCGCAGATCGTGCATGTGAGCAAGGCCTGTTGCTACCAGATCCCATGGTGGCTGTCCAGCAAGGAGGCTCGCCGCTTCGCGGGAAATCGTCCGGTATCCTCGCACCATTCGTATGGCCATGACCCTCTGACATGCGTTCAGCCGGGCCGCCGGCTGCTTCCGCAGCGCCGGCGCCCATATCGGTGCGCCATAAAGGGCCATGGACCGAACGATTCCCGCGTAGAGCCTCCGGCAGGAGGCGTCTGGACCCCCAAGGTTGGGCAGGAGCCGCCCGAGGGCAGCCCCAGTCCGATTTAGTTTGGGAGCCAGACGTCGGAAGTGCTCCTCGAAATCCCATCGGCTGTCGAGAACGAGTCCCAGGTACTTCATCGTTGACCCGACGCCGATGTGGACTCCTCCTACCGTCAGTTGGGAACCCGGTGGTGGCGCGTTCCGAGGGCCGTGAAAGCACATTGCCTCGGACTTGTGCAATGCCACCTCGAGTCCCAACTCCTGGATCCTGCCCACGACTGTCGCAACCCCGCGTGTCGCTAGTTCGACCGCCGCCTGGTACGACTCTCCCTGCGCCAGGACCAGCGTGTCGTCTGCGTAGCAGACCACGCTGACCCCGCCAGGGAGGTCGCCGCGCAGCACGTAGTCGTATCCGATGTTCCACAAGGGCGGCCCTAGTACCGATCCCTGCGGAACACCGCACGACATCTCTCGACGTTCCCACTCTCCCTGGTGACCAGGGTAGATGATGTACCTGTCCGACAGGTACGCCTCGACCAATTTGAACACTGAAAATATTCATGATTTTAGCTAATCGACATCTTCAACCATGCTCTGCTGATACTTGTATCGGAGTTCTGGTTTTGGTTTCCCTGTTTTCATATCGTATTAATACAGCCGTATAAGAAATAGAGGAGTTCTCAGTTCTGGGCACTTTGAGAAGTTTCTTATGATTTTTTTAACTTCAACACTGAAAATATTCATGATTTTTGCTAATCGCCATTTTCAAGTATGCTCTGCTGATACGTGTGTCGGAGTTCTAGCCCTGGATTTTGCTGATTTATATATACCTACGAATTATAGCTGTATAGGAAACCGAGGAGTTCCTGGTCCTCGATCTTTTCAAAAGTTTGTTCTGAATTTTTTTTTTAACATAGCTAGTATTCTTTATTTTTGCTTATTTATATTTACAACCATGCTCTGCTAATACTTGTGTTGGAGTTCTGATTTAGTTTCCATGGTTTCATATAGTACTGATATAGAAGTATAAGAAATAGAGGAGTTCTTAGTTCTGGGCACTTCGAGATGTTTCTTATGATTTTTTTAATTTAAACTCTGAAAATATTCATGATTTTAGCTAATCGACATCTTCAACCATGCTCTGCTGATACTTGTATCGGAGTTCTGGTTTTGGTTTCCATGTTTTCATATAGTATTTATACAGCCGTATAAGAAATAGAGGAGTTCTCACTTCTGGGCCCTTTGAGAAGTTTCTTATGATTTTTTTAATTTGAACACTGAAAATATTCATGATTTTAGCTAATCGCCATCTTCAACCATGCTCTGCTGATACTTGTGTCGGAGTTCTAGTCCTGGATTTTGCTGATTTGTATATACGAATTATAGTTGTATAGGAAACCGAGGAGTTCCCGGTCCTCGGTCTTTTCAAAAGTTTATTGTGATTTTTTTCTTAACATAGCGAATATTTTTGATTTTCGCTAAGTTTTATTTACAACCATGCTCTGCTACTACTTGTGTCGGAGTTCTGTGTTTGGTTTCCATGGTTTCATATAGATCTGATATAGAAGTATAAGAAACCGAGGAGTTCCCAATTCTGGGCGCTTTCGGAAGTTTCTTATGATTTTTTTTAATTTGAACTCTGAAAATATTCATGATTTTGCTAATCGAGATCTTCAACCATGCTCTGCTGATACTTGTGTCGGAGTTCTGGATTTGTTTTCCATGTTTTAATATAGCTTAGATACAGTCGTATAAGAAATCGAGGAAATGGAAATATTTTTAATTTGAACATTGAATATATTCATGATTTTAGCTAATCGCCATCTTCAACCATGCTCTGCTGATACTTGTATCGGAGTTCTGGTTTTGGTTTCCATTTTTTATATAGTATTTATACAGCCGTATAAGAAATAGAGGAGTTCTCAGTTCTGGGCACTTTGAGAAGTTTCTTATGATTTTTTTAATTTGAACACTGAAAATATTCATGATTTTAGCTAATCGCCATCTTCAACCATGCTCTGCTGATACTTGTGTCAGAGTTCTGTGTTTAGTTTCCATGGTTTCATATAGTACTGATATAGAAGTATAAGAAATATAGGAGTTCTTAGTTCTGGGCACTTTGAGATGTTTCTTATGATTTTTTTAATTTGAACACTGAAAATATTCATGATTTTAGCTAATCGACATTTTCAACCATGCTCTGCTGATACTTGTATCGGAGTTCTGGTTTTGGTTTCCATGTTTTCATATAGTATTTATACAGCCGTATAAGAAATAGAGGAGTTCTCAGTTCTGGGCACTTTGAGAAGTTTCTTATGATTTTTTTAATTTGAACACTGAAAATATTCATGATTTTAGCTAATCGCCATCTTCAACCATGCTCTGCTGATACTTGTGTCGGAGGTCTGGTTTTGGTTTCCATGTTTTCATATAGTATTAATACAGCCGTATAAGAAATAGAGGATTTCTCAGTTCTAGGCACTTTGAGAAGTTTCTTATGATTTTTTTAACTTCAACACTGAAAATATTCATGATTTTAGCTAATCGCCATCTTCAACCATGCTCTGCTGATACTTGTATCGGAGTTCTGGTTTTGGTTTCCATGTTTTCATATAGTATTGATACAGCCGTATAAGAAATAGAGGATTTCTCAGTTCTAGGCACTTTGAGAAGTTTCTTATGATTTTTTTAACTTCAACACTGAAAATATTCATGATTTTTGCAAATCGCCATTTTCAAGTATGCTCTGCTGATACGTGTGTCGGAGTTCTAGCCCTGGATTTTGCTGATTTATATATACGAATTATAGTTGTATAGGAAACCGAGGAGTTACTGGTCCTCGATCTTTTCAAAAGTTTGTTCTGAATTTTTTTTTTAACATAGCTAGTATTCTTTATTTTTGCTTATTTATATTTACAACCATGCTCTGCTAATACTTTTGTCGGAGTTCTGATTTAGTTTCCATGGTTTCATATAGTACTGATATAGAAGTATAAGAAATAGAGGAGTTCTTAGTTCTGGGTACTTCGAGATGTTTCTTATGATTTTTTTAATTTGAACTCTGAAAATATTCATGATTTTAGCTAATCGACATCTTCAACCATGCTCTGCTGATACTTTTATCGGAGTTCTGGTTTTGGTTTCCATGTTTTCATATAGTATTTATACAGCCGTATAAGAAATAGAGGAGTTCTCAGTTCTGGGCACTTTGAGAAGTTTCTTATGATTTTTTTAATTTGAACACTGAAAATATTCATGATTTTAGCTAATCGCCATCTTCAACCATGCTCTGCTGATACTTGTGTCGGAGTTCTAGTCCTGGATTTTGCTGATTTGTATAAACGAATTATAGTTGTATAGGAAACCGAGGAGTTCCCGGTCCTCGGTCTTTTCAAAAGTTTATTGTGATTTTTTTCTTAACATAGCGAATATTTTTGATTTTCGCTAAGTTTTATTTACAACCATGCTCTGCTACTACTTGTGTCGGAGTTCTGTGTTTGGTTTCCATGGTTTCATATAGATCTGATATAGAAGTATAAGAAACCGAGGAGTTCCCAATTCTGGGCGCTTTCGGAAGTTTCTTATGATTTTTTTTAATTTGAACACTGAAAATATTCATGATTTTAGCTAATCGACATCTTCAACCATGCTCTGCTGATACTTGTATCGGAGTTCTGGTTTTGGTTTCCATGTTTTCATATCGTATTAATACAGCCGTATAAGAAATAGAGGAGTTCTCAGTTCTGGGCACTTTGAGAAGTTTCTTATGATTTTTTTAACTTCAACACTGAAAATATTCATGATTTTTGCTAATCGCCATTTTCAAGTATGCTCTGCTGATACGTGTGTCGGAGTTCTAGCCCTGGATTTTGCTGATTTATATATACCTACGAATTATAGCTGTATAGGAAACCGAGGAGTTCCTGGTCCTCGATCTTTTCAAAAGTTTGTTCTGAATTTTTTTTTTAACATAGCTAGTATTCTTTATTTTTGCTTATTTATATTTACAACCATGCTCTGCTAATACTTGTGTTGGAGTTCTGATTTAGTTTCCATGGTTTCATATAGTACTGATATAGAAGTATAAGAAATAGAGGAGTTCTTAGTTCTGGGCACTTCGAGATGTTTCTTATGATTTTTTTAATTTGAACTCTGAAAATATTCATGATTTTAGCTAATCGACATCTTCAACCATGCTCTGCTGATACTTGTATCGGAGTTCTGGTTTTGGTTTCCATGTTTTCATATAGTATTTATACAGCCGTATAAGAAATAGAGGAGTTCTCAGTTCTGGGCACTTTGAGAAGTTTCTTATGATTTTTTTAATTTGAACACTGAAAATATTCATGATTTTAGCTAATCGCCATCTTCAACCATGCTCTGCTGATACTTGTGTCGGAGTTCTAGTCCTGGATTTTGCTGATTTGTATATACGAATTATAGTTGTATAGGAAACCGAGGAGTTCCCGGTCCTCGGTCTTTTCAAAAGTTTATTGTGATTTTTTTCTTAACATAGCTAATATTTTTTATTTTCGCTAAGTTTTATTTACAACCATGCTCTGCTGATACTTGTGTTGGAGTACTGGACTTGTTTTCCATGTTTTCACATAGTATTGATACAGAAGTATAAGAAATCGACGAGTTCTTAGTTCTGGAAACTTTCAGAAGTTTTTTATGATTTTTTTAATTTGAACTCTGAAAATATTCATGATTTTAGCTAATCGACATCTTCAACCATGCTCTGCTGATACTTGTATCGGAGTTCTGGTTTTGGTTTTCATGTTTTCATATAGTATTTATACAGCCGTATAAGAAATAGAGGAGTTCTCAGTTCTGGGCACTTTGAGAAGTTTCTTATGAGTTTTTTAACTTCAACACTGAAAATATTCATGATTTTTGCTAATCGCCATTTTCAAGTATGCTCTGCTGATACGTGTGTCGGAGTTCTAGCCCTGGATTTTGCTGATTTATATATACGAATTATAGCTGTATAGGAAACCGAGGAGTTCCTGGTCCTCGATCTTTTCAAAAGTTTGTTCTGAATTTTTTTTTTAACATAGCTAGTATTCTTTATTTTTGCTTATTTATATTTACAACCATGCTCTGCTAATACTTGTGTTGGATTTCTGATTTAGTTTCCATGGTTTCATATAGTACTAATATAGAAGTATAAGAAATAGAGGAGTTCTTAGTTCTGGGCACTTTGAGATGTTTCTTATGATTTTTTTAATTTGAACTCTGAAAATATTCATGATTTTAGCTAATCGACATCTTCAACCATGCTCTGCTGATACTTGTATCGGAGTTCTGGTTTTGGTTTCCATGTTTTCATATAGTATTTATACAGCCGTATAAGAAATAGAGGAGTTCTTAGTTCTGGGCACTTTGAGAAGTTTCTTATGATTTTTTTAATTTGAACACTGAAAATATTCATGATTTTAGCTAATCGCCATCTTCAACCATGCTCTGCTGATACTTGTGTCGGAGTTCTAGTCCTGGATTTTGCTGATTTGTATATACGAATTATAGTTGTATAGGAAACCGTGGAGTTCCCGGTCCTCGGTCTTTTCAAAAGTTTATTGTGATTTTTTTCTTAACATAGCTAATATTTTTGATTTTCGCTAAGTTTTATTTACAACTATGCTCTGCTACTACTTGTGTCGAAGTTCTGTGTTTGGTTTCCATGGTTTCATATAGTTCTGATATAGAAATATAAGAAACCGAGGAGTTCCCAATTCTGGGCACTTTCGGAAGTTTCTTATGATTTTTTTAATTTGAACCCTGAAAATATTCATGATTTTAGCTAATCGACATCTTCAACCATGCTCTGCTGATACTTGTGTTGGAGTACTGGACTTGTTTTCCATGTTTTCACATAGTATTGATACAGAAGTATAAGAAATCGACGAGTTCTTAGTTCTGGAAACTTTCAGAAGTTTTTTATGATTTTTTTAATTTGAACTCTGAAAATATTCATAATTTTAGCTAATCGACATCTTCAACCATGCTCTGCTGATACTTGTGGTTGAGTTCTGGATTTGTTTTCCATGTTTTCATATAGTATGGATACAGAAGTATAAGAAATCGAGGAGTTCTCAGTTCTGGGCACTTTCAGAAGTTTTTTATGATTTTTTTTAATTTGAACTCTGAAAATATTCATGATATTTGCTAATCGACATCTTCAGCCATGCTCTGCTGGTACTTGAAATCGATTACCGTTATATTTCACTTTTTTTTTGTTTAGGTAACATCTGATCTACTGATAATATTTAGAATTATATGTGAAATCCGTCGTATTACGTAATTATCGTCAGTTATATGATGATTACTTGTTTTTTTCCTGTGATTACATTGATAAGTTTTTATTTTTTTGTGAGCTCTAATTGACAGAACTATTACTAAAAGTAATTAGGAACTATAGAACTCGCTTTTGTGCACCGAATGCACTTTTAAAATTTTGGTTTTGGAAATAATGATCTGCTACCGGAAGTTAGCAGATCATATTTTCATTTGAAATTTTTCCAGGAAAAACACCAGAACTTTTTCTAAAAAGTATCAGGAACTCCAGAACTATGCTGCATGCGAGTAGAACTCTAATTTTTTTATGCTCTGCTGGAAAATGATCTGCTAAGTTCACGGCCATCTGTAGCACCGCGCAGGCCAAGCCTTGCTTATGTAGGTACAACCCTGCCCTAGCTGAATTACCGCCTTTGTCTAGTATGCAACTTTGCTCAGCCTGCGCATACTGCTCTTGAAGGAGTGCGACGTCGACCCCATGCTCCCGGCACACCGCGGGTAGCTCCCTAGTGGCGAGCGCAGACCCAGCGAGGTTTAGCTGGCCAAACTTAATGGTCTTGGTTCTGTCCATAATTGGTCATAGAGACGCTCCTGGTTTCCGCGTAAAGTCTCGCCGGGCATTCCCTGGAAGCCGTTCTATGGCTCTCTGCCCCCTTTGTCCCCAATCGCTTGCAGGTGGCGCAGCACAGTGTACTCGCCTTACAGTCATCACCGCGGTGGCCCGTCGCGCCGCAACGCGAGCACGTGGTCTCTTTGGATCTGCAGTAGCGCTCCGGGTGCCCGTACTGCTGGCATTTAGAGCAGCAGGTCACGTCCACATAGTCCATGACTTCCACCGCCTGCCAGCCTATGTATACTCTTGTTTTGGCCATTAACGCCTCACGAAACTCCGCAGAGCATTTGAATATAGCTGCAGTAGCTGTTGCTGCCCCTCGCGACCGGTTCTTTTTAAAGGCACCAGTTGCCTCCTTTTGGATGCGCTCCAACGGCCACTCTTGGTTGTCTCTAAAATTCTGCTCGTGAAGAGCCGTGATGATTTCGTCATAAGACGGGTCGCCATCTAGCCTATTGAGGCATATGAGGGGCTGTTTCCTCTTGGGCTCTGTAACCCGGAGCGTACTGGGGATGGCCACCCGGAGTCTGTTGGCCGACTCAGTGTCCGTCGTCTGCACAATCACACCCGCATTGCCCACTTTCCTCACCTTAGCGACCTGGATCCACTGCTTGGCGGGGTCAACCGCCTTTTTTAGTACTGCCTTGGTCTCCTCCGCGGTCTTGATGGCGCCATCCTCATCAGCGGGGTAGAAAGCCAACAGTGGCCCCGGTGGTGCGCCTATTCTGACTGGTTCTTGGCGCCTCGGCAGCCTCAGTGCTGCCGCATACGACGCCGTGGTTGGAACAAATGTAGGTGGCGCCCCAGCTGCTGTTTGTGCTATTCTTAGTTCTGCAGCTTCCGCTTTTGATTCGGCCGCAGCCACTCTGCTCTCTGCTGCAGCCAGGCGCAACGTGAGGTGCATCACCACAGCCGATAATCTCTCGGTATGCACTCCAATGGCCGCCAACTCATCTTTGTTTAGCTTGGAAGTCCTTGTCCTCACTGCTTCCATAATGCCTTTAGTCGAGGCGGTCGCTAAGCCTGCCAGGGTCTCGGCTGGGGCGGACATGAGAGGATCCGTCTCCCCCTCGAAACTCTCGCCGACAGGAGGAGTAGGGGTTACTTGGCTGGGCGGCGGTGTGCGGGCCATAGGCCTTGACAACAGGCCACCTATGGGAGGCACATCGCTTCGCGCTGCTCGCCTTGCTCCCACACATAAACGCAGGGCCTGCTGCACCTCCTCTGGGGAAGTCAGCAGGCGCTTTCCTCCTACTGTGGACGGCTCTAGATCCAGGCCTTCTGCCTGAGCAGGTGATGTGCCCTCTTGCCCCAACGGTGCGCTGAAGCCCTGCGGGGGTGTGCGTGCCAGCGACGTTCTTGGCGTAAAGCCGCCCTCCATACGCATTTCTGATAATATTCGGAGCTCTTCCGCCTTCCTCTCCATCTCGAGCTCTATGAGCTCATTTTGGAGGCTCATTTTGAACTATGGCGGATGAGGAGGCCCAGCCTCCTCATCCGCCATAGTTGCGACCCTCACTGCTTAATTTTTTAGAGCTGGGCCATAGCCCTGTTCGTGCATTAAAAGTAAATCGTCTATCTCTATGTGCCAGTTCGTGTATTATTCTTCATAGACTAAGTCGCTGGATCTGTTCGTGTATTATTCGAATTTTTCTAAGTCCAGCAGCGAACACGAAATTTCTTCCCACCGATACCATCAATTTGGTCGCACAGTATTGTAGCTAAGCAGGTCTCCGACGCACATAAATCGTCAAAAGTCCTGGCAGTCACAAAAGAAACAAGTTCAAAGTACTTACCCCTATTAAGGGACACCACACACGCACTCCCGGTTGGGAAAAACTTGTGAAAATCGGAAAAACGGGGAAAATCGGGAAAAACTCAATTTTTCAGGATCTTTCACAGCAGGTCAGGGGAGAGTCCGGGGCTCGTCCAGGCGCACTCCGAGGGGTCGGGGGGGGGGGGACAAAACGTCACTATCGCACTGGGGGGGGGGGGGGGCAAACGTCAATATCGTGCTGAGGGGTTGAGGGGTGAAGGGGGGACCGCACTGACAAGTGTCACTGTCACAAACGTCACCTTTACTAGGAGGGGGGGGGGGGCGCACTATAAGTGTCAAACCAAGTGTCACTGTCACACTGATCGCACCAAGTGTCACTGTCACTGTCAAACGTCACTGTCGCACTACGCACTCCCGCGCCGGGGGGGAAACGTCACCACGCTCCGCCTTCGGGTATCTCGTTCTCACTTCAATTCCAATATGGCCGCGAGCTTAGGTTCGATAACACGCAAGTTAGAACGGGAGGTACCGAGTTTCGGCAATAGCCAATGGGAAAAATTCCACGGGAGCGAACGTCCGCACGTCCGCACTCTGACAAGTCTGACGACGAAGTCGCGGGGTTGCGACAGTCGTGGACAGGATCCAAGAGTTGGGACTCGAAGTGGCACTGCACAAGTTCGAGGCCATGTGTTTTCACGGCCCTCGGAGCGCGCCGCCTCGGCGCTCCCAATTAACGGTAGGAGGAGTTCACATCGGCGTCGGGTCGACGATGAAATACCTGGGACTCGTCCTCGACAGCCGGTGGAATTTCGAGAAGCACTTCCGACGTCTGGCTCCCAAACTGAATCGGACTGGGGCTGCCCTCAAGCGGCTCCTGCCCAACCTCGGGGGTCCAGACGCCTGCTGCCGGAGGCTCTACGCAGGCATCGTCCAGTCTATGGCCCTTTATGGGGCGCCGGTGTGAGCGCCGTCACTGCGAAAGCGACCGGCAGCCCAGTTGAACGCGTGCCAGAGGGTCATGGCCATACGGATGGTGCGGGGATACCGCACGGTTTCCCGAGAAGCGGCAAGCCACCTTGCTGGCCAGCCACCATGGGATCTGGTGGCAACAGGCCTTGCACGCATGCACGATCTGCGCGTGGAGATGCAACGTCGGGGCGAAACTCCGCTGCTACGACAAGTCGCGGCATGGCGGACAGAGCTCCGACGGGGTCTCATGGCGGAATGGCGACAGCGACTATCGCAACCCAGTGCTGGGCACGCCATAATTATGGCGGTAAGTCCCCTCTTTGAGGAGTGGCTGGAAAGGCTACACGGTGTCCTTACCTTCCGCATGACGCAGGTTCTCACCGGACATGGTAAGTTCGGGAGGTTCCTGCACCAGATTCGTGCGGAAGAAACGCTCGGGTGTCACCATTGTGTGGACCACCCGGAGGACACGGTGGAGCACACGGTGGAGGTGTGTCCCGCTTGGGCAGAGCAACGCCGTGTCCACGTGAGGGCGATCGGTGGTGGCGATCTCTCGCGCCGGGCCTTGGTACAGGCCATGGTCCGGAGCGAGGAGAAGTGGCAGGCGGTCGCCTCCTTCTGCGAAGCAGTAATGCTAGCAAAGGAGGCGGCCGATCGCGTGAGGCAACGGTCCTCACGCTCCAATCGCCGCCGGGATTCCGATCCCGATTTCCGGCCATCGTAGGCGCAGGCTTGCGGACGGCGAGCAATGGGTGGCTCGCCGTCCAACCGTCCGATAACCGTCCGGACCGAGCCCAAGTCGTCGACGAAGCGTGCTGTTCCATGCGCGCCTCAAGGAGATGTCAGCAACTGTAGGGGCCTAGCAGGGTCGAAACCTACTGGGGCCAAGGGTCTGATTCTGAAAGGAAGACTCGGCCCTGGTACGAAAGGCAACGAAGGAACAGGAGTGGGTTTTTAGTCAGTAAAAGTCTGACACTATCTCCCGCCCCGCCCAAGGGCGGGGGATGTCATAAGATGATTTTCCCACTGAAAAAAAAAAAAAAACCCTCTATACTTTTGCCTTGACAGCACACAATTATTACAAATATCATAAATCAACACCATTTTAAATAATAATAATTATATAGTAGCACTTACTCTGAGATGTTGCTTACCCCGAAAACTGGAATGGAATGTGTCAGGACGTCGTGGCTTTCGCTACGTCCCCGTCAGGGGGCGTGGCAAGCGGTGTCAGGGCTTCGCCCTCTGACCGCAGAGTCCAGCCGGGGCCCGTAACAACGGACCCGTCATCGTGGTGCCTAACTAGGCTCGGCGGTTGTAGAGCAGATGGCTCTATGTGTATATGCTTGTATGTGTGTACTGTAGGCACGTCACGACGCTGCTGCACAAAGCGCCGACTCTTCACGACATACCGGCGGTCAGTCCCCACCAGGTGAGACCCCTAGGGGAAGCCCGGCGGGAGACGACCAGCGACGAGTATGCCGACTTGTTACGGACCTACAGTAGGATATGTGACCCCCGTCTAACCCGCTTCCAGAGCGAGCCGGTTACGGTTCAGACCGCAGGGACGTTTTATGTATGTGTGTGAGCGGCATTGTGTTGTGTTACATCGCTCAATGCACGTGCACCGAATAGTTAGCTTGCGCTATCTATTCGGTGCGCGAGTCTAGCGCGTGTATAGTGGCGAATGTATGGTCGACTCGCGTCGTGCCTATATTAACTTAGCACACGACGTTTGTCGGGGTGCGAGTAAAATGTAGAGTCATGTTGTTTGAGTAGGCCGCGTGTAGACTGGTACGGCCTACTCAGGCGTCAGTCCGGGGGGGGGGGGACTCGCTGCCCGCAATCAGGTCGCGGGGGAGTCGTCGGCGGAGTCTTTCTCGGCTCGACTCACTAGTGAGGGCGAACCATGCTGGGGCAGCGTACGTCAACACTGGGCGAATATACGCCTTGTATATGCCCAGTTTGACGCGCGCCGGGAGGCGGGACGAGAGCACTGGTTTGAGCCGGTGGCGGACGACTCTACCTTGCGCGACGACATTGCGTGCATGCGGTCCCATGGTGAGCCGCCGGTCGATGGTCACACCCAGGTACTTGGCCCAGGGCGTCCATGCGACTTCGGCTCCGCTGAGTTTCAGACGTGGTGGGAGGGGCGATAATCCTGTGATCAGCGCCTGCGTTTTACTCACGTTAACCGACAGTCGCCATTTGGCCATTCTGGGATCAAATCGAGCGCGCGCTGCATCTTTACCGCCGCGTACTTCGCGTTCATAGAGGTGGTAATGTACGCGGCGTCGTCGGCATACAGCGCGAGCGTGGCGTCTTCCGTGGTAGGGATGTCGTCAGTGTAGCGTAAGTAGCACGCCGGCGAAACGCAGCTGCCCTGCGGTACGCCCGCTCGGATGGGTCTGGGGGCGGAAAGCGCCCCGTCGACCACCACTCTGAAACACCTGTTAGACAGGAAAGCTTGGACCACTTTAACGACTCTACGGGGCGTGGGAGAGGTGGCGAGTTTGTAAACTAGCCCCTCATGCCACACACGATCGAAAACTTTTTCCACGTCGAGGAATACTGTCACTCCGTACTCCTTCTTATTCATCGCCGATGACAGGAGGTGCAGTACCCTCGACAACTGGAGCGTCGTGCTGTGCTCCGCCCGAAACCCGAATTGTTCCGGCCGCGGGGAGATGTGCGGGGTGAGGTGTCGCAGCAGGAGTTGCTCGAACACCTTAGAGATGGAGGGCAGCAATGTGATTGGCCGATATCTTTCCGGCTTCAGTGGGTTCTTCCCCGCCTTGGGCAGCATTATGACGCGCCCTTCCTTCCAGGATGTTGGGAAGACCCCCGTGCGCAGTATCCCCGTAAACAGGCGCGCCAGGGCCGCAACAGTACGGTACGGCAGGTGGCGCAGCGCTGTGTTGGTGATACCGTCAGCACCGGGGGCCTTATGAGGTTTCGTGCGTAGTATGGCGCGTCTAACTGCGCCAGGCGAGAAGAATATGGGGTCTTCATCGGGGGCTATCGGCGACGCGAAGTAGTCTCTAAGGTGTTGCTCGACTGCTGCGACATGGTCGCGTTCAATAGTCGGGTTCGGGCTAAACTGACGCTCCAGGTGCTCTGCAAAGATTTCCGATCGGTCCTCAGCTACGTACTTGAGGGCCCCGTCGGCTGCTTGCAAGGGGCGCACCGGAGCTGGGTTATTTGTGAGCTGGCGGCACAGTCTGTGTGTCGCCTGCCAGTCACACGTTGCGGCGTCAATTTGTTCCTCCCAGCTCTCGGCGGCCAGGGCCTCCAATTCGGCCTTTACCTTCGCCGCAAGACGGTTAAGCTGCAGTTTGAGTGTAGGGCAGCGCAGTCGCTGCCACTGCTTGCGCAGGCTCTGGGCAACCAAGCGTTGGATTCTAGGCGGTAGGGGCGGCTGTAGCCCTCTCCCCTGCGGCTGCGACTCTACCGTTGCCTCGTCTAAGGCGCGTTGTACGCAAGCAGTGACGTCGTTCGCTAGAGCGTCGACGTCTGCGGCGGTATCAATGGGCCGAGTTGGTGTTGTGGTCGCAAGCTTTTCAGCGTATGATGTCCAGTCCGTTAATCGACATGGCGCAGATGGCTTCATTCGGGTCGGCATCCCCGATAGGACGACGAGTACAGGATGGTGATCGGACTGTAACTCGTCGTCGATGACCTGTTGCGTGATCTGGCAGTGCAGCCCTGTATGGACCACAATGTCCAGCACGTCGGGCATGTGCAGCGGGTTATCCGGGTAGTGGGTTGGCGTCTCAGGGCCGGACACTGTGTATCCGTGGGCCTCCGCATCGTCGAAGAGCCGTCTTCGACGATGTCTTCGTTGTTCGTTTGTAGGGCATTCCATGCCATTTCATGCATGAGGATTGCTGGCGAGTTGGCGTCGGTAAGTGTGGCCCTCAGCTCGCTCAGGTCTAGTCGAGTTGAGGGTGGCTTGAAGCAAGCGTACAGGCGTATGTCCTCGCCAGCCACATGCAGCTGAACGCCCAGCACGTAGAGCGTGTTGAGCGATGGCGAGGGGACTTCCTGGTGGACGACTCTCCTTTTTACTAGCACCGCCAGACCACGGTATCTTGTATTGTTAGCCGACCTTTCATCCTTCCTGTAAACGAGGAAACCTGGGAACCTAGCCCTATCTTCAGGTCCCAGGTGCGTCTCGCTTATCAGCGCCACGTCGATGTTTTGGTCCCTCAGGAGATGGCGGAGTGGGGCGACCTTGTCCCGTATGCCGCGGGCATTCCAATGGAGCACCCTTAACGGTCTAGCCATGGCACAAGATGAGTAGCTTGGCCAGACCGTCAAGGATGACCTGCTCCGGTCTCTGCCCCTGCCTGGTGGCCTTGATGAGGTCCATTAGCAGTTGTATGGCGCAGGTCGTGATCTCAGAGTTGGGGGCCCCCTGTGGGGCGCTGTTTGCGTTGGTGGTGGTGTTGAGGGTGGTTTTTAAGGTGCGCTTTGTTCGCGCAATTCCGGCGTCTGCAGACGCGTCTCTCTTCCCCTTCACGAACTGCGTCCCCCTCGGGGGAGGGGCAGATTTGGGGACCTCTTTCTCCTGGTGGGTCGCTGGGGGCTTGGGTTTATCTCCCTTTCCCCCCCGCTTCCTCTTCCTCCGCCGGAAGGAGGTGGCCTCCCCGCGCACGGTGGGCCCGTTAGCTGCCGCCATCAGCGACGCGCCCTGGTCGCGTTCGTGCTCTTGCACCTGCTGTTCCGGGTTTGGTTGTTGGCGGCGCGTCGATGTCGACGTGATGGCGACAGTACGAACCCCCGAACGTATCGATTCAACACAATCAATTGATCTTGCAATACCTTTTTCATTTTTACAATTTAACAGTTGATCAAGATGTCTAATACAAGATAAACTTTGATCATCAACCAGCACTTCGTACATTCTTTTTCCTATTACTTTATTTATTACTCCTAATTTCCAAGTCTCTTTCCTACCACTGTACCACCGGACCCATACCCTATCACCTGCTTCGAAAGCTCTGCTGCGACATTCATTCTCCTCTAACGATTTTTTATGTGGTACATTTTCTTTTGGAAGTATTAAACGTGATCTCAAATTCCTACCAAACATTAATTTTGCAGGTGAGTGTCCAGTAGTGCAGTGCTCTGTATTCCTATATTCGAATAAATATCCTATTAACTTTTCGTGTAGTACATGTTGTTCAGTATTTACATTTAATATAATTTTTAACATCTTTTTACATGTCCTTACTGAATTATCAGCTTGTCCGTTGCTACAAGGATGGTAAATTGGAGATGTCATGTACTTAATGGGGATCGGGGAAGCGGGATCATCAATATCAACCTTTAAAAGAATATCAGTTAGCGACAGTTACCTATGGCACAAAAGCCGCACCTTTTTTGGCCATGATGACACTGAAGCAACTAGCCATCGATGAAAGGCCAAACTATCCACAAAGTTGCGCTCCTGACATCTTAGAACACTCGTTTTACATGGATGATCTCATGCATGGTGAACATTCAGCGAGAGCAGCTCAAGAGCTCAAGGCGGAGATGATCAGCCTTCTCAAATCTGGCGGGTTTAACCTGCGAAAATGGCGATCAAACTTACCGGAAATAATAGACAGCTCTGATGCACCTCAAAAGGAAAACTTTGACTTCAAGCAACCGGAGTCAACCAAAACTTTAGGTCTTCGGTGGGAACCAAAAACTGATCAATTTATCTTTCATCCTATAGAGTTTATCTCACAAGACATCCTTACAAAAAGGCAATTCTTATCTCAAATATCTAAGATTTTTGACCCTTTGGGCTGGTTAGCACCAGTCACAATAAGACTTAAGATCTTGTTCCAAGAACTATGGAAGTCAGACCTGAGTTGGGACCACCCTGTCCCTCAGGAAATCGCGTTAGAGTGGAACACTATTAAAGCCGATCTATCCCATATATCTCGATTTAAAATACCCCGTTGGATTCAAACCCTGAAGAAGGATATCATTGAACTCCATGGCTTTTGCGACGCCAGCACAAAAGCATACGCTTGCGTCGTGTATTGCAAAATACAAAGAGCAAATGAAACACACGTGACCCTTATTGCAGGGAAATCAAAAGTAATACCGCTAAAGAAACCACAATCGATCCCGCGCTTGGAACTTTGCGGCGCCCTCTTGTTGTCAAAACTTATGCGTAAAACCATATTATCCCTATCGAGCTACAAGGTGCATGTGTATGGTTGGATTGATTCAACAGCTGTTCTCGGTTGGTTAAGTGGCGAACCGGAGAAATGGAAACCCTTTGTTGCAAATCGCGTGAGGATTATAACCGAAACAATCCCAAAAAATAACTGGAGCTACGTAAAATCCAAAGAAAATCCCGCAGATTGCGCAAGCCGCGGTTTACTTGCTGCTCAATTAACCAATCACTCGCTGTGGTGGCAAGGTCCCGACTGGTTACCACAATATAAGCCTAACGAATCGCATATGATGCCGATTCGAGAGTCGAGCATTATTAACGAAGAACTCAGAAAAAAGGAGCAAGTAAACACGGTCATTGTTAACCCCGAAAATTTAATCATTAAACAACTATTAACAAAATATAGCACTTTATGGAAAGTTACTCGAGTATTAGCCTACATCAACAAGTTTATTGACATTGTTGTTTACAAGAAAAAACGTACATGTTTTCTTACTCTGCAGAATATAAAGACAGCAAGAGAAATGTTAATTAAGCACGTGCAAAATGAATATTTCAACGAAGAAATATCACGATTGCGAAATAATGAACCATTAAATAAGAAAAGTCAGATTCTCAATCTCAATCCCATACTAGACAGTAATCAATTACTCCGTGTCGGAGGCAGGCTTAAACATTCAAATCTTGATCCCGAAATGAAGCATCCCATCATAATCCCGAATCAATCGAAATTGGCAGATCTTATCATAGACGAATCCCACGAGCTTGTATTCCACGGCCGAGTAAAAATGACTACTGGATTCATAAGACACAAATACTGGATTCTTGGAGGAAATAGAGTCACAAAGAAACGACTAAGAATGTGTGTCAAATGTAGAAGAAATAACCCAATATCACAACATCAAATCATGGGTGACCTACCTCAAGCACGATTGATTCCTAACCGACCTTTTTACCACACCGGAATAGATTATACCGGACACATATTTATTAAGGCAAACAAGGGCCGTGGCATTAAAACCTGTAAAGGATATGTTGCAGTGTTTGTTTTTATGGTAACTAAAGCCATACATTTAGAAATCGTCTCAGATCTCACAGCGTCAGCATTTATTGCTGCGCTTCGACGTATGTCGGCCATAAGAGGAGTTCCTGGGCACATCTATAGTGATCAGGGAACTAACTTCATAGGAGCCAACAAAATCTTAAAACAAGAGTTTGCAGAAATCTCCAACATCTTGTGTGACCAAGAAGTAACCTCTACAATCTCTGAAATGAACATTGAGTGGCACTTTAACGCCCCTTCATGGCCATCTGCTGGCGGACTCTGGGAAGCTGCAGTGAAGAGCCTAAAACATCACCTCAAGCGTGTCGTTGGAGAACAAAAACTAACCTACGAGGAATACACTACCCTACTATATCAACTCGAGGCGTGTTTGAACTCCAGGCCACTGTGTCCTCTGACAGAAGACCCTGAGGACCTGGACTTTTTGACCCCGGCTCACTTTCTAGCAAGTGGCCCCAACTTAACGATCTTCGAAACAGAGCATGATCTTCGCACACGGTGGCACTTGACACAAAAAATCTACCAAGATATATGGAACAAGTGGAAAACTGACTACCTTTCGCAGCTTTCTACGAGGTCCAAATGGCGACAGCATCAAAAGGATCTCAACCTTGACGACATCGTTATTATAAAGGACGACAACTTTCCACCAGGAAAATGGAGTCTAGGTCGAGTAGTAGCGCTGCATCCTGGAAGCGACGGACACGTAAGAGTCGTCACACTTAAAACCAAAAACGGGGTCTTAAAACGCCCTGTGGTTAAACTGTCCTTACTGCCAACAAATCCTAATGAAAATGATCAAGAGCCAGACACCCCAAAAGTTGGTGATAAATTTCCAGCGGTGAAAAGAAAACGTCCTATATCATTCTCGGCTATAGTCTTATCTTTGACATTATTTTTGCTGTCAATAATAAACATCACTCAAGCATCTTACAACTTTACCCAACTGACAAACAATAGTGTCTATTTCGACAAAGTGTCTAATATGCATTTAGTCAGAGATGATTGGCATTTAATAGTCTATTACGACACAAATCCTTATCATGATGGAACGGCGGCACGAATAAAGTATATCAAGTATCTTGAAACCTTATGCGCTACCATTAGAGCTCAAACACCTTGCGACGGCGTCATATTACAACTCGAGCACGAGTTCGAAGAAATCAAACATTACGATAATATTGTCCTGATGAATGACTCATTTATGACTAATGAGAGACGCCGGCGACGCGGCTTAATAGACGGAGTTGGCTACGTTGCAAATAGTCTATTCGGAGTGTTGGACCAACGATTTGCAGAGAAATATGAGCAGGATATTGACCTCTTAAAACATAATGAAAACCATTTATACAACCTCTGGAAAAACCAGACGTCGGTCGTAGAAGCTGAATTTAACCTCATGAAAAGGATGGAGAGTACGATAAACAAACATCACAAACTAATCAATCAAAAGCTTAACACTCTCCAAGATTCTTACAAAAATCTCGCTCTGCAAGTGCAAAACCTAACCATTGTCACCGACTTCATAACCTCGGCTTTTACTGCCAATAACTTATTGTATACCCTTCGACGAATCCAGGACTCAATTTTAGATACAGTTACTGATATTTATAGTGGAAAATTAGATTTTCATTTGATATCTCCGAAGCAACTAAGATCAGAGCTAAATATAATATCAGCACAAATATCAGGAGACTTGGTAGTACCTGTCGACAACTTTAACCTCAAAGATATTTACAGCTTGCTCAAAGTAAGAGCCAAATACTCTGGCAAATACTTAATTATAGAAATAAGAATACCCCTGATTGAAAGGGATCTTTACGAGGTATTCAATCTTATCCCGGTCCCGCGCATTATGGAAAATAACATGATGATGAAAGTCGAAACGATCTCCGAATTAGCAGCCATCAACATGCGAAAGGATTCGTATTTACCTATCACAGACACGGATCTGCAGTCATGCTTATTGAAAAATCCTGAGACTATTCTGTGCCATATCAGAAGGCCTATTCACCACATGAAAGATGATCATAGCCTTTGTGAGACGATCCCAGGCACAAGAACTTGTAAAACTAAAACTACCTCGTGCAAGAATGACTGGAGAGAATTAACATCAGAAAACAAGTATTATTATTTATGCTGCGACGTATGTAACATCAAACTTCTGTGTGAAAATCAAGTTCAGGCAGTCAGACTATCAGGCGCTGGTCTGTTGCGTGTTGGGGAAGGCTGTTTGGTAAAAACAGAATATTTTACGGTATATTCGAACAGAAGACTGTCGAGTAAAATTAGTACGACGACAAAGATTATCTCGCCGGAAATATCCCCTATTAATCACATGATAAATATCACAATGCCGGAAATCTCATATGAGTTTAATCTCAATAACTCAGACAACCTCAAACAATTTGAAGCTATCAAGAGAAGTCTTGAGATCATGAAACAGAGTGAACCTTTGAGCACCGATATCTCTTACCACGATATCCATCTTTATACTGCTACTTATCTCATCATAGCAGTTATCTTGGTTTTGGTGGCCATTTACTGTTTTCAACGTTGGCGGAAAAGGCAACGCAAAGGAAATCGTCCCACTTCTACAGCAGAGCAGTCGGCAACCTCTGCGGCAACTGCGGCAACCGCGTTGGCGTCTCCACACACCGTTGCAGAAAGTGTTGTGATTGAGTGCAGTGAAATTAGGGAAAATGGGCAATCTAGTAGTAAATTAGTGAAAAGTGATCCTAAGCGACTAGCTGTGTCTAGTGAGTGTTTACAAAAAACGGAAGATAGAGGTTCTTCACCGATCTTTCGCGTGTTTTCTCTTCCTGATTTAAATTGCAGTGATTCTGTTTAATTTGTTACGTACCTACATTACTTTCATCTCATCCTTTAACATAACTAATTCTACATTATCTGCTCTATGCCTTTATTATTTTATGTATTACCTAAGTAAATACAGTCAGTACGCATTCGGATAGCATATCGGGCGCGACTCAATCTCATCTCATTCACTTCATTAGTTTTAATAATTTTTCCATTTGTATTAGTTTAATCGGTATTGTTGAAATATAGCTATCTTTATAATCTTTAATCTTGGTTTATCTTAATCTCACCCCAAACACCATTATTGGAACAGAAAATATTAAATTCTTTTGAATTTATCTTAGCGTCGTTATCCGAGACTAAGGTACGAGGTAAACCAAACATGGAAAAAATTTGCTTCAGTTTTCTTATTAATGATTGAGTGGTGGTATCATTCCGCATATAAATACATTCTAACCATTTAGAGTACGCGTCAATGACTACTAGGTATGTCTGTTGACGTATAGATAGATAATCGATGTGGATGCGTTCCCACGGTGCCGCTGGACTCGGCCACGGAGCGGGCGCGGCTCGTGGCGGTGCAGGCCTCACACTCGCGCAGACATCGCATGCGCCGATCCACCTCTCAATATCATCGTCTATACCGGGCCACCACATCCTACCACGCGCATTGCATTTCATTTTGACGATGCCTAAATGCGTGCTATGCAGTTCGCGTAACATTCTCTCTCGCAGTGTCGTCGGAATTACCACTTTATGACCCCGCATTAAAACACCATTATCATATTGCAAATCCGTACGACATAAAAAGAAAGGACGAATAGACTCGCAGACAATTTTGCGCGGCCAACCTACACTTGTATACCTAACGACGGTTTGTATAGTCTTATCATTACAGGTAGCATTCTTTATATCCATTAACAAAACAGCTGGGTCGGTCGTGTCTAAAAAATTCAATGACAAGTACGCGTCATATTCGCTATCTCCTTTGCACGCAGTATCCGACACAGGTGCACGGGAGAAATAATCGGCGACTAAGTTATTGTCACTAGATATATACTGAACTGTATAGTTGTATGCAGATAGTATAATAGCGTATCTTTGCAACCGTAATGCTGTGGTTATCGATATACCTGTTTTATTATTAAATATTGATACTAAGGGACGGTGATTGGTTTTAAAAACAAAAGGTTCGCTCCTACCGTATAAGTATTGATGAAAGTGTTTGACACCAAAAATTATCGCTGTCGCTTCTTTTTGTATTTGGCTATAATTGCGTTCGCTCGCCGAGAGCGACCGTGAGGCGTAAGCCAGCGGTCGTTCGCCGCCATCGCTATCCCGTTGAGATAAGACTGCCCCGAGCCCGTGCGGGCCCGCGTCTACCGATAGCACTAGCTGCGCGCTCGGCTCGAAATGCGCGAGCACGCGCTCGGAGGCGAGCTCGGCGCACACGCGGCGCACCACGCGTCGCTGGCGCGGTCCCCACTCCCACCGCGCGCCACTGCGCAGCAACTCGTGGAGCGGGCTCATAATGCTTGACGCATTTGGAATAAAGTTTCTGTAGTAGTTGACTACTCCTAGGAACCTCTTTACTTCTGTTATATTTGTTGGTTCGGGTGCATTTAATATTGCTTTAACTTTATCGCGGTTAGTTCGTAATCCGTGTTTATCGATAACGTAACCCAAGTACGTTACATTATCCTTAAAAAACTCGCATTTGTCCTTTTGAAGGCGCAAACCTGCCTCATTTAACCTGCTTAGAACCTGTGCTAATCTCGTCATATGAAGTGCTTTCGTTGGCGCAGTCAAACAAATATCGTCTAACCATATACTGACTCCTTCGATACCAAACAATAGTACTTCCATTGCCTTTTGGAACAGGGCGGGAGCATTCGCAAGACCGTAAACTAGGCGTGTATATTTAAATAACCCTTTTGGTGTGTTAATGGTAGTTACCTCCTGAGAATCTTCTGAGAGACAAAATTGATTATATGCGTTTTTTAAATCTATTTTTGAATAATGTTCTCCGCCACCAAGTTTAGCGAATACTTCTTCAATCCTAGGTAACGGGTACTTATCTATTATAAGGTCTTTATTAAGTGTGACTGAAAAATCACCTGCTATCTTAACCGTGTTATTATCCTTTAGAACTGGTACTATAGGTGTCGCATAACGTGAATTACTCACTGGTACTAGTATCCCCAAACTGACTAATCGGTTTAACTCTGATTCGACCTTATCTTTTAAAGCAAACGGTATTGGTCGGGCCTTAAAGAATTTTCGTACTGAATTTTCCTTTAATTGGAGGTGGACTTTAAACTTATTAAAACAACCAAGTTCATCTTTCCATAAATTAGGAAACTGTTCCAATAATGCATTAACATCATCATCTTGGCTTATTTTATAAACATTTGTCAAAATTAAACCGAAAGCGGACATGAAATCGCGCCCTAGCAGGGGGGGGGGCATTCGAGTCTACTACAAATATCTTGATTTTTTTCTTTTGAGATTTATATTCGAAAATAGCCTGGAAATACCCCAACGGCGAAATTTTATGTCCATTATATAAACACATTTTGATTGTACAATCAGTTAAGTTGTAACGTGCAAACAATTCTGAGTACATTCTCTTTGAAATAACCGAAACTCCAGACCCGGAATCTAACTCCATCGTCACATTTGTATCACCCACTTTAACGTTTAAATTCAACGGTTTATCTGTTACATACCTTAAGTTAAAATTATGACATTCTTTGCTCCTGCTGTCCTCCATGTCTGTTTCAGCCTCACTATTGTCGCTTCCGATATTATTGACGCGAACACGGTCGGTTTTGTTTTTATTATTACACACTTTTTTTAAATGTCCTACTTTTCCACATTTTTGGCACTTATAGTTTTGGTAACGACACATGTCCTTATCGTGACCCTTTAAACCGCATACCGAACAACGGGAGACTTCGCAACACTGATTTTTCGACGTTGATGAGCGCCCATCTCGTGAACCCGTACGAGCGCCGCCGGCGCCGCTGCCACCACCACCACGTGTACCGCTGCCGTCGCTCGACCGCCTGCCTTCACCTTTGCATATTTTGTACACTGCTTCTTCTTTTATGGCAGTGACCTCTGTGGACACCACGTTCCTGGCCTCTCTAGCGCATTCCGCTCGCTCAGCTATCTCTAGAGCTTTCGTAAACCCCAACGTGGAAGCATTCTGCTCAAATAGCTTGTCACGCTCGGGCCCCGCTCCCAAACCAAGGACAAAACGATCCGTCAGGTTTGTGTCTAAAGCTGATCCAAAGTTACAGTAGCTCGCCAATCCTCGCAGTCGTGCAGCCCAATCGCCCAACGACTCGCCTGAGCTCCTCTTCGCTCCGTAAAATTTGGCCTTGTCCGAAAATGAACATTGCTTCTGTTTGAAGTGAGTATCAAGCAGTTCCACCAGCTTCTTATAGTCCACAGCTTCCAACTCGACAGGATATGCCAAATTACGCACCAATCGGTATGAGTCATCAGATAGATGTGTAATTAAGATAGCACTTTTATTTTCTTCCTTCACATCGTTGACCTTCAAAAATTGGTTCAACCGCCCTTTATAAATAGACCACTCGCATGATTTATAATCAAACGTCGTTAAATTTCCCAAAAACGACTTCGCCATTTTTTTTTTCCTTGCTTGTGGGTAAGATCGTCCTCGTCGCCAATGATATGTTGTCGGGTAGAAGGTGCAGAAATAAGAAGTCGGGTGATTTCAATGAACGCTAGTTTAATACTGACGATTCGTAATGTCACCTTTACACTATACGGTGCTACATATATGAGTGAGCGAGAAGCACATACACATCAAATTGGCACAGGTGGCTGGCTCCTCTCGCGGTCGTGGGCAATCTCTGGCTGTGTGCCCCTCTCCGCATCGAACACAGGCGAGCGGGCGGTGGCACTGGTGCGACGAGTGCCGGAACTTTTGGCACCGGTGGCACTGTGCGGGCCCACGCTTTCCCCGCCATGCCTCAATCTTGACACCCCGCATGTTCATAAACACGCTGGTGTCATAGATACGACGCACATCCTCCGTGCGCCGCAGCACGACGTGAAATACGCAGCCGGGTTTTCCCTGGCGCCCACGGATGTGGCGCACGTACTCCGGCTCGTACCCTTGTACGCGGAGCTCCTCCTCTATCTCCTGGGGCTCAGTGTCGGCTGGCAGCCCCCGGATGGCTACCTTCACGTTCCTCACCGCTGGCAGGGAGTAGGCGAACCAACTGACGCCGCTCTCTTTTTCAAGTGTCGTGAGATAGCGCTGGATCAATCTATATTCGTCCTCCGACTCCGGCGTAAAACGGACGCCAGTGCCGTAGGGGCGGGCGTTTGGTGGCCGGCCCAGCTTGGCCGCTATTTGCCGGAAATGGTGCGCCCAGTTTGGTAGTCTCTCTACTACCAGCGCGGGGTATCTTACTTTCTTTTTGCCCTTTGTTGCCGGGGCCGAGTTCGAATCGGTGGGGGCGGGCGCGGGGGCTGCACTAACTGTACACTTATTAGGAATAAGTTGGCCACTTACCCCTCTCTCTCTGGGTTGTAAGTCCTGAGGCGAGCGCGCGCTGCAATAGCGCTTCGCTTCGCCGTCTGCGTCGTCGGAGCTCCTTCGTCGTCGTTGGGGCCTGGTCATCAGTTCCAGCTCATCCATCGACGGGGTAGGGAACATCGGCGTCTCCGTGTCATCGTAGTCGTTCCTGGAACGCACTTCGCTAACTACCGACGCGAGCGACAGACTCGAGCCTGCGCGCGATGAGCATGTCGAGAGTACGGCGGGCGAGTCATAAGGCGTAGATGGTGGCGCCACTCGTGAAGATGGTGGCGCCACAGTGCGTGCAGCGGATGTTCGCGGAGTCGACGCCGGAATGTTAGCGCCGCTGGGGGCGACTGACGTCACGGGGGCGGCAACTCGCGCGTACGTAGTGGGTTTCCCGGGATTGTGGTAGTTGAGGTCAGGCATCGACGGCTGTGCAGCGCTCGCAGGCACCTGCCTCCTGGAGTCCACTTCTCCCGCTCTGGGGAACTCTTCTCTCGCTCTGGGGTAGGGGTTTTTAATGCGGCAGCGGTCAGGTAACGACGGCTGTACAGCCCCCGCAGGTACCTGCCTCCCGTGTACCTCTTCTCCCACTCTAGGGACCTCTTCTCCCGCTCTGGGGTTGGGGTTTTTCTTGCTACCCTCTTTGGTAGGATTTTTTGCCGACTTTTTCTGTGCTGGACCGCGCAGCGCGGCCCGAACATTCGGGAGCGACGTCGCTCGGCCCAACACGGGTCGGTCAGCTTCTTCTCTCAACTTCGCTTCGGCCGGCGCCTCCGCTGTCCGGGGGACTGCGAGCGCCTGGCTTCATCTTCTCCATCGGTTTCATCTCGTTCTAAGTTGTAAGTTGTAGTCGCCACGACCACTTCGGTGCACTTGTTGCACCCGAGGAACGCGGGGTGGACCTTCCCTTCGTGCTGTCGCCGGTACAAAACTTAGTTCTGCACCGTCGACAACACAAACGGTTGGCCCGGTTTGAATCGGGTCCGTGCGGCTGATTTCGGGTAGAAGGAAAATACGCGAGGGACACGGAGCATAGCGAGCACGTATGTTCTTCACAGCGAAATGATGACTACTAATGTGTCAGGACAGCGCAGCGCGTTATTTTATAACCTCTTCTAACTGTCATAGCGCTGAGCTGTCAAGTCGCATAACGTTCCAGTAGTCAGTGCAAAATAAATACATTTTAATGTTGCTAAATACAGAAAATAATCATAATGTATGTAACTAATCATAAAAATCGCTAACACGAGTTTGGCTTCCCCCCGGACCACGGTAGTGAGCAGACGTGCACTTAACAAGTTTTATTTTCGAAAAGTCACTTTTTATTTTAAATTTATTAAATATTCCCGTGAGTGTAGTACCAGGCGCACATAAATGTATAAGAGTCGTAAGATAGTGGTGTGAAGGAGATAGCAACAGATGAAACGGAGTAAATCCGACAGCTACGCTGCTTTGACTGTCATTTGTCAACAAACGCCATAAAAAAACTGTCATCTGTCAACAAGCCTTTATTCTATTCTATTCTATTCTTAATTAATGGCAAGTAGAGCCGATGTCGACTATTCTGCCAATGTCTAAAGTAGATTGGAAAAGCAAGCGTGTATATTATTATTATTTCAGAAAATAAAAAGGGACAGTAACTGTAGACCAAAATTCTTCGGTTGATAAAGTTGAACTTGATGGGTTAGTATTGGACTGAAACAAACAAAAAATAAAAATACATAAATATTATAATTGTTAAAACATTAAAAAAGAAACGTAAACCACAACTATAAAGACAGAATATTTGGGGCTATGATTCATAATTTTATATTATTGTGGCGTATGAAGATCATCATCGCCACAAGCAATTCTGGAGAAGGATATGTTAAGAGGGCAGGGACATTGATTGGGAGAGGGATCTTAAATTTCGGGAGGCGGCTGTATAAGTCTAAATGTGGGACGTTGTTTGAGCATTCGAAAAATATGTGCTCCAGTGTGCCTTCCTCCAAACCGCACTCGCATAAAGAGGAGTCGCGAACACGGATTTTTTCCAAAAAAACAGGTGAGCAACAGAAACCTAAGCGTATTCTGCAGAGGACGGAAATAACAGTTTTGGACACTTTTTTGTACGTGAAGAACCAAGGTTTTGATTTTATGGTTGGTTGAACTGCGTAATAGAATTTACCTTTCTTTTTACCAGTGGTATTCCACTGTTCCTGCCATGCACATTGAAGACTTGCTTTTGGCAGGTTCAGTAAGTCATACCCCTGGATAGAATTATGTGAGAGGTCAGCTGTAGTTGACGAACAAGCATCTTTGGCCAAAGCATCAGCATGTTCATTGCCCTTGATGCCACAATGACTAGGTATCCAAACTAACTGAACTTCCCTTTGACTGTTAGCACATGACAATAGAGATTTTTTAATTTTTAAGAGAATTGAGCTGTGCAATTTACTTTTGAAGGGATTCTGGACTAAGGCTTGTAGACAGCTAAGAGAGTCTGTGAAGATTACGGCTTTGTCGATATTAGGGTGTGACTCTATAAAAAGACAAGCTTCTAATATAGCCACACACTCGTCTGTGAACACAGAGGACTCCTTGGGACATTTAAATTGAAGAATGATACTGGAGCTTTGGTAATATACTGCCGCTCCAGTATGATTGGAGTCAGTGGATTTAGAAGCATCGGTGAAAAACATTTGAAACCCGTTCCAACGCTCGTCCACCACCGCATTGAAAGCCGAGTTCGCCGAGGGGGAATTTTTAGATATACCGATATTAAACACAATTTTTGGGGTGAAACATAGGGCTTCATATTCAAAGTTAAAGTGGGGTAATTTGGGATACTGGACGATCGGGCATTCTAAATTTTGTGTTTTACGAAAATATTTTAGGATTAGAGGAATTTCTTTATGTTTCCAATAATTTGAAGTTCTGCATATTTATGATATCCAGCTCGTTCAATTTTGCAATGAGAGGATGCGAAGATCTACATATTGCCCTGGACAGTAAATGGGAGGCTAAATATTGTCGTCTCAGGGCTAGAGGAGGTTCAGCGCACTCGACCTGCAAAGCGTTGACAGGAGAGGATTTCATACACCCAGAGATGATCCGAAGACACTTAGACTGAAGCTTATCTATTCTAGCCAAGGCACCTCTATTGCATGGAATCAGATGGAACATACCATAATCTAGTATACTCCGGACTAAGGCATTATATACCAATTTCATGGTGTAGGGGTGGGCTCCCCACCAGACATCCGTCAAAACTTTTAAAATGGAAATAACTCTTTCGCATTTTTGTATAAGGAAATTTATGTGATACTTACCTGTTAACTTTGAGTCTAGAATAACGCTTAGAAATTTCGCTTTTCTTGTTAACGGAATATTTTTCCCTGAGATGTCCACTGTGATGGGAGGGATTATTCTTTTGCGAGAAAAGATTACTGCCGAACTTTTCGGTGCAGATAGAGACAAACCATGGTTTAACAGCCAGTGGTTCAAAGAGTCCAGAGAGAGGCGTAGAGATGATGCAGCGTCAGCGATGGAGGAATCTGACACATAAGAATAGGCTGGCAACACTGCCCCAGTGACATGTCAAATTTGTATTCCGTATTTTAAAATTAAATTTAAATAGTATTTAGGTGTAATTAATGTGTAATTGTTTGTATAACTATAATATAATTGTATAAATCGTCAGGATTATCGTTTTCCTGGAAAAATATTTAGTAAAACACGAGTTTTGGGTGCCAACCGGATAACACCGGTAACGAACAGCTGACGTTTGAACTACGGGATTTCACGGGGAGTATTATTTACTTATTTCTTATTTTATAGTAGCCTCAATAGTAGCACACTCCTTAATTTAATTTAAAACACGATCTTACAAGTTTTATCTTTTCAAATTAGTTCACTTAACACTCAGCGTGTTGTGTCGAAATAGTTTTGTTTACATTGTAGAAAACAAAACATCAACGTTTCATATCATAATTTGATTAATTTAAACTTATCCCGTAATATTATACTGGTCAACAACGCTTCTGGTCGTTATTTTGCATGTTATATTGGTCATTAATTGATAAAAAATCTATTAATCCAGACCTTGACATTCTAATCAACTTACCCACATTAAGTAAAAGTTATATCATAAGGCAATGAAAAGCAAGAAAACTCAATAACTATTAGCTTTTCAAGTCAATTCAGCAGTCTACCTCATTTCCTTACTGTACTGCACTTTTTTGTTCTTATTATTTATTTATTTTTCATGCATTTCTAACTTTTCTTTTTTTGTCATCTTTTTGGTTCTCACTGTTTCTTTTTTTTTCTATTTACAGTAACTTATTCTGAAACCATGACTGTGATGACCCGTAAGGCAACAGCTATGGAGCTTAAATTGGAAATTGCCCTCCAGGAGCTTAAAGAATCCAAACTCCAGTGCCAGCAAATTTTGCAAGAAAATGAGGAGAGTGAGATTGAAATAAGGAACATAGTCTTCAAAAATACTAGCCTAAAACAAGAGTTGGTAGGGCTTAGTCAGCAATACCAAGATGTTGTTGATGAACGTGACCAACTGCGAGTGATCACGGATGGTTTCAATAACTGTAGTAACTTGTATGAGGAGGCTTTGTGTAAGGTTAGGGATCTGGAAGATGAATTAGTTCATGCTAATAGTCGTATTCTTAAATTGCAGAGGGAAAAGGAACGTACTCAGACTGAGAAAACTAACCGTCTATATGATGAATTACTAAATTCAAATTGTAACCCTCATTCCTTAGTTACAATTGATTTTACTGAAGATTCTCTATTAAAACACAGTAATAATTATAAACTTAGTCAGAATAAAATTAAAAAATATGCGAGACTGAATAAAATCATTAAAAATTGTAAAAACCACAAGAAACAACAAAAACACTTTTCCAAAAATATTGAACTGCGGAAAGAACGTGTTACCTTAATTAATCAACTAAATAACTATCAGATTAAGTTGGAAGACAGTATAAATATTTATGAAATTGACACTCAGCGCTTACAGTCAGAAATACAGACTCTTGATGACTCACTTAAGTCAATTTATAACAAATATGTATGTTCAAAGAACCAAATAAAGGAACATATTCTTGCTACAAATGAGTTAGTGGACAAAGTAGACTTACTTACTCTTAGAAACAACAAATGTACTTGTCAGAGAGAATCTAATCTGGCTGGCCTCCAACTTGTGGTAACAGAGGACACATCCCAGGCCATCAGTGCTCAAGACTGTATTCCCAGCCAGATAGACATTCAACAAGAATTAACTCAAGGGGTAGATTCAGCAAAATGTAGTTTTTCCTCTCATAAAAGCGGTGATTATAAATCAATTATGTTTTCAGACAGTATAGGAAGTATAAGTCAATTGGTTAGTAAGAACCTCCCTTTTTCTTCTCAAAATCATTGTATACCACAAGCTTCCTACCATCACATAATGTCATTAGTTAATGAACAAGTATATTTTATGATCCCAATGATATTATAACTTTATTTGTGGGTAATAGCTTAAATGTTAATAACGATGACATCACTTATAATGTCACAGAGCTATTGAAGATAAATTGTAAGAGGATTATTTTATGTGCTTTTCCATACTTTGAGCACTTGTCATATAGGGAAAATAAGTACATACATATTATGCTAAATATGCATATGCATTTTTTAGTTAGTCACCATATTGATAAGTTTTTATTTTTTGACATCAACAATTTTGTTGACAAACTTTTTTCGACTAGGTATACTGTGTACCTACCTATTATATTTAGACGTCAAATAGCGAGGCTATTAGCATATAATATTAACTCGGACATAGTCAGTATGTCGAAGTTCCCAATTATTATTAGTCCCACCATTAGTAATAGTACTAATGTTACTTTAAACTAGATAATAATACAACAGATGGTACTGTTTGCAATTTAGATCAACTTAACAATAAAGTATCTTCTGGCATTCAAGCTAAAGGGGCTAGGCAAAAATCGTTTAATTTGTTTCTTCAAAACATTCAGGGTTTTTCTTCGAAACAATTGGAAATTGAATTATTTTAAGAAAAAACAATGTTTGACATCATTTGTTTCACTGAGCATTGGTTAAAGGATTTTGAAATGCTTATTAATTATGAGAATTATAATGTGGGCAGTTGTTATAACCGAAAATCAATGTTACGTGGGGGTTCACTAATCCTAATTAAAAATAATATTAAATTTAAAACTCGTAAAGATGTAGTTGCACTGTCCGTTGAACATAGCATTGAATTGTCTTGTGTTGAGCTGGATAGGCATGTCATAGTGTGCGTTTACAGGCCCCCTAATTATCAAAACTACTCTATTTTTGAGTCTGTCATGGAGGATGTTATGGCAAAACTTGCAACTGGTAACAAACTAGTAATTATCTGTGGAGACTTTAATGTTAATATTTTAGAAAAAAATTCAGATAGCAGTAGATTATTGATTGATTGATTTTTAAAGGTCTTTATTAAAAATAAGGTATAACAAAAAGTAAACAAATTTAGAGCTTATTCTAAAATGTTAACTAACACAAAATAAAAAATGTTAAGTAGGCTACATCGCCTCTTTTAACATACACATTATAGAATTATATATATCGTTTATTGACTATTAATTTATTGAACAAGAAATAGATTGTGTTGTGTAAGGTTTGCAGACCCACATTTTTAAATTTATGTTCCCCAGCCCCCCGTTCTATTAAGTGAGTAGTATATATTTATATAATTAAAGTTCTTAATATAGTCTATGTAATGAATATAAATATAAGTATACACTTATAATATTTAAAAAATAAAAAAAGAATACGGCACTTTTCACACATGTTACTTAGTAACTCGTATATTTAGAGTTGGTGACAGCAGTTACGCTGGTAAGGTGGTAAGTAAGTTGACGTTAATCCACTAGGAAATGGTGATGAGGCAATTTGTACTTGTTGTAAGTACTGGCGTAAGGTAATCGGGTAAATCTACTCTTACCAATGTGTGAGACCAGAGTATTACGATGACTTGGGTTAGTATGTAGAAAGAATTTTCGGGATATTTTCAAAATGAATTCTTTAATAGGCGGAAACTTGATATGATCATGTAGTTGTGCAAGATTTGTGTAGAGAGGTGTGTTGTAAGCTATTTTTAGTGCTTTGTTCTGGATGACCTGGAGTTTTTTGTAGTTACTGTCACTAATGCTGCTCCAG